>JADMNL010000039.1:39482500-40682500 GCA_016271365.2 Neoceratodus forsteri
GCGCTTGGAAGCTCAGGTTCCCTCCTTAGCGCTCCGCGTTTTAGGCCTGGATCCACACTCTTCAGTTAAACGGAAACTCATTCTCGAGTTTAAATGACTTTGGTCTTCCTTTTCCCTCTCGGCTCCGAAGGACAGATCGACTCCCGGATTTCGTCGGTGCCCCTGTGGGCAGAAGATGTCCCGGACCGATCCGCACTAATGCGGCGCTTATTGCCTTGGACTAGGCCATGACTCACAGGCTTGTGAGTTATGCAAATCTATTTCGGCTTCGGTCTTGGAGGATGGTGCTGCCCGATTGCTTTTGGGGCGACCTGAAAGACGTTGTCCTCTAGTCAAGTCAAAGGAGGCCCGTTGGGCAGCGTCCGTGGCGGCAGGCTCGGCAGAACAGCTAGAGCAGGTGATCGCCCTCGAAGAGGAGGCGGCCCAGGCCGCATCATCATCATCATCCTCAGTCACAGCATTTATCCCGCTCTCCTTGGGCTCTTCCTATATAGCTCCTTTTTAAGGAGCTTTGCCAGACCCTCTCCACCAAGGGAGAAGGGCCATCGGGACATTCCTCTTGGTCCAAAAAGAACTCCAAAGTTAAGTCCCACCGTCGACGTTCATGGGAGTGGGAAAGTTCCCCTTCCCTGGATAGTCGACACTCTACTTCAGTCGAGGTTGCAACTAAGGCCTCTGGCTTCACGGTGTCCCCGTCAGGTCAGCCGGCCGAGACAGCCGTCAACGTGGTCAAGATTTTTCTCGACCCATCGAACTGTTTGTCGACTGGAGAAGCCGACAACCCTTCACTGGTTCCCCCGGTGGAAACAGAGGACTTGCCTGTGCTGAAGTCCCCAGTTAAGGTTCTTCAGCTGAGGGAGGAGCGGGTTTCCCCTGCCCCCTCTCTGACCCACCCTCTGAATACCTGAAGATCTCGGTCTCTGTCTCGGACCTCTTCCAGGTCCAGATGGTCCCACTGACGTTGGCGGTCTCTGTCTCTGCACCATGGCAAGCAACAGCCTCATCTTCCTCTTTGGAGGATAGGCTCTGCTGCAAGTTGCGTCGGCGCGATGCGGATCTAATGTGGCAGCAGCTGTTGTCCAGGAATAAGCAGACTCTGTCGCTTCCCGGCCATTAAGTGGCTGTCACGGGAGCGGCCGAAACAACCCCTCGTAGTAGTCGAGCCGAAGCCGGCACCGGTTGTTCAGCCGAAACCGGCTGCGCCACCTATTCTGGTGGAACCTCCACCTCCACAACCAAAGACGGTGGCCCCGACCAAGGATTCTCCGTCGGAGCAGGGTTTGCCCCATAGGTTGTCGGACACCCTCGCTCCCAATCGATCTTGGCAGGTGGAGGGTGGCTCAGGTGCTCGACAGCTGTTCGCAGACTCCTCGGGAGTCTGACGACGACTACTCCTTGTTCTCCAGGTCGCTTGACTTTGGGTCAGTTGGTGGACGAGAGCCCATACTCGTTCCTTGGAATGCTTCGACTCATCTGAGTCCACTGGGATGAAGCACGAACCCGTTTCAAAATGGGCCAAGTATCCCCTCACGGAGATACTGGACTGAGGGGATTCCCCTACAGAGGCCTTCCCGGTGGCCAAAGACATTGTTGGCCCGGCCCTGGAGCTGTAGCAGCGGCCAGCTTCTTGTACAGCACCTTCGGCCAGGATGGCTCAGAAGCATGCTGTCCCTACCGGTTCACTCTCCGGTTTCTCGGAGCACCCCTCTGTGGAGGGGTTAGTGACCAAAAGTGTTTTCCGGCATTCCAGGAACGCTAAGGATGTGGACAAGCCACCCAATAAGGAGTCCAAGAAATTGGACTACTCTGGGCGGAAAGTCTATGCTGCTTCCTCCCTAGGCCTTCGTCAGGCTAGCTCGGCCATCCTGATGGCACACTTTTCACACGCCCTTTTGGGCTCCCTGGATGAGGTGATTCCTCATCTCCCGGCTGACCTTCGAACGACTGTCAAGCAGGTGTGGGATCAGGGAAGGGCGGTGGCCAAACAGCAGCTCCAAACTTCCTTGGACATCGCCGACTCGTGTGCCCGGTCAGTAGCAGCCGCAGTGGCCATGCTCCGCAGAGCTTGGCTGCGTATCTCCACCTTTACAGCGGATACCCAGCACAAGCTGGCAGACGTTCCCTTCTTGGGTACCAACTTGTTCGGTCCCGGGGTGGAGGGTCGTCTTCAAAGGATCGAGAAGTCCAGTGCCACCTTGGACTCGGTCACGTCTGCCCAGAAGGACAAAGGTCGCCAGCAACAGCGTAAGCTCTTTCGTCTTTCAGCCCCTGCAGTACGTCCAGCCCAGCAACACCAGCATCAGGGCCAGCAGGCTCGCACTTGGCTCCCCAAAGCCAAGCCTGCTGCTTCCTCCAGCAGGAAGCCGGAAGGGAAAGGTCCAGGCAGCTCCTCGTCCGGCCCTGCCTCCAAGCCTGCCCAGTGACTGGTTGAGGGGTGTCGCCCCAACCTCGTCACTCCTCCCTGGGTGCCCCTTGGGGGGGACGGCTCCGCCACTTCCTTTCCACCTCATCTGTTATCACCACAGACCGCTGGGTGTTGGAAGAGATAGGCAGAAGTCTGCCTCTGGAATTCGAGCAGTCCCCACCCTATCGAGCTGTTGCCCCACGGGGGGGCTATAGGTTCCGCAGCCTCTCTGTCGGCTCGTCGAGCTGACATTGCCCTGCTCCTCCAGAAGGAGGTGATCAGGGAGGTGGCGGGCCCTCCTCCAGACCCAGGGTTTGTGTCCAGGTACTTCCTGGTCCCAAAACGGATGGGGGGCTGGCGCCCCATTCTCGACCTACACTACCTAAACAAGTGCCTAAGGTCTCGCACCTTCAGGATGGTCACTCTGGCTCGGATCATTCCATCCTTGGAACGAGGTGTGTGGTTCTGTGTTCTGGACCTCCAGGACGCGTTCTTTCACATCCCAGTCCGTCCGTCTCACCAGCGATTTCTCCGCTTCAGGGCAGAGGGACCCCTTTACGAGTTCTGGGTCATGCCCTTTGGCCTCTCTCCAGCTGCCAGGGTCTTCACCAAATGCATGGCAGTGGTGACAGCGCTCCCGCGGTGCCGAGGGGTCCGGGTGTACCCTTACCTGGACGACTGGCTGATTGCAGCCCCCTCCAGGTTGGAGGTGGAGCAGTCCAAGGATCTGGCCCTCCAGGTCTGCTCTCAGATTGGCCTTCTCATCAACGAGGCAAAATCGGAACTCGTGCCTTCGCAGGTGATTCAGTTCATTGGGGCCGAGCTTGACTCTCTTCGGACCAGAGCACGGCTCCCAGCAGACAGGGCCGAGGTCCTTTCCTCCTTTGCCCAATTATTTCTGGTTGGGCAGTTGCACCCTGCCCGGGACTTGCTACGCCTTCTGGGCCTCATGGCGGCCTGCACCAGCGTGGTCCGTTGGACCTGCTGGCATAGGCGTCCCCTGCAGTGGGGTCTGGCCCGCCAGAGGTCACAGCAGTCCGGTCCTCTGGACCAGCCAGTGACAGTGACCCAGGAGATGTGGAATGGCCTCCAGTGGTGGCTCGTTCCAGCTCATCTGCAGGAGGGTATCCCATTTGTCTGCCCCGAGCCGACGGTCACTCTGACGACAGATGCCTCTCTGGGTTGGGGTGCCCATCTGGGGGAGCTCAGAGCTCACGGTCTCTGGTCCCCTCAGGAGTCTCGATGCCACATCAACCTGCTGGAGCTTCAAGCGGTCCGACTAGCCCTCACTGCCTTTGCTCTGTTTGTACGGGGTCAAGTGGTCCAGGTCCAGATGGACAACTCCACAACCATGTACAACCTAAACTGTCAGGGCGGGATGCATTCCTTGCCTCTGTGCAAGGAGGCTGTCTGCACTTGGTCTCTCGTGATCAGCCTGGCCATCCATGTGGCAAGAGCCTCCAACACTCTGGCCGATGCCCTCAGCTGGATAGGTGCTGCATCTCACGAGTGGTCTCTCCTGCCGGAGGTAGTACAAGATCTGTTCTCCCACTGGGGCACCCCTCAGGTGGACCTGTTTGCCTCAGCTTCGCATTCTCCCTGGAGGCAGTTTCATGCCCGCCCCCCTCAGCAGGGCTCACTGCAGGGGGATGCCTTCTCGAGGCTGTGGACCCCAGGCCTCTTCTGCGCCTTCCCTCCATTTCCCTTGCTCCACAAGGTGCTTCTCAAGGCGAAGGGGGACAAGGCGCAGGTGATTCTGGTAGTCTCAGACTGGCCCCATCAGTTCTGGTATCTAGATCTCCTCAGCCTCCGCTCCAGGCTCCCGAGGCGGCTTCCAGCCCACCCGGACCTGATCTCAGTCAACAAGGGGAAGGTACTCCACCTGGACCTTCAATCCGTGCACTTGACGGCCTGGTTCCTGAGCGGCTAGAATTCCAGGTCTTGGGTCTTTCCGGCAAGGTCCTCAACATTGTAGAGGCATCCCGTAAGGAGTCGACCAGAAAATGCTATGCCTTCAGATAGAAGAGATTCTCCATTTGGTGTCAGGATAAGGGGTTGGACCCTTCCTCCTGTTATTTGGCTAGCATTCTGGACTACCTGTGGTCCCTTTGTCGGCTAGGGCTTCGGTCGCCGACCCTTAAGGTGCACCTGGCAGCCATCTCTGCTTACCGGGCGCGGGCCAGGAAGCCGTCAGTGGTGCAGGAGAAGGTGGTCGGGTGCTTTTTTAAAGGACTTGATCACATATCCCCTCCGGTGCGAGAACCTCCACCTCCATGGGATCTACTGCTGGTATTGGCTAAGCTCATGGGCAAGCCATTCGAACCGATGCACAAGTGTGACATCGCTCACCTGTCGTGGAAGACCACCTTCTTGGTGGCTATCACGTCAGTCAGAAGGATGGGAGAGCTCCAGGCACTTTCCATCAAGTCTTCTTATTTGGTCTTCCACAGGGACAAGGTTGTCCTGCGCCCCCACCCGAAATTTCTTCTGAAGGTGGTGTCTGAGTTTCACCTTAACCAGGTGTTCACTCTGCCGGTGTTGTACCCCAATCACACCTCGGAGGCCGAATATAGGCTCCATACTCTGGACCCTAGAAGAGTGCTCTTATTATAAGGAGCGGACGCCTGAAGTTCGGGGAGAGGTTCGCCAGCTGTTTGTCACCTACGCTGAAGCCACACCTGGCAGACCTGCAGCCAAGTGGACGATAGGCAGGTGGGTCACCTCCTGCATAGATCTTTGCTATAGGTTGGCGGGCATGGAGCCTCCCAAAGGGATAAGAGCTCATTGTACCCGCCATACCGCTGTTTTGGTGGCTACTTCCAGGGACGTCCCTATCCAGGAAATCTGCAGGGCTGCTACCGGGAAGTCGGCACACACCTTCATTACCCATTACTACATCGACCTTGAGTCATGCCGGCATGCTGGTTTTGGGACCTCGGTTCTCCAGTCCTTATTCCCTAAGTAGGGGGTGTGCGTCTTGCCTCCCTCCTCCCGGAGAATGATAGGAGTTCAGTAGCAGGATTGAACATACATCCACATCCCTAGAAATACAGATTCTAGGGACATGGATATGTTGTTCGTCCACACTGTCTGGCAGGTATCCTTGCCGCTTTAAATCTTGCCGGAAGGTCTTCAAGCTGGCTCCTCCCACCCACCCGGGTGGTAAAACTCTTGGCTCCGCTCCATGACACCAGATCTTCCTTACCGCTTGGAAGCTCAGGTTCCCTCCTTAACGCTCTGCGTGTAAGACTGGTTCCTAACTCTTCGGTTTTCCAAAATTTAAACTTTAAGGTTTTATAGACTTCGGTCAACTATTTCCCTCGCGGCTGCGATGGACAAATCGACTCCCGGTTTCCGGAAATGCCCATGCGGGCAGAAGATGTCTTGGACGGATCCGCACTCCATGTGCGTCTACTGCTTGGGCCTTGAGCACGACCCGCAGGCTTGCGACCTGTGCTCTTTCTCGGCCTTCGTCCTGGAAGACCGTGCTGCCCGTCTGCAACTTGGGCGACCCGAAGCCGCCACCGCAAAGTCGAAGGAGGCCGGTTGGCGGCTCTCTCGTGGCGGCTCAGGGGAACAGCTAGAGCAGATGATCGCCCTCGAAGAGGAGGCAGCGCGGGCCGCATCTTCCTCGGCCACGGCATTTATTCCGCTCTCCCTGGGATCCTCAGATTCTGCTTCCTTTAAGGAGCTTTGTCTGTCTCTCTCCACTAAGGGAGAGGGACCAACATCTGCTGGACCTTCCTCTCGGTCCAAAAAGAAGGACAAGGGTAAGTCCCTCCGTTGACGCTCTTGGGAGCGGGAGAGGTCCCCCTCCCAGAGTGGTCGACCATCGACTTCAGTCGATCCTTCGGCCACTGGCTTCACAGTGTCCCCGTCAGGTCAGTTGACCGAGACTCCCGTCGACGCAGTCGAGATCTTTCTCGACCCGTTGGATGGGTTGTCGACTGGTGAAGCCGAAAATCCTCTCTCCCCGGTTCCTCCGGTTCCGGAACCCTCGGGTGACCCCTCCGAGCGAGGGAGGCGCAATTCACCGCCCTCCTCAGAAAAGCCGAGGTTCGCGGTCTCAGTCTCGGACTTTTTCGCAGTTCAGCCGATCCCGCCGCCATAGGCGGTCTCGCACCGCCGGCAAGCGGGCCGCTCATCCTCGGACGAGGGGAGGCTTCGACGCAAGTTGCGTCGACGATACGAGGACCTCATGTGGCACTAGCTTCTTCTGGCCGGGAACAAGCCAACGTCGTCGCCTTCCCTGGCCGTTAAGTGGCTGTCACCGAAGCGGCCGAAGCAACCCCTCACTTTAGCCGAGGTGCCTGTTTCCAGGCCTGTTGCTCAGCCAAAACCAGCTGCTCCACCGATTCTGGTGGAACCTCCGCCTCCACAGCTGTTGTTTGGGGCTCCGACCAAGAACTCTCGGTCGGCTCAGGGTCTGCCCCATAGGCTGTCTTGTCACCCTCACTCCCGATCGCCCTCGGCAGGTGAAGGGTGGCTCAGGCCCGAGGCAGCTCTTTGCGGACTCTTCTGAGTCCGATGACGATTCCTCCCTTTTCTCCAGGCAAGTGGACTTGGAGTCCTCTGGAGGTCAGCTGCTGGACGATAGCCCTTCGTCCTTCCTGGGTTTGCTTAGGCTCATCTCGGAGTCCACCAGGATGCAGCTCAAGCCCGTATCCAAGCGGGCCAAGTATCCCCTCACGGAGATATTGGACCGAGGGGATTCCCCTACGGAGGCCTTTCCTGTGGCCGAGGCCATTGTGGGCCCAGCCTTGGAGCTCTGGCAGCGCCCTGCTTCCTGCCCTGCGCCGGCCAGGATGGCCAGGAAGTAGTGTGGTCCCCACTGCTCCCTGTCCATTCCGGAACATCCCTCAGCTGAGGGGTTACTTACCGACAGCGTTTTCCAGCGTGCCGGAAACGCTAGGGACGTGGACAAACCTCCCGACAAGGAGTCCAAGAAATTGGACTATGCCGGGCGAAAAGTCTATGCTGCGTCCTCCCTTGGCCTTCATCAGGCCAGCTTAGCCGTGCTTATGGCACATTTCTCCCATGCCCTGTTGGGCTCCCTGGACGAGGTAGTCCCTCATCTCCCGGCTGACCTGCAGACCACGGTTAGGCAGGTGCGGGACCAGGGTAGGGCAGTGGCCAAGCAGCAACTTCAGACTGCTCTGGACATTGGGAGACTCATGCGCCAGGTCAGTCGGGCCGCAATGGCTATGCGCCGTCGGGCATGGCTGAGGATATCCACTTTCACATCGGATACCCAGCACAAGTTGGCGGATGTCCCCTTCCTGGGGACCGACCTCTTCGGCCCTGGGGTGAAAGGCCACCTCCAGAGGATCGAGAAGTCCAATGCCACTTTGGACTCGGTCTCATCCGCTCAGAGGGACAAGGGCCGCAGACCACAGCCTAAGCCCTTTCGTCCGTCTGCGCCCGTGGCACGTCCGGCCCAGCAACGCCAGGGCCAGCAGGCTCAAGGCCAGCATCCTAAACCCGCAGCTTCCTCCTCCAGGAAGCAGGGGGGTAAAGGCCCAGGAGGTCCCTCGGCCGGTCCCCCCTCCAAGCCTGCCCAGTGACGGGTTGAGGGGTGTTGCCCCCAACCTCGTCGCCTCACCCCAGGTTCCCCCTGTGGGGGGGTGGCTTTGCCACTTTCTTTCCGCCTGCTCCGTTATTACCACAGACCGGTGGGTGTTGGAAGTGGTGGGAAAGGGCCTGCCTCGAGTTCGAGCAGGCCCCGCCCTTCAGAGCCGTCGCACCTCAGGGGGCCTCGGGGTCCGCTCGCTGAGCCGACATCACTATCCTCCTCGAGAAGAAGGTGATCAGAGAGGTGGCGGATCCTCCCTCAGACCCGGGGTTTGTGTCCAGGTACTTCCTGGTTCGGAAACGGACGGGGGGCTGGCGCCCCATTCTCGACCTGCACGACTCTAAGCAAGTTCCTAAGGTCCGGACCTTCAGGATGGTCACTCTGGCTCAGATAATACCATCCTTGGAACACGGCATGTGGTTCTGCTCTCTGACCTGCAGGATGCTCTTTCACGTCCCTATCCGTCTCGTCACATCAGAGATCTTCGCCGAGCGGAAGGATCCTTTTCAAGTTCCCGAGCCATGCCCTTCGGCTTGTCTCCTGCTCCCAGGGTCTTCACCAAATGCATGGCAGTGGTGACAGCATTCCTGCGGCGCCGAGGGGTCCGGGTGTACCCTTACCTGGACGATTGGCTGATAGCAGCCCCCTCCAGACGGGAGGTGGAGCGGTCCAGGGATCTGGCCCTTCAGGTTTGCTCTCAAGTTGGCCTCCTCATCAACGAGGCCAAGTCGGAACTCAAACCAAAGCAGGTGATTCTTTTCATCGGGGCAGAGCTCGACTCTCTTCAAGCCAGAGCACGGCTCCCGGCGGACAGGGCTGAGGTTCTTTCCTCCTTTGTCCAATCATTTCTGGTTGGGCAGTCACGCCCTGCCTTGGACTTCCTGCGCCTCCTGGGTCTCATGGCGGCCTGCACCAGCGTGGTCCGTTGGGCCCGCTGGAACATGCGCCCCCTTCAGTGGGGACTGGCCAGCCAGTGGTCTCAATGCTGCGATCCATTGGACCAGCTAGTGATGGTGACCCAGGGGATGTGGAACGCTCTCCAGTGGTGGATCGTTCCAGCTCATCTGCAGGAGGGCATCCCGTTTGTCCGCCCCGAGCAGACGGTCTCTCTATCGACCGATGCGCCTCTGATGGGTTGGGGTGCCCATCTAGGGGAACACCGAGCGCACGGCCTCTGGTCCCCGCGGGAGTCCCGATGCCATATCAACCTGCTGGAGCTCCAAGCGGTCTGCCTAACTCTCACCGCCTTCGCTCCGTTTCTTCGGGGTCAAGTGGTTCGGGTCCAGACTGACAATACCATGACCATGTACTACCTAAACCGCCAGGGCAGGACGCGCTCCATGCTTCTATGCAAGGAAGCTCTCCGCATTTGGTCACTTGTGCACAGCCTGGAGACGGATCTCCTAGCCATTCATGTGGCAGGAGCCTCCAATACCCTGGCCGATGCCCTAAGCCGGATAGGGGCTGTGTCCCACGAGTGGTCTCTCCTGCTGGAGGTAGTGCAAGATCTGTTCTCCCATTGGGGTACACCTCAGGTGGACCTGTTTGTCTCCAGGGAGAACGTGAAGCTGAGGCTGTTCCATGCCCGCCCCCCTCAGCAGGGCTCGCTGCAGGGGGATGCCTTCTCGAGGCCATGGACCCCGGGCCTCTTCTACGCCTTTCCCCCATTCCCCTTGATTCACAAGGTGCTTCTCAAAGCAAGGAGGGACAAGGCGCAGGTGATTCTGATAGCCCCAGACTGGCCCCGCCAGTACTGGTACCCAGATCTCCTCAGCCTCGGCTCCAGGCTCCTGAGGCAGCTTCCAGCTCGCCCAGACCTGCTGTCAATCAGGGGAAGGTGTTCCATCCAGACCTTCAATCCCTGCACCTCACGGCCTGGTTCCTGAGCGGCTAGAGTTCCAGACCTTGGGTCTTTCCGACGAGGTCCTCAATGTAGTTGAGGCATCCCGTGAAGAGTCGACCAGAAATGCTACGCCTTCAAATGGAAGAGATTTTCCATTTGGTGTCAGGGCAAGGGCCTGGACCCTTCCTCCTGTTCCTTGGCGAGCATTTTGGACTACCTATGGTCCCTTTCTCAGCAAGGGCTTAGGGTCGACAATTCTTTAAGGTGCACCTGCAGCCATATTCAAGCCATCAAGGGCCAGAAGCAGTCGGTGGCTTAGGAAAGTGGTCAGGCGCTTTTTCAAAGGCCTTGATCACATTTCCTCCAAAAGTAGAACCTCCACCTCCTTGGGATCTACTGCTGGTACTGGCAAAGCTCATGGGCGTTTATCTAACCAATGCACAGGTGTGATCTCTACCTGTCGGAAGACCACCTTCTTGGTGGCTATTACGTCAGCCAGAAGGATGGGAGAGCTCCAGGCGCCTGCATCGAGTCTCCTTACCTGGTCTTCCACAGGGACAAGGTTGTCCTGCGCCCCCACCAGAAATTCCTTCCGAAGGTGGTGTCTGAGTTTCACCTTAACCAGGTGTTGACTCTGCCGGTGTTCTACCCCAATCACACCTCGGAGGCCGAATATAGGCTCCATACTCTGGACCCTAGAAGGGCGCTCGCTTACTGTAAGGAGTGCACGGCTGAAATTCGGGGAGAGGTTCGCCAGCTGTTTGTCACCTACGCTGAAGGCGCACCTGGCAGACCTGCAGCCAAGCGGACGATAGGCAGGTGGGTCACCTCCTGCATAGATCTCTGCTATAAGTTGGGCATGGAGCCTCCCAGAGGGATAAGAGCTCATGCTACCCGCCATACTGCTGCATCGGTGGCTGCTTCCAGGGACGTCCCTATCCAGGAAATCTGCAGGGCTGCTACCTGGAACTCTGCACACACCTTCATCACCCACTACCACATCGACCTGGAGTCACGCCGGGATGCTGGTTTTGGGGCCTCAGTTCTCCAGTCTCTATTCCCTAAGTAGGGGTGCGCTTTGCCTCCTCTTCCCGGAGAACTGCTAGAGTTCGTTAGACAGTGTGGATGAACAACATATCCATGTCTCTTAGAAATACAGGTTACTCACCTGTAACAGGAGTTCTAGGAATGGTATATGTTGTTCATCCACACGACCCACCCGACCTCCCCGGCTTCGACGCACAACCTGAGCTTCCAGTGGGCCAGATCTGGCGTCATGGGGCGGAGCCGAGAGTTTTACCACCTGGGTGGGTGGGAGGAGCCAGCTTGAAGACCTTCCGGCAAGATTTAAAACAGCAAGGATACCTGCCAGACAGTGTGGATGAACAACATATACCATTCCTAGAACTCCTGTTACAGTTGAGTAACCTGTATTTACTCACCTGTAACAGGAGTTCTAGGAGTGGTATATGTTCATCCACACAACCCACCTGACCTCCCTGGCTTTGACACGCAACCTGGCTTCCAGTGGGCTAGATCTGGCATCATGGGGCAGAGCCAAGAGTTTTACCACCCGGGTGGATGGGAGGAGCCAGGTTGAAGACCTTCCGGTAAGATTTAAAGCGGCAAGGAACCTACCAGTAAGTGTGGATGAACAACATACACCACTCCTAGAACTCCTGTTACAGGTGAGTAACCTGTATTTCCTGTGCCAGATGTGCTGGAGATATACACAAATGGGCTTTGGCCTCCTGTATATCTATTTCTTCCTAGTATGAAATCCTAGTATGCCTTTTATATGAGTGATTGCAGGGGCATCTAAAGGCCCCAGACCTTCATTATTTATTTAAGATATGCACCCTTACTAAGCACCTGCTCTTTAAACCAAGAGGAATTATCAGTGCTCACCAGTACTTTTTTTTTTTTTTTTTTTTCTCGGAGGCATTCCTATTTTTGTCATTATTTTGGAGATTTTGGAACATCACTGTTGAAATGAAGGGGGGTGACATCTTAGTATTTTTATTTTTAAATATTAAGCTTAGACCAGATTGGGGTGGGAGGGAAAAGATTATTGAAAATAGAGGGAGCTTTTTTCTGGGTTGGGACAACCCGCTGCTTTGTGCCACTGCCTAGAAATGCAGTTTACAACATCAGTCAAACAATCACGGTGGTGGGGATGGGTGTTGCACACCCCAGAGGGAGTACCTCTGTAAGTTTAATGCAGTGTAGCCCACCAGTCCTTCACCCACTAACCTCCCCAACTCCACCTCTCCTGTGTGTTGTCCTGTCTTCCTCCACCTGGCACCCCCCCCCCCAAAAAAAAATCAGTCCTGGTGTCCAGTGATCCTTGCCAAAAAAGTCAGCCACCTGATGCAGTCAACCCCACTTACTTGCATGGTTGTTAGCTTGAAAACTATAAATGAGCATTGCAGCCCCTTATACCTTCTGGGGGGCTGGAAGTGACTTAATTTTTATTTATCTATTCACTGAAATCTCTGATTTTAGGCTACAGTCTTTGGTTTTATGACAGAATGCTGAATGTGGACATGTTAGCATTCTTAGAAGCCTCAACTGTGGCCTGTGTGCTGCAGGAATGTTTCTTCAGTTTCATTCCTTTGTACTGGACATCTTCCCTTTCCAAACAAAGCTCCATCTGCAAATGAACTACACATTTAACAAAGAAAGATGTGCAGATTTCTGATCTTCTTTCAGCACATCTCCTTCCATTGAGCCACACCTTTGGAAATGTAAGCTATTGGGATTGGGACCCTGCAGAAACTTTTACTAGTTGGGCCACCCATGCTGATGTTAGCTGATGCCACCCATATATAACATGTGCGTCCATTCTTTTCAGTTCTTTATCCTTTGGATTGTTTTATCATGCTGAGATACAATGCTGTCGTTTACTCTGCTACTTGGTCTCCATTTTTTTGTTTTCGTTACTTTGTCTGTCACCATTGAAGGAACAGTTATTTCAGTTATGTCGAGGCACTAAGATTTTCAGAGAAGATGCTCATTCTGTCTTTGTTTGGGCTTCTCGCATGACTTCGTAAGTCTTGTGCCATTTAAGATGAATACAGTTTAATGACCTTAAAATTACAAAGAAATGCAAACCACGTATTAACATTTTGGTACATTGATTAAAAGTACATAACATCGCAGTCTTAACCAGAATTGATCAGTGCCCTAGAGGGTAACTACCTTCTGACTCTGTTGCCACCCCCTCCTCTGGTGGGCCCAGCGACACAAGCGTGGGGAATCAGGATCTCCCTCTTCCTTCTAAAATGGAGAGAGATCATGACAGATGAGTGGGTCCTGGATGTTGCTGAACAGGGTCATGCTCTGGAGTTGTATCCTCTCCTCCAGTGCATCCTCCTCCCCGTCTTTACCCTCCAAGGCACTTGTAGCTTTTACTAACAGAAGCCGTGGAGCCAGTTCCTGTCCCAGATTTGAATCTGGGATTTTATTTGCATTACTTACTCTTCCTGATATGGACGGGAGACTTTCATTCTGTTCTGGATTGGGGGGGGGATCTGAATGAGCTCTATCAAGTGCAAGAAATGTCACATGGTCTTTCTCCAGTTCGTCATTCCGCAGTTACAACAAGGAGGCTGGATATGTGCTTTAGACAGGAAATACCTTCTTATCAAGTTCCATTGCTTGCCAGAAACCATCTCCGGTGCGTACTGGAGGGCAGGTATTTTAAATTTTGTTTCTTGCTCTTAAGCTTGTTCTTGTCAGCACTGCAGGTCTTATCAACTCCTTGATGGTGGCTGCGGCCCTCCTGAGGGAAGGTCTGTATGTCTTGCCTTATCTGGAAGACTGGCTATCAAAAGTGCTATCCAGGGAAGCCATGCTGTACACTATGGCCAGGACCAGCTGTTCAGACAGTTGGGCAGCATGGTGAGCAAACCAGAATCAGTACTAGTTCTTGCCAGTACTTGCAGTATGTAGGTGCCGTGCTGGATAAGTCGGTGGCAAGAGCCTTTCTGCCGGAGGATCAAGCAGATGCTCTGATTGCTCAGGCTCATCTGGTGTCTTGCAGCTCATACGTATCTGCAGGATTAATGCTGAGACTTCTTGGCCTGATGGTGGCTTCCATCATTTGGGTATCCTTAGCTTGCCTTCAGATGTGCATTCCTTTCCCCTGCATGTGCAGTGGGGACCTTAAAGACGACCTGGACTTGTTGATCCTGATCACGCCTCCTTTGCGCCATGCCCTCCTCTGAATCACTCCAGTCTCATGACAGGAACTCCCTTCCTGCCAGTGCCTCTGTAGGTGCTCACCACAGATGCGTCTGGTTCCTGTTGGGGTGCAAATGATTTGAACAGATGGTGTCTGTGTTATGCACTACATAAACAAGGGGGTGCACACTGCTATCCACTGTGCAGAGAAGTGATGAGTGTGAAATTGGGCAGTTTTTTATTTTGTTTGATGCTCTTTTTTCCTGCCCCACCAGTCCAGCTGCCCACTCCTTTGGGCAGCCAAGCCCCTACTGTGTCTGCTACTCCAGGCACAGTCCAGTGACCCTCATTGTGCTGCCCTCGACTGACCCGACGTATCCCTTTGGGGGCCCCCACTTACCGTGGTCACGACGGGGAGGTGAGATTTGTGTGCCTTGAGGCACACACTTAACGATACTCACTGGGGGTGACGAGGGCACAGCATGGGGCTCATCCTAGGCTTTGCAGAGCCAGAGGAATGGGCCGCCATCATCCGGGTGGCTGGATGGCAATCATTTTCACATTTTTCTTGTCCTCCCACCTCCCTACTTTGACCTATCTGGTGGCACCCTGGGTTGGGGACGTACGGCAGCGTGTTGAGTCAGCACACTGCCTAGTACGTCTCCAGTCCACCACCAGGTGCCAGAGGTCCACCTGCCCCCCGCGAATGAATTATCTAATGGGCGCTTATACAGTCCGTCTCTGCTGGCCTCTGCCCCTGGTTCCAGTGTTCGGGGCACAAACCCGGGTTCATCAGTGTGCCGGGCGAACACCATCGCTCAGCGTCATGGAGCCGGCTGGAGTGTTTCTAATGGATGTGTTCCACCCAGGCTCCCAAAACATCTTGGCAGACTGGCTAAGTGTGTCAGACTGTGACCCACACTGTGGTAGGTGGCTTCTTCGAAAAATTGGGTAGTCCAGAACTGAACCTGTTTTACATTCCACACAACTCAAAACTGCTGCTTTTTTGCTCACTCACTCCAGGACCTAGAGTTTTTTGTCAAGACATGTTGCCCCTCTCTTGGAAAGGGTGGTTCCTTTATACCTTTCCTTCAGGCTTTCTGAATTGGCAGGTGTTGGTTAAGCTTCAGGCAGAACCAGCCACTTTAATACTGGTGGTGCCCTTCGACCCAGATCACATTGGTTCCCTCTGCTTAGGCAGCTGGCATTGGAACGTCTTGCCCCTTTTCTACAGACAGGACACGTGTCACAGGGCCAGGGCTGTCTGGTAATCGGGATCTGAAAGACCTGCACCTTAATGCATGGCTCCTGAGGACGTGGGACTCTCCCGCTTCCTGTCTCCTAAAGTGGCGGGTGTTCTCTTGGTGGCACACATTCCTTAAAATGGAAATATTTTTCTTCTGGTGCATCTTGCACTCACTGGACCCTGATACGTGCCGGGTGAATGCTGTCCTGGATTACCTCCTGTCCTTATCGGACACTGGCTTCCAGTTATTCGGTAAAGGTACATTTGGTGGCCTTATTAGCCTTTCTTGCCCTCACTGATGGCAAAACAGTGGCACTGTTGGAGGTATCTGATTCCATAAAGGACTTCTGTACATTTGTTCCCTGATTCTCTCCTCCCCAAAAAAAAGGTCCACCGAGGACCTCAGTTTCATTTAGGAGAGACTGACTGGCTAGTTTTGAGCCCACTGCTATGTGCGACATGTTTCCTGTCCTGAAAATCACTTTTTCTTGTAGCCATTACTTCTGCCTGCCAAGTTTCTGAGTTGCAAGCTCTAGTTGTAGAGCCTCCCTATTTGATTTTTCACCAGGATAAGGTTTGAGAACCAGTCCTCTTTTACTGTTTCCCCAAAGTGCTCTCTGATTTCACATTAAAGCAGGCCATTTTTCTTCTAGTTTGTTTTCCTTCCTCATCTAAAAAGGGTGCAGCATTGTTGCATGCTTTACATGTATGTGGAGCCTTGCGTTTGTTTCTAGACTGTACTAAGGACTGCAGGAAGTCTTCTCAATTTCATGTTCCTTTTGCCCCCAGTAAAGAAGGCTGACCGATTTCTAAGCAATTCCTATACAAGTGGTTGGCATCCTGTGTCACTTAACTCTATTTATTTTTGTTTTCAGAGTACAGTGCCTTTGAGCCTGAGACTCTTAGAGGTTCCACGTTGAAAGAAATACAATATAACATTATGCAGTATAATACAACAATTAACACCAGAGTGTTACAATAACAAGGGTACAGTGTTTTGACAGGCAATAAAGGTGGACAATAAAAATACATTTTGGAATAAGTATTAAATGGGTGAACATAGAGCAGCCAACAATGGCCTTGTTGTTTGAGAGCGAGGGGGAGAAAAAGGAATGGGGGAGGAGCATGTTGGCAGGGCGATCAGGAAAAAAGGACAGGAGGTGCGAGGGGGGGCCATGGGAGAGGACTGGTTTGGGGAGACATTGTCACTGGGGGATGAGATTGGGGTAGGGACGGGGATGGTGGACAGGATACAGGTCTATGTTTACAAGGGGGTGGGATGATGGACAGGATACAGGCCTATGTTAAGCAGTAGGGGGATGGGTGGCGGGGCTGCAGTAGCATAGAGGGAGGGGTAGGAGGCACAGAGAAAGTTTTTGTTTCCAGAAGCACAGAGTGGAGCTTCCTGGTTCTGTGTGGTCATTCCATATGTGATGTGGCCACCTTTGTGGCATGTTTTTGTAAAGTTTCCGCAGATGACATGCATGCTGCTGCTGAAAGGATTGTTAGCAGTTTCACTGAACTACAGTCTGGACATCATCTCATGTGGATATGCTGGCTTTGGCCTTGCTGTCCTTTAAGGCCTTCTGTCATACGGTCATAATACGTGACACTGTCCGCTTCCTTGGGTACCTTTTCTGCTGCTTGGGAATAATTCTAGAGGTGTGGCTCAGTGGAGGGAGATAGTGCAGTTACTTGCTGTAAAACTAGATCTCTGAGAGTCTCCTTTGAGCTACAGCTCACTTACTAGATATCATTTGTGGGCAGTTCTGCCTATTTTTCTGTGTTGGGTGATTTCTCTGGTCAGTACAGGCTTTATATTTCAGTCTGTCACCTCTTTTATATGCCTGGTTCTGGTTCATTCTTAGTCCTGCTGGTTGAATGTCCTCCAAGCATGTCTCTGGCAGGAAACTGCGGAGAGAAGGGGCCTTCCATGTTGTATAGGGATGGCGTCTACATTGGCAGCCCCAGCTAGCGAAAGTTTGAGATCAGTCCTGACACCGGTTATGGTTCCAGTGTTGTGACTCGATGGAGATTCTCTCAAGCCTTTTACACACTAAGGACTAATCTCAAAAAGTTTTTAAAAACATATATATATTTATTTATTTAAGAGATTTACCAGATAAGCATATTGAGCGGGATCCACTCGTTTCCAGATGTGACCTGGGAGTTGCATACATGCAGTACAAATGGTGCATACAACAGGTACAGAATGGGTACATAAAGGGTGAAACGTCTGGTCCAGAAATGTTACAGGCTGGAACTATGCATTTGTTAGTTACAAGTTTCTCTGGCATATATACACCAGTCCCTAGCATAGTTTAAAAACGTTTTATAAACCAGTCTCTAACACTGTCGTCAGAGCATCCAAACTGTATTTAGACAACTGCTGGCCCGAGCGGGTTCCCAGGCATGATTGCGGCACCAGCTCAATGCATTATGGGTGCCACAGTGTAATGGGATATCTGATCAAGCGCTGACACTGATCGCTGAAAGAAGTACATTGAGGGAATCTGATTCTTTGGCAGCTCAAACAATAGTGTAAAGTTGTTTTTTACTTCTGCAGCTAAAAAAAAAAAAAAAAGCTTGGAACAGGTTACCTTAACCCATGTTACAGCACGGATTGTGTACACACTGCTAACAGATTAAGGCAACCGTGTTTATCTAAAACCATGCTAAGTACTACCTCCTTAGCAGGGTTTTAACAGTTTTAGAACACTGTTGTAATGCGGTTTCAGCCATATTAGTGTGTACGCAAGCAGTGTTCTAAGAACTTCAAACGGTTTAAGGAAGTTGAACCGTTTTAAGCTCCCTAGTGTGTACAGAGTCTTAAGATCTACTGTTACAGTTAGTAACTGCATTTTCTATTCCGAGGGTGCAACAGTTCACACACAGCAAGCAGTAAAACACTGGTTGCTGCAGATGCTAGTCCCCTACAGCTCTCACCTTTCTCTCCCCCCCCCCCAAACAGTCTGCAGTACATATGCCCATAGTGTACCGTGCTTTGTGGGATGGATAGCCCTCTCCTTTTAACAGAAGTGTAATGCCAGTGGAGTTCCCAGAGGAGGCAGAGACGCACCATTTTAAAACAGAGGTGGGAAGAGAACTTGGTGATATGGATTTTGGGTGGTATAACATTTTCTGATGACCCAAAGCTCTCTTGGCTAGAGTGGCTTGGAAAGGAGGAAAAAGGAAAACATCCATTTAAATTGTGTTTTTTGTTTGTGGGAGGAGGTAGGTTTGGAGGAAAGACTGGACTAGTTACTCAGCTTCTCTTTGTGTTCTGTGTAGATTTATGAAGGATGGCATTGTACTTGGGAGTGGTGGTGGGTGTCACTCTGGACCCCTAACAGTAAAATAACTAAACTATTTTTCTTTCTCAGCCGAGTTTTCAACCTACCTGAATTTCTGCCGGTCCCTGCGCTTTGATGACAAACCTGACTACTCCTACCTGAGGCAGCTGTTCAGGAACCTCTTCCACAGACAGGGCTTTTCATACGACTACGTTTTCGACTGGAACATGCTGAAGTTTGTAAGTGGCAGTGTTGATGGACTCCAGCCCTATACCCTGCCCCCCTCTCCAGTAGCAGCTTCTCTTGCTTTTACAAAGGCCCCACCACTACCTTTTCTAAAGGAGCATAAACCTTGTATTCTTTTTTTATTTAATTATTTAATTTATTTTTGCAGCTCAGCTTGCTTTCTTGTTCTGGATGAACCCAGCCCCATCTCCTAGTGCCTCTGCCTCTTACCCTCTGGGACTTTAAACCCCAATAAGCTTACCCCCTTGTGGGGATCAGCCAAGTGGTACCAGCCCTCCTCCTGCATCGCAGAGATGGAGGTACCATGGGTGTCTCTGAGGTGGACAGTAGCTGGGGTCGGGGCTGTGCTTTGGGCTGTCCCCCCCCCCCCGACCCTCGGTCCTTAGGGATTTGGCGCACTAGGAGGCTCAAGCATGTGCAGGCCTTGGCTGATGTCCTCCTCCCATGTCTGCTAATCACCTGCATGGTCACGTGGTCACCAGATAGCAGTCTTGCAGTGGTAGCAGCAGATCTCACCTCTCCGGACCAGCCCCAGGCGACTTGTTCTTGTTCCTGAACTCTGGTCTCCAGCATTGCAAAGGGCAGTGCTACCTCTATGCAAATGGGCTTTTTTTTTTTTTTTTAACTTGTTATATAATTGGAAATATCACATGTGAAGTACATTTCCTCCAGAGTACAATTTAATGCATTTGTCTTTAAATAGTCCTATGTTTTCCTCATTTAGGATCGCTAGTGCAAGCTGCTGTTTGTTTGTGTTTTTAATTACTACTGAGTTCCTTTTGCAGTTCAGTTTCCTTTGAGTTCCAGAACCAAGTGACAGTTGAGCAGAAGTGCTGCATGGAAAGCTTCAATGTAGGCTTCCTCTCAACTGATCTCACAAAGTTCAAGAAATAATTTCAGTGGGAACTTTGAGACTGCCACGTAAAATGTTGTAGTAGATTAGGTAACATTTTGCAAAACTGAGAAATGGAAAGCCTTTGACGTCTCGCCAGCCTTGAATTTGACCCTGGACCAAATATTGTTTTGGCTGCTCAGCATCCAGTGTGAAATGAGTGGTGGTGGTCTTAGCTGCATTTACCCAGTGCAAACCCCACCGTCGTCAAAATTGCCTTTGTTTGCAGTCTAATGTGGGTGGCAAAGGAGTAAGCAGACATGATGTCTTTATCTTTTCCCCTTCCTAGGGGACCCTTCCATGAGAGGGTAAAGGTGCATTGACAAGGCAGTGTAGGGAACATGCGCTGTGGTTGAGACCCATACTGTACCCATCATGTGGAGAAATAGGGCTTTAGTCTGCAGTGCTGTCAGTTCGACAATTTTCACGAGTATTAGAATGCTCTACAAAATCTGGAGTTTCATTATTACTCTTTGGTAACCCGGGAAAGCCCACTAGGCACAAGTGCCTGCTTTCATGGGCAACGCAGGAGCACTGGGGAGGTCAAGTGACTTTCTCAATCACACGATATGCAAGTGGAGGTTGTAAAAAGCAAACCCAGGTCTGCGGGATGCACAAAGCTCATTCACAGTTTGTTACTCTAACTTCTAGGCTATACTGCCAGCCCAAAAGATGGCATTGCTTCAGAATATGCAGCGTAGCCCTTATGCTTGTCTAACGCATCTCCAGTCCTGTAGGCCTGGGGCAGTGGCTGTAAACTTCTACTTCTCTCTTGTAGTGGTTTGGGGCAGAGTGTTTGCAATAAATTTGGCAGTTGCCCATGGCCACCTAAAAGTTTCCTGCTGATCTTAGAGATTACAAATGGAAAGCAGCCCATCTTCTGTTAGTTGAGCAAAGTTAGGCAACCATTTATGGCATTTGGACAACTAACTATATTTGGGCAGTCATAGACTATTTTGAATTTTTCTCCATTGCCTTGTTTTCATAAGAAACAGTCCCCCAGTCTGCTGCTGTTTGATTCCTCTGGTTAAAAATAACAAAAAAAAAAATGCATTTCCTTTTGTAGGGTGCAGGCCGTAATCCAGAGGAAGCAGAACGAGAGAAGAGGGACCATGAGCGGGAGGAGAGGATGGGCCCAGTACGTGCCACAGCAGCCCGGGCCCTTCCTCCAGGACCTGTCGCAGGTGCCACCAGCAACCGGCTTCGGAATGGAGCAGAGCCCATGATATCCACTCCAGCATCACGAGTTCAGCATTCTGGTGAGTGATATGGTAGTGCACAGGTAATACGTGCCCTTCAAGTTAAGATTTCTGATGAACATGTAGCAATCTGTTTGGACTAACATATACAGGTTTACAACACATAGTTTGCATGCATCTAGATGGTGGAGTTTGTATGCATCTAGAGGGTGGAATTTGTATCTGCATGATGCCTGGGTTAGCAGGCAGTGCTAGGATTTCAGTGGTGAGTGGTATTAGGTCTACGATGCTCTGCTTGGCATGCAGCTATATAGCAACACTGATGTGTCCACTGATCCAGGCTCATTTTAGAGACGTCCGTTGAAAATCCTCATTGAAATCATTTTTCTTTTTCACATGACACCCTCTGAGCAACACAAGGAGTGCAAGGTTACTGTCTTGGTTTGAAAGTGAAAGCAAAAGGCTTTGATTGGGTAGATCACATAATTCACAGCTAGATTTACTATGAATAACACTTATTCTTATTTGTTGATTACTGGCCTTTGCCATAAATACAGTTTTATACAGATAAATGTGAAGCTCCCTGCCTGTTATGGCGGCTTACAGTTGGATATTACTAGCAGCTTCTCTATGTGGGCCTCCTTGCCAAATTAGTGGGCCTCTGCTCCAGTTTCCGCGCATGCTTCTCCCACCGTGTTGCTGCTATAGTTTTGTTGGAGTTAGTTTGACAGCGAGTGGAACAATCAGTAATCTGCATGGTCTCTAACCACCGGTGCACAGTGTCCTCCTGTTTGCGAGGACCTTGTGTAGTACTTTGCAGCTGTGACATGGGTATCTATTCAGTTTCTGCCACCTTTATAAGTTGTCTTGTAAGGGTTTCTGTTTGGGTTGTGCAGTAATCTGAATACAGGATGGCCTAAATATTGGGGGTGTTAGGCAGAATATCATTGACCTTATGATTTGGCACCCACACACAGTATGGGAAGGGCGTTGGCTTCAGGTTATAGCACAGCCAGTGAGGCCATGGGTAGACCTCCCGGGTTGAGGTTGAGGCTGGGGCGGGGCTTGCTTAAGAACATCCTTTGCAATTAAATGCTGTTCAAGCCCAGAAGTTGTGATCATGCTGCCTTACTACAAGTCTCTCACACCTCTGTGTGCCCCTGAAGACATGGCGGGGTGGGGTGGGGTGGAGAGAGTGTCTGTGCACAGATCCTAGTGGTCCTCACAGGGGACTGTTTGCCTCAGAATGTGAGGGGGATCTGAATCGGAACATTGGGATCCATGCACACCTCTAGTTTCCATAATGCCCAACTCCCTTTAGAACTCCCATAGCCCCTCCTCCCTCCTTACTAGACGTTATTTCCAATGTCCCATTGCAGAAGTTGGGGGGTGCAGGTGCCAAACCTGGTACTGAAGTGCCACAGTGTACTAGGCCCTGCTCATACCTATGAACAGGGCCCCTAGTTCTTGGTAGTGCTTCAGTCCTGATTTCTGTGGCAGGGCTTCTAGGCTTCTGCAACTGCGTTTGTTCATTCCTGCAGCACAAATCGATAATTTCTTTGGCAGAATGCAGTCATGCCATTGTCTGAAAAATTGTGTGTCGTCATTGATGACCTCAAATGCTGAGCTTGGAGAAGGGGGTTCAAGATGAGCTAGGAAGGGAACGAACCCAGGCACTACAGAAAAGCTGTGTATATCGGAATGAAAATCCACCAAGGGAATAGAATTCCACTGTTCTACATAAATTCTGTGACATGATGCATGTTCTGCAGACATTCCACAGGGCTCTTGCCTATAAATTCTCATATGCAGGGGTTGGAAAAGAGGAGCATTCCACGTTGGTCAGCAGGAAGAGTCCTTATCATTATGAACGTTTCTTTGAAGTTATTACTGTATTGCTTTGGAAATTGGCACATGGGGGATTTTCAGCTTTTTAATGTTATTGATGGACTCAATAATACTGACATTGAGGACCACTGTTACGGTTACAAAAGTGGTCGCACTTAACATTTTTAGGGTAATGCTCAGTCAGTTTGCAGACCTTCCAAGAATCCATCTTCATTGATTCACACTTAAGGGTCATGGGCACTAAGATCCTGCCAGAGCAAAGCTTTGGCTAGATGGCCAGCAATGGCAACTGGGCACATCAGCACCACCCCAATGCAGTGCGGGGCGCTAGCCAGTAACCATTGCCGGCTCCCTCACCAACCTCAGTTCTGTTTTTCGGCCATCGAGAACACATTGTGGGAGTGCTCCTCAGTTCGCCTTGTCACTCACGAGGTTTTTACACCGCAGTTCTTTGCTTTCAACATGTGGAAAAGAAATCTCTCTACAGGGGCCATGACGAAAAAGAAGAAAGTCCAGCAGCTTCCCATTATGCGTTGGTGCCCCTGAGGGAGTAAAATGGCTACATCGGACCGGCATCCAGTTTGAACGGCCTGCTACGACATTGATGTATATGAATCCTGCTTCTTGATGGATCGCCGCACCCTAGAAAACCCCGCAATGAGACTGGGTCGTCCGGTTCCCCAGCTTTGGAGGCCAGCGTTGAATGTATGCATCCAAGGATAGGTCCCTAGGCCTTTTCCCTGGGACTTCTTTCTCTGGAAGCACAGGACCTCCTTAGCCTTACTGTACTGAGGTGTCGGAGGCTGGTGGTTGGGTCTGTGGGACAGCCAGCTCCTTCTGGGCTACCGGCTGAGAACTCTCCACAGTCTGCCCTGTACAGCAGATGTTCCCAGTGGTGAGGCCAAAGCTGCACCCCCTGGCTATACTGGTGGACACTTCGTCATCCTCTGGTATCCGCTTGTCCTGTTGTCACTGTTTGTGGTGACTATGTGGCAGGTGACCCTAAGGACAGTGCTGGGCCTCCCTCAGACACTTTGCGGTGTCGAAAGAGGGACTGGCATGGAGGCTGTTGGTTGCTCTGCTGCCAGTTAGGAGAATGTTCCTATTCACGGTGTCACTAGTAACACCAAGGAACTGTATGGCTCCAAGCTGTTGATGGCCATGGTGTTGGTCCTGGACCCAGCTCCGAACGTGGTGTCGATGACAATGTCATCTCTGAGGTTGTCCCTCCCTCTGGTGTCTGCGACACCAAGGAGGGTGATGGCACTGAGCACGATGTCTAAGTGGACACAAAGTAGAGTCTGACAGTGTCAACCATGCTGGTGGGGAGAAGCCTGTCTGAGGACATACCCAACCCCAATCACAGTGCCGAAGGTGGCACTGATTTGTTGTTGGATGAGGCTTTGGAGCATACCTCTCAACTGTCCCTGATTTTCAGAGACGTCCCTGATTTTTGGCTCAGAATTTTCCTCTGTCCCTCGAAAAATTTGTGTTTCTGTGACTAAACAGTGGGAATTGCAAGCACAAAATAATGTCAGACATTAAAGTTGCATACTTATTCTTCATCAGAAAATGCATCTTACGCTAATCCCCTTATTCTATCAACTTTCTGAGTGAATATTACAAATATTTAAGATGTGTCCCTGATTTTGGGTGTTTGTCCCTGATTTTTTTTTTTTAAGCCTTGTCCCTGATTTATGAGGCAAGAGGTTGAGAGGTATGCTTTGGAGGCTGCTTTCTCTCTAGAGCCACTGGACAACATCAGCAGTGAGGACTGCAGTCACCCAGTGGGACCTAATATGGCACCAGTCTCCTCACGGGGAGTAAGTCCTCCTCGGACACCCGTCGACAAATCTGCTAGGCCTTCCCCTCCAGCGAGGCACCCTGTACAATTTCACAGCCCAGGCAGCATCCCTCAAGACCTGGAATCTCTACCCCCTACTGAAAAGTCTTGCTGGTGTTTTTGTTTTGTTAGGAGGATGCCACTAATGTGGGAGCAGCACCGGGAACGGATTGGTGCCAGAGTCTTGGCACAGTGTATCTGACAGGGCTGAGTTTAGGCCCTTCTCACCAGTACTGTCCATTCCCAGAGCCAGTGTCTCATCGCCTTCATCCTCCTCTGAGGACAACATATCTTCCATTCACCTGACCTCTGATGCTGAGTATGCTTTGTACCAGCAATTTGTGATGGAGATGCTGCAGATGCTTGATTTTTCTGCATATACTAGCTATGATCTAACAGCCCTGCATTTGGGAAATCTCAACAATGTAGTTGCATCTTTTTTTGCCTAGAGCCATGGTGGTGGCATCCAGGGCCATGTGGAGGCATCTCTGTGCCCCCCCAAGTCGTCGCCCGGGTCCTTCTTTTGCAGTGTCATGCACTCTCAGGATCTGCAGGTGACAGGTCTCGCCCCACTTAGGGGCTTCAAGTACTAGACTGTCAGGGCCTCGGAGCCTCAAGTGTGATTACCTCCTGATACGGACTCTGCTCTGACTCTCTGGGTAGAAAGGTTTCCATCTCGGCACATGCTGTTTGTGTGTCAGTAAACCAGGTGCATATGGTGACCTACAGTAGTCTCGTATGGTTGCAGCTGTAAAATCTGTTATTTATTAGATCATTGGTTTACAGACCTTTGAGTCAAAGACTCATTTACAAAGGCACCTCGTCAAGAGAGCAATACATCATAGCAAACAAAACAGTACAGTACAGAACACTTAGATTAAAAAAGCAGCCAGTGTTACAGGCATTTACTGGTGGTACAGACTTGGTAATAGGTAGATCACAGTAGTCATAATATGGGTACATGAGTACCACATCGGGTAGCAACCAGAGATATTTTATTACATTAGTCAGCAGATGTTGCCTGAGACCCCAGGCATATACAGCAAAAGTAGACAGGGCAGACCCAGCCTAGGGGTGAGGGTAAGGGGCAAGCGGGGGATTATGTGCAGTTGCTGCAGCAAGTGCTTGTCGAATGGCTTCTGAGGGAGACCTTGAAAGGACCAAGCTTAGTGGAGTCTGCTATGTTGGCTGGGAGGGAACCCGATAGCAAAAGGATCTCTGGGCAATAGAGGTCCTTACTCTGGGGACAATAAGGAAGGTTTTGATAGTGCTGCAGGTGGAGACTATGGGGAGGCATGCTGCAGGGAGATGGTGACTCGGGGGTCCCAGCAGGGTCTCTTTTTACAAGAAGGCAGGTTTGGAAGCGAGTCTTTCTTCAGGTTGAGCAAGTTGGTGGTGGAGTACAGCAGGCACGTATGACTGCACCTAGGGGCTCCCAGCATTAGCCTGCAGGCCTTGTTTAGAGAGCTGGATTCTTGCAAGCGCAGTGTTGGCTGCAGCATAGATGGGCAGACCATGGTCAATTAGCGACAGGACAGAAGAGGTGATTGCCAATCTGAGGGCCTCTTGTGGTAGGCAGTCCCTGTGGCAGTATAATAGTTCAATCCTGACTTTGGTGGTAGCAGAAAGGGCATTGATATGGGAATGGAAGGAGAGTGCCAAATCAAAGGTAATGCCCACATACTTGTAGGAGGAAACCTGCTCAGTGGGGTTTAGTGTGCTAGGCAGTATCGGGAGAGGGGCACCACTGGCTTTGCTTTGGCGATGCGAGAAGAGCATAGCTTTGGTCTTTTTTTTAGGTTCAGGACTAGCCTTCATGATGTAAACCAATGCTCAGCTCTATCAAAAGCTTGTTGGCAGGTGGCCTGGAGTGTGTTGGGGTTGGGGGTCGGAGGAGAAGAGCACAGCGTCATCCACATAAAGGAGGATCTTACTTGGGCAAGCCGAGGGGAGAGAGTTGAAGTAGAGACTGAAGAGGAGCGGGCCTAAAATGGAGCCCTGGGGAACCCCAGAGCGAACAGGTCATGTGAGTGCGAAAGTCCTGCAAGCCATCAACTTTTCCACCTGGGGTATAGAGGTAGAAGGACACCACGGGAGGGCATCTTGTGATGCTAACGAGGTCTCCATCCTGGTGAGAATTGCGGTCTTAATTCAGCAGACAGTGTGCCTTGGCTTGTGATGACTGGCACCTTTGTCCCAGCATAAGGTGGTCAATTTGCATTTCCATTTGGCTCATTTCTCTGCTAGGGTCAAAGCTGAAGTGTCGGGGGAGAGAACGGTCTTGCTGCTGTGCCACTGGAGCCCCGCATGGCACTGTTTAGTCTTTGGTCTCACCAGACCTATGAGAAGCCTCTGTCCTCGGGTGTTCTTCCCCAGATAGAGGACTGAAGGCATCTCTTAAGCTCATGGTGAGCCAGCGACTCCCCAAGAAAAAGGAAAGCTTGGCACTCTGACCCATGGGTGGGAATCAGTGGTGAAGATTTATTATTGGAAGATATGAGTTACTATCACTGATCTTACTGAAAATATATTCACCATTGATTACCACACTGGACCACCATCCACCTTTATAGCAGAGTCAGGGCCTTTGGGTAGCTCACCCTGTTATTAGCTGGCTATCACCTGTACTGCTACATGCCTTTCCCCAGTTGCTCCCCTTTTTCTCCTGTCCTCTCATTTTCCTGCCCGGGGTAGATCCCCTCCTCCTTGGGTATATCCCTTAGTTGCTAAATGCAGCCTGTACCTGCTGGGTACTGGGCAGTCTAACTCCACTTGACAGCCTGGTCTGTTTGTGTGCTCTGCACCAGATTGGATCAGACTGTGGTAGCCTCCACACAGGCTACACCGAGTGTTTCTCTGGTGGTTTTCTTCTGGCAATACTGGCCAACTTTCCTGGTGTTTGGTTTGCATGATATTTCCCCTTATGCCATTTCACAGAGTGTGTTGTAGATGCATGGAACAGCCTTCCTGAGGAGGTTGTGGAGTCAGGAACAGTGTGAGAATTCAAGAATGCATGGGACAGACATAAGGCAATTCTAGTGGGGGGGGTAGGAGGAAGTAAGCTGTTGATTTAGCTAGAATCTGCAGCTTATCCATCAGGTATGGAAATGGGCAGACTGGGTGGGCCAAGCGGTCCTTATCTGCCATCAGATTCTATGTTTCTGTGTAAACCCAATGACTCATTTCGACCCCTGCAGGCTAAGCAGCCCTGCAAGTCCACACCAGGCTCAGGGGTAGCTGGGGAGATGGACACAACTCAACTCTCTGGGTTAAGCAGCCCTACAAATCCACACCGAGCTCAGGGGGAGATGGACACAGCTAGACACTCTGGGCTAAGCAACCCTGCAGATCCACACAGGACTCTGGGGTAGCTGGGGAGATGAACACAGCTCGAGACTCTGGGCTAAGCAGACCTGCAAGTCCACATGCACTAGGTAATCTCACTTCGAGAGAGAGCCCTTGCAGCAGGCAGTAATCGGGACTATGCTGCCAGGCACTAGGACCCCACAGAAAAATTTCTAGCTAGCAGTCCATGGTGGGGGACCACCCCCTGACATCTGCCCCACCCCCGATGTCACCCAGTGGTATAAAGGGGTAGTTCCCTGGCACCACCTCAGTCCCCCCCACATCGAGTCAAGCATCTTGGCTCCACGGACTCCTACTACTACCAGTCGACTGCTTACTGTTTATCATAGTTTCTGACTTCATTGTGCATGTCTACCCAGACAACTTCTTCTACAGAGTGGCGGAAATCGAAGTGCACGTGTGCCAAGCAAATCCCGGTGAAAGCCATTCCGCCTGCCTTCTGTGCCTGGGCCCTAACCACAAACTGGACGCCTGTCCGCATTGCCTCAGCTTCAATAGGAGGACCTGCGTCCACTGCCTGAAGCCCTTGAAAGCCTACCTCCTAGAACAAGTGGCTGCCATGCAGAAGACTCATTCGGGGCACAACTCGTCGTCTTTGGCCAGGGACTCCTTCCCTAGAGGGAGGAACTCTCGCGGGATGCACCATCATTGAGACAAGGACAGATCCAGGTCAAAATCCCAGTCCAGGTCTTCTCATAAGGCTTCCGAGTTCCACCTCTGGCGTGAGGTTGGGCTCAGCTCCTCCGGTTTCCCTTCGTCTTCCCGGGTTACCGTTGAGGAAGCCTCTTGCATCTACGGGTATGTAACCTGGGGGTTGTCTTGGATGACAGGCTGACACTGCAGCCACAGGTGTCAGTGGTCCTCAGGACCTCCTTTTACCATCTCAGGAATATCGCCAGAGTTAGGCACCTGGTTCCATCTGACGACCTTCCAGCATTGGTCCATGCCTTTGTGTCCTTGCATCTGGAGTATTACAACTCCCTTTACTTTGGGCTTTCAGAGGTTGAAATGCGCCGCCTGCAGCTAGTGCAGAATGCAGCGGCCCGGGTTTTGACTGGCTCCAGTAGGTCTTGTCATATTACCTCAGTGCTGCATGAGCTGCACTGGCTGCTTATATGGTGGCGGATCACCTTTAAGGTCAGTTTACTGACTTTCAAAGCCCTTCACGGTCAGGATCCGGCCTATCTAAAAGAACTTCTGGTTCCTTATTGCCCTGGCTGATAGCTCTGCCCGACTGACGAGTGGTTGCTGGAGGTTCCAAGAGTGAATCTTAAATCATCTGGCTGTGGGGCATTTTCTTATGCTGCGCCCACTCTTTGGAATTCTCTACCTCGCCGGTTATGGGAATGCACTTCCGTGGAGGAATTCAAGAGGGGGTATGAAAATCCATCTCTGGCAAACGGCCTTTATAGAAAATTGAATGTTTCTGAACTTGATAGTTTTATATATGTCTCTGTTTGATACCTGATTCTAATATTTGATTTTGTATTGTTTTAAGCTGTACAGCACTTTGAAAAATGAAAAGTGCTATATAAATAAAATTACCCAGACATCGGGGTCTTCCAGGCTAGGGCCTTCCAAGGCCCCCCACTTTCCTGGCTGTCTGGCCCCACAAACACTCTGTTGGGTCTCGGCCAGATGGATCGGCCCACTCTCCGGGTGGTAGGTCGAAGCCTGCCGTCCACAAGACTGTTCCCTCCATGTCATCTGACAAGATGACCTGGTCCAACGACACCAAGAGGCATCAGGAACACGAGCGCCACAAGAAACTGTACTCTCCTTCCTAGTCAGCGGCCGGGGCTCCGGACCGACGGCAGACCACAACTCCCTCTGACTCCACTTCCACGGAGCCGGTTCAGACGACACCGTCTAAGCCGTCGCCTGAACTGCAGGGATCCAGAAAGTCTCCGTCTATGGAGCGGACGAAAGAGGACCTGACGCTAGGCTCTTCAGAGCGCAAGGACACGGCACCACACACTCTGTTATCATCTCTACCATGGGAGCCTGACAAACTAGCGCCAGTGCACCCGACGTCGGGGTACGAAACACTGCCAGACCTGATGCACAAGATGACGGAGCCGTCAGGCCTGATGACAGGGGGGACCAAACTGAAGGACCCAATGCCAGGCCCTTCGGGCACTCCTACCCCGACGCCTGAACCACTGGCAGCCTCTGTGGTACTTTTGACTGAGGTCAGGGCCCTGTTTAACAGTTGGTGGAACACACTCAAGAGGGATCCATTACCCAGACCACTGGAGCTGAACCTCACACCAGCTCCCGAGGCAACCTTCGCCACCCTCGAAGCCAGACCGCAAGACTCCTGGTGGCATGGGACGGGGGTCCCACGAACGACGGCTATACGGTCGCCACCCATTGTCCTGATCCTCATCCAAACAGAATTGCTCCAGCGGACACCGGTCCTTATCCTCAGAGGAGTCCAGCAGTGGTTCTTCCTCTTATGACTCTTCAGAGGACGACTTGTCTCTTCCATCTCCGAATCTAAGGAAGGATTCCCCAAGATCTCCTCCGGACTATCCCAGTTTCCTACATGTGATGAGGCACATACAGTTCCTCAGCCAGTGGGAGACAGAGTAACTAGACCCCAAGAGACACCGTTTGGCAAAGTTCTTGGGGGGGGGGGCCCAGTGACCCAAAACCTTTGGTCATCCCTCCATTGGTGGAGCCCTTCCAGGACGTAACCAAATTAGCCTGGAAGCACCCTCCCACAACCTTGATGGTCCCTAAGAAAGCTGACCACTTATACAAGACTCCCAAGGGAAGAACCACATTTAAGTGATCAGCCGAAAGCAGACACTCTGGTCCTTACAGCTACACACTGAAGGACTCGGCTACCCAAACATATGAGCTCCCAACCATTGGATAAGGAGTCCATGGAGATGGACCACTTTGGCCATAAAGTGTACTCATCTGCCACTTGTACGGTCCATCACTAAATTTTTCTGGCACATACGGTTAAGTACCTGAAGTCTCTTTGGAAAAAGCTATTGACCTGACCAGGTCACAACCCAACTCCCCTAATAAGTCAGAGCTCTTAGCTGTCTTACAGTCTGGTACTGATGCAAGTAAACACTTCCTTAGATGCTCGTAGGACTCGTCGGACACCGCAGCAAGGGCAGCTGCCATGGGGATATGCCTTTGGCACTACTCCTGCTTAAGGGTCTCAGGCTTCCGGCAGGATTTCCAGGACGCTATTTTTGATGCCCCTTTTTAGGGACCAGTACTCTTTGGCCAGGAAGCAGAGAAAATGATCATAGGGTTGCAGGACTCCAGAAAGGCAGTCTCTGTCCACAAGATGTACAAGTCCGAGCCAGCCCCATACAGAAGTCTGCCCTTTTGAAAGCAACAAGGCCAGCAAGCGAAAAGGCAGCAACACAGAGGGGATACAAAAGGAAAGTTCCCTCTCAGCAAGCAGGGACCAAAAAGCACAGAAAATGCTAGAGCTCCCTTGCCCACCCCAACAACCTCTGCATGACTCCCTGCCTGCCCCCCTTCCTCTGGAGGAGCTATGAGGGGAGGCAGTAGAAGGGTGATTCTCCCTTTAACTTGCAGGTTGGTCCAACATCACGGCAGATCAGTGGGTACTCCAAATTATAGAAAGGGGTTATGCTCTGGAGTGCACCCAGATTCCTCCAGACAACCAGATTCCTACTCATTGCACCCCATCCCACGCAGACCTCATTCAGGCAGAAATTCAAGCCCTGCTGAACAAAAAGGTAATCCAGACAGTCCCACCGTATGAGCCAAAGAGGAAAGGGTTACTACTCCCACTTCTTAGTGCCAAAAAAGACAAGGGGAACTTTGTCCCATCCTGGATCTCAGTCGGCTGAAAAATTTAATTGAATGCAAACGTTTCAGGATGATAACACTGCCTGGATTACTGCCCATGCTACATCAAGGGGACTGGCTCTGCTCCCTGGACATGGAGGATGCATATATGCACATAAAAATCCTGCAGTCCCACCGAAAATGCCCTTGCTTCATCTTCCAGGGAGAGCATTGCCAGTTTTGAGCACTGCCGTTCGGCCTTTCCTCAGCACCTCGAGTATTCACCAAGTGCCTAGCGGTGGTAGCAGCAGCTCTCTGGTGACAGGGACACTACATCTACCCCCTACCTCAACAACTGGCTCCTGACAGCTCCCACAAGAGACCAGCTTCGGCATACACTGGACTGTACCTTCCAACTGTTTCAAGACCTGGAAATCCCTTAAATCTTCCCAAGTTGTCCCCATGGCCCTGCCAGAGATTACAATACATAGGAGTCGTCCTGGACACTGTCCAGGGAAGAGCTTTTTTCCCCTCGGACAGGGCAGATCACCTACAAGCGGTGGCTCGGAAAAGTCACCTCCACCAGCCAGGTTCCAGCCAGAACGATACTGCAACTTCTGGGTCACATGGCAGCCACCATCGTAACTGTGCCCTTGGCTCATCTCCACAAGAGTGCTCCAGTGGAAACTGAGTACAGTGGGATAAGTGTTCGGATAACCTCGAGCAGCCAGTTCGGATCTCCAATGCAGTGTGTCAGACTTTAGAATGGCGGCTCACCTCTTCCGGTCTAGACTGGGGGGCCCCTTTCCAAACTTCCAGACCTCCGCAGATCCTGACAACGGATGCCTCGGGGACTGGGGTGCAGCGCATATTTCAGAAAAAAACAGACAAGAGGGACGTGGACTCCTTTGGAACGCAACCTCCATATAAATGTGTTGGAGATGAGAGCCATTCTGTATGCCTTACAGGCATTTCAGATGGACCCGCTTCCAGGCCCCTTACTGATCCAGACAGACAACATGCAGGTGTTTTTTTATATCAACATGCAAGGGGCACACACTCCTATCCCCTTTGCAGAGAGGCCATGAGAGTCTGGTACTGGGCAGTTGAGCACAATCAGGAACTCACAGCAGTTCATGTTCCTGGGGTACAAAACACCTTGGCAAACAGCCTAAGCCACTCCGTCTCAAGCTTACAAGTGGGAGCTACTACAGGATGTAGTAGATGACCTAATCGAAAGATGGGGACTTCCAGAACTGGACCTCTTTACGTCCCTGCTCAATGCCAAATTGCCCAGTTTCTGCTCGCTAGATCCAGGGCCTGGTGTTTTCTGTCAAGACGTGTTGTCCCTCTCTTGGACAGGGAGGTTTCTTTATGCCTTTCCTCAGTTTCCACTACTTTGAGTACTGCTCAAGCCGGAAGCTGCGCGAGCAGGCATGATTCTGATGGCGCCATTCTGGCCTCTGCAGATTTGCTTCCCATTGCTTCAGCAATTGGCGATAGAACCTCTGCTTCCTCTACCCCTGTCATTCCACTTGCTGTCCCAGGAGCAGGGTGCTCTTGAACCCGAATCAAGTCTCTGTACCTGCATGCTTGGCTCTTACAGACTTGGGGAAACGGTACAGGGTGTTGGCAAGGGTTACAGATGTCCTGGTGGCTGCGAGAAAACCCTCAACCAGGGCCCACCTACACCATGAAATGGAAGGGCTTCTGCCCGTCATCTGGACCCATTCACCTGTCGGGCGAATTCGGTCTTGGAGTAACTTCTTCCCCTGTCTGATTTGGGTCTTATCTACTCATCCATAAAGGTATACCTTTCAGCAGTATCAGCTTATCACGTACCAGTGGACGGCAGAACCCGGGCACAGATGGATCTGTCTTGCACTTTCCTGTGAGGTATAATGCATATTAAGCCCCCCATTTGGGACCCTGTTCCCCTATGGGATCTTCTATTTATGTTGGAGAAACTTACGTTACCTCTCTTTGATCCAGCTGCAAGTTGTGAGCTTCGCTTTCTGTCTTGGAAAGCATTAGTTTTAGTTGCCATTACTTCAGCCAGGAGGATTTCCGAGCTTCAGGCTCTGATGTGTAGAGAGCCGTATATAATTTTCCACAGGGCTATGGTTTCACTGCATACCAATACTAAGTTTCTCCCGAAGGTGGTGTCAGAGTTCACTCTTAACCAGGACATTAATCTCCTAGTTTATTACCCAGAGTACTCCAACAGAAGGGAGGCCTTGTTGCATACTCTGGATGTTCACAGAGCACTTCATTTTTACATGGACTGCACTAGGTCTTCCAGAAAAACTGATCAGTTATTTGTCTCTTGCCCCACGAATGTTAGGGGCTCCTGTGATAAAACAGACCTTGTCTAAATGGTTGGTCAGTTGCATTGTCTTTTGCCATCAGAAATACGGCAAACCTTTACCAGGCTCGGTTAAAGGTCATTCCACTAGGGGTGTAGCAACTTCGTTTGCATCCCTTCAAAATGTGTCCACAGCAGACGTCTTGTGTTGCTGCCACCTGGAGTTTAGTCCATACATTCGTTAAACATTACAGTTTGGACATTGCTTCCAGAAGGAGGGCAGGGTTTGGCCTTGCTGTCCTCCAAAGACTGCTCTCTTTAAGAGCTTCTGAGAGTTTCCATAACCACTGCCCTACTGACTTGGATTCTGCCTTTGTACTGCTTGGGACTTTATCCTGATTGCCTACTGCAAGAGCTCTCTTGAAGAGGTAGTACAGTTGCGTAAGAAGTTACCATAACTGTAAATCTCTGGAAGAGCTGTGGCAGCAGGCATGCTTTACCTCCCTCCTTTCTTCCCCCTGGTTGTTTTCCTTTTCTTCTCCCTATTGGGACATTTGAACCGCCTCGGTTCCCCATCCTTTATGCAAGCAGGGTCTCTGACGGGTGAGCTGAGGTGGTGCCGGGAATCTGCTCCTTTTATACCATTGGGTGACATCAGGGGCAGGGCCGACGTCAGGAGGTGGTCCACCGCCATGGACTGCTAGCTAGAAATATTTCCGTGGGGTCCTAGTGCCTGGCAGCATAGTCCTGATGGTTTTTGCCTACTGCAAGAGCTCTTCTCGAAGATCTGCTGTTACGGTAAGTTCTTATGTAACTGTACTTTTTTCCGCTGTCCCACTTCGCCGGGGGGGGGGGAGTAGAGGGCAGAGTCTATCTGAAACGGTTCCCCTTCTGTCATCTTTGCTTATTAGGAATCATGCAGCTTTTTCTTTTTTGCTATTTGTGCCATCTCAGTTATAAGGGGGGGTCCCCAAACTTTTTTACATACCCCTCTTGATTGACTAGAGCCACATTTTTACAGAGGCTCTAGCCTTACTACCATTACTCCTCAGCTGTCTTGCTAGTGGTGCTTGAGGCTCTGGTTCTATACCCAACTACTTCTCTGTGCCACTAAGTGTGCCTTTTTATGTTGATTGAGCACATGCGCAAGAAACATATTGCGGCAGCTTGCTCCAGAAGCAGGTTGTGGAGGTGTGGCACTGTTGTGGCCAATGCCCCCACTGCCTTTTAAGGCTTGGCCCCTGTTCCCCAATGCCATGGCACACTGCTGCTGACACTAGTTCAGCCAGCATGCCACAACCTTGAAAAGTTTGTCGTTGCAATCAAGGGCCACCTCGTCATTGCAGCGTCATCCGCTGCAGTGAGGGAGCGACCAGTCATTGCAGGGCGGTCCCTTGCGTTCCCTCCATCCAGTTTGCCGACGGGGAGCCAAGTTCCCGTCTGTTTCTGTTACTGTGTGCCGAGGGAGTGCCCAATCCCTCTTGGTATCATGCCCCCTTCTTTCTTTGCGGCCGAGGTGCCCAATCCCCGTCGGCATGTTCCCTCATTTCTGTTGCTGAGGGGGCTGCCCAACCTCTCAGCTCATGAGTGGCCTCCAAGTATGTGCTGATGGGGGTACCCAACCCCGCCGGCTCCATTTACCCCCCACCCAAAACACGCAGGGTGGTCATGCTGGGAGCCCACCCAGCGTGCCAGAAGTACCTGTTTAAAAAAAAAAAAAAAAAAAAAAAAACTTCCTGCTATGTTTTTTTTGTACACCCTGGAAAGAAAACGCTTCCTCGCTGTCTGCGCCCTTCCTCAACCCGCGCCCACCCACTGCATACCCCCCCCATACTTACCTCCGGAGCAACAATCATCGATGGACTCAGGAACACGCCTGCACTCTTCAGAGCCGACCACAAACTGAGGAAATGCTGGTAAGATGTATAATGGCATAAATGGGGCTTTTTCAACTTCGTGCATACCGCAGGCATTTTTGAATTTTGGCACCAAATTTTCAGCATGGGTTTGGGACCCCTCCTCATGAATTCAGCCACGGTCATGGAGTTATTCGGCCTCTAAGGGCGATTTCGCGGTCACTGCACAGAATCACCTTTCGGGACCGATTAACGAAACGACAGTGCCAGTATTCATGAGGTGGGCTCTCAAAAAGCCTATGTTGCAAATTTGGAAAAAATCAGAACGACTACTGTGGTGCAAGCATGCGTTGTGCAGTTGCTACGCACGCTCGTAACTTTGCGAACTTGGGATATTTTCATGCTAGATTTTCAACATTGGCATTTTTTCACACCTCCTTATGAACAGTACAGCTGTCATTTTTCACATCCTGACCGAAATGTGTTTTCTCACTTCCAGTGCAGAATAGCGTTGTCACTGTGGGAAGTCGGTGTTCGGGCAGATTAAGAAAATGATAGTGACACTGTTCATGAGCAGAGGTCTTAAAATCCCAATGTTGATAACTTGGTGACGAAAGTCCATAAAATGACTGTTACAAGCGTGCGTTGAGCTGTTTCCACGCACCCGTGTAACTTTGCAAATTTGGAATATTTTCACGTCACACTTTCAACACTGGCATTTTTTCACACCTCCTTATGAACAGTACAGCTGTCATTTTTCACATCCTGGTCAAAATGTTTTTGCACTTCTGACGCAGTATAGCATGGTCCCTGTGGAAAATCAGTGTTTGGGACAGATTAAGATCGAGCGACTGTTTGGGGGGGGGGAGTGACTGAGCTCTGTCAGGACTGCTGCGGATTTCTCTGTGGGCAGAAAAGGACCCCAGTGCAGGCAGGAGCCAAGTACAAAAGGGCAGCCTACTGTGCGGGGAGAAACGGAACAAGAGAGCGAGTGAACGAGGGGGAGTGAGCGAGCTCAATGGAGCTTTATCGGGACTGCTGCAGATTTCTTTGTGGGCAGAAAAAGGTGCCAACGCAGGCAGGAGCCCAGTACAAAAGGGCAGCCCACAGCACAGGGAGAAACTAAACGAGTGAGATGGGGGAGTGAGCAAGCTCAACAGAGCTCTTTTGGGACTGCTGCGGATTTCTTTGTGAGCAGAAAAAGGCGCCAGTGGAGGCAAGAGCCCAGTACAGAAGGGCAGCCTGCAGCGCCAGGAGAAACTGAACGAGGGAGTGAGCGAGCTCAACGGAGCTGTGTCAGGACTGCTGCGGATTTCTTTGTGGGTAGAAAAAGGTGCCAACACAGGCAGGAGCCCAGTACAAAAGGGCAGCCAGCAGCATTGGGAGAAACGGAATGAGCGAGTGAGAGAGGGGGAGTGAGCGAGCTCAGTGGAGCTCTGCCGGGACTTCAGAGTTGCCCACCTTCCTGCCCAGAGTCCTCTGTTTTGCTGTATTACAGCAGGGTCTCTGGAGTGGAGACAAAGCAATGGTTGGATACTTTTAGGATTGCTGTAATAGATTGTTTATTTCCCTAACTGAGCTGAGTAGTAAATTTGGTAGAAAAAATCCAAAAATAACTGTTTTACGAGCGTGCGTTGCACAGTTGCTACGCACGTTCATAACTGCGCGAATTTGCGATATTTTCACTACAGATTTTCAACATTGGCATTGTTCCACACCTCCTTATGAACAGTGGGAAATCAATGTTCGGGACACATTAAGAAAACCACAGTGACGCTGTCTTTGAGCAGAGGTCCTAAAATGCCTATGGTGAAAATTTTGTGATGAAAGTCCATAAAATGACTGTTACGAGCGTGCGTTGTACAGTTTCCATGCACCCTTGTAACTTCACAAATTAGTAATATTTTCACGCCAGATTTTCAGCACTGGCATTTTCACACCTCCTTATGAACAGTACGCCTGTCATATTTCACATCCTGGCTGAAATGTGTTTTCGCCTTCAGGCTCGAATAGCGAGTCGCTTTTGGGATAATCCATGTTTGGGACAGATTAGGATTGAGGGAGGGAGGAGGGGTGGAGCAAGCTCAACTGAGCTTCATTGGGACTGCTGCAAATTTCTTTGTGGGCGGAAAAGGGCATCCGTGCAGGCAGGGGCCCAGGACAAAAGGGCAGCCCGCAGTGGCGGGAGAAACAGAATGAGTGAGTGAGGGAGGAGGAGTGAGCGAGCTCAATGGAGCTCTATCGGAACTGCTGCAGATTTCTTTGTAGGCAGAAAAAGGTGCTACTGCAGGTAGGAGCCCAGTACAAAAAGGCAGCCTGCAGCACCGGGAGAAACTGAGCGAGTGAGAAGGGGAGTGAGCAACCTCAATGGAGCTGTCGGAACTGCTGCAGATTTCTTTGTGGGCAGAAAAAGGCGCCAGTGCAGGCAGGAGCCCAGTACAAAAGGGCAGCCTGCATCCCCGGGAGAAGCAGAACGATCGGGAGAGAGTGAACGAGCTCAACGGAGCTGTCAGGACTGCTGCAAATTTCTTTGTGGGCAGAAAAAGGTGCCAGTGCAAGCAGGAGCCCAGTACAAAAGGGCAGCCTGCAGCTTTGGGAGAAACTGAATGAGTGAGAGATGGGGAGTGAGTGAGCTCAATGGAGCTCTGCCGGTTCTTTACAGTTGCCCACCTTCCCGCCCAGGGTCCTCTGTGGTCCTGTATTACAGCAGGGTCTCTGGAGTAGAGACAAAGTAATGATTGGATAATTTAGAATTGTTGTAATAATACATATTTATTTGTTCTGTTTATTTCTGTAACTGAGCTGAGTAATACTTGGAGTGCAATAGGATGTCTAACTGGGCTAAGTGAAACTGAGAGCTGAGAACCAAAAGTATGGTAGCTGAGGGATAAAAACAGACAAGGAGGCATTAGGATTGCTACAGTAATACAGTATCTAACGGATGAGATTTGAGACTGAATTACCCTGGTCGGCAAGGGGTCAGTAGGGGACCAGTGTGGGGGGGCAGGAATTTGTCTAAATAGGGGCCTAACAGTTGCAGTACAGAACCTGGGAGTAAGAGCCCATAACATAATATGGCCAAAATGGGGCAGGTGCCACATGTCAATAGGGTGGGTATCTTTGGAAGGTGGGGGGGTGTACAGGGTGGGTGTGCCATGATCCTGGACTAGGATTTGGGGGTATGGTCTGTAGATGACTGGTTAGTTTGAGGAGGAACTGTGGAGGGTAAGGAGGAGGAGTGTAAGTGGCAGGGCAGATGAGTATGGTAGACATCCTGAGGGGAATATGGGATGGCAAAGGGGGACGGAGGAAGAATAACTAGGGGCTGAAACCGACCCAGCATCAGAAGCACTAGCAGGAAAGAGAGGAGAAGGAGGGGTGCCCGAGGCGAGGCGGGGCCTCCTGATGGGGAGGACAAGACTAGTACAGGGAGAGAGCATATGGCTGCGGGTAGGGAGGGACCAGGGGTGGCACAGAGGGGAAAACGTAGGAGGGGGGGAACCGATGGGGGCAAGAGATGTAAGACTGGTACAGACTACAAATAGATTCGAACCTCTGTTATGGGACAGAGAGGGGGAGCAGGAACATACTGAAGGGGGGAGGACAAGCTGGGCATGAGAGGGATGGCAACAGGTAGGGGAAGAGATAGCAAGGACAAAAGGGTAGAAGGGGCTACTAAGGAAAGAGGGGTGGTGACAAAGAGAGAAGGCTACAGAAAGGGGGAAGGATGGGAGGAGCATCACTATCTGGGTAGAAGTGAATGCGGGCTCTAAATCGACAACAGTGGGGATAGGAGAGGGGTTGGAAATCAGCAGGGGAGATGGGGAGGTCGATATGCGAAGCCCAGTAGGAAGTAGTCAGGCTGGGAAGGGGTTCAGGGTGGATGGAAGGAATAAGGCAGAGAAAAGCGGTGAGGCCGAAGTAGGGGATACAGATACAGAAGTCACAGAGGGTGCAGTTGGCGGGGGGTAAAGGACAGGGAAGAATGAATACTGAGGTGGTGGAAGAGGCATTAGAAGGGAAAGGGGGTAAGGGGCGAGGGGGGTACTCGTCCGGGGGATTCTTTACTGAAATGGGTGAGATGGGACGGAAAGGGGGAAAGGAGCAGCCATATTTGGGTTGAAGCTGTCCCCAGGTTTACTGCATGAGCAGCAGGGCAGGCACTGCTCAAGCATGCACCGAGGGGAGGAAAAAACCTCATTTACTGTTGCACATGAGTACAAATGACTTGGCAGGGGACACTGTGGAAGTAGTGATGGGGAGGTTTGAGTACTTGGGCAGGCACTGTGAGGGGATGGGGAAGTCGGTGGCATTCTTGGAGGTACTGCCGGTACTGTGTGCAAGCATGGAGAGGAAGGGTAGGCTTGAGTTCGAGTGGCTGAGGGATTGGTGCCACACGAAACATTATGGGTTAGTGACTAACTGGGGTAGGGTCAGGGGGAGTAGTGACCTTGTACATGGGGGAGAGGGTACACTGGAGCAGGAAGAGGAGGGGCGAATTTAAAGGCAGCATTGCAGGGCCACTGGCACTGAGGGTTGAGGCGCTGGACGCCACACCTCGTGCCACGCTGGCGACCCGGGTTCAGATGCAAGCCTGGCCTGCCAGGGGTTGGCAAGGGAGGGATAGGATTGAGCGTCCAGAGGACTGCTCTCCTATCCTGGGGCGGGATCCAGGGACCAACTGCTCTGTAGTGGTCCCTGTTGACGACTGCGGGCACTATTACAGCGGTGTAGTAAAGGGTGGCGGACATTGGCACGCTGTCCCTAAGCGTCATTACACGGCCGCACTCCACCAAAGGGAGAAAAGTGGAAAATGTGCTACGGTCAGGCAGCATGAACTTCCGACCCGCCCTGAATGGTGCCTCCTCAACCGGATCCTGCTCCAGTGGGTTGACCTGGGGAGCTCCTCACCACCCCTCCACGGGGGTAATCCGTGGAGGTCAGCAGGTCGGCCTGATGGCGAGGGCAGGGCTAGGAGGTTGGCCGGGATGACCAAGCTGACCGTAGCCCAGTGACAAAATATTTGAGGGAAAAAAAAGGCAGGATTAGAAGGGTGCACCTCTACTCAGATGGATTTAAACAAATGGCGGGGTTGGGGTGGCCAAAAGACTGAAGTGGGTAGAAAGGTCCGGACAGGGGAGCCTGATGAGCTCACCGCCCTAGATATAGGTAAAGGCAGAGGTGGTGTAACTCGGGAAGGGGGCGGGCAGAGTGGTCTGAGTGTAATACAGAAGGCATCACCACCCAGTAAGAATAATGAGGAGAAAGGGTGCGGACTACTGGGAGCACAGACACAGGCCATGGAGGAGAGTAAGGAGAAGGAGGGGTACGAGTGGAAGGTGGTCTGACTACATGGATAGAGAACTGGTTACAGGGGAGGGTGCAGAGGGCGGTAGTGGTGGGGTAGCTCTCTGCACCCACAGCAGTGACAAGCGGGGTGCCACAGGGCTCAGTGCTTGGCCCACTGTTATTTGGGCTCTTTATCTCAGATATAGCACACGGAGTGGGGAGCAGGGTTAGTCTGTTTGCACATTAATACCAAATCAAAAGCAAATATAGTAGTAGAGCCCACACACACACACACACACACACACACACACACTCTCTCTTTCTCTGAAAAGCTGCTTAAAAGCCTGCAATTCATTCAAATCAGTTCCATTTTCTTTCTTACTTGGGGTTCAGTGCCAACAAGTGTAAAAGCATGTACATAGGGCATAGGAACCCTGATGCTGGATATAGGATGGGGGGGAGGTACTGCTACTCACTAGACAGGAAAAGGTCCTTGAGGTTATTATATCAGAGGACCTCAAGATGGCAGTACAGTGTGACAAGGCTATGGGCAGGGCAAATTGGATTCTGGGGTGCATTAGGAGTGGCATCTCCAGTAGAAGGAGGAGGGATGTTGTGCTACCATTGTATCACTCCCTGGTATACCCCCAGCTGGAGTACTTGTCCAGTTTGAGTCTCCACACTTCAGAAAGGACATAAGGTGGAGGTTTCCCAGAGGAGGGCAACTAAAATGGTTCAGAATTTTCACAGGAATCCCTACTAGGACAGGCTGAAGAATCTCAACATGCACACTCTGGAAGAGAGGAGGGTGAGAGGTGACATGATCAAGACCTACAAAGTACCTCACAGGGTTAAAGAGGGTACAGTTGGGGAGTTTCCCTCAAATGAGGATGAGCACCCAAACCAAGAGACATGCAATGAAGTTTGGGGGGGGGGGGCGCATTCAGGATAGATGTGAAGAAATATTTCTTTACTGAAAGGGTGGTAGACGCCTTGAACAGACTGCCAGGAGAAATGGTAGAAGCAAAAATGGTAGGGGGCATGAAGCATGCATGGGATAAACATAGGGGTATATTAGAAAAAGGGGAAGGAGGTTGTCAACTAAGATCAATAGGGCTATGGTGGTGGAGTAGGTACAAATTATTGCAGGAAAAATCCATTAAACAAGCTCATTCACAAGGAGGTCCTAATGGACACAGGCAGAATAAGACATGCAGTAACGTATACAAGCAGGAGTTACAGGTAGGTAGCGAACACTTGGGCAGATGGGCTGAGCGGTCCTTTTCTGCTGACAAATTCCATGTTTCTGTGGCATCATGTGTTAATTCAGGTGCAGTGTTTAATGTTGGGCCTACCATACATCCGGATATAAGGTACAGTAAATTACCCAGATTAGATGCAGCCCACTTACAGTACAATAAACAGAACCCCAGTGCTTTGAGAAGCCTTTACTCTTCATAAGGCTGCTTAGAGCTGGGGTTCTATTTGCAGTGTCCACACCAGTATGCTGATCTTAAAATAAACGCTGCATTTGAATGAGAACTTGATTCTTCCTCACTCCATTTCTTCCCCACTTTGAAAACTGCTTGTCCTGAGTTAGTTTTGGGCTGGCAGCGCCTCGCCTGTGTTGGAAGATGACCAATAAGCAGCACTGAAAGACGTCAGACTTCAGACTGTGAAGGCAGCTGCTCACGGACAGACAAAAGGCAATTCTACTGGGGGTTAGGAGGAAGTAAGCTGGTGTTTTTTAACTAGAATCTGCAGCTTATCCATCAGTAGAGAAATGTGCAGACTAGGTGGGCCAAGTGGTCCTTATCTGCCATCAAATTCTGTGTTTCTTACCTATTATTTTGGCAAGAAGAAAGCTGCAGCTGTGGCCACTGATGACTGTTTGGGTGTGGGGATGGGAGGACCAAAGGGGACAGACCTAAGGAGATAAAATCATCATAAAAATTGAGACCTTCACCAGCTTTCCAAAATACTTACCAGTAAAAGAACACTCTATGAAGTTTTTCAAATGGCAACACAAGCTGGTGAGCCCTCTGTCTGCCATCTGACACCAGGCATCAGCCAGCATAAAATTGGCTAAAGAAGGCAGTGTGGTCATGTGGTTACTGAAATACTGGAGATCACAGATTTATAAGAACAAAAGAATATCACACAGATGCTGGCACATGTGTCTGTAGCAGCTGCCTCCTGCTTCTCTGTACTTATATCTATACCCTTGAGGTACTTGAATGTTTGTCATATCCCCTCTTTCCCTCCTCTCTTCCAGTGAGTACATATCGAGGTCCGTTAATTTCTCCTCATAAGTCTTCTGTAGCAAGCTCTGTACCATCTCCAGCCTGTCAATATCCTTACAAAGGTGCGACCTCCAGAACTGCACACAACACTCCATGTGAAACCTGACCATGGTTTTATATAATGGCATCTCTACTTCCATCCTTATGCTGGTGATACCCCTGCCTGTGCACCCCAGCATGTCACTGGCCCTCCCAGCTGCCTTACCACTTTGACATTTTCAGGTCATCTGAAATAAGAACCCCCAGGTCCCTTTTCTTCTTTGTGACTGTCAGCAACCCCCCCCACCTTTCCCCAGGGTTTGTGTCCCAGGTGCGTAATTTTGCACTTTTTTTGAATTAAACTTCAGTTGCCAGTCCTCAGACCATTTCAAACAACATGAAGTCTTGCTGTATTCTGACTATTACAGTTAGGTCCTGCCTTTCAACTGCCTCGGAGAACAGAGTTAACTTTCCATGGCCAGCATGGAATGTTCAGCGTGAGCTTGGTTGAAGCCACTGTCTGCTGTTTAAACTCCCAACTGTCAGATTCTTTACTCCGCCTCACTGAAGAGTCGCTCCGGAGATTTCTCCTTTGCTCGGTTCAAAAAAGTCGGTTAAAGTTTCTTTCTTCGCTCTGTTTCTACCGAATTTCTGCTACCGAGTCTAAGTCTCTGTCTGTGGTACCGTGAGTAATAGATAGGTTTTACATTAGTTTCTGTGTGGAACTTGTAAATTTCGGATCGGTTCGGTTTGAACCAGTCAGTTTGGTCTAAAAAAAAGTTTTGAATTTGTTTAGTGTGTGGTAACCGGTCCGTATCGGTTCTTTAAAAAAAAAAAAAAAAAAATTTAATTACATTTTTTTCCACGACCCGTAACAGTCAGGAACCGATAGGGGAGTCTTGCCTGGTGGATTGCCGAAAAAAGGGTAAGTTTTGGATAGGATTGGCCATGTCTGAGAAACCCAAGAAAAAAACCGGGCCCACTGGGTTTCAACACTGCAGTGTGTGTGTGTGTGTGTGTGTGTGTGTGTGTGGAAACCTTTACTAAGGCTGATCCCACACCACCTGTGTTTGTCTGGGTTTGACCACCTCGATTCAGACTGCCAAATTTGTAAGAGTTTTCCAAAGCTACCCTAGTTAAGAGAGTAGGTAGACTGAGGGAAAGGGAGGCCGAGAATTCCCCTGACCCGGATGGCCAGCCCGGTTCCGACCGAACCAGAAGGAGTACCCTCTGACCAGGGCGAAAACTTCTTCGGGCAAAAAGAGAGCAGATTCTGAGGAGTCTGTTCCGGTTAAAAGAAAGAGAAGAGAAAAATCATCCGGTTTGGATCCACAAGTTCTTTCTCCGACCGCTGATGAAATAGCCAAAGTGATAAGGATAGTGCAGTCGCTAACTTCAGTTCCGGCTGAACCAGCACCATCTGGTAGGGGCTCAATTTGGACGGTTCTCCCGGTTCCAGATTATACTTTAGAAGAATTTTATGAACCGGAGGAGGGAGAGTATGAGGATGATGATGGTGATTATGAAAGTCTGGATGTGCCTATTGACCCGGACATCTCCCCAGACAGACCTTCAGGTGTTTCTCCTCCTAGGCTTTGAGTCCCCTTCCCACTTTGTTTTACAAGAAAGTGGCTGAAACCCTCCAGCTTCCAATGGAAGAAGCAGTAGAGGATCAGGAGGAGCCTGATTTTGTTGAAATGATGGACATTCCAGAGTCCAGGAGGCTGTCTATTCCCCTCCACAAATCTTTTGGGAAACGGACATTTAAAATTCTAAAGACTCCAACTTCATACCTCCTGTGGACAGACAAATGGACAAGAGGTATACCCTTTCAGGCTCTGACATGGAGTTCCTTTCTCAGCAGTGCAGCCATGTTGGGGTAGTGCAGACTGCTGCCTGTGATAAGCAAATATTCCCTTGGCATCACCCCCCTCCCCAGATAAGGACTCCAGGAGGATTGATGCCATGGCAAAGAAACAGTACATGGCGGCATCTTTGGGACTCAGGCAGGCTAACTATATGGCCTACACAACTAGATACCAGAAGTCCAGGTGGGACACTGTGCTGGCTCTAGCTAAACAGGCCCCTGACCAGCTTGCCAAGGAGCTGGAGCAGGTGGCTGCAGATGGGATTGAGGCATCCAAGGTGCAATTTCATGCTGCTGTGGACTCCAGTGATGTTTCATCTAGAGTCATGGCTACATCTGTGGCCCTTTGGAGGATGGCTTGGCTCAGATGTACTAGCCTATCACAGGATACCCAGGTTAAGGCCATGGATTTCCCTATCATTGGTAATTCTCTGTTTGGGGAGCAGACAGAGAACTACATGAAAAAGATGGACGAATACAGGACCACCTACAGGAGTGCTCAGGACAAAGAAAGGCAAGCCACCCCTCAAAGGCCTTTTTACCAAGCCCAGGCCTCCTCTTCTGCTTATGCTCAGAGGGGGTTCTTCAGAGGGAGAGGCAGACGGGGAATGAGCAGGCCTGCTTCCACCCCTCAGCCTAAAGCCCCTGCCAAGCAGACACCCTGATGGGTCTGCCCGGGCCGATTCTCCAATACCTGTAGGGGGCAGGCTGGCTTACTTTGTCCAGGACTGGAAGTCTCTGACATCAGACAAGTGGGTCCTGGAAGTAGTAAGCCAGGGACTGGTTCTCAGCTTCAAAAAATTTCCCAAGATGAGAACCAGATCCTTTCCACCTGCAAATCCATCAGAGACCCTTGCCCTAGAGGCAGAGGTTTCTTCCCTACTGGCTCTCAGAGCCATAGAAAGGGTTCCTGCCCTACACAAGGGCAAAGGATTGTACTCCAGGTACTTCCTAACCCCCAAAAAGACAGGAGAATGGCGGCCCATCCTGGATCTAAGATATCTGAACAAGCACCTTTTAAAACCAAAGTTCAAAATGGTGACTCTGGGAATAATTCTGCCCTAAGGCCAGGGGACTGGCTAGCCTCCCTGGACCTCAAAGATGCCTACTTTCACATTCCCATCAGGTGCTCCCACAGAAAGTACCCAAGGTTCGAGTTGCCCTCAGGCCACTATCAATTCAGAGCAATGCCCGTTGGCCTAACATCAGCCCCAAGGGTTTTCACAAAGTGCCTGGCAGTAGTGGTTGCCTTCCTAAGGAGAAAAAAGATTTCCATCTTTCCATATCTGGACGACTGGCTCATAGTGGGTCAGTCTCCAGACCAAGTCAAGTCACATCTGCAAGTAGCTCAGCAAGTGCTCACTGCCTTAGGATTCCTCCTCAACCTTCCAAAGTCAGTTCTCGAGCCAGTACAGCCCCTCACCTTCACAGGGGCGGAACTGGATACAGTAAGGGCAAGAGCCTTCCTTCCCCTGGACAGGGCAAGGACCCTTATGGAACTGGCCTCTTCATTCAGCCTACAGGTGTCTCGACCAGCAAGGCATTTCCTTCAGCTTCTGGGCCACATGGCAGTTTCCACAGCAGTGGTCCAGGGAGCAAGAGTCCAGATGAGGGACATACAGTTCCATTTAAGAGCTTTCTGGTCCCAAAGAAAGGATTCCCTTACCAAACTAGTTCCAGTGACCCGAACCCTGATCCAGGCTTTGTAATGGTGGCAGGATCAGGACAATTTGAGACAAGGAGTTCTTTTTGTCACTCAGTCTCATTCAGCGATACTCACCACAGATGCTTCCCTGCTCAGCTGGGGAGCCCACCTGGGGGATCTTACCACCCAGGGACTGTGGTCACCTCAAGAATCTCTGCTTCACATCAGTCTCTTGGAACTCAGAGCAGTGTTTCTGGCACTGCAAGCCTTTTCCAAACCTGTACAGAACAAGGTGGTCCAGATCAGAACAGACACCACCACCACCATGTGGTACATCAACAAGCAGGGAGGCACTCGGTCTACGGCCTTGGGCACAGAGGCAATGAAGTTGTGGTCCCTGGCCTATTCCCTGCAAACTTCTCTGATAGCAGTTCACCTCCCAGGGAAGGACAATGTCCTAGCAGATACTTTCAGCAGGATATCCCAGGGCCATCACGAATGGACCCTAGATCCCCTAGTTTTGAAGGTGATTTTCTCGATGGGGCACTCCACAGATAGATCTTTTTTGCAGCCCCAGACAATCACCAACTTCCTCTATTTTGTTGCAGACCCCCAGTCTTGGGCTCAGTCCCCCTGGATGCTCTGATTCTGAATTGGGAAGGGAAGTTTCTGTATGTTTTTCCCCCCTTCCCTCTCCTGTTCAAAGTGTTAGTCAAGATCAGGTCTCAACCATGCAGAGTGATTCTGATTGCTCCAGACTGGGCCAGACAGCCCTGGTACCCACTGTTGCTGTCCTTAGCAGTCCACCTTCGCCTGTCTCTTCCCAGTAATTACAACCTGTTGACATCCTCTCGGAGGATTTGGTATCCGAACCTCAAATCTCTCAATCTCAAGGTATGGCTCTTGAACAATTAGTTTGCTGATCTGCATCTTTCTCAAGGGGTTCTGGATATCCTTAAGGCTTCTCGAAAGCCTTCCACCAGAAAGACTTACAACTCCAAATGGAAAAGGTTCACTATTTGGTGCTCTAATAAGCATATTTCTCCAGAATCTGCTGGGTTGCCTACAGTTCTGGACTATATGGTCCATCTTAATGGCTTAGGACTTAGGCCAGCTACACTTAAAGTGCATCTGGCGGCTGTTTCTGCCTTCTTGTCAGTAGGCAAGTCCTCTCCTCTGTCAGCCCATCCTGTGTTTTGTAAGTTCTTCAAGGGATTGCTGCACACCAATCCCCCCCCCTTTAGGGACCCTGCTCCTGCTTGGGACCTTAATGTTTGCATTGCTCAGCTTATGCAACCACCCTTTGAGCCTTTGTCCTCTGCAGAGCTTAGGTACTTGACTTGGAAAACTGTGTTTTTTGGTAGCCATTACCTCTGCCAGGCATATGTGAATTGCAAGCCCTGTCAGTGGAGCCTGATTTCATCTCTTTCCATAGAGATAAAGTGGTCCTAAGAACTAATAGGAAGTTTTTGCCTAAGGTGGTTTCAGATTTCCACCTTAATCAGTCTGTCTCTCCCTGTTTTCTTCACTGACCATTCCTCCTCTGGAGAGAGGAGCTGCCAGTGATGTTAAGAGGCCCTCAGCTACTACATAGAGTGCACCAAGGGTCGCAGGTTTGAGTCCCTCCAGTTGTTCCTCACATATGGAGAGGTCGGTAAGGGCAAACCTGCTACTAAGAGATCTATTGCCAGGTGGATTGTCTCTTGTATACAATTCTGCTATGAAAAACTGGTAGAACCCCACCCTCAGGCCTGAGGGCTCACTCTACTAGAGGTACAGCTGTTTCCCTGGCTGCTGCCAGGGATATTCCTATCTTAGAAATTTGTCAAGCAGCCACCTGGAAAACAGTCCATACATTCACCAAGCATTACTCTCTGGATATCCAGGCTAGGAGTGATGCTCGGTTTGGCACAGCAGTACTTCAGAGCCTATTCCCAAGGTAGGTTCTTTCCCTCCTCCATGGAGGTACTGCTTGGTAGTCTGCAATAGTCCGAATACAGCAAGACTCCATGTTGTTTGAAGAAAAAATTATTCACCTTAGTAATGTTGTTTCTTCTAATGGAGTCTTGCTGTATACTGACCTCCCCCCCTGCTTCCCCTCTCAGAACCTGGTTTTTGGGATGTGGGTGGGCAGGAGCAGTGTTGGCATCCTAGGGGTGCCCCTTTTTCACCCTCCTTTACTTTGGGTGTGTTTTGTTTTTTGGGTTTCCTGACTTGAGTCTTTGCTTTGAAACCAAAAAACCCTTTTTTTAATTAATTTAGTTGCCAGTTGGCTAGTGTGAGTTTTACAGTTTCCACACAGAACTTCTAGTGAGTGTTGCTTGCAAAGATCTGACGGTTGGAGTTTAAACAGCAGCAGACGGGGGCTTCAACCAAGCTCGCGCTGAACGTTCCATGCTGGCCATGGAAAGTTAACTCTCTGTTCTCCGGGGCAGTTGAAAGGCAGGACCTAACTGCAATAGTCAGAATACAGCAAGATTCCATTAGAAGAAACAACATTACTAAGGTGAGCAATTTTTTCTTCTCAACCTTCCCCAGGTCCCTCCTCATTTTCTCCACCCCCTCTAGGGTATCCACTGTGTTACACAACTTGGTGTAATCTGCGAACGGGCAGACCTTTCCCTTCAGCCCTTCTGCAATGTCACTAATGAAGACATTGAATAGGACTGGCCACACGACCAGTCCCTGCGGCACCCCACTGGTCACCCCCTCTCCCCAGACTGCGCCCCATTTACCACCACTCTCTGCCTCCTGTCCCTTACCCAGTTTCTAACCCACTTTACCACCCTTCCCCCCCCCATACCCAGCCTACTAAGCTAGTTTATCAGCCTTCTATGTGAGACGGTGTCAAAGGCTTTGCCTACATCAATGTAAGCATTGTCCACTGCCCCACCCTAATTTACTTCCTTTGTCACCCAGTCAGAGAGATCTACCGGATTTGTCTGACATGACCTCCCCACTGTGAATCCATGTTTCCTATGGTCCTGGCCTCTGATGCCTTCTAGATGCCCCACTATCCTTCCTTTAATCAATGTCTCCATGATCTTCCCCACTACTGAAGTGAGGCGACTGGCTTATAGTTCCCCGCCTCCTCCCTACTGCTGGATTTCTATAGAGGGACCACATGTGCCTTCCTCCAATTCTCTGGTACCACCCCTGTGTTGAATGACTCACTGAAGATGACTGCCAGAGGTACTGCTGTCTCCCTTCAGTTCTTTCAATATTCTTGGGTGTATGCCATCTGGTCCCCTCGCTTTGTCCACCATTAATGTACTCACCTTCTGCAGGATTCTTCTGCTTGTGAATGGACTATTGTCCACCTCTTCATGCCTTTGCAACTGCTGTGGCCCTTGCCCTTCCCCTCTTCTGTGAATACTGAACAGAAAGACATGGTGAATGTCTCTTTTTGGGTGGGGGCACATGAGAGATCTTCCCTTGTCAGTCTTCACCATTCATTACTGCTTGGGTGTTAGCGGAGGTGTGCACCACTATGGAATATTTTATTTATTTATTTTTTTTTGGGGAGGAGTCTGCGTGGCGCCCCCCCCAAGAGCGCCACACTACGTGGTGTGCGAGGGGCGGCCGTTGGGTGCCGCAGACTCCACCTCCATCTCCGTTCTGTTTCACCCGCCACCAAGGCCACACCTGCTGCACAAGTTCTACAGTGCTACGATATTAGGCCTTCTCTGCGACTTTGTCAACGACTCCGTCTCAGTTCACTTTCCCGACGCCGTTGCTGGTAAGATCGTTCTTTCCTTTAATATTTTAATGGCGCCGGGAGCTTTTCTGTGTTAGTTAATTTCGCATCATGTCTGGTTCAGGAGCTAAGCGCAAGTGGAAAGCGGGCCATGCCCCCATGCGTCGGTGCTCCTGTGGCTGGCATTTTTCCATTATGGACCAACATGTCTGCCTTTGGTGCCTGGGACCTAACCATGATATGGACAGTTGCGACGCCTGCTTTTTGATAGACCACCGTGTTCTTAAAGTCCGCGCGTTCAAAGTCGGCAAGGCCCCGCCAACTTTTGGAGGATGGCATTGCTCTCGGGCCTCCCAAGGCAGGTCTCTTGGCTCTTCCTCCGGGTCCCCTCCCAGGCCTTATACAGTCTGGTGAGGAGGATCCTCCATCTTCCAGCCTTGCCGAGGAGGTGGCCTCTGTTGCAGTGTCGGGAACACCGTGGTCCCTCCTGGGGCTGCGGTGGAGACACCACCTCGGCAGTCACTTCTTCGGAGTGCAGGCTCCCATTGTCGTGTACGCGTTGCGAGGCCTGGCATTTAGTGGACCCTCGGCCTTGCCTTCCGGTGCTGTCCACAGTGCTGGTGATCGGGGCGGTGCTGTGTTAGCTCTCGGCGCTGCGGGTCCGGTGGACTCCGTGAACAGTGCAGTGTTGGGTTCGGGTGCCGCGGTCGGTGCCAGGAACTTGGCCAGAGCCGTGGGCAGGTCAAGACCGGGTCCTGGAGCTGCGGGGTATGCGCAGTGACTGTACAGTGCCTTGCATGGCACCGGCAACGTTGGGAGCGCAATTTCTCAAGGGACTCTAGGGGTGGCCAGCATCGAGGTCATTCTGGTAGACTCCTTCTCGGAGGCAGATAACTTTGAAGTTGACCCGACCTGGTTCGCCGATTCTTCGGAATCTGTCTTTTCTGGAATGTGGTGTCAGGCGGCCCAGTGTTCTGATTCCTGAGTCTCCCCAACCATCGTCCTCCGAGGATTCCAAGCTGGTGGTGGTCTGGAACCCATTGGGGAGGGCGGTTTGGAGATTGGGGACTGGTCTGTTTCCCAAGAGGGGTTGGCAGCTGCCATTTCCGGTGCTGCTGCACCTTCTCGAGGTTCTGTCTCCAGGGGCCCCCCCTTGGGGGGGTCTGAGGATCGACTGAGCCTGTCGCTGGGGTCGAGGAGGAGGAGGAGGAGGAGGAGGGTGTTCTCAGAGTCTGAGGGGTTGAGGGGCCAAGGTGAGGGGCATCGAGTTCCACCCACCACCCCTAGGGGTGTCGGGAGTAGCTGAAGTGCCAAGCCCCGCCTCTCCCTCGTAGGCTGTAGGGATCCCTCAGGTGGCATTGCTGTGGGTTGCTCTTGTGGACCCTTGCAACCACAGGTGCGTCACAAGGGAGATTCTCCCACCAGGCTGTTCCAGAGTTTGCATCCCCAGGGTTCCGTTTTGTGGCCTGGTTTCATATCCGGGATCCCGCCAGCCCAGGCTCCGTTCCCTGGATTTCAGAGCCCTAGCAGAGAACAGTTGCTTTCCTGTGGTGCCCTCTCCCATTCCTCTGCAGCCACCCCCACTTCCAGGCCATGTCGGGTCCCTCGGGCCCGGTATCCTGGGAGATGTTCAGAGGCGCTCTGGAGGCCTGCCCTTTTATATGTTGGGTATATGCATGAGCAGGTTTTTTGCCTCTCCCCACCACCGCAGGAGTCCTCTGGGCATTCTAGTTCCTCACCTTCCTCGACTCCCTCCTCTGAGGGAGAGGAACCCTCTGCCCACCTTTCATCCAACGTTGATTTCACGGAATATCAGCGCTTCCTATCGAGGATGGTTAAGGATCTCTGTATTTCCTTTCTCAGGACAATACTGAGCGGCAGATGCATGAATTCCTTGGGGAATTTAGTGCCCAGCATCTGGTGGTGCCATCCTGGCCTATCCCTTTAAAGGAGGAGTCTGTCTGCACCTGGCAGTCTTCAGCCGCACCTTTTCCAGCCCCGGTAGACTGCAGAAGGAGGAGGTATTGTGCCCCTTTGGAATATCTAGGTACACTCCCCAACCCACCCTCAGGATTGCAGTTTCTAGAGACTCCTTCCGGGCGTCGCCGCCTGGCGCACGACCATCCACCTGATTCAGATTCCCTACAGTTTGACCGGTGGGGGCGAAGTGTTCTGTTCCTCTCGTGCAATGTTATGCATTGCATCACATCAGGCTCACCATACTGCCTACAACAGGCATTCATGGTCAGTGCTTTCTCAGGTTTTAGCATCTATGCCTGATACGGAGCAATCCAAACAAGCTATTGCCCTCTCCGCTATAGGCCTGGAGCTGGCAAGGCACCAAACAAGGGCATCCTGTGACGCCAGTGAGGTGGCCTCCAGGCTTGTGGGGACAGCGATCTGCATTAGATGGACAGCATGGCTTCGTCTATCAAGATTGTCACCCCTTGCCCAGCGTAGGGTGATTCGCTTCACATTCCGTGGGACCAGCCTTTTCTTCATCAGGGCTAGGAGGCTTCTGCAGGGGCTTTCTCCGTCTCCTTATCTTCGGGAGACACCTCCTAGCTCTCCTCTGCCTTAGGTTTCCTGTCTTGTAAGGCCAGGGTCTCTTCCTTCTGTTTCTCATCAGCAGGAGGCTGAGGGTCTTGTTCCCTCAGGGATTTTTCCTGTTCCCCCTACGGGGCTTGGTACTCACTCAAACAGTAATGAATAGTGAAGATTGGCAGGGAAGATATGGAAATTACGTACCTACCATAATTCTTGATCTTCTCTTGTATCTTCACCATTCATTACTGATACCCGCCCACCTTCCCCTCATGGGCCTTCTTTGGTGTCTTCCCCCTCCCTACTCGTTTCTCCTCCCTCCCTCATGACCTAATTTAAAAACCAAAAAAGTGTTTTGAGCCTTCCATTCTTCTCTGAGCAGATTCATTAATTGAGGGGAACGAGTAGAATTTTATATCCTAAGGGAACTCTTTCTGATTGCCCCTGGGGTGACCTCTTGGCTCCTTCTTAAGCCATACTGTTCAATTCACAGTCAAGGAAGCAATTCTTTGAAAGGTTCGGTTCCTTTTTCTAGGTCTCCTCTGGCATGTCTGAATCTCCTGTTTGTGCCAGCCCCTGTTAGTTAACACTGCCCAGACTCTCCAATTCTTGGACTGGTGATCGGCTTGCCTTTCCTGTGGGAGTCGGTCTGAGTTCCCACTCTTCCTTCCGCGAAGGGTGCCCTTTGTAGGGCTTCAAATCCCCCCTTCCCCACTCACATCTGTTGCACGTAACAAGGTGCTAGTAGCCTTCCATCTCCTTCCTAGTTGGTCGCGCTCCTTCAAAACAGATTCTGCCTTGGCAGTCTGCGAGCTCTCTGCTACAGTGTAAGGAGCTGGGGATGCCGGGAGGTGCAGAGATTCTGCCTTTTGTGTAACAAGCTGTGCAAAAGGTTCAATTGAACCTTCTTCACCAGTTTTCTTAAATGGGATCCTTGCTCCCTCTCCTTGGTTCCGAGTTTACAAGTCTTCAAGTCAATTCTCAGTTTGGCAGAATTCCTCCCTCCCCCCAGCATCCCCACTTTCTTTTCCTCTTCTTCCTTCTGTCTCTCCTTTACCTGTTCCTCCCTCGAAGCCGCCCCAGGAGTGAGGCTGTGCAGTCCCATAGGGTTGGTTTCCTTTTATCGGTCTCCTGTCAGCTTATGCCTTTTTCAGTTTACATCTTTTCCTTTACCTGTCCTCGGCTGTCTTGCCTCGCTCTTCCCTTTTCTTATTTCGCGCCTCCGGCTTACAGAACTGAGATGGAGGAGGAGTCTGCGGCACCTAACAGCCGCCCCTCGCATACCACACAGTGCATCACTCTTGGGGGTGGCTATATTGGTGCCAACTCTTCTCCAAAGAAAAAACTCCCGTAGCAGGTGTGCGGTCCGGCTAACACCCCAGCAGTAATGAATGGTGAAGATCAAGAATGATGGTAGGTACGTAATTTCCATTTCATAGGCATGGTACTTTCATTCCATATACCTACACAGCACATACAAGCAATCAACATTCGGCATTGGCAAATGCTTGTTTTCTCAGTCTTGAACTTGGTAGTTGGGTTTAATTTTGTGTTTATTTTTCAATATACTTTTCCCTGTCCCTTTGGGCTAGGGAATGTCATAAGCCCTCACCTGTTTTCCTCCACTCTTGTTTCTTCTGGCGAGCAGAACTGAGTTTGAGGAAGACGGCAACAGTTACTGGCTAGTGTGTGGCACTAAGTGGGGATGCACAGACACTGTGCCCAGTAGCCATTGCAGTCCCCCTGACCAAAGCTTTGCTCATGTGGGGTCCTAGTGCCTCTAGTTCAGACCAGTAATGAAGATATTCTGGAAGAGCGATCAGATCTTCCCTTGTCAATCTTCACCATTCATTACTGCTTGGTTGTGGCGTTTGTGCCGCCGGTGATCGGGGCGGTGCTGTTGGCTCTCGGCGGCGCTGTGGGCACGGTCGACTCTTCTAGCAGTGCCAAGTCGGGTCCCGGCACCAAGGGTGGTGCCGCAGGTCTGGCCAGTTCCGTTGGGGAGTCGGGGCCTGGTTTGGGCATTGCGGGTGGTCCGAGATTGTCCAGCACCGCCGGTGACACTGGTGCTGTTTCTCTGGAGACCCCTGGGGTGGCCAGTATTGAGGTCCAGCAGGTCTCTTCCTCTTCTGAGGAGGATGATTTGGACATGGACCCGTCCTGGCACCCTGACTCTTCGGAGTCAGGGTCTCCAATGAGACGAGATGCTAGGCGGCCCAGCACACCTCTTCCTCTGTCTCCTCTGCTGTCCTCTCCTGAGGCCTTCCAGGCTGGGGATGGTCTGGGGTCCCTGGAAGGGGATAGTGTGGAGGTGGGGGGGAGGGGCTTATCCTCCTGAGGGGGTTGCAGTAGCTGCCTATCCCGGTGCTGCTGCACCTGCTCGGGGTGGATTTCGCTGTGGTTGAGGAGGAGGGTGTTCTCTGAGTCCGGGGGGGTTGAGAGACCGGGATGAGGCGCTTCGGTCTTCACCTGACACCCCTCGGGGTGCGGGTAGGAGCCGTAGCACTGGGCCCAGTCTTTCCCTCTTGGGCTCCAGGGACCTCTCTGGTGGCGTTGCTGTGGGCTGCCCTTCTGGACCCATGCAGCCCCAGGTTCATCACAAGGGAGGATCCCCTACTAGGCTGTTCCAGGCTTCGCATCCCCAGGGTTCCGTTCTGCAACCTGGTTTGTTGTCCAGGATCCTGCCAGCTCAGGCTCAGTTTTCCGGATTTCAGAGCCTCAGCAGAGGACAGTTGCCTCGTCGTCTGTGTCCCTCTCCCGTTCCTCTGCAGCCATCCCCCTCTCTCCCCCAGGCCATGTCGGTCCTACGGGCCCGTTATCCTGGGAGACGTTCAGGGGCTCTCCGGCGGCCTTCCCCCTCATACGTTAGATATATGCATGAGCGGGTGTTTCGCCTATCCCCACTACCGCAGGAGTCCTCTGGACATTCAAGCTCCCCATCATCCTAGTCTCCCTCCTTGGAGGGAGAGGAACCCCCTGCTCATCTCTCCTCCGATGCTGATTTCACTGAATATCAGCGATTCCTTTCAAGGATGGTGAGGAATCTTTGTAGCTCCTTTGTTAGGCGAGACAATACCAAACTGGAGACGTGTGAATTGCTCCGTAAATTCAGTGCCCAGCATTTGGTGGTACTGCCCTAGCCTGTTCCTTTCCAGGAGGCGTCCATCCATTCCTGGCAGTCGCCAGCCGTCCCTGTTCCAGCCCCGGCAGACTGCAGGAGAAGATACTGTGCCCCATTGGAGTCTCTAGGTTCTCTTCCCAACCTGCCTTCAGGATTGGCATTCCTAGAAACTCCCTCCGGGCGGCGCCGCCTGGCGCACGACCACCCACCGGATTCAGATTCCTTACAATTTGACTGGTGGGGGAGAAGGGTGTTCTCTTCTTCTCATGCGATGCTGTGCATTGCTTCACATCAGGCGCACCATGATGCCTACAATAGGCATTTATGGTCGATGCTACCCCAGCTTCTAGCATCAATGCCTGATTCGGAGGAATCTAGACAGGTCATTGCCCTCTCTGCTATAGGCCTGGAGCTGGCAAGACACCAAGCAAGGGCATCTTACGACGCCAATGAGATGGCTTCCAGGCTTGCAGGGACAGCGATTTGTATTAGATTGACAGCATGGCTTTGTCTATCAAGGTCATCACCCCTGGCCCAGCGTAGGGTGATTCACTCCGCTTCCCGGGGGACCAGTCTTTTTTCCTCCAGGGCTAGGAGGCTTCTGCAGGGGCTTCCTCCATCTCCCCGTCCCCAGGGGACACCTTCTAGCTCTCCTCCGCCATAGGCTTCTCATTTGATTAGCCCAGGGTCCTCCCCTTCTGTTTCCCACCAGCAGGAGGCTGAGGGTCTTGTTCCCTCAGGGTTTCTATTATCCAAGGGGTGGGGGGAGCTTGATACTTGCCCAAGCAGTAATGAATGGTGAAGATTGACAAGGGAAGATATTAAAATTACGTACCTGCCGTAATTCTTGATCTTCTCTTGTATCTTCACCATTCATTACTGATTCACGACCGCCTTCCCCTCAGTGGCCCCCTACTGTGGCGTCTCCCCCTCCCTACTCGTTCCTCTCCCTTCCTCGTTGGCCTTTAAGCTGAAAAAAAAAAAAAACGTATCTTAATTTTCCGTTCTTCTCTGGACGGATCCTTTTTCCTCAAGGTAAAGGAGAATGAGTAGGATTTATTCTATCCTGAGGGAACTCTTTTGGATTGCCCCTAGGGGTGACCTCTTGGCTTCTTAGCCATATTGTTCAGTTCAGAGCTGAAGAGACTGTCCCTTTTATGGCTCTGACCCTATTTTCAGGTTCCCTCTGGCAGGTATTAATTAATATTGTGTCTGCTTCTTCTGGTTGGTGCTTCTGGCACTTCATTTACCTGGAGCTGTTGTTCTTGCCTTCAGGGAGTCCGATTGAGTTCCCACTGTTATCTTTTTACACAAAGCTGCCTTCTGCAGGGCTTACCACCTCCCCACACACACGTGTGTTAGCACTTAAGGTGCTAAGGGGCTTATTCCCCCTTCCTAGTTGGCGTTCTCTTTCTGGAACAGAATTTCTGCCTGGTCAGTCTGTGAGCTCTCAGCTAGAGTGTAGAATGTAGGGGATTGGGATGATGGGAGGTTAGAGAATCTGCCGTGTGTGTCCAATCTGTACAAGCGGTTCAGTTGAACCTTCTCTGTCCTATCTGGAGGGATTCTTGCTCCCTTGTTTCTGGTTCCGAGCTTATATGCCTCTCTATCTATGGGCAGTGTTCTCCCCTCTCAACATCTCTTGTTTTCTTCCCTTTCTTCTTCTTTTTCTTCCTTTTTCTCTTTCTCTTTATCTGTTCCTCCCTTGGAGCCGCCCCAGAAGGAAGGCCCTGTGGTCCCTTAGGGTAGGCATTCTCTCTTTCTTTGTTCTCTACCGGCTTATTCCTTTTTCAGTTTATATCCTTTCTTCTTTCTCTCCCTCGGCTCTCTTGCCTCCCTCTCCTTTTCCTTACCCTTTTTTTTTGCCTCTCCGGTTACCAGAACTGAGATGGAGTCGTCGTCTGCGGCACCCAACAGCTGCCCTTTGCGCATGACGCAGTGTGTTTCTCTTGGGGGCGGCGCCATTGGTGCCGACCTACAAAAAAAGAAAAAAAAACTCCCGTGGCAACAGTAATGAATGGTGAAGATACAAGAGAAGATCAAGAATTGCGGTAGGTATGTAATTTTCATTTACGGTAAGTAGTAACCTTTTATTTTTCTTACCCTTAATACTCATGAGACTGCTCTTACAACTGTAAGAGTGGTTTAAGAGGTGGTGTTAACATACATCAGAATGCCACCTGAACTGCACCAGTGTCTCTGATTCTGTCATATGTAAATCAGTGTTACAGTAGGGCTCAAATGAGTCCTGCCCAGTTAACAAGGCCCTAGCAAGGTCGTGAAGTGTAGTATTTATTTTCCTCTCCGTCCTAATAATGGGTTTGTCTGGTGTAGGAAATACCTCTCCGAGGGGGATATCACGGGTGGAGAGGGAGCGCAAAGTCAGCATGAGGTTACATCGTGGGGCACCGGCCAACGTATCTTCCTCCGATCTCACCAGACAGGAGCTATCTCGGATTTCAGCGTCACAGGTAAACAATTTTTTTTTTTTTTTAAATGAGTCAAAACTGACTTAATTTATGATTAGGAAGGGGAGGCTACAACTTGTATTGGGAGCAGCAAACCAGTGTAACAGCAAACCAGTGGAAGAGTCCATGCTGTGTGAATGAGGTATTACAGTGTCAATCTCAAGACTTCAGGCTGTACACAGTACAGCGCGTTTGTATAGAATGGACACTTCCACTTGCATTACTTCTCTGCTGTCAATTAACAACTAACTTCCATGTACTGGATTAGAGGCATCCAGTGAGTGCACTTGGAATGAGAAGACGTAAGGCAGTGCACTCAGACACAAAGAAATGCATTTATTTTAAACATGTTTTACCAGGTAAGCACACAGAGCCCAGGGCTCATTTCTATTTGTGACCTGGGGGAAGGGGAGGAATGGGACAGTGAGGAACCTTAGTGTTCATACATTACACATTCCAAAACACATGAAACAAGTACATGGTAAGTAGCATGTCCTGGAGCAGTAAATTATAGCAACATGACTGGGTAGCCCCAGGGAAAGGAAATAAAGGCTAGAACCACAAGTGTCCCGCAGGGGATCACAATAGTTAGCACACTGTACATCATACAAATCAAATCTCAAAAAAGGAGGCTGCAGTCTTTTGCTTTCCATTTCCATCTCTTTGAATTTTATTGGTTTAGATCTCCTGTGTTGTGTTATACTTGTGAAGGTGTTCTTTGTAGTATGATGCTTTTTCGTTCACCTGTTTGTATTTTTGTTTTATTTTTTTGTTATTCTTTGGTAACCAGATAAAGCCCACTAGGCACAAGTGCCTGTTTTCAGGGATAACCTGGGAGCACTGGGGAGGTTATGTGACGTACTCAGTCACGCAGTGTGCAGGTGGAGGTTATGGGAATCAAACCAAAGTTTGCTGAATGTACCAAGCTCATTTACCACTCTCTACTGTAACCTCTAGGCTATACTGCCAGTCATTTATTTACTGTGGAGTCTTGGTGTTGCACCTTCTTTTCTGATTGCATCTCTGTTCGTCTGGGTCCCCCCCAACATTGGGTGTTCTGTGGCTTGTCTGCTGGTGCCTTTGGCTTCTGGTTAAACTTCTTTCATCATGTATGTATTTAACTGGTTCCTGTAGGTGTCCCCTGTGAGCTCTGCATCCACCCCACCCCTTTCTGAAGATGTTTCACATCTGAGATGATGTTTGAGTGTCCTTTCCTGTGCATCTGTTATTTTAGGGTGGGAATTCTCTGCATTTTGGGGGTTTTTTTTGCACTTTAACTAGTTATTTTATTGTGCCAGAATGCACTGCCTTGCGTCTCCTCACAGTTGCCTTTGTTTTTGGCATCACGTGTTACTACAGTTTGTAAGCACATAGCTCCTGTGTTTTTATGTGCCCGGAATGAACCTACAGTTGGATAATAGTTTGATCTGTTGAGTTGGGGGGCGTTGCCAGTTTAAAGTGGCCCCGTTTCTCACCAGCCGGTAAATATCCACCAAGAAAGTAAGAAAACGAAGCCCACCAGCCAAGTCAGTGATTCCAGCGATCTTCCTGTGAGCCTAGAATCCTTTCAGTAGCTTAAAGCCAGGGTTGGGCATTTTTTTTTTCTTTTGATGGGGCTTGCCAGAAGTAGATCTAAGGAAGGGAGCGGCCCCCCCGCCCCACAAAGACATGTAGAAGGCCCTCTTTTTAATGAAGTCAAAATTGGACTAAGATACTATTCTGCACTGCACATTTATTCATCCCTGCTTATGAAAGGAGGATGGGGGTGGGAAGAGACATACTGGACCTAGAATCCCTTCTGACCTTAAATTGTTAGGTTCCTGGCCCTTGGGGAGTAGCAGCTGTTGCGACTCTGAGGGTTGCTGCTTATTTGTTTGGGTGCGGTATCCCAGATTTGGGTTGAGTGGAGCACAAAGATGTAACCCAGGAGATCAGAAGTTCAAATCCCACTAAAGGCATGAGCTTTTAAATCCTGATCATGTCTCTTAATCTCCCTTGTGTAGGGCTGGGTGAAATCAGCAAATTCCGATTTTGAAGAATTTTCGCGAAATTCAGTGACCAGTTCATTAACTTTCAGATTTTCCAAAATTCTTTAATTGGTCATTACTTGGTCAGTGATACAGCTAGATCAGAAATTTGGCATGCATATTGCTTGGCACAGGCCCTCCAGCGATGCCACTTTTCACGACCGTTGCATGAGGGGAGGGGAAGTTATAGGGGTTCAGAGTCTGGCAATTGTGTTATTCATATGAACATTTTGGGAAATATTTCTGTGCTTACAACTTAGCCATCTTTGGAGCTAGATGAATGAAACATTTATATGCAGACTTTCTTGGAAGAGTCAAAGAAAGTGCTAAATAGAGAGGTAATTAGTTATGTAAATTGGTAGTTGCAGGCATTTAAAATTCCACAGTTTATGTTGTGTGAAAATTTTCAGAATATTTGGACATTTGTAGCCCCACTGTTACTGCAGGTATACACTCAAGACTTGGCATGCATACCAAAGTAAATATGTCCTTGAATCTAACTGAGCTAGATAAATGTGGAATGGTAGGTTAAAATGTATTTTTGCTACTTTAGACATTACTAATTTGCAAAATGTGCTCATAAATTTATGGACGCATAACAGGTAATGCCACTAGAATTCCACTTGTGGAATGTAATTTTCACAAAGCACATCACAGTCATGGCCCAGCAGTGCTCCTGCAGCAGTGGTACCCAGCATCGTGCTCCATCGTGGCTAAGGATATCTGTGTGACAGGGGTCTTAAGTCGCAGCTAGTTGTGAGGCTTGGCATCACTTGGTGCCGTTGTTTTCAAATGGTAAAGATATATTTTCTCTACAGGGTTTTTAAAGAGTCAGCAAGTGGCACTGTGGAGAAATAATCCTGCACGTGCATGTGCTTCCACAAGTCAAGTCAGTGAGCTCCAGTGGTTAGTTAGCATATTGCAAGTAGACTGACTAGTGCACAATGAAGTCCATGACTATTCTTCATGGCTCGTCACTCAAGATAGTGACCTGACATTTGGCACCACTATACTTTTACTATGGCGCCTCCTGTGAATGCTGCGTTATTGCCACTTTACCCAGCCTTTAACTTCCTGTACAGCGCCACCTCGAGTGTATGACTGGGCAGAACGTATAGGGGAATACTTTGACAAAAGTATCACAACATTCCAGAATTTCACAAAAGCTCATGAAAGTCACCTTTTAATTACTAATGTTATGCTGGCCCGGTGGCGCTGAGGGTTGAGGCACTGGACGCCACACCTCGCGCCATGCCGGCGACCCGAGTTTCGGAACAAGCCCTGGTTGTCTAGGGTCGGTAGGGGAGGACCGGGATCGAGCATCCGCAGGACAGCTGTCCTAGTCCTGGGAAGGGTTCGGGGCTCCTCCAGTGCACTGGTGACCCCTGGTGGAGGCTGGGGCTTCTGCAGTGCATGGTAGCAGAGGTACGGGGATTGGAGCTGCGGCGGACATATCCCGGGTGCATGCACGCGATGTCATTGTATGTCCATGCTCCGGGGTGAAAACAAGAGGGGGAAAAAATCTACCTTCGGGTGAGGCGATGGCGAACCTAGGCAGGCCGACCCACCACATGCCCAATGTCAGCTGACTCTCCAGTCCTCCTTGGGGTCTAGGGGCTTCTCCGTGTGTCCAGGAGAGCCTCAGACCTCGCATACCCGATGTAGCCTCCGGAGTCATTGGTTCAGGTGGGTGGTTGAGTGAGGCAACTACAGATGGGACCCTGAGAGATGCCCGAAAGTTAGGGTGCACAAATAAAGCATACAAAAAAAAATTTACTAATGCTGTTTTGGAATATTTTGTTGCTTATAATTTGACCAGCCTTGAAGCAAGAGATCTGAGAGTTGAGTTGCCCTTTTTAAGGGTTTTTTTTTTTTCCCCTCCCAGACGGCAGGTCGTGTCTCAAGGATATACCCTGATCAGGCTGAACAAAGCCATAATTCAGTTGGCTACCAGGCTTTTTGCCAACATTTTTTTCCTTCCCATCTCCCCTAGTGGGGGCAGTGCTTCTATAAGCCTCACACAGCCACAGCTTTCCCTGTGACAGGTGAAAGCTCCCTGGCCCAGCAGCTGGGTTGCTGTGTTAGCAGAACCTGTTGCTGACCCTCCCTTGACACCATGCATTACCAGGCAGTAGCAGTTTCAGCCATGGCCTGCTTCCTGACCCGACTTCCCATGCTCGCTTCTGAACCCAGGTCGTCCATATAGCAAAATGACACTCTACTGCTGTGCCATGGGGGGGGGGCTGAAAGCCTAATATTTAGGGCCAATGAACTTAGCATTGCTGCTGTTCCATTCTCTAGTTCTAAAGTTATAGGGGCTTAAAATTCTACAGTTTACATAATTGCAAAATGTAATTTTAAAATCTACCCAAGTTTGGAGACTTGTAACTCTGTCACCTTTAAAGACAGAGATCTGAAGCTTGGTACACGTCTGTATGGGCCTTGGTAAAGTCAGCGTAACAAAGGTGTTGCAATTCAGACTAGCGCTTTTGAAATTCTGCAGTTTACATAATTGTGAAATATAATTTTAAAGTTGTTTGGAGGCTTATAATGCATCGCCTTTAGAGATATTTGGACTAATAAACTTGAGATTAAATGGAAATAAATTACAATTTTGGCAAAATGTTAACTTAAACAAAATCATCATTTTGTCAGCATTTTGCTGGTGGGAGATGCATTTTGCCCAGCCCTTCTCCTTGCTTTAGTTGCATCTGATGTAAAACTGCATAGAAGTGGGACTCCTCAAAAAATGAGGTTGCATCTCTGGGCTAGCCTCCTTAAATAATAAAGCAAAAATGGCTTTTCAGCAGGTTGTTACTCTGATGTACCAAATCCAAAGACCCAGTAGTGTGCCATAGTTTGTGATTCTGTTCATGAATATGAGAATCCACCGGCTAAAGAGCAGAGCTAAGGGAGGGGTCGAAGTTAAGTTTTGAAGTCCATAGCCAGCAGGGTTGGTGACTAGGAAAATACAGTGGCCCCACAGACTCTTCCAGTGACCCAACTGCTGTTCTTATTGATGTATTACCTTCTCCAGTACAAGTAAACAAGGCTAGTTAAAGTAACGTTTTACTTGCCCAAGACAAAATCTTCCAGCTTTTGGCTGATTGCATTGTACCAATTTCGACTGCTACCAGGATTGGGTATTTTATCTTACTCTCTTCTAGAGAAACATATAGATTTCATGTTTTCTGTTTTTTTGATTCCTCCTGTAGGCCAGCATGCCATATGACCACCTCGGAAAGTGAGCCAGTTGACCTAGGGACCAACATTCGCTTTGGTAAGTGACCTTCTGAACCTCCTTTTCTGTAGTCGACATGTGCAATGGCCATACCTCATTTATTACCAGCTGCTGCTGTGATAGGGAGGCAGCTCCACGGTGATACATAAGATGCCTACCCCCACATTTGTTATCTTCTAGCCAAAGTGTTCTGCCAGTTTTTGTTTTTTTTTTAAACCAAAAACACAGTGACTGATATTATCCTGACTGAAGGAACTTGGGGTCATCTCTTCCTCCAGCTCTGCACCGACTGTACCAAATTTCAGTAAGGAGTAAGGGAATGCCTCAGGGATGCCCTTGCGGGAAGGGGGACTTGGGTGGAGTGGAGGAACAGTGGATGAAACTAAAGGGGGGTGGGGAATAGTGAAGGCAACAGACCTCTGCATCAAGCAAGTAAGCAAAAAATAAGAGGAAAAAAGAGACCGCTATGGTTCTCAGACTAGATAGCCAGGAAGGTAAGGGCTAAAAAGTTAGCATTCAGGAGGTATAAGGAAACAGAAAGAGAATAAGGAGGTGTATCAGGAGAAATGGAGGCAGGGAAAGCTATTAGAAGCACAAAGGTGCAAACTGAGGAGAAAATAGCCCAGGTAGTAAAGAAAAGGGACAAGACGTTTTTCAGGTATATAAGGACAAAGAAAGACTTTTGGGGGGTGGAGGAGACCAGAAAAGGACATCTTGAACAAATACTTTTGTTCAGTGTTCGAGAGGAAGGGGAAGGCAAGGGACCACAGATAAGTGCCGGGAGGTGAACACTAGTCTATTTACAGAGCAGAGAGCCCTGAAGGAACTCACAAATCTGAAACTGGACAAGACAATGGGGTCAAACGGGGTGCATCCAAGGATACGGAGGGAGCCCTTGTTCAGTCACTCCTGGAGACGGGAGTGGTTCTGGAGGAGGGCAGATGTAGTCCCACTTCACAGAAGTGGTGGCAGGGAAGAGGCTGGCAATTACAGGCCAGTCAGCCTAACTTCAGTGGTAGGGAAATTAACGGAATCACTCCTGAAGGAAAGGATTCTGGAATATCTTGACTCCAGTGGCTTACAAGACCCAAGCAGCATGGATTCACTGGGTGGAGGTCATGTCAAACAGATTGGATCGATTTCTTTGACTGGGTGACCAGGGAATTGGTTAAGGGTGGAGTGGTGGATGTGGCCTACCTAGGTTTCAGTAAGGCCTTCGACACCATTCCACATAGGAGACTCATAAACAAGCTAGGCTGCCTAAGAGTGCGCCCAAAGGTGGTAAACTGGGTAAGGAATTGGTTAGGGGACAGGAGACTGAGGGTAGTGGTAAAGGGAGTTCACTCTGAGGAAGGAAGGATGACCAGTGGAGTGCCACAGGGATCAGCACTGGGACCTGTCCTCTTTAATGTCTTTATTAGCGATATTGCAGAGGGAGCTAGAAGAGAAGGTATGCCTCTTTGTAGATGACACTAAAATCTGCAATAGGGTAGATGGGGGAGGGGTGGAAAGAATGAAAAAAGATCTAAGAAAGCTAGAGGAGTGGTCAGGGGTGTGGCAGCTAAGTTTCAGTGTGAAGAACTGCAGAATCATGCACTTGGGGCACAGAAACCCAGGGGCGGAGTACAAAATGGGGAAAATGTTATTGACCAGCAGATAGGAAAGAGACCAGGGGTAATCGTATCTGATGACCTAAAGGTGGCAAGACAGTGTGACAAGGCAGTGGGGAGAGCTAGTGGGATGCTAGGGTGCATAGGGAGGGGTGTCATCAGCAGCAAGTGAGGTGGTGTTACTGCTGTATAAAACACTGGTGAGACCTCACCTTGAGTACTGTGTCCAGTTTGGGCAACCACATCTCTGGAAGGATGTAGACAGAGTAGAGGCAGTCAGAGGTGGGTGACTAAAGTGGTGCAGGGTCTGCATCAAAAGCACTATGCGGAGAGAGAGAGACACACACACACACTTAAAGATGCCACATTGTATTCACACTGTGTGAAATAATGCTTTCTGATGTTCCCCCAAACTCTCATCTCTTCCCCCCATCCCACTGTTAACCAATGTCTGAAGTAATGCTTTCTAATATTTTCCCATAGCTACCCCCTGTCCAAGTTTGTGAGGATGTCATCAGGTTCTGTTTACTCTCACTGGTTCAAACATCTGTGTATATTCAATATTGTCCATCTCTTTTAATAATCTGTCTGCCCCTGCCTACTTCATTGGTGCCAGTAGGCACCACAATAGTTGGTTCCTGTCCAACCTCACTATTTTTAAGCAACCCACATACCACTTGGACAAATCAATCACTCCACATGGCTTCAGTTCTACCATGCCTTGCTTCCCTCCCTAGATCCTCTGTTTTGGAATCCGTAGTTTGTGTGTTTGGGGGGGGGCACAGTATCCTTCATCCCCCCTGGGGGTCACCTTCTTATTCTTAGTCAGTAGACTGTACTAGTTTGTGTTAGCCTTTGCCTCACCTTAGGGGGCTCCCTGTAACCCCACTCCTCATCTCTTATACCTGGGCCTGTATTTTGGTTCCCATCCCTTTTGATCCAGCCAGTCTGTCTCCTGTCTCTGCAGCTTAGAATGCTGCTAGGAGACCCTTGAGCATACTGCAGAACATACCATCCACTGCTGTAGCCTGCTTGTCTACTCTGTTCTTCCCTGGTCAGTCACTTCCTTCACACCTAGGGACCACTAACTTGCTGTGTCTCACACAGACTGCAAACATTTAAGCAGCTGTTTAAACACTCAGCGTTTCTCTTATCTACTCACACTGCTGCTTTGAAAAAAATGTCTCTAGCCTTATAAAATGGCAGGGGGAAATCCAGTAATCTGGCTCTTGGCCATGTTATAAAATGTTTTATACATAGTAAAAAAAAAAAAAAAAATGGATCTTACTTCGAGAGGAAGCTCTTGCAGCAGATAACGCGTAGGACTAACGCCACCTGGCGGCAGATCTCTGCAATTCTTTTCTCCAGCAGTACCGACGTGGGTCCACCCACCCAACGTCAGTTCCACCCCCGACGGCATTCAGTATAAAGGCAGGAGGCAGTCCTCACATGCTCCAGTTTTTTCCCACTGCAGCAACGCGTTAATCAGCTCTCGGCTCTCTAGCCAGTTCCTCAGCTTTAAAACCGTTATTTCTCTGTCTTGCTTCAGTGATTCTTCGACGTATGTCCTCTCCACTGACGGGGCACCGTAAGAAGTGCTCTTGTGGGAAGCAGATCTCTTCCAAGGATGGACATTCAGCCTGCCTCTTTTGCCTGGTCCCAGACCACGACACCAGCGCCTCTACCCATTGCCAGGCCTTCAACAGCCGGACCAGGATTCGGAGACAGAAGTCTCTCCAGGCTTACCTAGCCCAGCAACGTTTGGCCCAGAGGCAGCAGAACACATCTTTCAGGAGGGAATCTCGTTCCCCCTCGCCACCCAAGAAAAATAGAAGCGCCACCACCGGGACTGGGATCACTCACCCTCCAGACCCAGGTCTTCCAGCTCCCTGACCGCTGGTCGCTCCGGCTCCCCCGGTCATGAGGCCTGGCTTACTTCCCTTAAGCCTTCCGCCTCAGCTTCTCACGTCAAAGGGACTTATCTTCAGCCTATCAAGATCAGGCCACCGGACTCCAGTTCCACAGCGGCTAAAGGGCCCTCTGACACTGGTTCTGCGGCAGCAAAAAGGCCCGCTGACTCCAGCTCCTCGGTGCGTAAGAGGCCTTCCAACGTCAGCTCCACAGCAGCAAAGGGTAAGTCCTCCTCCGATTGGCCTCTGTCGATTCCCTGGGAGTCCAAGCAGACAGCGGGGCACTCTTCTTCCAGGGCTTTGTCCCTGCCGCCGAAGCATAAGTCCAACCGGCGTCCGTCCGTGGATTCCGACCGCCCTTCGGGCAAGCCCCACAAGTCTTCTGATAGGCCGGCCATGGCCTCTTCACGATCCAACCGTCCCCACCCTTCTCCTGTCAAGGGACGTCCATCGGATGAGGCTTCTGGCCCAACGCCGGCGAAGCGTCCTCCTGTTCCTCTGGCGCCAGATAAGCTGCCCACCATACCACGGCCGTCGTCTGCCCCCGACTTCCGTACCAACCGGCAGCCCTGATGTCTCTCCTAGGGACCATACTCCGGTCCACCCGACGCCGGAACTAGACGACGGTACCACGGAGGTACCACCGACATCGCTGGATCCAACTGATGCCAGTTCAGGAGAAGGCCAACTGACGTCACCTCCATAACCTGAGTCACCAAGGCTGGGCATGTCTCTGGCTAAAGAACATTTCACCTATTGGTGGGAGACTGTTAAGCAGGATTTGGTGTCTCCTCTTGCTCCTACTCCTAAGTTGCCTCCTGTCACCCCTAAACATAGAATTTGATGGCAGGTAAGGACAGCTTGGCCAACCTAGTCTGCCCATTTCTCTACCTAACGGATAAGCTGCAGATCTTAGTTAACCAACAGCTTACTTCCTCCTACCCCCCCCACTAGAATTGCCTTATGTCTGTCCCATGCATTCTTGAATTCCCCCACTGTTTTTGACACTCTGACCTCCTCAGGAAAGCTGTTCCATACATCTACAACCCACTCTGTGAAGAAATACTTCCTCACATTACCTCTGAGCTGTCCCCCTCTAGCTTCAGATTGTGCCCCCTGAGTCAGATGTTCAGGTCACCCCTGTTCCATCTGGGAATGAGGAGGATGAAACCCCCACTATCCCCAGGAAGCACAAAACAAGGCGCAGGAGGACCCAGATCTCCTTCCTCCTCCTGCTTTCCTTCACCGAGAAGACCCAGACATGGGAAGAGGAGATGACATTCCTCCTCCTCCTCCTCTTCTTCAGAGGCTTATGGAGAATCAGAGCCTTCCTACTCAGATTCTGACCCTGGTTCGCTTCCTGGAGAGACACAGGAGCAGTCAAAGTCTCTGCCTGATGACCTCAGCTTTATGGAGGTCATGAGGCACATACAGGAGAACATGGGATGGGATACAGAGGCCCTGGACCCCGAACGCTTGCATCTGGCAATATTTGCACCGGATCCCCAAGCCGATGGTTACACCCCAATTAGTGGATACCTTCCAAGGCGTCACCCTTGCCACTTGGAAACATCCATGCTTCCTCTGTGTTGCCCAAAAGGCGCATCATTTGTACCGCCGCCCCCAAGGACCACTCTTACTTAGCTGAACATCCCACAGCTGATTCCGTGGTTATCTGCTGTGCACGATCGTTTGCAGAGGCCGAAGTACCCAGCTGCCAGACAGGGCATCTAAGCAACTGGATTCTTTAGGGTGTAGGGTGTACTCGTCTGCCACCTGCAGCATACATAGCCTCAATTTTTTGACGCACATGGTCCAGTTCCAGAACGCCCTTTGGAACCAAGGACTGGACATCCTGCAAGGCGTGCCTGACTGCCCTCAAAAGGCAGAGCTTGCAAAGCTTTTGCAGACGGGCTTGGATGTGGGTACTTGCGTCCTCCGAGCAGCAGCGTAGGACTCTGCGGACACTTCAGTGAGGGCGGCTGCAACCGGAATTTGTCTTTGGCGCCATTCCTGGCTCCAGGTCCCAGGGTTCAACCCAGATGTTCAAACTTCCCTTCTGGACGCCCCTTTCAGAGGCTCTGTGCTCTTCAGTGAAGACACAGAGAAGGTCATTGTTAAACTGTGGAAAGGCCGTCCATTCTGTGCAGTCTATGTACCGCCCGAAACGGGAGTGTTTTCGCCGTCCCGTTTTCGTGGCAGAGGAGGACATCGGCTTCAGCAGCAGGGATCGACAAATTTTAAAATTCACTAGTAGTCCAGGACAAGTGGCTTGTATAAAAGTAGTAGTCCTTGTGTTGAAGCTAGTAGTCCGGTTAAAGGGCATATTTTAAAGAAAAATCAATAAAAGTAAAGAACAGAGTGTTTGTATGTGTGTGTTTGGGGGGAGTTAAATACTAATATGTTAACACTGACAGTCAAAATGTTTAATTTCTGTTACAGACTAGAGCAGACAGAACCAGTGTCAGGACAGAAGAGACTAGATCAAGACAAGAGGACAGAGAAATCAGCAGTACAGGCCAGGGTGCACAACACCCAAAGTCAGGCAAATCAAATCACAACCCATCATTCAGAACACACAGCCCATACACAGTGTTAGACTCCTCTTATTTCATTTTTAAATAACTTTCTCTCTTTTTTTTTTGTAGTGTTTTTCCCAAGCCAGCCAGCCACAGGACGCTAGACTAGAGGCACTAGGGTAGGTCACCCCTCATTAGTTCACTACTTTCCATCTGATACCTTTCACAACCTACAAACAGTTATGCTCCTCTTATTTTATTTTTCATTACACTTTTCTTTCAGCTTTTTTTTTTTTTTTGTCTTTTGTCTTTTGTCTTTCACAAGCCAACCGGCCACAGGACACTAGCAGGTCACCCGTCCCCTTCACTCCTTTCCACACCAGTGTCTGACACCTCTCCTCTAACAACACAGCCCACACATAGTTAGGCTTCTCCTCCTCCTTTTCTTCCTATCTTCTTCTTTTTTTTTTTTTTAATGTGTCTTTCCCAAGACAGCCGTCCACAGGACAGGACAGTAGAGGCAGGGGGTCACCCCTCTTTAGTTCACTCCTTAGTATCCACACGATACCTCTGCCACACACTCAGTTTGTTGGTGTTTGTTACAGGCTTATTTATTTGAGCAATTAATTACACTTTTTCATTTTAGTTAGGGTAATTCTGCAGATATACTATAGACAGTCTTATGTATTATTTTAGCTGCAGTCAGTGCCCATAAGTTTCTTTGTGTGGCTTACTCTGCAATGCAGTCACACAAAAATAATGACCTTCATGCCAGCAACTCCCACCTAACTGCAGTAGTGCAGTGCCTTTAGTTTAAACAAGACTAGTCCTTAAAATTGGCCTACTTGTTCGGACGGGCCATTGCTTTTTTGAGGGATATTAACTAACTCCTTGCTGCCTTTAACCTCTAGCTGACTCTACAGTCACACACAATGGTGCCAGGTTAACTTCCAACTCCCCACCTCCTTGTCTGCTGCAGTGCACTGGAGCATCAAAGTACAAGTAGTGACAGTACTACAGTTAAGTAGTAAGTAAACAACCGTTTGTGTAGCCCGCCCCGAACTACAGTGCAAGTGCTGCAGTACTTCGCGACTTCTCCGACAGTCGGTCTGGCTGACCGAGTTAGCAACCCCCCCAAGCTGCAAATAGACAAATATGACTCCCTCTGACCCCCACAGTAGTTTTTTTTGGTTTTTGTTTTTTTTTATTTCATATTTTTTTTAAAATGATTAACTTTCTTCCAGTCCCGGTAATAGCTGGCCTATGGTGGAAATAGAGTTGTACAGTACAACACTCGCAATCACAGACAGCAAGAAAAATCACTGTCTGCAATCACCTTCTGTCTGGAAATGGCGCTTTCAGCGGCAGTCTCCCGCTTCAATGCACTGACAGGTACTGGCCCAGATTGAATTTGTTGTCTCACCTGTCAGTCCTGGATATTTTTTCTCTTCTGCTGCTGCGATGGGTCGAGATGGATTGGGGAGGGTCCTAGAGTCCGCGCGCTTCCACGCTTGCTCCGTAGCTCTGTTTCACCTTGGCCGCCCACCTGATCAAATCCTCGCCAAACCATGTGACACAGTGGCTGAGCTGGCATGAAGATTGATGGATGGCACTGGCGGCACCTAGTGGCCGGCTGGGAAACACCACAGTAAGTCAATAAGAAGAAAAAAAAAAAGTTCTGAGTTGGTTGTCCAGGGACAACCGGCAACCTAATTAATGCTAGTCCGACTGAAAAATCTTATAGTCCGAGACGTCGGGCTATGGGATTTGTCGACCCCTGTTCAGCAGCCCTGTGTTTAGTCTGCACACAGCGGGGAGGCTTTGTGCGAAGAGGTGGGTCGAGAGGTGCTGCTGACCTCCTCTAGACAGGCTAGACCTTCTGCTGCCTCCCTCCCTCCCTCCCTCCTTTAACCTGACTATCTGAGTGCACCCCCGTCCCCAAGACCTGTCATCAGGAGAGCCGGTGGGAGGTTGTTTTTTCTCTTTACACCCAGTCCTGGAAAGAAGTGACCTCCGACCAGTGGGTCCTTGACCTCGTGGAGTTTGGGCACTCCATAGGGTTTGAGTCTTTGCCTACGGACAGACCACCGCCCCATCTCACTACCCGAGAGACCACAGGGCTCCTATCAGACAGGAGATCCAGTCTCTCCTGGCCAAGGATGCCATAGAACGCGTCCCGGAGGCAGAGGTAGACTCTTTGATTTTTACTCCTGCGTCTTCCTGGTTCCCAAGAAGTCGGGGGACCTAAGGCCCATCCTGGATCTCGGCGACTTCAACCGGTGGGTCTCCTATTGGTGATTTAGCATGGTGTCTCTTCCAAACCTCCTCCCCTTCCTTGCGGTCGGGGATTAGATGGCGTCCATAGATATGCAGGATGCATATCTGCACATTCCCATCTGCCAAAATCATCAGAGATTCCGGAGATTCAGGTTCAAAGGTCGGTCCTACCAGTTCAAGGTCCTTCCTTTCAGCCTTTCCTCTGCCCCCAGGGTCTTCACAAAATGCCTTGCCATTGTTGCAGCGGCACTGCACAGAAACGGAAATTTCCTGTTTTCCCCCATCTAGACGATTGGCTTCTGCTGGCCTATTCCAGGTCTTATCTCTAGGAGACCATCCTGGACACACTCTCCCTCTGTTGGCATCTGGGGATCACAGTGAACCCAGAAAAGTCGCAGCTCCTTCCCTCCCAGTGTCTACAATTTATGGGAGCCCTACTGGATACCTCCTTGGGGAAGGCCTCCCTACCTTCAAACAGAGCAGAGCTCCTCAGGGCACTAGCAATCCAAACTTGTTCAGCATCTGTCGTTCCCACCAGATCCATCCTTCGGCTTCCAGGACACATGGCGGCCGCCATGGTCTCGGTCCCCTTCGCCAGGCTGTGCATACGCATCATTCAGTGGACGCTTCGCATCCAGTGGGACCAAACAAGGGACGGCTTGAATTTACCCATCCGGATCACATAAGCAATTTGTCGGGAACTTCGCTGGTGAGGGTCCCCTCAGAATCTCTGCAGAGGCCTCCCCTTCCAGCCAGATGCACCTACTCAGACTCTCACTACAGATGAAACTGGGACAGGTTTTTTTTTGGGGGGGGGGCGCTCATCTGGGGCGTCACAGGACTCAAGGACTGTGGTCCCCATTAGAGGAGAACCTGCATACCTATGTGCTTGAGCTTATGTCCTGTACTCTCTAAAGGCACTGACTCCATTCCTACTGCCTGATCACCTTCTAGTTCAGACGGACAACACCTCTGTGGTGTTCTACATCAACAAGCAGGGAGGCACACACTCTTACCCCCTTTGTCGGGAAGCCATGAGTGTGGGACTGGGTGATGGAGCATCAGCTCAGTCTATCGGCAGTCCACGTTCCAGGTTCTCTGAACATGGTTGTAGATGCTCTCAGCCGGGCCAAACCATTAACTCACGATTGGTCCTTGCTACAGTCTGTAGCAGACACCCTGTTCACCAGATGGGGATGCCAGAGTTTGACCTTTTTGCATCTCAGTGCAATGCAAAACTGCCCAATTTCTGCTTGCTCGGTCCTGAGCCTGGAGCTTTTTGGCAAGACGCATTGTCCCTATCCTGGAAAGAGAGGTTCCTTTATGCATTTCCTCTTTTCCCCCTCTTGCAGTGGGTTCTACTCAAAGCCCAATTGGAGAGGGTGGTCATGGTCCTGATGGCCCCTCTGTGGCCTAGACAGATTTGGTTCCCACTGCTCAGGCATCTGACAGTGGGGCCTCCGTGGCCCCTTCCACTTTTGGGTCAGCTACTCTCTCAGCAATAAGGAGCTTTGGTCCATCCCAACTTGCGCTCACTCCACCTGCATGCTTGGCTCCTCAGGACCTAGCGAAGATCAGATTTGGGGTATTGAATGAAGTAGCTCAAATCTTGGTTGCGGTGCGGAAGCCCGGTACCAGGGCCACTTACGCCATGAAATGGAAATGCTTTTGTCTATGGGCCACAGCCAGGAGATTGGACCCTCTGGTCTGTCTGGTCAGCTCTATCTTACAGTACCCATTATGCCTTTCGGAGTCGGGTCTCTGTTACTCCTCCATAAAAGTACATCTGGCCGCTGTTTCTGCCTATCATCACTGCATCCATGACAGGACAGTGGCTCAATTGGAGGTAGTTAAAACCTTCCTTAAGGGGATCCTGCATCTCCGTCCCCCTGTTCAGGATCCTGTTCCTCCTTGGAACTTATTGATTGTTGTGGAAAGGCTTAAGCTTCCCCCATTTGAATCGGCCGTGAGTTGTGCACTTCGGAAGACGTTGCTTTTGATAGTCACCCCTGCTAGACTCATTTCTGAGCTTCATGCTTTGATGTGTAGAGAACCTTATCTGATTTTTCATAAGGATAGGGTGGATCTCTGCACCAATCCAAAATTCCTTCCTAAGGTAGTCTCGGAGCTTACTCTTAATCAGTCGGTTCAGCTTCCAGTTTATTACCCGAACACTTCAACAGGGGTGAGGCGCTTCTGCACACGTTAGATGTGCATAGAGCTTTTCGCTGTTACCTGTCCTTAACTAAGGAGGCTAGGAAATTGGATCAGCTTTTTGTGTCCTTTGCGGATAGCTCCTTGGGGTGCCCGGTTACCAAACAAATGCTTTCGCATTGGTCAACTGCGTATCCTTTTGTTATGAGAAGGGTGAGAAAACCCGGGTGTGTTCAGGGCGCATTCCACCAGAGCAGTTGCTGCTACTTTTACAGCACTCAAGAGTGTCAGCGGCTGACATTTGTGCTGCCGCCACTTGGCACTCTGTTCAGACGTTCATCAGGCACTACAGCCTGGATATAGTTTCCAGGCATCGAGCAGGTTTTGGCCTTGCGGTTCTTCAGGGCCTTGTCTCCTGAGGAGTGTCTCTCCCAATGTGTGTCTGCCTCTCCTTTCCCCCTCCCAAGGGTTGTCTTAAACTTTATACTGCTTGGGAGCATGTCTGTATGTTTACTTCCCCTTCTCAAGGGTTGTCTTTAGTTTTATACTGCTTGGGAATCAGTCCTATATGTGTTACCTGCTGCAAGAGCTTTCTTTCGAAGCAAGATAGTACAGTTATATAAGAACACCATAATGGTAGATCTTCAAGAGAAGCTCTTGCTCCTTCCCCCGGGAGCAAGTCTCTCTGCTCCAACTTTCACTCTTTCAGTTGCGGGCTTTGTGTTTGCCTTTGCTTGTTCTGTGGAGTTTGTTTGATCCCCAGTGTTCGTTTTTGGCCTATCATTGGCGTACAAGAACACGTGGGGACCGCTTCCTGCCTTTATACTGGATGAAGGGGGTGGAGCCGACGTCGGGTGGGCGGTCCCACGTCGGCACTGCTGAAGAAAAGAATTGCCGAGATCTGCCGCCAGGTGGCATCAGTCCTATGTGTTACCTGCTGCAAGAGCTTCTCTCGAAGATCTATTGTTACGGTAAGTTCTTACATAACTGTACTTTCTGTCCAACAGTGAAAGTATCCAGAGCCATGATCAATGGGCATTTGGAACACTGGCATTTCAGTTGGTGGTCTACAGCCAGAACTGATCTTCCATCACAAACATGGCTGCTACCTTTACACTGTAAAAAAAAAAACCAGAACCTTTAACTGGGCCTTAAAAAATAAAATTACCTCGAATAAAAAAATAAATAAAACAAATTAACTAAATGTTGTTTCGATGATCATTGTGACGCTTGGCCAGCTGGTTTTGATTATTGTATGACATTGGTATTATAAATAGTCAGTGTATGAAATGTGAGTCTGAGATTTGGCCCTTTTAAATTACAAGGCGTCAGCAGCTGAAATCACAGGATGTATTACACTGATCAGGAGATCTCTGTAATGTAATGTAATTAACTTCCTTGGGAAATTGTTTTATGGCCTTTTTATGACCTCATGCTTTTGAAGTTGGAAACTAAATATACATTTTATTAAATCTGGAAAGGACATCATTTAGCTGATTCCTGTTGGCTATCTCATACCTGGGTGATAGACAGCAGGGTTGTAAACCTCAAAGGAACTGGTTGATCAAAGACTCATAATTTGGCAAATGGGTTTTTGCTGATGTTCACATTATTAACATACCTCCTGGTAGGAACTGTTTTTTTGTAATTTTTATATTCTAAAAGGAGGAGCTAGATGACTCTCAGAAGGAGTGTGGAGACAGTTTAAACTGATACTTGTGTCTGAAATGAATGTCATATCATCTTGGGACTCTAGAGGGACACAGCTCTCTGATCTAACTTTAAACGCACTTCCAGAAGTAATACCTTAGCAGAGATCTAAATGTATTGTGGTGGTTTTGCTTTGTAATTTTTCCTTGTTCTTTTATGTGATTGTTAAGCTCTTTGATATATTCTGTGTTTACATTTTTAATATTTTTATCATCTTTTAGTAAAGTACCTTTTCTTTGAAAGACTGCCTGGGTGTCTGCCAGTTCTTTTTGCATGTGACGTATAGGGGGTTAAGTCTGACAAAACTGTTAAACAGCTTCATGGTGTTACTAAGCTTGGAAAAAAGTAAGAATATACGTAAGGTTTCTTAGAGTTAAAAGGGTTCATTTTGGATACCTGGTTAGGTGCCCTTAGGCAAAAGATATATTGCATCCCCCCGAAGAGAATATTATCTGAGCCTGTACATTTGGATACGCTAGCACAATTTATTGAATTTTGATGATCGGGTTGGCCCACTGGGCCCCGAAGGTCCCTTTTTCAGGGGCGACCCAGGGAACAGAAGCAATACAATACATACCATCGGGTGATGCAGGGTTACAAGAAGTAGACAAGATAATGAGGATAACAGTACAGGCAATTACAATTGTAGACCATAAGTGCAACACTTGAAAGATTTAAGGATTTAAGGCATGATTTAATGTAGGTTAAGGTGTGAAGAGAGGGGGGATGGGTGTTGTGATTAAGATCGGGGGCGATTATCCTGTACCCTCACAGTGGCATGATCTTGTCCCAAGCAAAAGGGACTTAAGCCTAGTGCAAAAGATTGGTAGCGAGGGGGCTTCCTGTACTAGAGGTGGGAGTGTGTTCCACAGTTTAGGGGCTGTGAGAGCGAAGGAATTGCCTCCCTTGTGAGTCTTGCTTCTGGGGATTGCCAATAGGGACTGACCCGAGGTCCTGAGCATTCGAGGGTTAGGCTTAGCCTTGATTATTCCTGTTAGGCTTGGTGGGGCTGCCGGGCTCATCAATTTGTATGCATGGCAGAGCAGGGGATACTGTAGACGACCCTTGAAAGAAGGCCATTGCAGTTGGGCTAGTGAGATGCAGGGGTGGCTTCTTGGTAGACACGTCACAAACCTCGCGACCTCGTTGAACAGGACCTGAAGCCTGCTAACCTCGCCCTTTGCCATGCCCTGGATTACCAGGGCGCAGCATAGGTTAATGCGGGTAGGACACTGGAGGCGATTGCTCGTCTAGCCTCTGGGATAAGTTGTTTTTTAGGCTGTACATGGTGCCAAGTTTGATGTGGATAGACCTTGTTACCTGGTCAACGTGGGGCTTAAAGGTGAGACCCTGGTCAGTAGTTAGCCCTAGATATTTTATGTTGTCAACTATGTCTATTCATTTATCCCCAAGGGTAGTAAGTTTTAGGGAATTGGTCCGATCCTGGCCAAGGGATCTAGGACCAAACAGCAAGGCTTTAGTTTGTGCTGCATTGAGGATCATTCTGTTTGATGTGAGCCAGGCCTCGAGTGTGTTTAGGTCCCTTTGTAGGAGAGGGCCCAGATCATGTGGTGTGGACCTGGCTCGGAAGATGACTGTATCGTCTGCGAATTGAACCACTGAGCTATCCCCACAGTGCCGGTGAAGGTTCACAGTTTGAATCTCTCTCTACCCCCCCCCCCAAAAGAACTTGAGACTAAAGGTGATTCGGACCCAAAAGCAGACAGGAGGGTTACCCTGTCTGTTACCTGTTCACACTATTGCGCTCTGAGGTTGGCAGTGTGGTGCGGGAGGAGAGGGCCTCTGGAGTGCGTGTTTGATATTTGGTTGGCAGTGGTGCGAAAAATTTAGTAACATAAGCTTAATACTGTACAGCTCACTTGCAAAAGAAGGCAGTGATTTAAAAAAAAAAAAAAAAAAAAAAACAGAACTATCATTTTGCTTAGTCAAAGTTCCTACCTGTTTAATTTTTTTTTCTAAAGTGCTAGTTAGAGTAGTAGCGTAGTTAGAAGATGATGGCCTAACTACAACGGGTACACCGTGAGACTTACTTGGAAGCATAGCCGGGATAGAGGAGTCCAGTATGAGGGGAGAGCCACCAAGCAGAACCTCATGGACGCTCTGATGGCCACTGATGCCCAGAGTGTAGAGTCAGACTCTGACTGTACAGGACCAGTCCTTGGGCATGGAGAGTCCAGCGGCCAGTGCAGTGTCCAGATCCTGTGAGGACAGCAGGGCCAGTGCAAGGCAAGGGCCACAGCAGCAGGGGAAGGTCACAAGCATTCTGGAGCCAGAAGCCATTAGGTGGCATATGGAATTGCGGAGGATGGAGCTGGAATTTCAGAGAGAAGAGAAGTGAGAGCAGTGAGCCGCAGAAGAGAAGAGGGAGCGAGAACAGCGAGAAGCTGACCGTGAAAAGCGCGAGCGCCAGCGAGCCGCAGAGAAGAGGGAACAAGAACAGCAAGAAGCTGAGTGTGAGCGTCGGAGGCGACATGAACTGGAGAAGCTACGACTCCAACCACAAGCACCAGAGCAGGTAAGTGGCTTGTGTTTAACTGGAACTACTACAGGACTGGGTTACAAATTAAATTCCAAATTGATAGCTGAATTTAAAGAGGGGGAGAATATGGATGCCTTTTTAAATTCCTTTGAAAATGTTTGTATTCAGGCAAAGATTCCTAGAGGGTCCTGGAGCTTCCAGCTATCCCTGCTACTTACCAGGAAAGCTCTGGACGCATTGGGTCAGATGGACAATGAGGACAGTAATGATTACAGCAGCACTTTTAAAAAAGTTTAACTACAGAAGCATACAGAACTAAATTCTGTAAGCTCAGGAGAAGCCCTGACTTGAGCTGTGAGGAGCTAGTCACGAAACATAAATTTTTAAAAAGTTGGTGTGAAGGAATTGAAGCAAACTCTGTAGATAAAATTGAAAATGCTATATTGTTAGAACAGTTTTTTTGGACATGCCCAGCAGAGCTGAAAACCTGGCTGGAGGACTGAGATCCCAAAACAGTGCAAGAGGCTGCTGAACTCTCGGACCACTATGCCAAGAGCAGACTTGCTCTGAGAGCGAATGGGGCAGGCATGGCAGCGCAGAATGGGAAAAGCGTGCCTTCAGGGCAGCTAAAACCCTCACTGCCTCCACCAAAACCAGTTAGCCCCAGGTTTCAAAGAAAAGATTTTTCTGAGGAAAGAAACGAATGTTGGGTTTGCAAAGAAACTGGGCATATTGCCAGACAGTGTCCCAAAAGGACGAGCAATACGCAACATGGGGCTAGGAAAGAAGTGAATTGTTTGTGTCCCTGGAAGCATACCTGTGAACATAAGGGAACACATATACCCAATGACTGTGAATGGTGTATAGACACAAGGGTTAAGAGACGCAGGGGCATCCCTGACATTGGTAAAAGGGGATCTGGTAGAGCCTGGTCAGTTTATACCCAATAAATGTGTTACTGTACAAGGGTTCACTGGGAAGGAGAAAATATTGCCACTTGCTAGTGTTCTCCTAGACTGGGGTGAAAAAGGGGGAAATGGGCAACAGGTGCCTGTAGCCAAAACTTTAGCAGTTGACGTCATCCTTGGCAACAATCTCAAATGGGATGGTGTGTGCAGTTACCCGTAGCCAAGCAGGAAGGGGAAATTGTAGTTCTCTGGACCCCATAGAAGCCACTGTGGAAACCACTGGGAGGCTGCTTCCCCAGTCTTTGTATCCTGATACGGAGACTAATGAAAAGGGGGTAGAAATTTCCCCAGTAGCAGTTAACCAGATGGCTATGGAGGGTTACTCTGAAGGAGGGGTGAACCCTTGTCAGAGGGTTGGGGATGACCGTGATCCTGAGTGCCCTGAAGCTAGAGCTACGGACCCTGGTTTAGAGACTGAAGGGGACCTGTCCCATGCCTTGGGAATGTGTAAGGAGTTTGCAGCTGCTCAGAAAAGTGACCCTAGTTTAGAGAAGCTGAGGGCTTGGGCAGACTGACTGAGCACAGGGAGGTGACGGAAAACAAAGTTTATTGGGAAAGTGGACTGATGTATACTCAGGATGCTAAGACAGAGGGAGGGGTGATAGGCGGGCAGCTTGTCGTTCCCCAGTGGTTCTGTGAGCATTTGCTCAAGATTGCACACAATATTCCCTTGTCTGGTCATCTGGGAATCGCGCGCACTACGTAGCGGTTGGCCCAGAATTTCTATTGGCCCAACTTCTCCCAGCAGGTGGAGTATTGCAGGTCTTGTCACCGGTGCCAAGAAGTAGGGAAGACGGGTAAGAAAACCCAAGCCACCCTAATTCCATTGCCCATAGTGAAGGAGCCATTCCAGAGGGTGGGAATGGATATTGTGGGGCCTTTAAATACCCCCAGCTCCTCCGGGAAGAGGTTCATCCTGACTATGGTGGATTATGCCACCTGGTATCCAGAGGCAGTCGCCCTGTCCTCACGGAGGACAGAGTGGCAGATGCCTTACTTGGGATTTTCTCCCATGTTGGGTTTCCGCAGGAGGTTATCTCTGATCGAGGGGGTTCCTTCATGTCAGACCTGATGAAATGTTTGTGGGAGAAGTGTGGGGTGGTGCAGAGGCGCACGACACCTTATCACCCGCAAGCCAGTGGTTGTGAAAAGATTTAACGGTACCCTGAAGTCGGTGCTCCAAGTGTTTGCTGAACAGCATGGGAGGGACTGGGAGAAATACCTTCCCCACCTGTTTGCATACAGGGAGGTGACCCAAGAGTTGATAGGGTTTCCCCCTTCGAGCTCTTATATGGACGTCGGGTACATAGGCCCCTAGACTTGATCTGGGAGGACTGGGAAGGAAAGCACGCCACCCAGGGAACTACCATAGTGGATTACGTCCTTAGGTTTAGGGAAAGGCTGAAGGAGCTTATGAGGACAGCCCAGAGCAACCTGGCAGCTGCCCAGCAGAAACAAAGTGTGGTATGACCGCAGAGCCAGAACTCGCTCGTACATAATGGGTCAGGAAGTCATGGTCCTTATCCCGGTCCGGAAAGACAAGCTGCAGGCTGAGTGGGCAGGACCGTACAAAGTAGTCAGAAAGGTAAATGACGTGAACTGTATCATAGTTGCTTGGCAGAAGGACTTACAGAAAGAATGTACCATGTCGACATGATAAAGCCATATGCTAATAGGGCTGACATGGTGTTTGCAGTGTGTAGTCTTTGGGAGGGGAAAGACTGAGACCCCCTTCTGGACTTGCTGGAAGAAAGCAAGCGGGAGTCCTCTGTGGAGGTAGTTAAATTGTCCCCAGCTGGCCCCGGACAAGATCCAGGAAGTAAGGGAGGTTTTAGCAGACTCTGTCCCACTGTTTAGTGTCAAGCCTGGACTAACCCCCTTAGCGATGCACGATGTAGACAGGGACACAGGTGCCCATACAGCGGACAGCATATTGGGTGTCCGAGGCTGTCCAAAAGGACATCAGGAGGGAGGTGGAGGAAATGCTGGATTTGGGGGTAATCCAGAGATCCCACATCCTCTGGGCCTCACCCGTAGTCCTTGTGCCCAAGCCAGATGGCTCTACTCATTTCTGTGTGGTCTGTCGTGGACTGAATGCAGTCACGAAGTCAGATGCTCACCCAGTGCCCCAGACGGACGAACTCCTGGACAAGTTGGGAGGGGTGACGCACCTTACGACTATTGACCTGACAAAGGGGTATTGGCAGGTAGAGTTAACTGACAGAGCTAGGGAGAGGGCGGCCTTCATCACTCCGATAGGCTTATTTGAATTTAAAGTAATGCCTTTCAGAATGAAGAACGCCCCGGCCACTTTCCAAAGGTTGGTGAACCAGGTGTTAAATGCTGCTGAGGAATACGCAGTGACATACCTGGATGACATTGCCATCTTAAGTGCCAGGTGGGAGGAACACCTGTCCCAGCTTAGGGAAGTGCTGGGCTCACTGTCAAAGCTGAGAAGTGCCAGGTGGACATGGCTGAAGTGGCACACGGGCATGTTGTAGGCTGGGGACAGCTCCATCCTAACTAAGTAAAAATAGAGGTGATCAAGGCATGGCCCAGGCCAGAAATGCAGAAGCAGGTCAGGAGTTTTTTAGGGACAGCAGGGTACTATAGGAAATTTGTATCCAATTACAGTGCCCTTGCTGCTCCCCTGTCTGACCTGATAAAGAAAAAGATTCCTAAGAAAATTACTTGGGAACCAGCCTGTGAAAAAGCCTTTACCAGACTGAAGGAGGCACTGTGCAGTGCTCCTGTATTAAGTCCTGACTATAGCAGACCCTTTATAGTCCAGACTGCCCTTCAGACGTGGGTATTGGGGAGCACTGAGTCAGACATCCAGCCAAGGGAAAGATCACCCCATAGTGTACCTGATTAAAAGGTTACTTCCCAGGGAGCAGGCATACTCTGTTGTGGAAAGTGTCTTGCCGTAGTGTGGGCCCTAAAGAAGTTAGAGCCATACTTATATGGGCAGCATTTTGAGGTGCAAACTGACCACAACCCCCTGGTTTGGCTGACACAAATGGGGGAAAAAAATAATGGCAGACTATTAAGATGGAGCCTTGCCTTGCAAGGGTATGACATTATGATTTTACATAGGGCTGAAGCGACCAATCAGAACGCAGATGGCTTGTCGCGTTTATATGAGGAGTGAACTGACTTAGGGAGCTCATCCCATGCAGGGGATAGAGCCCCCAAATTCAATCTAGGTGGGAAGGATTGTGACGCTTGGCCAGCTGATTATGATTATTGTATGATATTGGTACTATAAATAAACGGTCAGTGTATGAAATGTCAGTGTGAGATTTGGCCCTTTTAAATTACAAGGTGTCAGCAGCTGAAATCACAGTATGTATTACATTGACCAGGAGATCTCTGTAATGTAGTTGACTTCCTTGAGAAATTGCATTTTATGGCCTTTTTCTGACCTCATGCTTTTGAAGTTGGAAACTAATATACGTTTTATTACATCAGGAAAGGACATCATTTAGCTGATTCCTGTTGGCTATCTCACACCTGGGTGACTGACTGCAGGGTTGTAAACCTCAAAGGAACTGGTTAATCAAAGACTCATAATTTGGGAAATGGGTTTTTGCTGATGTTCACATTATTAACATACCTACTGGTAGGAAATCATTTTTTGTAATTTTATATTCTAAAAGGAGGAGCTAGATGACTCACAGAAGGGGTGTGGAGACAGAGTTTAAACTGATACTTGTGTCTGAAATGAATGTCATCATCTTGGGACTCTAGAGAGACACAGCTCTCTGATCTAACTTTAAAACACACTTCCAGAGATAATACCTTAGATAGCAAAGATCTAAATGTATTATGGTAGGAGTTTTGCTTTGTAATTTTCCCGTGTTTTATGTGATTGTGAGGTCTTTGATATATTGTTCTGTGTTTACATTTTAATTTTTATCATCTTTTAGTAAAATACCTTTTCTTTGAAAGACTGCCTGGGTGTCTGCCAGTTCTTTTTGCATGTGACGTATATGGGGGTTAAGTCTGACAAAACTGTTAAACAGCTTGTTGGTGTTACTAAGCTTGGAAAAAGATAAGAATATGCCCAAGGTCTCTAGAGTTAAAAGGGTTCATTTTGGATACCTGGTTAGGTGTCCTTAGGTGAAAGATGTATTGCATCCCCCCGAAGAGAATGATCTGAGCCTATACATTTTGGTACGCTAGCGTAAGGTTCACAGTTTGAATCCCCCCAGAACTTGAGACTAAAGGTGATTCAGACCCAAAAGCAGACAGGAGGGGTTACCCTGTCTGTTACCTGTTCACACTGTTGTGCTCTGAGGTTGGTACTGTGGGAGCAGAGGGCCTGCAGTGTGTGTTTGTGACAATCACACTTTCCTTACACACGTAAACAGTTTAGAAACATTAAGTATTGTTTATAGTTTTCATGACAACTGTTTCTTTGCTGGCAAGAAAAATCCCCTTTCTTTCATTACCTGCTCATCAGGGAAATCTCTTCTGCTTGCCTTGACAGTGAGATAATTGAGTCTCTGGCTATTACAGAGGCCTTTGTTTTGTTTGTGTGTGTGTATATATACAGTATGTTAGGGAGAGAAACATTCTGCCAGTGGAACTGAGCAGAATTTTGAATCCATGTATTCCATGAGAAACATTCCATATCTCAAATCTTGATGCCAGCAAAGAACAAACTTTGTCCAGCAGTAATACAATTACATCATCTGACATCATTTGCAGTGGGCTGAAGGACTGTTGTCATAAATGCACACAAGTAAATCTTTTGGTTCTACATATAAACATGCTTTTCCCCCCAACTGTAAAAAGTTTTAAAAAGACACCGTTTTATAAGCACAATAAACCACTCTGGGGTACGTACAAAAAATATTTTACCACACGTGCAGTGGCTGAAGTCACTCGGCCTATGGCCTCATGCCTCACCACATCCCTGGCCATGTGGTAAAATGTTTTATATACACCCCGTCATGCCTTATTGCCTGCTTATTTGACACTTGCCTATTCTTTCATTTTTTTTTTTTTGTTTTTTTTTTTTTAAAGACAGTTTGGTAGATTGTTGGCACTGTGCTGTGCAACAATCTACTCTGCAGTGGTGGATGAGTGAGTAGGTTGCCCAGTAGGTTGGTCTATATAGTGCGGAACTTGGTTCAGTCATGGGTGGGACTGATAACAAGGGAATACTATTAAACATGGGTGGAACAAACAACAAGGGAATGATACAAACTACAGGAAAAGGAGAGAGTTTTTTCTAGGGAAGGGGATGTCAAAACCATTATGGGTATCTCTGCCAGTAACTCCTTCCCAGTGTGCATGACTTCAGGTGGATATAGAGGCATACTAGATGGGCCATTTGGGTCCTTTTCTGCCATCAAATTCTGTGTGTATATAGATCACTTGGTGCCATTTTCTTTTTTTGGGTTACATAATCCTGTGTTCACTGTTGTATAGTTATTAACCCCCCAAAAAATATCTCACAGTAAAACATCTTGTAGATATGACAGTTTTGTTCATTAATGCTAGGCTCACAGCCACCACAATATTCCCTGTAATTGACTCTGGCAATCTGCTCTGCATAAGTATTCTAGCCCTGCTATCACCAGTTGCTGGTAGAAAGCCCTTTATTAGAAACCTAGAAGTTGACAGATGAGGACCGCCAGGCCCATCCGGCCTACCTTTAGTTAGCTGCCGCTGACCCTACTGGTCCCCGGCTGCTGCCTCTCCTACCCCACCCCTTTCCAGGGTTCCCTTATGTCTATCCCATGCCTGTTAAAATGCCCCCACTGTGCTTGCCCCACCACCTACTGGGGTAGGCCATTCCAAGCATCCACCACCCTTTCTGTGAAAAAGTACTTCGTTACGTTTCCCCATAGCCTACCCCCTTTCAGTCTCATGTCGTGTCCTCTTGTTGTTTAAGGGCAGCTTCTCTTCTGAAAGATGCTTCCCTCCTGAACCGTAGTTATCCCTTTGAGGTACAGTTAAAATGGCTTAGTGCGAGTGCGTTCGTGTTCTTCCGTTCTGCCTGCTATACAGAACGGACAGAGTACACAAAATGCATTTTCAGTGTGGCATTAATGCGCTAACTAGTCTTGGTGCCAAACGCTGTGAAGCTGCTGCCTAATGCTCAGAAAAACAAGATAGCAACAACATTTACTGTTTTCTGCTTAAAGCAATAAGTCTGCTATGATTAGCTATGGGGGATTTCAGCATTTCGGCATCGATAGATACTGAACCAAGTCATGCTGAGTCATGCGTGTGGTTAAGTTGAAAGTGATTACAGAACTAACTGCTAATCGCTTAGCTTAGCACTTAATCAAATGGATGCATCTGTCACTTTACTTTAAAACTGATTAAAAAACCTTTGTTCAGACATCGAAACACTACTAAACCAGTACCAAATCAACAGAAAAATGGCTAAAAAGCGGATGAAATACATAGAAACATAGAATTTGATGGCAGATAAGGACCATTTGGCCCACCTAGTCTGCCCATTTTCCTAATAGATAAGCTGCAGATCCTAGTTAACCAACAGCTTGCTTCCTCTTACTCCCCACTAGGACTGCCTTATGTCTGTCCCATGCATTCTTGAATTCCCCCACTGTTCTTGACTTCACGACCTCCTCCACGACAACATCCATTTTAAAGCTTGTTGTTAACATTAGAGTTTATTAGAATGACAAATCGTTTTGTAGAATTGCCTGCTGAAACCGACCGCCCGCATTAACCGTGGACGCTATAAGTGGCATTAACTGTACTTGAAGGTGTCTTATGTCTCCCCTCTCCCTCCTCTCTTCCAGGGTGTACATATTGAGTTCCTGCAATCTCTTCTTGTATGGCATGTGGTGCAGGCCCTGCACCATTTTTGTTGCCCTTCTTTGAACTGCCTCCACCCTGTCTATGTTCTTCTTGAGATGTGACCTCCAGAACTGGATGCGGTACTCCAGATGCGGTGTCACCAATGACCTGTATAGTGGCATTATGACTTCCTTTTTTCTACTGGTGATGCCTCTCCCTGTGCACCCCAGCATCCCACTGGCTCTCCCCACTACCTTGGCACACTGTTTGGCCACATTTAGGTTGTCCAATATGATGACTCAGATCTTTCCGTTTTTTTTGCTGCTGATATCTCCCCCCTTCATCATGTAGTCCTCCCCTGGATTCTTGCACCCCAAGTGTATGATCTTGCACTTCTTCGCATTGAATCCTAGTTACCACACTCTGGACCATTCTTCTATTTTAGCTGAGTCCCTCCTCATTCTGTCCACCTCTCTTGGACTGTCCACCTTATTGCAGATCTTTGTGTCGTCTGCAAAGAGGAAAGCCTTCCCTTCCAGCCCCTCTGCAGTGTCGCTGATGTGGATATTAAACACTGGTCCAAGAACTGAACCCTGTGGCACCCCGCTGGTCACCCTCCCTATTTCAGATTTAGCCCAGTTTACCACCACCCTCTGTGTCCTACTCTTAAACCAGTTTCTAACCCAGTTCACTACCTTGTGTCCCAGTCCCAGGCTGCCCAGCGTGTTCACAAGCCTCCTATGTGGAACGGTGTCAAACACCTTGCTGAAGTCAAGGTAGGTCACATCCACCGCTCCCCCTGCTCCACCTCCCTAGTGACCCAGTCAAATCAATCGGATTAGTCTGACATGACTTTCCTGCCATGAATCCGTGTTGCCTCAGATCTTGTGCTCCAGTTGTTTCAAGGTGCTCTGCTATCCTCTCTGAGCAGAGATTCCATCATTTTACCCACCATTGAGGTCAGGCTATGACAGGTCTTTAGTTACCAGCCTCCTCTCTACTCCCACTTTTGTGGAGAGATACCACATCAGCCCTTCTCCAGTCCTCCGGAACCTCCCCTGTTTCCAGTGACTTGTTGAAAAGGGCCACCAGTGGTGCTGCCAGTATCTTCCCCCAATTCCTTTAATATTCTAGGGTGAATGCCGTTTGGTCCCATTGCCTTATCCATCCTCAGTTTAAGTTCTTCTAGGACTCTCTCCTCTTTGAATGGACTGTTGTCCACCTCCCCTCCCTTCCTGATTCTTGGTTGCAGTCCCTCCCCTTCCTCTGTGAAAACTGAACAGAAATATTTGTTCAGGATTGATGCTTTTTCTTGGTCACTCCCACTCCTTCCTCCCCTTTCAGCCTTACAGTCCCTCCCCTGGTCCTTCTCTTCTTGCTGATGTATCTATAGAAGGTCTTGTCTCTCCCCCTTTTTTTTTTGAAACTATTATTTTAGCAAATACAAACATACAGTTTGAGAATACAAGCATAGACCTATCAAAGTACATTATTAGAGACCATGAGGGTGCAGCTCCTCCTAATTACACACCCAGTCCGTCTAATGCTTAGATATGTCGGGGTGGCAATCAAACAGATGTTCAAATGTACACATGACTGTGTACCGAGCCCATGAGCAGCATGTTGTAATGTCCACAAAGCCCAGAACAAAATGTCCATGGCATCCAAACCCTCAAGAGGGAGAGAAAATACCATGCACTACCAGTTTAGTTGCACTGAGTGTGCAAACCTACAATATGATAGACATTACTGCAGCATTATTTAAGAACTCGAGGACTGGATAGCTGGCGTTAAAACAGTTACCTTAGAAAGCCATTGTAGTTGGGGCTATTCCTGACCCTTCCAAAAAGAAAGTCTCCAGCCTTTTTGTTTTCTATATGTATTTATCGCCTTTTCTGCCCCCATCTAACCACCCTTCCCATTACACCAGTCTCGCTGGGGCTTACAGAGCTCACCTGGTCACCGGGTGCGGAGCCTGCGAGGGGTCAGTCGTCATCCTGCAGCTGGGAGTGTTTAAAATTATATTTTATTGCTTTCATAATAACATTAATGCATCGTTCTCTCATGCAAGAGATCAATTAGTGCAACAGACGACACATTCAGTGCTGTAGTGTATCACAAGTCTATGCATTCTGGTTTAAGAATTTAGGGGCATTTCAACAAATCATTAGAGTGTTATCCCAAATAAGCTGCTCCCTACAGGACTTTGGGTGGTCAGAACTATAAAAAAAAATACAGTTCCAAGCATGATGGCTCTACATTCATGTTGATGTGACCCCATTATCAAACACTTCAATTCCTTAACAACGATGGTGCGAATTGTCCCAGAAGTCTCAAAAAATCACAGTAAGTGAAATAACTGCAGTAATCAAATAAGTTACAAAATTACTTTTTGAATTATGTATGTTCTGGCCTCGAGGTGACCGCCATTAACCTTCTCACCCCCAGAGAAACTGTTAGCAGTGTCCTTCTATATATAGTCTATATTCTGTATTCCCAACCTTTAATCTCAAAAGAAAAACCCAAACTGAGAAAAACAGGCTGCTCAATGCTACAAACGTTAATTGAGTAGCTGAAAGCCAACTCGTATCCCTACTGTAATGGTAAGCCCTCTGATTTGGAAAAAAAAAAAAAAAAATCAAACCTTCAACTGACAATATATGAAGCTTTGTTTAGTTGCACTTAAGCTATCGCTAAGCAGTAAAAGTACTTTTAAGTCCTTTTTCAGGTTTCTTCCTCTGAATCCGACGGGTCGCAAGGTTGAGCTCTATCGAATTCCCTCCCTATGGCCTCCACCTTTTTCCCCCGCTTCATCTGGATCCATAAATTGAAATGTATGCCCGCTGTAGTGTATTCATAAACTGGCAGGCATCAGCAGGGAATGTGCCACTCCTAGGCATCTAAGCTTAGCACGAATGCCATTGAATCTTTTCTTCATGGACCGCATTACAAATGAGAGGTCCGGGAAAAGGTGTACAGTCTTATCCTGGAATTGAAGGGAACCTGCTCCTCTAGCCGCTTGAAGAATAATGTCCCGAATGGCAGCGCTTGAAGTTATCAGGAGAACTGCACGAGGGGCGTTACTTTGAGGTCCTGCAGCTCTGAGAGAGAGATACAGTAGGCTTTAAGTAACTGGTTTGGTGACCGGGTCGATTCTAGGTGCAGGATTTCTAGTAGCCTGCCCTGGAGAAATTCTTCTATTCCTTCCTCTCTTTCTTCACAGTTCTCTTGTAGGCCGACCACACGAACATTGGAGGCCTGCTGAGAATTTTCCATTACCTCCATGTGGTATCGCAGCTGCGCATTTTCCTGGGCAATTTTACTCACTGCAGTCAGGGCTTTAGTTGACATTGATTTTGCCGTAGTCAGTGCTTTGAAGGCAGTTCCCATTTTAGCATCCTGTTCTATGAACCTAATTAGTATTGACTCTTACTTTCGTGTTGATTGCCTGCATTGATTTTTGAAGGGCCTTCCACAGGGGTTCCGTCCCCGAAGTAAGTTGATTTTCAGCTGCTGGGAGTGACTCTGCTGCTGGCTGTCTTTTTTTTTTTTTTGACCCTCCACCCTGTGCTTTGTTGGTGCGTCCCATCGTGGAAAAATGTATAGGACGATTCAGCATGATGAGAATTCAGTGCTGTTCCTCAATTAAGATTTACTGCAATAAATTAAGGCAAGCAGAAAGTCCTTGGTGCCCACTCCACTGGGGATAACCACTATAGTTCTGGGTGCCTCTGGGTTGTCCGGTCGGCCTCGAGGCTTCACTCTAGGCTTTTTGGAACAACTGGGTCTTGGGAGTAGCTTCATCCCCCAGCTGCTGCACAAACCATTCCCTCATGAAAAACAGGAAGTGCTGCCCCCACCCCACCCTCTCATCCATCGGGCATCTCCAGACCTGTGATATTTAGAAATTGAACCTGATTCTCCAAAGTTTCCAGGTGGGGCTTTGTGTGAGGTTTCCTTAATTACAGTAGTCACCACTCCCATTACGGCGTCTGCACGCCTCGAGGCAGCCACTGCTGTAGTCTGGATTTGCTCAGGGCCATTCTCTAAGGTCGACACTCGCCCAGTAAGCCCATCGAATTTGTCCAAGGAGTGGCTACAGATACAGTCAGCCAGGTAAGCTTTATTCCAGTGGATTGAAGTGTTTCTTCTCCCGACGCATCCTATGATTCCTCTAATCGGGCCTGTGTCGACCGGTGGCTGGAGCAGACGGGGGGGGATTCTTTGACTTGGCTCCCGCACCCTGTGACTGATCCTTACGCGGATTCCCCATGTTATTGTAAATGGCTTCCGACAAAAAATTATTTGGTTTTTAGGCCAGTACAAGTAGCATTGAGCACTTTTAAAACTAAGTGTTCCTTTCTGCTGCAGATCTTTACCATTAAGCAGCCATCTTGCCCGGGCTGCACAGCCCCCCCATCTTTTTTAACTTCTTGTACTATATTTTCCTCTGTCCTTGTCTTGGCACCCCTTACTGCCTTCCCTGCCTCCCTCTGTTTTTCTAGATATGCTGCCCTGCCCTGTCCTTTCCCCTTTGAGTCTCCTTATATTTCCTGAAGGCTGACTTTTTTGACCTTACTTTTCCTGCCACCTGCTGCGAGAACCATTGTGGTTTTCTTTTCCTTTTGCCTTTGTCTATTTGTCAAATACAAAGGTTTGTTACCTCCACTATGGCCCCTTTTAGATGTGCCCATTGTCCTTCGACTTCCCACCACCCCCCGGCCTCCTTGAGGCATGCCCCATCCTACTGAAGTCCAGAACTCTCTCTTAAGTGTGGCATGTCCCTGTTGTAGTTTTCACATCAAACCACGCTGTGTGATGGTTACTGGACCCCAGGTGTTCACCTACCCTGACATCTGCAACTCTGTCCCCCGTTGGTTAGTACCAGGTCTAAAATTATTTCCTCCTGGGTTGGCTCCAGCACCAGCTGCTTGAGGCATGCCCCTTGCAGGGAGTCCAAGATGTCTCTGCCCCTGGCTGTTGCAGCCGCCTAGGTGCTTCAGTCAACTTCTGGCAAGTTGAAGTCTCCCTTTAGTAACACCTCTCCCTTGGCTGTCGTCACATAGATGGCTGCCAATAGATCCCTGTCCATTTCCTCTCTCTGTGGTGGGGGTCTGTATATTACTCCTTTGTGAATGGCTATGCTATTGCCTGCCTCCAGGGTGACCCACAGTACCTCTGCCTCCCCCTTCATTCCTTGCACCTCTGTTGCCTTTGTACCTTCCTTGACTTATAAAGCCACCCCTCCTCCCTGTCGTCCTTGAATAGAGTATACCCTGGTATAGCAATGTCCTAGCCATGGTTCCCATTGTACCATGCGTCTGTAACAGCTATATATCCAGGTCAGCCTCCGATACCATGGCCATCAGATCTGGGATTTTGTTACCCAGGCTGGGGGCATTTGTGCACATGGCCCTCGGTTTACTGCAAACACTTCTCCTGACCTCCCCCATTCCACTTTCTTCTCTGGTCCCCCCTACCTCTGCCGAGTGCAGTGTTTACTGGCAATTTGGTATCTTTGTTGTCCTCCCTGCTAGCTGCATTATCCTGTGGTGGTGTATAATTGGCTTTTCCCTGCTTCGTTCCTCCACCCTCTTAGCTAGTTTAAGTGCTTGCCAGTGAAGCACTTAAGCTGTTCACTGAGGACATCAGTCCACCTCCCGGAAAGATGCAGGCTGTCGCCATAGTTCAGTCCTGCATTCCTGCAGGTGGGTCCCAGTTCCCCATGAAGCCAAACCCTTGTTTTGCATACCAGCTCCTCAACCAAGTGGTGAAGTCCTTAGTGCAGAGATCTCTAGTTCCCCCTTGCCCTGGAGAGGCAGCACCTCTGAGACGGTCACTGATTTTAACATCTGCCCCAGGCTCCTCCCCAGCTCCCTGAACTCTGCCTTGTCAGCTAGGTCATTGGTCCCCATATGGATGATGACATCCAGCTCTCCCTCCTCTCTGTTGCCCTAGCGATTCCCTCAGATTTGCTTTCCATGCCTCCGAGCTGTCTCCCCTATTAACCGAAGACACCTGTTTCTGATTGTTTTTTCTAAGTATAAAGATGGGGCCAGCAAATCTGGAATCCTGAGAGAAGGCACGGGTGTGCTTACGGAGTGAACAGTGCTCCGGGTTTACCTGTAGGTGTCACTGAGCTTCGGCTTGAGTGCCCATTTCATTCCCTAGGACTGTCACACGTCTGTTCTAGAGCCTGCAACAACGAAGTATCCGAATGCAGTACCAGACCACTTTTACAGATTATTCACAGTAACGACTAGCTGAGCAAGGACTCCTTGCCCTTGATACTCTGCTGGGCAGCATCATTAGAACTAATCTACCTACCTCTCTTGCAGGCATGCTGGTGTCTCTGTCCCCCGCCTATGGCCTCCGCTCTACTGGACTCTCTACTGTACACCCCTAGGTGCAGATCCCTAAATGGAACCTCAGCTTTCTCCTGCCTGGCCCCAAAATATTGGAATTCCCTACCTCTTGATGTTCGCTCTGCACCTAGTCATATTGCTTTTAAAAAGATGCAGCACACACACCTCGTCAAACATGCCGTATGTTCTATTTTAAACCCCAATAGGGTGCTTGACATCCCCTTCCTCAGCTCTCAAAATGTTTTGATTTTGCTTACCATGGAGTATGTGTTAAAACTCTACTGCACTGACTGTATGCTTATTATGTTTTATACTATTGTCTATTTTTGTGCTATTGATTGTCATATATTAGCAGTACTGTTTACGTCACAGAACATCGTGTAGATTTTTTCTTGTATGGTTGATTGCCTCTGAACTATACCTGTTTGTTTTGTCTGCCAATTTTGTATTGTAACCTCCCAGGTCATGTCTGAAAATAGTCATGTTTTGTGGCTGACACCTTACCCGGTAAACAAAAAATAGTTTGTGTGTGCGTAGTGTTTATAAAAAAAAAAAAAGCTACTGGGAAAATTGACTGACTGGCATAGAAGGGAACCTCTGCCCAGAAACTGATCAGGTGAGAATATCTCCTGGCTAGTTTTAGAAGGTGAATTTTACCCTAAAACTGGGAATTGAGACCATTGCCTGGCTGGTGTAGAGGGAAACTTTGCTGTGAAACTAGGTTAGTAAGAACATTTCCTGGCCATTGTAGGCTGGGAAATCTGCCTTGAAGCTGGGTTGGTGAGAGCACTGTCAGACTGGTGCCGGGGGGAACTGTACCCTGAAACTGGGCTGGGGAAAACATTTCCCAGCTGGTGTAGAAGGGGAAACTCGAACCTGAAACTGGGTTGGTGAGAACTGAGACTGGTGTAGAATGGGGACTTGGCCTTGACACTGGGCTGGTGAGAACATTGCCTAGCTGGTGTAGCAGGGGAACCCTTCCTAAAACTGGGCTGGTGAGAATATTTCCCAGCTGCTATAGAAGGGGAACTCTAGTCTGAAACTGGACTGGTGAGAAATTTTTTTTTTAACTTTGTTTTTGTCCCCATTTTCACCTCACCAGCTGGCAGGACCTCCTTCCACCTGCCCAAGCCCTCCACCCACCACGTGATGTCTCAGATGATCCAGCCCAACACCAGCCTTTGCTCGACAAACTTTCGGGCACCCCGACTGTAACACACAGCTTATCCCCCATTGACGGGACCCCCGTGCCCCTCAAACGGGAGGAACATACCTCACTCGATAGTCGGGGCCCATGAGGTGGAGCCACGAGATGGGAGGAGTCAAGGAGACCATGGCACTGGGGGCTTAATCTGCCCAGAGCCACTGGAGATTCTGTTCCTTCCCCCTCACCCAAAGGCATGGTCCTGAGAGGTGTCCTTGACAAGATGCTTATCAGGGCTGTTGGAAGGGCAGGTGAGCCACGCCCAACCTTCGGTGTCCCCTGCCAGTCCCATTCTGGGCATGAGATGCCTCCACGTCGTCTGCTAGACAAGTGGGTACGTGCCGACATAAGGTCACCCCAAAGGGACCACATGTTTTTTCCTCAAGACGACAGCCCCTCCCCTGGGCCACCAGGGGCGGTCTTCAGCAGAAGGAGGTGCCCACCTCCCTGAGGCAGGAGGCATCCAGTGGGCGCCTGAACCCTGCCTTGCTGACTGGTAGCAGGACGCTCCGGCTCAGGGTGGAACCCGGTCACCTGATGGCAAGTGGTAACTATCACGTTATCCGCCAGCCTGCGGGAGAATATTTCCCAGCTGGTCTTATAGAAGGGGAACTCTACCTTGAAACCGGGCTGGTGAGAACATTTCCCAGCTGTTGAAGGGGAACTCTACCTTTGAAACTGGGTTGGTAAGAACATTGCCAGCTGGTGTACAAAAGGAATTTGGCCTTGAAACTGGGCGGGTGAGAACATCTAGTTGACATAGAAGAAAAGCCCATTGACTGGTAAGAAAGCATAACAAACATTTGTTTATGGAACTTGGTTAGGCAGTGGTTGTTAAATTGCTCCTTAAACCAGTGTAATTATCAAATTGGTTTCTATGTATTTAAGTGCCAAACTGCAGAAGAAAATTACAGTTCTAGGGACATGGATATGTTCATCCACACTGTCTGGCAGGTTCCTTGCCGCTTTAAATCTTGCCGGAAGGTCTTCAAGCTGGCTCCTCCCACCCACCCGGGTGGTAAAACTCTCGGCTCCGCCCCATGACGCCAGATCTTCCTTACCGCTTGGAAGCTCAGGTTCCCTCCTTAACGCTCTGCGTTTGACTGGTTCCTAATTCTTCGAATTTTCGAAATTAAAGAAGTTTTTGCTAAAAAGACTTGGGTCTTCTCTCCCTCGCGGCTGCGATGGACAAATCGACTCCCGGTTTCCGGAGATGCCCTTGCGGGCAGAAGATGTCTCGGATGGATCCGCATTCCACGTGCGTCTACTGCTTGGGCCTCGAGCACGACCCGCAGGCCTGCGACCTGTGCTCTTCCTTTTCGGCCACGCCCTCAAGACCGTGCTGCCCATTTACAACTGGGGCGCCCCGGAAGAGATTTCCGTAAAGTCAAAAGAGGCCCGTCGGGCGGTTTCCACGGTGGCGGGCTCGGCGGATCAGCTCGAGCAGATGATCACCGTCGAAGAGGAGGCGGCGCGGGCCACTTCTACCTCGGCTGCTGCATTTGTCCCGCTATCTCTCGGTGCCTCTTATTCGGCTTCTTTTAAGAAGGTTTGTCTGACCCTCTCTACTAAAGGTGAGGGTCCAACTTCTTCTGGACCGTTTTCTCGGTCCAAAAAGAGAAAGGGTAAGTCTCACCGTCGATGCGCTTGGGAGCGGGAAAGATCCCTCTCCCCGAGTTGTCGGCCATCGACTTCGGTCGACCTCTCGGCTTCGGCCACTGGTCTCACGGTGTCCCCGTCAGGCCAGTTGACCGAGACTCCCGTCGATGCGGTCGAGATTTTTCTCTACCCGTTGGACGGGTTGTCGGCTGGAGAAGCCGAAATCCTTCTCCCAGTTCTCCGGTGGGAGCTGGAGGATCCCGCCGCTCGCTCTGGTGCCTCCGGTTGAATCGTCCGAACCGAGGAGGCCGATTCCCCGCGACACCTCCCCGCACCGCCCTCAGCATAGTCGGTCTCGGACGTCTGGCAGTCAGCCGATCCCGCCGTCATAGCGGTCTCGGCACGTGGCAAGCAGCGCCGCCGCCTCCCCTTCCTCGGACGGGAGGCTTCGCCAAGTTGCGCCGGAGGTATGAGGAACTCATGTGGCAACAGTTTTTCTGACCGGGAATAAGCCGACGCTGCCTCCCGCCATTAAGTGGCTGTCACCTGAGTGGTCAAACAACCCCTCGTTTTAGCCGAGGAGCCTGTTCCCAGGCCGGTTGTTCGGCAATCCAGCTGCCCCACCGATTCCGGTGGAACCTCCGCCTCCACAGCCGTTAGTTGGGGCTCCGACCAAAAATTCTCGGTTGGCTCAAGGACTGCCCCATAGGCTGTCTGTCACCCTCACTCCCGACCGGCCTCTGCAGGTGGAGGGTGGCTCAGGCCCGAGGCAGCTCTTTGAGGACTCTTCCGAGTCCGAGGACGATTCCTCCCTTTTCTCCAAGCGAATGGACTTGGAGTCCTCAGGAGGACAGTCGGTGGACGATAGCCCTTCGTCCTTCCTAGGATTGCTTCGGCTCATCTCGGAGTCCACCGGGATGAAGCTCAAACCCGTTTCTAAGCGGGCCAAGTATCCCCTCACGGAGATTCTGGACCGAGGGGATTCCCCTACGGAGGCCTTTCCGGTGGCCGAGGCCATAGTGGGTCCGGCCTTGGAGCTCTGGCAGCGCCCTGCTTCCTGTCCTGCGCCTTCGGCCAGGATGGCCAGGAAGTATGCGGTCCCTACCGGTTCCCTGTCTGGTTTTTCGGAACACCCCTCTGCTGAGGGGTTGGTTACCGACAGCGTTTTCCGGCGTGCCGGGAATGCTAGGGATGTGGACAAACCTCCCGACAAGGAGTCCAAGAAATTGGACTATGTCGGGCGAAAAGTCTATGCTGCCTCCTCCCTCTGCCTTCGCCAGGCCAGTTTGGCCGTCCTCATGGCACATTTTTCTGATGCCCTGTTGGGCTCCCTGGATGAGGTCGTCCCTCATCTTCCCGCGGATCTGCAGACCACGGTCAGGCAGGTGCGGGACCAGGGCAGTGGCCAAACAGCAGCTCCAGACTGCTTTAGACATTGGGGACTCATGTGCCAGGTCTGTGGCGGCCGCAGTGGCTATGCATCGCGGGGCTTGGCTGAGGATATCCACCTTTACTCCGGATACCCAGCACAAGTTGGCGGATGTTCCTTTTTGGGACTGACCTCTTCGCCCTGGGTGGAAGGTCACCTGCAGAGGATCGAGAAGTCCAATGCTACCTTGACTCGGTCTCTTCCGCTCCGAAGGACAAAGGCACAAACCACAGCCTAAGCCCTTTCGCCCTTCTGCGGCGTCCGGCTCAGCAACGCTGGGCTAGGCAGGCTCGGGCTTGGCATCCCAAACCAAGCCGGGGCTTCCTCCAACAGGAAGCAGGGAGGTAAAGGCCCAGGAGGTTCCTCGGCCGGTCCCTCCTCCAAGCCTGCCCAGTGATGGGCTGAGGGGTGTCGCCCCCAACCCAGTCACCTCACCCCAGGTTCCCCCCGTGGGGGGACAGCTCCGGCACTTCCTTTCCGCCTGGTCCGTTATTACCACGGACAGGTGGGTACTGGAGGTGGTGGGAAAAGGCCTGCCTCTAAAATTCGAGCAGGCCCCGCCCTTCAGAGCCGTCGCACCTCGGGGTCCGCAGCCTCACTGTCGGCTCGTCGGGCCGACATCGCTCTCCTCCTCCAAAAGGAGGTGATCAGGGAGGTGGCGGACCCTCCTCAGACCGGGTTTGTGTCCAGGTACTTCCTGGTTCCCAAACGGACGGGGGGCTGGCGCCCCATTCTCGACCTACACGACCTGAACAAGTTCCTAAGGTCTCGAACCTTCAGGATGGTCACTCTGGCTCAGATAATACCATCCCTGGAACACGGCGTGTGGTTCTGCTCTCTGGACCTGCAGGACGCGTTCCTTCACGTCCCTATCCGTCACATCGGAGATTCCTTCGCTTTCGAGTGGAGGGATCCCTCTTCGAGTTCCGAGCCATGCCCTTCGGCCTGTCTCCAGCTCCCAGGGTCTTCACCAAATGCATTGCAGTGGTGACAGCTTTCTGGCGCCGAGGGGTCTGGGTGTACCCTTACCTGGACGATTGGCTGATAGCAGCCCCTCCAGACAGGAGGTGGAGCGGTCCAGAGATCTGGCCTCCAGGTTTGCTCTCAAATCGGCCTTCTCATCAACGAGGCCAAGTCGGAACTCGAGCCGAAGCAGGTGATTCTGTTTATTGGGGCAGAGCTCGACTCTCTTCGAGCCAGAGCACGGCTCCCGGCGGACAGGGCCGAGGTTCTTACCTCCTTTGCCCAGTCATTTCTGGTTGGGCAATCGCGCCCTGCCCGGGACTTCCTGCGCCTCCTGGGTCTCATGGCGGCCTGTACCAGCGTGGTCCGTTGGGCACGCGGGCACACGCGGGACTGGCCAGCCAATGGTCACAACACTGCGATCCATTGGACCAGCTAGTGATGGTGACCCAGGAGATGTGGGACGCTCTCCAGTGGTGGACCGTTCCATCTCATCTGCAGGAGGGCATCCCGTTTGTCTGCCCCGAGCCGACGGTCTCTCTGTCGACCGATGCCTCTCTGATGGGTTGGGGTGCCCATCTGGGGGAACACAGGGCGCACGGCCTCTGGTCCCCGCGGGAGTCCCGATGCCACATCAACCTGCTGGAGCTCCGAGCAGTCTGCCTAGCTCTCACCACCTTTGCTCCGTTTCTCCGGGGTCAAGTGGTCCGAGTCCAGACGGACAATACCACGACCATGTACTACCTAAACCGCCAGGGCGGGACGCATTCCATGCTTCTATGCAAGGAAGCTCTCCGCATTTGGTCACTCGTGCGCAGCCTGGAGGCGGATCTCCTAGCCATTCATGTGGCAGGAGCCTCCAACACCCTGGCCGATGCCCTGAGCCGGATAGGGGCTGCATCTCACGAGTGGTCTCTCCTGCCGGAGGTAGTACAAGATCTGTTCTCCCATTGGGGCACACCTCAGGTGGACCTGTTTGTCTCAGGAGAGCGAAGCTGAGGCTGTTTCATGCCCGCCCCCCTCAGCAGGGCTCGCTGCAGGGGGATGCCTTCTCGAGGCTGTGGACCCGGGCCTCTTCTCGCCTTTCCCCATTTCCTTGATTCACAAGGTGCTTCTCAAAGCAAGGAGGGACAAGGCGCAGGTGATTCTGATAGCCCCAGACTGGCCCGCCAGTTCTGGTACCAGATCTCCTCAGCCTCAGCTCCAGGCTCCCGAGGCAGCTTCCAGCTCGCCCGGACCTGCTCTCAGTCAATCAGGGAAGGTATTCCATCTGGACCTTCAATCCCTGCACCTGACGGCCTGGTTCCTGAGCGGCTAGAGTTCCAGGCCTTGGGTCTTTCCGACGAGGTCCTCAATGTTGTTGAGGCGTCCTGTAAGGAGTCGACCAGGAAATGCTATGCCTTCAAATGGAAGAGATTTTCCATTTGGTGTCGGGGCAAGGGCTTGGACCCTTCCTCCTGTCCTTTGGCAAGCATCTTGGACTGTTTATGGTCCCTTTCTAGTCAAGGGCTTAGGTCGACGACCCTAAGGGTGCACCTGGCAGCCATCTCTGCTTACGGGCATGGGCGGGGCAGTCGGTGGCGCAGAGGAGAAGGTGGTCTGGCGCTTTTCAAAGGCCTTGATCACATTTCCCCTCGGTCACGAACCTCCACCTCCGTGGGATTTACTGCTGGTACTGGCAAGCTCATGGGCAAGCCATTCGAACCAGTGCACAGGTGTGAACTCTCTCACCTGTCGTGGAAGACCGCCTTCTTGGTAGCTATCACGTCAGCCAGAAGGATGGGAGAACTCCAGGCGCTCTGCATCGAGTCTCCTTACCTGGTCTTCCACAGGGACAAGGTTGTCCTGTGCCCCACCGAAATTCCTTCCGAAGGTGGTGTCAGTTTCACCTTAACCAGGTGTTGACTCTGCGGTGTTCTACCCCAATCACACCTCGGAGGCGTCAATACAGGCTCCATACTTTGACCCTAGAAGGCGCCACTTATTATAAGGAGCGCATGGCTGAAATTCGGGGAGAGGTTCGCCAGCTGTTTGTCACCTACGCTGAAGCCGCACCTGGCAGACCTGCAGCCAAGCGGATGATAAGCAGGTGGGTCACCTCCTGCATAGATCTCTGCTACAAGTTGGCGGGCCTGGAGCCTCCCAGAGGGATGAGAGCTCATTCTACCCGCCATACTGCTGCATCGGTGGCTGCTTCCAGGGATGTCCCTATCCAGGAAATCTGCAGGGCTGCTACCTGGAAGTCAGCGCACACCCTAATTACCCATTACCACATCGACCTTGAGTCACGCCGGGATGCTGGTTTTGGGGCCTCGGTTCTCCAGTCTTTATTCCCTAAGTAGGGGGTGTGTGCCTTGCCTCCCTCCTCCCAGAGAACTGCTAGGAGTCTGCCAGACAGTGTGGATGAACATATAAATGTCCCTAGAAATACAGGTTACTCACCTGTAACAGGAGTTCTAGGAATGGTATATGTTGTTCATCCACACGACCCACCCGACCTCCCTGGCTTCAACGCACAACCTGAGCTTCCAGTGGGCCAGATCTGGCGTCATGGGGCAGAGCCGAGTTTTACCACCCGGTGGGTGGGTGGGAGGAGCCAGCTTGAAGACCTTCTGGCAAGATTTAAAGCGGCAAGGAACCTGCCAGACAGTGTGGATGAACAACATATACCATTCCTAGAACTCCTGTTACAGGTGAGTAACCTGTATTTGCTGGTGGGGGGGGGGGTTCTTGGATTTTTACCACAATGTGGCAGATTTGTGACTGCTTCTAATAAAGGCTGCATTTGATCTGCAAATAGTTTTGAGGGGGCCACAAATTGTGATGTGAACATGCTTATTTTAGGCCTTAGAAATGTGTACATTGAATCTGGAGAGAGAATATTAACTTTACTTCTGAACACTTTTTTCTCTTACAGTGTTTTGTTTTGTTTTTGCCAATGAAACTGAAGCTTTTCCCAGTTGTACGAACATTTGGGGGTTGGAGTCCTTTGGAGAAGATTAGCGGCCCAGAGATGGGGTGTCTCCTCTCTGTCTTATGGCAGTTTCTTGTAGAGCGTGGATTTGAAACACCCCTACTTGTTCCAGGTGTACACATGGAGCCAGCTCCCCTCTGACTGGATTTCAGATTCAGCTTGGATTAGGTTCAGTTTGATTGGAAGTCAAGATGGCACCTCCCAGCTGCCAAAGACGGTCAACACACCGTGGCATCACCGTTTTTTCGAGCTGCAGAGAATTTGATCCTGGAGCAGATGTGTTTGTGGAAGAGCAAACCTGGGAAAGAACCCTGTGAAACTGTTGACATCGGTTGTTTGGGTGAAGTTGCTGCTGCCAGCATCCCATAATGCTTCAGGTGCACTGCAGGGAGAAGCACTGAACTTCTTTACATGATCTCTGCCAGATCAAGGATTCCATCACAGGGCTGAAGAGGCCAGTTTGTAATTGCGCCACGCTGCTCTCAAGCTTTAGATTTGTGTTCTCTGTGACCCATGGCAAATGCTGGAGTACCACTTATAATTCTTCCTAGTTCCTCAGCATTATTAGTATGGCCAGAACCACAAGGTGAGCTACATGCCCCCCCCAACCTTGTGAGGTTCTGAGGAGGCCTGACTACTTAGTGATAAAAATGGCAAACTTCTCTTACTTTTCAAACTGAAAACACTAATCGGGGATGCTGTTGTTGTTTTATTGTTTAAGACCTATTTTTTTAGCTCTGGGTCTTGGAAGAGTCTTATCCTATGAATAAGGGGGTGTACAGCAAGTCTTTAGTGTCAGTACTTAACAGAAATGTTTCCCACCCCCTTGAGAGTTTACACTTTGGTTTCTTTTGATTCTCTCTCCCCTCCCCCCCCATCCCACCAAACCACTCGCGCACTTTATCCATTCTGATATAAAACTGCTTCATCACGTATGTAGCATCGCTCTTTTAAAGGCTTATGTGATGGGAAGAGATGCAGTGAATGGCTTGGATACGAATGCAGCGTCTGCGCCAGGAGGATATTGGATGTTGCAAATATCAGTTATTTTACGTTGTAAGGCTAGCAGTCTTTCACTTGTCTGCTGCTGCTTCCCACCCATCCATTCACATGTAGCCCTGTTCTTTCAGAAATTCGGTTGGGGGGGTAGACTTTGAGGGTCCCTAGTAAGCACCTGCTGGAGAGATGGGTACAGTCGACTTCTCTTCTACAGTGTTGAAAATGGTGGAGTGGTTGTGGGCTAATGAGCAGTATTGTGTCGTAGTAAATACATCTACAGAAGGTTTTTGGGAAAAGTCATGTCGATGCACCTTTTCCTTTATCCACTTTCTGATGGTAAGACTCCTCAGGTCGGCTGGTAACAGTGTAAGTTGGTTTTTGTTTAGCGATTGGGTTTTTTTTTTTTTTTTTACATAAAAGATTTCTTAGTAAGGAAATGGAAGGGGGAAAGTAGTTGGCTTGGCCTGCAGAGAAAGCTAGAGAACCTAGAATTGGCCTTGAATTCTCTAACCTGCTTGCCAGCTGTGACCTGGTGCCTAGCAATAGCCACATTACCATGGGACTAGCTAGCCATACACATGGGAGTGCAAGTCCAGCTGTGGCAGTGGGAAATAGTGTTGTGAACAGCAGCAGCAGCAGCTCCACTTGGTGGCCTGGCTTATTGGATAGATACTGTAGACCAGCTGACTGGTTCTGGCTAGTCCACCAACAGGAGACTGGTTCAGTAAAAACACAGCAGCTTGGGTTTTGCTTTATAATCCCTGCCTCACATACTTGAGTGGAGAACACAGCATCCTACAGTTTTACGGGAAGTACCCAGATGACTCAAGTGCCAAAAGCACTCCAGAATACCATTCTCCTTCAGGAAGCTCTACCCTCTTCCCATGGATAAAATGGGCTCCTTTTCAGAGCACACTGCAGGCTGCTTTTGTTAAAGTTAAAAAAAAAAAAAAAACATATATACCTTTTTACATTTTTTAATATAATTAGACTTATTGGCATGTGTGAAGTCTGTTTAATACCCCTGGTGTATCAATTTGTGTTGTTTTGAAATAGTCCTATTTTTTACTTGGTCAGTGCTGCCTCCCCCACACCCACACACAGTATGCATAGGGTCTCTGTAACACTGCATTCTCTTTGGCTGTGTGCATTCAGAGACACTTACAATGATTTTAAAGGGATTTCCTCCCTACTAGCACAGGCCAGCAGCTGATGCCAGCGATAGAAGTCAGAGCTGGTTTTCATACTTTTATTTGACTTCCTTGAGTTTGTGGAAGGGATCATGGTTTGGTCTTAAAAGGTGGCCAGCTGATCCCTTCCACTTGCCGATAGTGCTGACACACCCCTGCGATCAGGCACGTAGTGATGTGTGACCAGGGACTGTGCCGGAGGGGGGCCCACCCCATGGAGGTGAATGGCGCTCCATGTCAGTGCTACATTTATACTTAAGAATGGTCAGTTAGAGGTTAATGAAGGCCTCTGCTGTTAGTTGAGCGATGGCCTTCATTAATCTCCAACTGGCCATTCTTATGCATAAAAGTAGCACTGAAATGGAGCCCCATTCACTTAAATGGAGCACACCACCCACGCTCTCTCTGGTCACACGTCGTTACATGCCTGAGTGCGGGGGCATGTCAGCACTGTCGGAAAGTGGAAGGGATCGGCTGGCCACCTCTTAGGGCCAACCTACGATCCCTTCCACACAAACTTAAGGACTACAAATAAAATTATGAAAACCAGCTCTGACGACTATTGCAGGCATCAGCTACCAGAATATGCTGCTGTTAGATGATGTAACTTAATTTGGAAAATCACTAAACTGTCATAGAGCCTTATTACCATGATGTATGGATTCTTTTGAAAAAGTAGCAGCATTCCATCTGCTGGCACTGTTGAATGGCTGTACGGATGCATTCTGACATTCCGAACTGGTATTCTTGGACAGATGGTGACTGGACTGGTTCATAAAAATCCCCTCAATGAGGAAAACATTCAAAAGGTGTACACATTATTTTCAGGTTTCTTTTTCTGTATAATAGCAATAAGGCTGTCCCAGTGATGAGATGAACAGACTGTTAATCTAACACCTGGTTATGCTTTATTGCTTAATTGTCAGTACGAGGTTGTGGAACTCGTAAGTAATTTTAAAAATTAATAATGGGGGGGCATTAACAAAGGATACTAAACAGGGACTGTTTTAAAATGCACAAAATTCAGTGGGGACATTAAACCAACTTTACAGATGACAACATTTCTAATTGTATTTGAGAAAATTCCTTTTAATATTTTTTTCCCCTAGTGTGAGAGCTTGTGCCATTTCCTCTTGTTTAAATTCTCTGAGCACCTCTGAAAACCAATCCCCAGTTTACTATTACATCAGGCCTGGTATGGTATGGTCCTCCCTCAGTCCCAGATACAAGTGGATTGAAGCTGCCGCCTCATTTTCTGAGTGCCTAAGTTCTAAGCAACCTCACTTCTGTTCAGGACTTGGCATTACAGCTTGGAGGATTGGTTCCTGGCAGTGCCATATACTGACCTCTTGGGTGTCTGAAAGAGTGTGGCTCTGCCATGCTACTGCAGTGAGTCTCCAAACTTTTCTTTAATCCTGAGAAGCCCCCCCACCACCACCACCACCACCACCAATCACTTCAACACTTGAAAATGGTACTAACTCTGTACCACTTAAGTCGCAGTAAAAACAGCATACTGACTGGTTGTTTCTTGTCAGTCGTGCTGTTTAATCGGAGGAGTTAAAGACCCTGCTCTCAAAGATGCCAAGCACATTTAAATGCACACTGCCCTGAAAAATGTAGGACATCAGGATGAATGAAACGTGTGTCCCCAAAATTGAATGTTATAACTGTTTTAGTATTAAAACTCAAAAGTTCTAACTTGAGAAGGCTCTAAAATGTGCAGAACAGTAAGTCTCCTTCAATTATCAGATTTGCAGGACCATTGCACACTGAGGAAGGATGACTTGTAGCATTCATTTCACAAGAAAGGTCTTCCTGCTTGCAGAGCAGGCTGTAAAACCTCTCCTCCAGCTCGTTATATCTGCAATGTTAAAAACTGCATGGTGCTTTTATGAATACCTGTTATCACCTTTGTAGATAGCTGTGCTGGAAGGGGATTGCCAGAACCCCAAAATGTAACGATGGCACCAGTGGTTTGAGAAAAGTTTCCTAAATGTTTTAATGGATATTGAGCAAAAAAAAAAAGATTCTGTTTTAAATGTGATTACAAATGTGACCTTTGATCTTTCTAGTGCACTGACACTAATTCTAAGCTGTTTTATATTTAACTCACAGTTCTTAATTTATTTACCCCACTTTGATTTTTTATTAACTTTTATTACTTTATAATTTAAATACTTTTGGGGGGGATTTTGTACTTCTGTGTAAATATTGACTTTTTTGAGTGTAAAGCTTAAATGTGGTTGTTTTGAGGTAATAAAGTAGAAAATTAAATTTATTGAGCCTTCATTTCATTGAAGGGACACGTCAAACAATTTGTCGACCTGCCTCAGATGCTAGAATGTGATGCCCAGCATTGCGGCTTGCCGAGGTGTACATTCAGCCTTGCTTCCTGGGATTTCAAGGAGTTCAGTTGTACCAGTCAGAGTTGGCAAGAAATGACCTTTTAAATCCATGTTACTGCTGTCAATTGCCTGTGTGGCCCATTCTGATTTAATTGCTGATTTAAAAACATTGTTTAGTAAAGGGGAGGAAGATGATTCCTTAGGCCAATGTGGAACCTCTCCATGGGAACGGGAGAGTGACTTAGAATAAGAGAGATTGATACAGCTAACTTTACAAACGTATATTTTTTTAAACGTAAATGGTCTCTCCCCCCCCCCGATAAAGTTGATTTGAAGAGGGAAAAGGTAACCAGCAAAAAATCAAATGTTGGCATCAGCTGAACTCAGCTGCTTTGCCTGTCTGAAACTTGCAATTCAAGACATTTCATTCTTCAGTAGTTAAGGGTATGTACCGGAAAATGGTAGCTTTCCCACAGCTGAGGCTTATTCAGGGGCTGAAGCCTTAATCCTCTGCCTGTGGACATCACAGCTTTAATCCTCCGACTGTGGACATCACCGTCCTTACCACGGAAACAGACTGTGAAGTCACTGATGGTGGATTATGATTTTGGCTGCTGAGTAAGCCTACGCTCTAAGTGACTGAAATCTTGTTTTCATGTAGATGGATGTCTCTGGTCATAAAGAACAGAATGCCTTGAAATGCATATCAGAATTCTGCTGATGCTGCAGGTATTTATTTTGTTATTCTGGTGATGTGATTCCTTTGACTTCAGCCCAGCCTGACCTACTTTTTCTATTGAAAGAAGTGCGTTCCTTTGGGATAATCTAGTACTTGCACAAAATGAGAACATTGCTAATTCATTGTAAGTGACCCCCTACCACTTTCATTATTGTCCATACAGTAAATTAGTTCTCAGAACAGGGATTTGGAGAAGCATTTGCTCTGCATCACTGTAACAAACTATTATAAAACTGGGATAGGGACTCTAGTCTCTTGATTGGCTGCGATATGTGTGTATACCACACTATATTTATATGGATGTCATGCCTGCCCTGCTGTTGGATGAAGCAGGGTGCATGCACAGGAGGGGGTGAGGTTTTTCTTTTTTTAAAATGGTAATCCAAGTCGAAATGCTTTACAGTGTTACGCAAGGTGATTCTGGGGTGGGGGTTAGCGCTACTGATCAGTAATCCTATCTCTTTGGCAAACAGCATGAACCAAACCATGCAGGGGTGGAATTATATATTGATAACCCATCATCTGTCATGCCATGCTGCTTAATTAACCTCCATGATGGAGGGGGTGGGAGTCCTATACAAGGACCAGGAAGGTAGGTATACTAGACTATCAGGGATACCAAAAAAGTATATTGTAACAATGGGATCAGGTGAGGGGGTCCACTAGACTACAAGGATAGTAACAGTTCTACTTTTTCAGCCTTTGTCTCTGAAGTGTGTAACACAAACACTCAGAATGTGGGACAGTGTGGCACACTGGGCATCATAACATGGGACACATCACCAAACCTGGAGATACAAGCTTAGAACACTGTGGAAGTTGGCGCTTTTATGGGTGCAAAGCTTAACTGTTATTCAGAGTATTAATTTTGCACTTAAAAGGGACACTGTCAACCCCCCCCAGACCTCACGCTGCCCCTTGCTTAAAATACACATTTTATGATTGTTCACATTCTGTAGAATGTACTAATGTAGCTGGTAGTTTGATTCTGATCCCCTTTTTCCTTTTAAAAGTGAAAAACAGACTGCTCACAAACTGGTATTACCACACCAAAAAGTGTGTTTACATTCCATGATCAACTCCCATGGCATCTTTCCTGGACTTGGAAACACCCCCAAATAAAAAAGTCTTATCACTCAAGTTGCAATGGGAGAGAGGAGGCTGTGCATACTTTTTTTTTTCTTCAAACTTTGTTTATTCACCAACTCGCCGAGGCCGCTCTCAGTGGTGTCTTCTCGACACTAGCCCTGCTATTGCCCACTTTAACATACCACTCCGGTTCTTCCTTCTTTCGAGGAACTTCCCAGCGCCCCGTATCACCCCTTCCCCCTGGGGCAGGGCCCTTCCTCCCTTGGCATCTTTCTGGAATTAGAGGATCCATTCCTCGCAGGAAGTTGGCCATGGATCCCTGGTGTGGTCTGCCCAGAATTGGGGATGTGAAGGAGGTCCCTGAGGCCAGGGTATTTCTTTGTTTACGTCCAAGACGTGGGATGTGCAAAGCCGCCCTGCACATGACGTGGATACTCCCACCCACGTCCGGAAGGCAGCAGCCAGACGCCCTCCCTCTGCTGCTAGCCTGCTAGCCCTAAGCATTGCAGTGCCTCCAGTCTCCACCGGGGGCCGCTGCGATGTGAGGCTGTCCCTGGATCCCTCCCCGAGAGAGAGAGCAGTCCTCTGAATGCTCGATCCTCTTAACCTTGGCGGCCCGGGCTCGTTCCCGAACCCGGGTTGCTGGTGTGGCGTCCAGCGCCTCAACCCTCAGCACCCCACCGGGCTGGCGAGGCTATTGCATCATGAGTGGCTGCTCTGTGTGGGGTTCCTCATGTTCAGGATGTATGCAATAAAAGTAGATCAGGGATTTAAAACAAAACATGGTTGGGTATGATTACACCATTAGCATGCGTTTCAGTTGTACCATGAAAGAATGCAGCTTAAACAGCCAGCAGCACTAGTGAATTTTAGAGAAGGTATGCAATCATAAAATGTGGGTTTCTGACTAGAAAAAGCATGATGCAAAAATGGTTGACCGTGTCCCTTTAAAGTCTGAGTGTACAGCACCTCCTCTGTGTGAACAGCACATTTTTTTCATATGAGATGTACGTGGGACAGAGCAACTTTGAAAGTTAATGTCTCTTTATAATGTAGGACAGTAGAAAGGTATGGCAAGATAAGACATCATAATGACTGAAATGGAGGGAGGGAGTGGGTCAGTTCTTACTACCGTGTTTGTTTTCAGTTGAGGTCTCATACTGTTTATGGCCCTGTCCACACTGAGCACTGTTTTGCTGTAACGTTATTTAAAGTGGTTTAGGTCTTAAAGTGTTCGTGTGTCCACATTGGCCATACACACTTTGAAGTGCACCCACATTTAAGGGTAATCCTGTGGCAGAGAAACACTGTTTTCGGAACAGTGTTGCATAGTGTGCAACAGTCCCATCATGCAGGTGGGTGTTGCCTTGCAGCTCCTGTTGAAACCTGGCAGCGCTCACCACTACTGAAGTCCGGAGCATGGACAGAGCAGGCTTAGCCAGATACCGGTAACAGAACTGAAGAGTCTTGAAGGTAGGCTTCAGACAAAAAAAAACAGCTGCTTGGTTTGGGAACTGTGGAGGGATGCGAGGAGGGAGATTGCCAGCAGTTGATGGGTACGGCATACACTAACTGGAAGAGGCATGCTGGAGCAATGCATTCTGGTTCCTGGGATGACCAATAACGGCTGAAGCATGGCGAACACGTCACAGACCCGCGTCCGAACTGGACATGTAACCATGTTTATTTTCAAACAGTGTTGAAAATTGTGCTAAAACCCTAATACTATCAAGGTTTAAACACGGTTTGAAAGCAGTAACAGTGTGGACGCGAACTGTGTTAGGGAGCTCTTGTAACCTTTTCAGATGCCTGTAACGTTACAGTAGCACTAGTGTGGGCAGGGCCTATGACTGGTGTCTTTCAACTCCATTGGTGCTTTGATTCTATACCCTTTGAGTTTGCTTCAGTAACCCAAATAGTTTTTAAGTGGTAACCCTTTTTAAAATGACATGAAGTGTGAGAACATGGTTGTCCATATGGCGCTTTCATTCATTTGTCAAGAAATTGAAGGAACTAGAATGGTAATCGCATACCACATCGTTGTGATTGCTGTGGTTGATGTAAGGATGGCACATTTGCTTCCAGTCTATGTATTGATACCTAGATCTTCTAAAAGTATACATAGGAACAGAAGTAGAACTGCCACTGTTTCTGGGGTGACACAGGCTCGACCTGTTGGATTAAACCCAATAGGCCAGCTTCTGCCATTCTAATCCTTTCATTTCTATGATTTTGTACAGTAGAACATGTTGGCATGTAACACCCCTTTGTTTTAAAGGAATAGGCATCCTTTTTTGGTTGTAGGCAGAGATCTTCCTTCGAATCTATTTTCTCCATTGCATCCCACTCTTGGGTATAAGTTGGAGGGGTTAGGATCCTGTTGGAGCAAATATTTTCAGCCAGCATGTTGGCACTGGTTACTTGCATGGGCCCTTGCATGACACCACATGGTGCTCTGTGCCTGCCAATACAAATTGCTGACACCCTCGCCTACCTCTGTTCTGTTTTTCTCACTGTAAAGTGCTCTCCATGGGAGCAGTTGCTTGCTTCATTATCTCTATTTTGTTTTATTTTCTGAGAGAATGCCCAAGTTAAACCTCTTCCTTTTTGTCATGGTGGAGGAGATATTTGCAAAGATGACTGGCATCCTCTGTGTTTTGCCGTCCTAGGACCTGACTACAACATGGATTCTTGCAACACCAACTTTCATTCATTCAACCTCCAGAAGCTGGGCCACCTGGTATCTACCTTTGAAGGTAGGTATCTCCAGGAGGTCGCTAGTCAGGCCTTTGGCCCTGTTCACTTTCGGTGCCTTCGACACCAGCCATTGGTGTCGCCATGGCTGTTCATGGTGATGGCACAGAGGATGACATCGGTGCCAACTCCAGCACTGATGCAGTTCACTGTACAGGCATCCCAGTCGGTGCTGATGTCTTTGGCCACAGTGTTGACCTTTGTGCATTGATGGTTGATGTTGGGCTCAACACAGATGTTGGTACAGGAGTTGGTGCCACAGCTGGGGATGGACCTGGTGCTGTGATTGTTGTGACTTTTGATGTCTGCTCCACTAGTGATGCTGAGTCTAAGACCAGTGATGGTTCGGGTGCCAAACTTTCCAGGTATAGGCATTGGAACCAGACTGGAGAGGGGCATCCTCCTCCCGCGGCCACTGCTCTGCCACAACCTTCGTTGTAGGAATGTCAGAAGTGGGAAATTTTGCTCAGTCCTTCTTAGAGTGAAGGTGTTGCCAGAGCCCCAAAGTGCTACCTAAGAAATGGGTGCTGCAGCCCAGCAGGCTGCCGCACCCATCTGGCCCTATGCCTCATATCTCCGGGAATAGATGGGGACTGGTTGTCCTCATACTTTGGGCTACCAGCCCCCCTGCCATAGGAACAGTACCATCATTGGGTGGAGACAGTAGAGGCACGATATAGGGAGTCTGACAGGGCCCAGTTCAGGGCACCTTCCCTTGTTCCCCACCCTAGTTGTTTCACTGCGTCCTCTTTGTCCTCCTCCAAGGACATCATATCTTGACTACACCTGGCCTCTGTTGCCAAGTATGTTCTATACCAGCGCTTTGTGGGAGAGATGTTACAAGTGTTGGGAACTCGCTACTATATTAGTCATGGTTCTGTTGCTCTGCCATTGGGATTCCCAGCAGTTCCCAACACTGATGCCAGTATCATTTCTCTCTGGCGCATTGCCTTTAAAGAAGCAATAAAGGCTCTTTGGAGGCATCCCTCCACCACCTCTTCCATTCTCTGGGACCTTCTTGTCTTGTCTGACATAGTGCACCTACAGAGATACTCTCCTCTCTCTGCCTCTGGGATTAATGCTTTTCAGATCAGGACTTGTCTGCAACATCTTACTGGCATCTACACTCCCATTCCAGACTTCAGGAGCTTAGATGCAGCGAGAAAAAAGTAAAGTTTCTAGGGACATGGGTATGGTGTACAGAATCACACTTCTGGCAGTGTCCTTTCCCTTTAAATATCTTGCCAGAAGGTCTTCAAGCTGGCTCCTCCCACCCATCCGAGTGGTAGCTCCCTCGGCACTGACCCATGACGCCAGATCTTACTTTCCGCTAGAAGGTTCCCTCCTTTGTGCTCTGCATTTGAGTAGGCCCTTTGTTTTCAGAAACAAAAATGTCCAAGTTAGTTTTCGAATTCAGTTTTTAAAAGTGTTACCATCAGTATGGATGACTCTGTGCCTGGTTTTAAAAAGTGCGACTGCAGGCGTAATATGTCCCGGATGGACCCTCTCACCTCATGCGTTTACTGCCTGGGCCACAGACATGCTCCACAGGCTTGCAGCCTATGTCGCACCTTGAATCCAAACACCTTGGAGGACTGGCACGCTCGTCTTTTCTGGCATCCAGATGAACGGGACCCTCTTTCACAAGAAAGATGCCTGCTGGGCGGTCTGCGTGGTTGCAGGGTTCACTGAACAACTTGCAACCTTAGAGGAGGCAGCGGCTCAGACCGTGGAGCATGCGACTTTGGCTTTTGCGTTACCTTTATGGGGGCGTTTTGTGATTTCAGTCCCTTCCCACCCTTGGGCAGGGTTCTTTCTAAGGGTACAAAATCCTCTAAATCTTTTAAGACCCTAAAAATCGGTCTCGTTGAAGATTGTGTGCTCCCGAGAGCTCTCAGGCCTCTGATTCCCGTGCTTCCTTGGAGGTTTTGACTGCAGTTGATCCTTCGGTCCAGGCCACTGGCTTAACTGTGTGCCCTGTCGGCCAAGACGCACTTCAGCCAACCTGTTGAGATTTTTCTTGAGCCAACACAGCATGAGGGAGATATCCTTCTCTAGGACTCTAATCCTACCTATCACCTCCCGGGCAGAGTTGGACCAACTTCCTGGGCCTCCTGTATGCCTTCCCTCCCTTTCTGCTGATTCACACAGTGCTGCCCAAACCCAGGAGGGACAAGCCTCAGATGATCCTTTGTGACTCTGGACTGGCCTCGCCAGTTCTGGTACCCTGAACTCCTCAGTCTCCAGATCCCATGGTGTCTGCCTCTACGCCTGGACCTGCTCTCATGTAATCAGGGTGAAGGTATTCCATCCGGACCTTTCATCACTGCACCTGACAGCCTGGTTCCTGAGCAGCTAGAGTTCCAGGTTTTGGTCTCACCAGTGATGTCCTCACCGTGGTCAAGGTTTCTCGGAAGGAGTCTACCCAAAAATACTATGCCTTCAAATGGAAAAGGTTCCCCATTTGGTGCCAGGGCAAGGGTCTTTACCTTTTGTCTTGGCCCGGTGGCTAGCATTCTTAATTACCTTTGGTCCCTCTCCCAGTTGGGCCTTCATCCAATGACCCTTAAGGTGCAACTGGCAGCCATCTCTGCATACCAGGCACGGGCTGGTATACCGTTGGCACAGGAGAAGGTGGTCTGGCACTTTTTTAAAGGCTTTGACCACATTTCCCCTCCAGTGTGTGAACCACCACTACCTTGAGACTTGCTGCTGGTGTTGGTAAAGCTCATGGGCAAGCCATTTGAACCAATACAAAGGTGACCTCTCACCTGAAGTGGAAGACAGCCTTCTTGGTGGCTATCACCTTTGCCAGAAGGATCAGTGAGCTCCAGGGGCTCTGAGGAGTCTCTTTACCCAGTCTTTCATAGTGACAGGGTTGTCCTTCGCCCCCAACCCGAAGTTCCTCCCGAAGGTTGTCTTGGAGATTTACCTTAACCAGGTGATAGTCTCCTAGTGTTCTTCACCAACCACACCTCGGTGGCCGAGCACAGGCTCCATACTCTGAGCCTGAGGCAAGCGCTTACCTGCTATAAGGAGTGCACACCTGGAGTTTGAGGAGAGGTTTGCCAGTCGTCACGCTGAAGCGGCACCTTGCAGGCCAGCAGCAAAGCGGATGATTGGTAGGTTGATTGTGACCTGAATCAACCTCTGCTATAGGTTGGTAGGGAGCCTCCTGTAGGGCTACAGGCTCATTCCACCAGACATACTGCTGCCTCGGTGACTACTTCCAGAGATATCTCTATCCAGGAGATCTGCAGGGCTGCTGCCTAGAAGTCGACACACACCTTCATCTCCCGTTACTATATCGACCTTGAGTCATGCCGGGATGCTGGTTTTGGGGCCTCAGTTCTCCAATCTCTGTACCCTAAGTAGGGGGGTGTGCACCTTGCCCTCACCTCTCTGAAGAACTGCTAAGAGTCTGCCAGAAGTGTGTATCTGTACACCATATCCATGTCCCTAGAAAAATAGGTTCTAGGGACGTGGATATGTTGTTCAATCCACACTTAGTGGCAGGTTCCTTGCCATTTTAAATCTTGCCGGAAGGTCTTCAAGCTGGCTCCTCCCACCCACCCGGGTGGTAAAACTCTTGGCTCCGCCCCATGACGCCACATCTTCCTTACCGCTTGGAAGCTCAGGTTCCCTCCTTAGCGCTCTGCGTTTTAGGCCTGGATCCACACTCTTCGGTTAACCCGAAACTAATTCTAAAATTTGCAAGACTTCGGTCGTCTTTTTCCCCTCGCGGCTGTGATGGACAAATGGACTCCCGGCTTTCGTCGGTGCCGCTGTGGGCAGAAGATGTCCTGGACCGATCTGCACTCCACATATGTCTACTGCCTGGGACTTTGCCACTATTCGCAGGTTTGCGACTTGTGCAAATCCTTTTTGGCTTCGGTCTTGGAGGACCGCGCTGCTAGACGACTTCTGGGGCGCCCTGAAAAAACTGTATCCGCCAGCCAAGTAGAATGAGGCCCATTGGGCAGTGTCCATGGTGGGCTCCACAGAACAGTTGGAGCAGATGATAGCCCTCAAGGAGGAGGTGGCCCAGGCCGCGGCGTCTTCCTCCTCGGTCGCGGCATTTATCTTGTTCTCCTTGGGCTCTTCATATACAGGTTCTTTTAAGGAGCTTTGTCAATCCCTCTCCACCAAGGGAGAAGAACCATCGGGACATTACAGTCGGTCCAAGAAGGACTAAAAAGGTAAGTCCCACCATCGACGTTTGTGGGAGCGGTAGAGATCCCCCTTCACCGGATAGTCGACTTTCGACTTTAGTCGAGCTTGTGGCTAAAGCCGCTGGCTTCACGGTGTCCCCTTCAGGTCAGCCAGCCGGGACAGCTGTCGACAGTCAAGATTTTTCTCGACCTGTCGGACAGTTTGTCGACTGGTGATGCTGACAACCCTACTTCACCAGTTTCCCCCGGTGGAAACTGAGGACTTGCCTGTGCCGGAGTCCCTGGTTAAGGTCCCTGTACTGAGGGAGGAGTGGGTTTCCCCGTCCCCTCTCTGACCCACCCTTGGAATCCCCGAAGGTCTCAGTCTCGGCCCTCTTCCAGGTCCAGCCAGTCCCGCCGACGTCCGCGGTCTCTGTCTCTGCACCATGGAAAGTGGCGTTGCCGCTCATCCTCGTCGTCCTCTTCGGAGGATAGGCTCCGGTGCAAGTTGCGTCGGCACTACGAAGATTTAATGTGGCAGCAGCTCTTATTGTCTGGGAATAAGCAGACTCCATCGTCTTCTCTGGCCATTAAGTGGCTGTCACCTGAGCAGCCGAAACAATCCCTTGTAGTAGTCGAGGAGCGGAAACCGGCACCAGTTGTTCGGCCAAAACCGGCTGCTCCACCCATTGTGGTGGAACCTCCGCCTCCACAACCAAAGACCGGGACCCCAACCAAGGATTCTCGGTCAGGTCAGGGCTTGCCCCATAGATTGTTGGTCACCCTTACTCCTGATCGATCTCTGCACGTGGAGGGTGGCTCAGGTGCTCGGCAGCTGTTCGCAGACTCCTCGGAGTCTGACCACGACTCCTTGTTCTCCAGGGGCTTGACCTGGAGTCTGAAGGGGGTCAGTCCGTGGACGAGAGCTCATCCTTATTTATGGGAATGCTTCGACTCATCTGAGTCCACTGGGATGAAGCTCGAACCCGTTTCAAAACGGGCCAAGTATCCCCTCATGGAGATACTGGACCGAGGGGATTCCCCTATGGAGGCCTTTCCTGTGGCCGAAGCCATTGTTGGCCCGGCCCTGGAGTTGTGGCAGCGGCCAGCATCCTGTCCCGCATCTTCGGCCAGGATGGCATGAAAGTATGCGGTCCCTACCGGTTCATTCTCCGGTTTCTCAGAGCACCCCTCTGTGGAGGGGCTAGTGACCAATAGTGTTTTCCGGCGTCCCGGGAATGCTCGGTATGTGGACAAACCACCCGATAAGGAGTCCAAGAAATTATACTACTCAGGGCGGAAGATATACACTGCTTCCTCCCTAGGCCTTCGTCAGGCTAGCTCAGCCGTTCTAATGGCACACTTTTCACATGCCCTTTTGAGCTCCCTGGATGAGGTGATTCCTCATCTCCTGGCTGACCTTCAGACGGTCAAGCAGGTGTGGGATTAGGGAAGGGCAGTAGCTAAACAGCAGCTCCAAACTTCATTGGACATTGCTGATTCGTGTGCCCGGTCAGTAGCGGCCGCAGTGGCCATGCGCTGCAGAGCTTGGCTGTGGATCTCCATCTTCATGGCAGATACCCAGCACAAGCTGGCAGACGTTCCCTTCCTGAGTACAGACTTATTCAGGCCCAGGCTGGAAGGTCATCTCCAATGGATCGAGAAGTCCAGTGCCACCTTGGACTCTGTCACATCTGCCCAGAAGGATAAAGGTGCCAGCAGCAGCGTAAGCCCGTTCGTCCCTCGGCCCCTGCGGCATGTCCGGCCCAGCAACACCAGCGTCTGGGCCAGCAGGCTCACGCTTGGCACCCCAAAGCCAAGCCTGCTGCTTCCTTCAGCAGGAAGCCTGGAGGGAAAGGCCTAGGAGGTTCCTCGGCCGGTCCTTCCTCCAAGCCTGCCCAGTGACGGGTTGAGGGGTGTCGCCCCAACCTCATCACTCCTCCCCGGGTTCCCCCCCCGTGGGGGGACAGCTCTGCCACTTCCTTTCCGCTTGGTCCGCTATCACAGCGGACCGGTGGATGTGGAAGTGGTAGGAGGTCTGCCTCTCTGAATTAGAGACCCCCCAATCAAGCCGGCCGCCTCATGGGGCCTACGGGTTCCACAGCGCCTCTGTCGGCTCGTCGAGCCAACATTGCCTTGCTCCTCCAGAAGGAGGTGATGAGCGAGGTGGCGGACCCCCCTCCAGACCCAGGGTTTGTGTCCAGGTACTTCCTAGTCCCAAAACGGATGGGGGGGCTGGCGCCCCATTCTCGACCTACATGACCTGAACAAGTTCCTAAGGTCTCGCACCTTCAGGATGGTCACTCTGGCTCACATCATTCCATCCTTGGAGCCAGGCGTGTGGTTCTGTTCTCTGGACCTTCAGGATGCATTCTTTCATGTCCCAATTCATCACTCACCAGTGATTCCTCTGCTTTTGAGCAGAGGGATCCCTTTACGAGTTCCAGTCTGTCCCCTTTGGCCTCTCTCCAGCTCCCAGGGTCTTCATCAAATGCATGGCAGTGGTGACAGCATTCCTGTGGTGCCGAGTGATCCGGGTGTACCCTTACCTGGACGACTGGCTGATTGCAGCCCCCTCCAGATTGGAGGTGGAGCGGTCCAGGGATCTGGCCCTCCAGGTCTGTTCTCAGATTGACCTCCTCATCAACGAGGTCAAGTCGAAACTCATGCCATCGCAGGTGATTCAGTTCATCAGGGCAGAGCTCGACACTCTTTGAGCCAGAGCCCGGCTCCAAGCAGACAGGGCCGAGGTCCTTTCCTCCTTTGCCCAGTCACTTCTGGTTGGGCAATTGCGCCCTGCCCGGGACTTCCTGCGTCTTCTGGGCCTCATGGTGGCTTGCACCAGCGTGGTCCATTGGGCCCGCTGGCATATGGCGTCCCCTGCAATGGGGGCTGGCCTGCCAGTGGTCACAGCGCTCCGGTCCTCTGGAACAGCCAGTGACTGTGACCCAGGAGATGTGGAACGGACTACAATGGTGGCTCGTTCCAGCCCATCTGCAGGAGGGTATCCCATTTGTCTGCCCCGAGCGTCACTCTGACGACTGCCTCTCTGGGTTGGGGTGCCCATCTGGGGGAGCTTAGAGCCCATGGCCTCTGGTCCCCTCTGGAGTCTCGATGCCACTTCAACCTGCTGGAGCTTCGAGTAGTCTGTGTAGCCCTCACTGCCTTTGCTCCATTTGTTCGGGGTCAAGTGGTCCAGGTCCAGACGGACAACACCATGACCATGTACTACCTGAACTGATAGGACGGGATGCGCTCCTTGCCCCTGTGCAAGGAAGTTCTCTGCACCTGGTCTGTCATGATCAGCCTGGAGGCAGATCTCCTAGCCATCCATGTGGCAGGAGCCTCCCAACCGTCTGGCCGATGCCCTCCGCCAGATAGATGCTGCATCTCACTAGTGGTCTCTCCTGCCGGAGGTAGTACAAGATCTGTTCTCCCATTGGTGTTACCCTCAGGTGCACCTGTTCTCCTGCAGGTAGAATGCGAAGTTGGGGCTGTTTCAGGCCCGCCCCCCTCAGCAGGGCTCGCTGCAAGGGGATGCCTTCTTGAGGCCGTGGACCCCAGTCCTCTTCTATGCCTTCTCTCCATTTCCCTTGATCCACAAGGTGCTTCTCAAGGCGAAGAGGGACAAGGCGAAGGTGATTCTGGTAGTCCCAGACTGGCCCCACCAGTACTGGTACCCAGATCTCCTCAGCCTCAGCTCCAGGCTCCTGAGGCAGCTTCCAGCCCACCCGGACCTGCTCCCAGTCGACAAGGGGAAGGTTTTTCACCCGGACCTTCAATCCCTGCACCTGACAGCCTGGTTCCTGAGCGGCTAGAGTTCCAGGCCATGGGTCTTTCCGACAAGGTCCTCAGCATTGTTGAGGCGTCCCGTAAGGAGTCGACCAGAAAATGCTATGCCTTCAAATGGAAGAGATTCTCCATTTGGTGTCAGGACTAGGGGTTGGACCCTTCTTCCTTTTCCTTGGCTAGCATTCTGGACTACCTGTGGTCCCTTTCTCAGCTAGGGCTTAGGTTGACGACTCTTAAGGTGCACCTGGCAGCCATCGCTGCTTACCGGGCGCGGGCCAGAAAGCAGTCGGTGGCGCAGAAGGTGGTCGGGAGCTTCCACCTCCGTGGGATGTACTGCTGGTATTGGCTAAGCTCATGGGCATGCCATTCGAACTGATGCACAGGTGTGACATCTCTCACCTGTCATGGAAGGCCACCTTCTTGGTGGCTATTACGTCAGCCAGAAGGATGGGAGAGCTCCAGGTGCTTTCCATAGAGTCTCCTTATCTGGTCTTCCATAGGGACAAGGTTGTCCTGCACCCCCACCCGAAATTCCTTCCGAAGGTGGTGTCGGAGTTTCACCTTAACCAGGTGTTGACTCTGCCGGTGTTCTACCCCAGTGACACCTCGGTGGCCGAATATAGGCTTCATACTTTGGACCCTAGAAGAGCGCTGTCTTATTATAAGGAGCGAACAGCTAGAGTTCGGAGAGATGCTCGCCAGCTGTTTGTCACCTACACTGAAGCCGCAACTGGCAGACCTGCAGCCAAGCAGACGATAGGCAGGTGGGTCACCTCCTGCATAGATCTCTGCTATAGGTTGGCAGGCATGGAGCCTTCCAAAGGGATAAGAGCTCATTCTACCCGCCATACCGCTGCTTCGGTGGCTGCTTCCAGGGACGTCCCTATCCAGGAAATCTGCAGGGCTACTACCTGGAAGTCGGCACACACCTTCATTACCCACTACCACATCGACCTCGAGTCACGCTGGCATGCTGGTTTTGGGAACTCTGTTCTCCAGTCCTTATTCCGTAAGTAGGGGGTGCGCGCCTTGCCTCCCTCCCTCCCGGAGAACTGCTAGGAGTCTGCCAATAAGTGTGGATTGAATAACATATCCACGTTCCTAGAAATACAGGTTACTCACCTGTAACAGGAGTTCTAGGAGTGGTGTATTTGTTCATCCACACAATCCACCCGACCTCCTTGGCTTCGCGCATCCTGGCTTCCAGCAGGCTCGATCTGGCATCATGGGGCGGAGCCGGAGGTTTTACCACCTGGGTGGGAGGAGCCAGCTTGAAGACCTTCTGGCAACATTTAAAGCGGCAAGAAACCTGCCAGTAAGTGTGGATGAACAACATATACCACTCCTGGAACTCCTGTTACAGGTGAGTAACCTGTATTTACTCACCTGTGATGGTAGTTCTCCGAGTGATATATGGTACACATCCCCACAGCACATCTGACCTCCCCTGGCAGGTGGCACACTGAATCTTGCTTCCAGTGGTTAAGATCTGACGTCATGGTGGTGCCGAGGGGAGTTACCGCCCAGGTGGGTAGGAAGTGCTAGCTTGAAGACCTTCTGGCAAAATATTTAAAGGGGAAAAAGATACTGCCAGAAGTGCGGGTGTACACAGTATACCACTCCTAGAACTACTGATCTTACTTGGAGGAGAGTGACGCCACCTGGCGGCAGATCTTTTAACCTTTTTTTCTCTAGCAGTACCGACATGGGACCGCCTACCCGGCGTCTGCTCCACCCCGATGTCACGCAGTATAAAGGACATAGGTGGTCCCCACATGCTCCAGTTCTTTCCCGCCACGGCAACACGCTAGTCAGTTCTCGGCTCTCTAACTGTTCCTCGGCCTCTGGAACAGTTACTTCAAACATGAAGTCTTGCTATATTATGACTATTGCAGTTTGCCCCAGCCTTAGAACTGCTCCGGAGGTGAAAGAGTTAACTTCTATGCAGAGCATGGAGCTTAGAGCGCGAGCTCAGTTCAGAAGCTTTGGCTGGTTTCAAACCGAAACCGTCAGATTCTTTACTCCGCCTCACTGAACAGTCGCTCCGGAGATTCCTCCTGTTAAAAAAACGGATTTCATTACGGTTTTTTCCAGGACCCATGACACGGTTTGGAACCGATAAGGGTGTCTTGCCTGGCACTGCCATCAAAAGGGCAAGTTGGTTGGTTAGGCTGGCATGTCTGAGAAACCCAAAAGAAAAACCGGGCCCACTGGGTTTCAACACTGTAGTGTCTGTGGGGAAGCCTTTGCAAGGCTGACCCACACACTAGTGTCTATGTCTGGGGTTTGACCACCTCAATTCAGACTGCCTGGTTTGTAAAATTTCCTGCAGCCACCCTGGACAAGAGAGTGGGCAGGCTCAGGGAACGAGAGCCAAAAAGTCCGCTGACCGGATGGCCAGCCGGTTCGGTGCCAACCGAACGGAGGGCTCTCCCTCTGACCAGGGCGAGACTTCTCGCGGGCAAACTAAAAGCTGGCTCTGAGGAGCCAGTTCCACAAAGATCTAAAAAATCAGCAGGTTTGGAGTCCAAAATTCCTTCTCCAACTGCTGCTGAGATAGCCAGGGCAATACAGATTGTCCAGTCCCTGTCCCTGGTTCCTCCGAACCGCCACTGTCTGGCAAAGGTCGGTTCGGTCGGTTCCAGTGGTTCAGGATTATGATATAGAAGAGTTCTATGAACCAGAGGAGGGGATGAGGATTATGATCAGTGTGAATGTGACTTTGAAAGTCTGGATGTGCCCATTGAACGGACATCTCCCCAGACAGACCTTCAAGTGAGTCTCCCCTAGGCTTTCTGAGTCCCTTCTCATTTTTGTTTTAAAAAGTTGCTGAGACCCTCCAGCTTCCCTTAGAGGAGGCTTTGGATGAGCAAGAGGAGCCTGACTATGTGGAGATGATGGATATCCCCGAGTCCAGGAGGTTGTCCATCCCTTTACATAAATCTTTTAGAAAACAAACAAAAATTTTAAAAGCTCCTAATTCTGTGCCTCCTGTGGATAAAAGGATGCACAGGAGGTACACTTTCAGGTCCTGATACAGATTTTCTTTCACAGCAATGCAGTCATGTTGGGTAGTTCAGGCTGCAGCCTGTGATAAAAGCTAATATTCCACTGGCTTCACATCCTCCTGACAAGGATTCCAGGAAGATTGATGCCATGGCCAAAAACAATACATGCAGCATCCTTGGGACTCAGACAAGCTAACTATATGAAGCTATGTTGCAAGATACCAGAAATCTAGATGGGATACTGTCATGGCCTTAGCAAACAGGTCCCTGGCCAGCTCGCCAGGGAGCTGGAGCAGGTGTCTTGATGGTATTGAGGCATCTAAGGTGCAATTCCATGCTGCAGTGGATTTTAACGATGTATCCTCTAGAGTCATGGCTACATCTGTGGCTTTCGAGATTGGCCTGGCTCAGGTGTACTACTTTGTCACAGGATACCCAGTCTAAGGCTATGGATTTTCCTGTGGTGGGAAATTCTCTGTTTGGGAGCAGACAGAGATATATGAAAAATGGATGAATATAGAACCACTTACAGGAGTGCACAAGCCAAGGAGCGGCAAGCCACTCTCGGAGGCAGCTCCCCAGGGGTAGGGGTAGGCCTTTTCACAGGCCTTTTACCAGACTCAAGCCCCTCCTCTTCAGCCTATGTACAGAGGGTTCTTCAGAGGAGAGGCAGACGGGGTTCGAGCAGGCCTGCTCCCACCCCTCAGCCTAAAGCTCCTGCCAAACAGGCACCCTGATGGGGATGCCCAGGGTCGGCTCTCCACTACCTGTAGGGGGCAGGTTGGCTCACTTCGTCCAGGACTGGCAGTCTTTAACTTCAGACAGGTGGGTCCTGGAAGTAGTGAGCCAGGGTCTGATTCTCAGCTTCAAGAAATTTCCAAAGATGAGAGCCAGATCTTTTCCACCTACAAACCCTTTAGAGACTCTGGCTTGGAAACAGAAGTCTCAACCCTCCTGGCTCTCGGAGCTGTAGAAAAGGTTTCTCCCCTTCACCAGGGCAAGGGTCTGTACTCCAGGTACTTCCTTACCCCAAAAAGACAGGAGAGTGGCGGCCTATCCTGGATCTAAGATATCTAAACAAGCACCTTTAAAGCCAAAGTTCAAAATGGTGACACTGGGAATGATTTACCCTCCCTAAGGCCAGGGGACTGGCTAGCCTCCCTGGACCTCAAAGATGCCTACTTCCATGTTCTTATCAGAAGCTCCCATCGAAAGTACCTCAGATTGAACTGCCCTCAGGCCATTATCAGTTCAGAGCAATGCCCTTTGGCCTCACTTCTGCCCCAAGGGTGTTCACAAAGTGTCTGGCAGCAGCAGTGCTCACCTAAGAGGCAAAAGATTGCCATTTTTTCCCTACCTGGACGACTGGCTCATTGTGGGTCAGTCTCCAGACCAGGTCAAATCACACCTGCTAGTTACCCAGCAGCTGCTTACCTCTCTGGGATTTCTTCTCAATCTTCCAAAGTCAGTTTTGGAACCTGTCCAGGTACTCACCTTTATAGGCGCAGAACTGGATACAAAGCAGGCCAGAGCCTTCCTTCCCTTGGAAAGGGTAAGGACCTTAGTGGCCCTGGCCACCTCCTTCACTCTGCAGGTCTCTCGACCAGCAAGGCATTTCCTGCAGCTCCTAGGGCACATGGCTGCCTCCACAGCTGTGGTGCAAGGAGCAAGATTTCAGATGAGGGACATTCAGTTCCATTTGAGAGCTTTCTGGTCTCAAAGAAGAGATCCTCTATCCAAATTAATCCCAGTGACTCGAACTCTGATCCAGGCCCTTCAGTGGTGGCAGGATCAGAGCAATCTGAGACTGGGTGCCTTTCATCCCTCTGTCCCATTCCTTGACCCTTACTACAGATGAATCCCTCTTGGGATGGGGAGCTCACATGGGCGACCTCTCCGCCCAGGGATTATGGTCCCCTCAGGAATCTCTGCTCCACATCAATCTGTTGGAACTCAGAGCTGTTTTTCTAGCACTTCAGGTTTTCTCTGCATCTGTTCAGAACAAGGTGGTACAGGTCAGAACAGACAACACCACTACAATGTGGTACATCAACAAACAAGGGGCACTCGGTCTTGACCTTGTGCACGAGGCAATGAAGTTGTGGTCTCAGCTTACTCCTGAACACTTCCCTCATAGCAGTTCACCTCCCAGGCAAGGACAATGTCCTGGCAGACGCCCTCAGCAGGATTTCCCAGGGCCATCACGAATGGTCACTGGATCCCCTAGTACTGGGGATAGTGTTTGCCAGATGGGGCACTCCTCAGACAGATCTTTTCACAGCTCCAGACAATTATCAACTTCCACTGTTTTGTTGCAGGCCCCCAGTGTTGGGCTCAGTTCCCTTGGATGCCTTTCTCCTCGATTGGGAAGGGAAGTTTCTTTATGCCTTTCCCCCCTTCCCTCTCCTGTTCAAAGTACTAGTCAAAATCGGGTCTCAGCCTTGCAAAATGATCCTGATTGCTCCAGACTGGGCCAGGCAGCCCTGGTACCCATTCCTTCTGTCCTTAGCAGTCCATCTTCCCCTGTGTCTCCCCAGGAATCACAATCTGTTAACCTGTGCTCAGGGGAGAGTTTGGTATCCGAATCTCAAATCCCTCAACCTCAAGGCTTGGCTCTTGAGCAGTTAGTTTGCTGATTTGCAACTTTCTCTAAGTGTTCTCGAAATCCTGAAGGCTGCTAGGAAACCTTCCACCAGGGCTACCTATAACTCCAAGTGGAAAAGGTTTTCCATATGGTGTTCTGGGAAGCATGTTTCCCAGAATCTGCTGATCTACCCACTGTATTGGACTACATGGTCCATCTTAATTCTTTGGGACTGAGACCAGCCACCCTGAAAGTGCACTTGGCTGCTGTCTCTGCCTTCATTTCAACAGGAAGCCCTCTTCTCTTTCTGCTCATCCTGTATTTTCCAAGTTTTTAAAGTTGCTTCACACCAATCCTCCATTCAGGGACCCTACTTGACTTGGGATCTTAATATATGCTTTGCTCAGCTAATGCAACCCCTTTGAGCCTCTGTCTTGGCAGAGCTTAAGTATTGACTTGGAAAACTGTATTTCTGGTAGCCATCACTTCTGCCATGCATATAAAGTGAGTTACAGGCTTTATCAGTAGAAACTGACTTTATTTCCTTTCACAGGGATAAAGTGGTCCTCAGGACTAACAGGAAGTTTTTGCCTAAGGTGGTTTCAGATTTCCACCTTAACCAATCTATTTCACTTCCAGTGTTCTTCACTGACCATTCCTCCTCTGGTGAGAGGAGGCTGCACAACTTAGATGTTAAGAGGGCCTAAGTTACTACATAGAGCGTACCAAAGGGTCACGGTTTGACTCCCTCAACTGTTCCTCACTTATGGTGAGGTTGGTAAAGGGAAACCTGCCACTAAGAGATCCATTGCCAGGTGGATCATTTCTTGTATCCAATTTTGCTATCAAAAGCGGGTAAGGTTCCCCCCTCAGGCCTGAGGGCTCACTCTACCAGAGGTACAGCTGCATCTCTAGCTGCTGCTAGAGACATCCCTATCTTGGAGATATGTCAGGCAGCTACTTGGAAGACAGTACACACTTTCACCAAGCATTACTCCCTGGATATTCAGGCCAGGAGGGATGCTCGGTTTGGCACAGCCGTGCTTCAGAGCCTATTCCTAAGTAGGGTTCTGTCCCTCCTCCATGGAGGTACTGCTGTGTAGTCTGCAATAGTCATAATAGCAAGACTTCATGTTGTTTGAAGAAAAATTACTCACCTTAGTAATGTTGTTTCTTCTAATGGAGTCTTGCTATATTATGACCTCCCCAACCTGCCCTCTCAGAACTCCTACTTTGGGGTATGGGGTGGGTAGTCCTCTGTTGGCATTTATTGATGCCCTCTTTCATGTTTGGGTGTTGTGTTTATTTAGTTATTCTATCTTAATTTTCTGGTCCACTGACTTGAGTCTTTGTGTTGGGACCAGCAAAATGTGTTAATATATTAGTGGCCAGTTGGCTAGTGTGGGTTACAGCTTCCACACAGAACCTTAGTGAGTTTTGCTCGTAAAGATCTGCGGTTTCGGTTTGAAACCAGCCAAACAGAGCTTCTGAACCGAGCTTGCGCTCTAAGCTCCATGCTCTGCATGGAAGTTAACTTTTTCACCTCCAGAGCAGTTCTAAGGCTGGGGCAAACTGCAATAGTCATAATATAGCAAGACTCCATTAGAAGAAACATTACTAAGGTGAGTAATTTTTTCTTCATTGTCGCTTCGCAAATTTTTTGACTTGTCATCCACACAGACTGGGCACTAACAAGTGGTTTTGCAGGAGATGGATCCCTGCCAAGGACTGTCACTCAGCCTGCTTCTTCTGCCTGGGCCCAGACCACATCGGCACCTGCACCCACTGCCAGGCCTTTAGTAGTAGATCCAGGATTCGAAGACAAAAATCGCTCCAGGCCCATTTAGCACCGTAGCAGTTGTCCCAAATGCAGCAGGACACTTCCTCTGGGAGGGAGTCTCATTCCCCTACTCCCAAGAAACAGGAAGGAGAAGCACCACCACCGGGACCTGGACGGCTTTCTCTCCAGGCCGAGGTCTTCCAGCTCCCAGTCCATTGGTTGTTCCAGCTCCTCTTGACATGAGGCCTGGCTTACTTTCCTCAAACCTTGTGCCTCTCTTTCCAATGGGCCCGCCTTGCAGCCCATTCGGATTCGGGCCCTGTACTTCGGCTCCGCAGCAGCGTCAAAGCCCTCTGACTCCAGCGCCTTGGCTAAGAAGCCATCAGACTCTGGCGCATTGGCCCATAAGAGGTCCTCCACCACTACCTTACCGGCCTCAGGTAAGCAGCCCTCCTGATTGGCTTCTAGGCATTCTGCTTCTCTGGCTTAGTCTTTGCCACCCAAGCATCGACATGACTGGCATCCGTCCGTGGAGTGGGACAAGGGCCATACGGATAAGCCTCACGAGTCTGTGAATAGGCCTGCCAATGCCTCCTCACGCACTGACCGTCCCCACCCTTCACCGGCCAAGGGACGCCCGTTGGACGAGGCGTCTGGCCCGATGCTATGTAAACCTTCAGTTCCTGCACTGGACTAGGCCGCTGTACCGCAGCCTGTTCCTCCGATGTCACCTACTGAGACCCGTAGTCTCCCCTTGCGACCGTTCGCCGGTCCACCTGACTGCACGGCAGAGGTTTCACCGTCACCTGCCCCTCAGACGCCGGACCCTACCAACACCGGTGTCCCAGCAGGGCTGACTGACGTCGCCTACTGAGCCAGACTCTCCCAAGTTGGGGATGTCTCAAGTCGAGGAGCTTTTTTCCTACTGGTGGGAGACTGTCAAACAGGACTTAGTCACCCCCCCCCGCTCCTCCTCCCAAATCTTCTGTTCCTCAGCCAGATGGACAGGTTACACCTATCCCATCTGGGACTGAAGGGGATAAGACTCCAGCTAGCCCCAGGAAGCACAGGGACAAGCATAAGAGGACTAGATCCCCATCCTCCTCTCGCTCTCCTTCACCTAGAAGGCCCAGGCACAAGAGGAGACGCCATTCCTCTTCCTCCTCTTCTGATGCCTATGGTGAATCAGAATCTTCTCTTCCTGATTCAGTCCCTGGCTCGCTCCCTGGTAACACAGAGGACCAGCCTAAATCTCCTCCCGATGACCCCAGTTTTCTGGAAGTCCTGTGGCATGTACAGGAGAATATGGGATGGGATACTGAGGCCCAGGACCCCGAACACTTGCGTCTGGCCAAATATCTACACCAGAAGGATCCCAAGCCGGTGGTCACACCCCCATTGGTGGACACCTTCCAGGACGTCACCCTGGCTACCTGGAGGCATCCACACGCGTCCTCTGCGGTGCCCATGAAGACCAACTGCTTATACCAGGCCCCCAAGGACCATTCTTACCTAGCCTAACACCCCACGGTGGACTCTGTGGTTATTTCGGCTGCGCATGATCTTTCGCAGAGGCTGAAGCACCAGAGTACCCAGCCACCAGACGGGGAGTCTAAGCGGCTGGATTCCTTGAGTAACGGTGTACTCGTCTGTTACATGCAGCATTTGCAGTCTGAATTTTTTTAACTCACATGGTCCAATTCCAAAATGCCCTTTGGGACCAAGGATTGGACATCTTGCAAGGTGTGCCTGACTGCCCCAAAGGGCAGAACTTGCTAAGCTCTTACAGACGGGCTCTGATGTGGGTACCCACGTCCGACGAGCCGCATATGACTCTGTGGACACCTCTGCGAGGGTGGCCGTTACCGGAATTTGCCTTAGCCGCCACTCCTGGCTCCAGGTCTCAGGGTTCGACCCAGAGGTGCAGACTACACTTCTGGACTCCCCTTTCAAAGGCTCTGTGCTCTTTGGAGAAGATACAGAGAAGATTACTGGTAGACTGCAGGACACTGGCAAAGCTGTCCGCACAGTGCAGTCTATGTACTGCTCAAAACGGGAGCGTTTTCGCCGGCCCCATTTTCATGGCAGAGGGGGACATCAGCCTCAGCAACCCAGTGCTCGGTCTCATGCACAGCGGGGTGGCTTTATTCGACAAGGGGGTCACAGAGGTGCTGCCTCTGCCTCCTCTAGACAGGCTAGACCTACAGCTGCCCCCTCCCTCCACCTGACTATGCAAACGACCCTCCCCTCCCAGACTTGTTGAGAGAGCAAGTAGGAGGTTGTTTTTCTCTTTACGCCCAAGCATGGAGAGAAGTGGCCTCTGACCAGTGGGTCCTCGATCTCGTGGAGTTTGGGCACTCTACAGAGTTCAAATCGCAGCCCCTGGACAGACCACCGCCCCGTCTTACTACCCGAGAGACCACAGGGCTCCCATCAGACAGGAAATCCAGTCTCTACTAGACAAGGACGCCATAGAATGCGTCCTGGAGGCGGAAGTGGACTGGGTTTTACTCTCACATCTTCCTGGTTCCCAAGAAGTCTGGGGACCTTCAGTCTATCTTGGACCTCAGCGACCATAACCAATGGGTCTTATTGCAGATTCCGCATGGTCTCTCTTCCGAATCTCCTCCCCTTCCTTTTGGTTAGGGATTGGCTGGTGTCGCTGGACATGCAAGATGCTTACCTTCATATTCCCATCTGCCACAGTCATTGGAGATTCTTGAGGTTCAAGTTCGAGGGTTGGACCTATCTGTTCAAGGGCCTTCCTTTCGGCCTTTCCTCTGCTCCCAGAGGTCTTCGCCAAGTGCCTCACTGTCGACGCAGCAGTTCTGCGCCAAAACAGCTACTTTCTGTTCCCCTATCTAGACGACTGGCTCCTCTTGGCTTCATCCAGGTTTCATGGGACACACACTCCCTCTGTTGGTATCTGGGGATCATGGTAAACCCAGGAAAGTCTCAGCTCTTCCTCTCTCAGCATCTGCAGTTCAGAGGCGCTCTGTTGGATACCACCTTGGGGAAGGCCTTTCTCCTCTCCGACAGGGCGGAGCGCATCAAGACGTTGGCAATCCAAAGTTGTTCAGCATCCGTTGATCTTCCTGGACATAGTCTCCACCACTCATTCAGACTGATGGGATCTACGCCGGAGGTGCTAGGGCCCAGCGGGAGCAAACTTTTTTGCAGCAGGGTCGGCGCCAGAGATGGAGGTGTGAGGAGCGGTGCAGCGAGCCTCGGCTCGTGCAGCAGTGACTATCTTGGAGTTGACCAACCGCCTCAGTTCCTTTTTTCCCCACCATCGAGTGCGCTACAGTGACGACGTCGCTCGCCCACCGGGAGTTAAACTTCAAGCTAGCAACATAGTTTTCAGTTCTTTTTTATTTTGTAGTATTTCTTGAATAAAGTACCGCTTACTATAATTTATTATAAGAAACAAGTCTCAGCCTACATTGACAATCTACTATGAATGGGTCAGGTGACGGTAGGGAGACTTCGTATGAAAGTTGTTCAGTCAGCCAGGCTGGGTCTGGTCCACCGCCCTCTCTTGGGGGGGTCTGACAACAGACAGCCCAATGCTCGGGGGGGATGGGTGATTCCCCCCCCCCTCGGAAGCATAAAAGAACAGTCGCACTCTCGGCACTGTTCAGCCTCCAGCTCTTTTTTTTTGACCTGTAGGTCCAGAAAGAGAAGGCATCACTCGAGGTCGCCTTCTGGTATGTCTGCACGTCAGGGGTCGGTCATTGTGGTCAGTTGCCGGTCTCCTCTGGAATTGCTGGTTTCTGTCTCCGGTCTTCGACCTCTTGGACATCTGAGCCCTTCCCCGCCTTCTGGTAGAGCTTCAGATGAGCAGTTTCATCAGTGGGCTGTTCTGAGGTTGGTCGAGCTGCCTGGCCCGGTCACTCAGGGACCCTTGGACCCTTCGGGTGATCGGGTAGGGTGGTTAGGCCTCCCTAGTCGTGTGGCGCCTTCTTCGGTGCCATTGACTCCACGCTCTGGTTTTCTTCCCCTCACAGGGCTGCGGTGCAGGGGGCCACACCGATGCCTCTATCTCCTGCTTCTTTTGCTTCAAATCTTGGTTTTCGGGGCCCTGTGTTGGTTTCAGTGCCATCTGCGTCGCTGGGTCGCGCGGCATTGTCCTCTGCATCGATGTGTCTGTTGCCGTCCTCTGCACCATTGGGCTTATCGGTGCTGTGCGGCTTTTCGATGCAGAGGGCTTTGTCGGAGCTGTGCTGGGCCAGGCATGGCGCCGAGACTTGGTGTGACGTCTTCCAGTTTTCAGGGCTGCTCGACTCCAAACCCCTTTCTCTCCTATTTTCCTTGTGATTTTCACTCCTTTCCTGTCCATGCAGTCCCTCCTGGGCTGTCAGGAGATAATATTGAGCCTGACCCAGACCTTAGGCTGGAGGATGATGTGGAAGGAACAGGATCTAATCCTGCTGCAGAGCCTGTGGTCGAGGACCTGTCATTTGAGTCACTGCTGAAAAATTTGAATTCCACTCTTTCTCTCCAGACTATGGATATCGATCCTGGGAAGCTTTTAAGACTCCAGTACCTTCATGTTCCAGACATCCCTATGAATTTAACTCCGCCGGTACAGCCCTCCTTTGAGACACTTTCTCAAATGGCGTGGAATAGTCCTGCTCTCTTTCCTTCTGTGGCTAAGTTCATAGATAGGAAGTATGCTGCTCCCAAGGATCGACCCATTTTGGCCTCTCAAGCCTTTGCAGACCCTATTGTAGTCTTGGCAGAGAATAAGGTCGTCCTTCCTCAGACTGCTACGGCTCAACCTATAAACAAAGACTCTCGTAAGAAAGATATTTTAGGTAAGAGAGTCTTTGCTGCATCCACCCTGGGTATGCTTATTGCCAGCTACCAGGGCCATTTCTCTCAATATGAGTATATTCTTTGGCATTCACTCAAATAAATGGTTGAAGCTCTACCGGAGTCGGATGCTAATTCAGAGCTTCTTCAAACCATAACCAGGGGTAGAGAGTCCAATAACCAGCAGGTTAAAGCGGCTATGGACACTTTCGATACTGCCTCCCTAGCGGTGGCGGGCATTTGTACCCACCGTCATTCATGGCTTTGCACTTCAGGCTTCACGAATGATGCCCAGCAACAAGTCATGGCGTGGCCCTTCGGTGTGCATCTCTTCGGTCCTCAAGTAGAACAAGCTCTAGAGGCCACACAAGACCAGATCGGCCATTAAATTGTCTCGATCTTCTCCTGCCCCTTTTTTGGGAGTGTTAATAAGTGCCAGTTTCACAACAGTCAACCCTGTCGAGGCAAAGGCAGAGGAGGTTTTAATAAAAACCAAGCTCCTCAGCCTCAAAAGAAAATTCTTAGCGGTAGGTCGTCTGACTCAATTCTACAACCAGTGGAAGTCCATAACATTGGACAACTGGGTCCTCCGGATAATCTACAAGGGATAGTCCCTCAATCTTTCAGAGAACCCTCCGGATTGTCCCCCCAAACGGCAGCCAAAACTGTCAATACTCCAGTCAGAACTTCTCACCTCCGAGATGCAAGGCCTTCTGAACAACAGGGCAGAAGTAGTTTCACTGGATCAACAGAACACAGAGTTCTATTCCCATGACTTTCTAGTTCCAAAGAAAACCGGGAGCATGCGCCCCATTTTGGACCTCAGAAAATTTAACACATTTCCTCCCAAAGAGAAATTCAAAATATAGCTAGGAACCCTCTTACCTTTGCTTCATCAGCACAACTGGTTCGCCTCCCTGGACATGCAGGGTGCTTACCAACAAATTCCTGTTCACCCAAGGCATCATAAATACCTAAGGTTCGTGGCTTTGGGACAACATTATCAGTTCAGAGTCCTGCCCTTTGGGCTATCCTCGGCGCTGCGAGTTTTTACAAAGTGGTGTGCAATTCTCGCAGCGCACCTCCAGAAAGATCGTAATACAAGTGTTCCCATATCTGGACGACTGGCTTCTAGCAAGCCCTTCCAGGCAAGGAACTCTTGACGCCGTAGCCATGGCCTCAGACTTTCTCACGTCCGCGGGAGTCCTGCTAAATCTCAAAGTTGCAGTTGCAGCTCTCCCAGAAGCTCCTTTTCATAGGAACTCTTCTGGACACCTCCTGTATGAAAGCTTTTCTACCAGAGGACAGAAGGAGCAATATCCTACAGATGGCCTGATACATCAGAGAGAACAGCTCGGTTCGAGCTATCTCGATGCAATGGATGCTGGGTCTCATGGCATCCTCAGTGTTCACTGTACCCCCTAGCACGCCTCCACATGAGAACTTCTCAGTGGATGCTCCCTATTCAGTGGTCCCCAACCACTCGCCCTCGGTCCTTTCTCATCAAGGTGACAGAACCTCTGAAGAGGTCACTCACCTGGTGGTCGCAAGAGGACAGTCTTCTGGAAGGGTATCCCTTTGCTCCCCTGGAGCATCAGATTTCCATTACCATGGATGCGTCCCTGATGGGGTGGGGAGCTCACTGTCAATCTCCACACCCAAGGAACATGAACTCTGGACGAGTCCCAGCTTCACATAAATGTCGTAGAAATGAGAGCCATCCTTTATGCAGTCCGAGCTTTGAAGGACCTTCTCTGTCACAAGAACATTCTCCTTCAAATGGACAACAAAGCAGGGTGGTGCTCACTCTTACCCTTTATGCAGGGAAGCAGCGAGTGTGTGGAAATGGTGCTTGGAGCACAAGGATCTAATTCAAGTGGTCTACTTGGTGGGAGTGTAGAACGAACTGGCAGACCGTCTCAGCAGAACCGAGACATCCTCACGAATGGTCTCTCAACTCAACCGTAGTTCAGTCCTTATTCGCAGAGTGGGGAACTCCAGACCTGGACCTTTTTGCATCCCCACTCAACACAAAACTGCCCCTTTTGTGCTCCAGAAATCCAGGGCCTGGCATTTTCTGTCAGGATGCGTCCAGGCTGCAATGGACAAAATGCTTTCAATACGCCTTTCCGCCTCTTCCTCTAATTCAGAGGGTACTTCTCAAGTTAGAGTCCTAGGGGGTCAAAATGATCCTCATTGCTCCTTTCTGGCCTCGACAAATATGGTTTCCGTTACTCAACAGTATGTCGAAAGCGCCTCCTCTTCAGACGAACCGTCTGACTCCGGGGGGGGGGGCCTGTGGTCCATACCAATCTGAGATCGCTTCGCCTTCACGCTTGTCTTCTGAAGAGATGGAGGTGAACAGGTTCAGTGTCTCTCGCAAAGTTTCAGATATTCTGGTTGCGTGCAAGCCAGCCACTAGAAAAACGTACACAGCCAAATGGAAGCGTTTTTCTCTGTGGTGTGCAAAATCCTCTTTGAATCCTTTTTCCTGCCCACCCAATAAAGTTCTAGAGTACCTTTTAGACCTCTCAAATTCAGGTCTGCAGTACTCTACAGTCAAAGTTTACCTTTGTGCCATTTCAGCTTATCATGAGCCAGTACTTTCCTTGTCACTGGCTCAGTTACCTGTGGTTAAGAGGTTTCTTAAGGGAATTCTGCATATCAGACCTCCTATCAGACGTCCAGTCGCAGCCTGGGACATTAATCTTGTACTAGACATGCTCACTCGAAAGCCTTTCGAGCCTCTAGCTACCTGTGAGTTGAAATTTCTCACTTGGAAAACTGCCTTCCTGGTGGCCATTACCTCAACCCGCAGGGTCTCTGAGATACATGCCATGGTCACAGACCCTCCGTATACTGTTTCATAGAGACAGAGTAGATCTTCCTGGACATAAGTCTCCACCACTCATTCACACTAGTGGGATTAGCGCGGAGGCACTAAGACCATCGAGAACAAACTTTTGCTGGAGGGTCGGGCGAGACACGGCATGAGACCTAGACGCGAGCCAGCGTACTCGATGATGACCATCTCGCGACTACCCTCCAACCGCCTCAGTTCCTTTTTCCCCGCCGCCGAAAAGCGCCAGTGACTTATCGCCGCTCGCTTGTCGGGAGTCAAACTTCAACCAGCGATAGTTTTCAGTTTGTTTTGTAACTTTATCCATAAGTAGTATACGCTTAATTTTATTCTATTTCGTTAAATTTTTCTAATATTTAAATTTTACTGAAGAAGTCTCGGCCTACTGGGCGGAGTCGACCATGAGCAGGTCAGGTGGGGTAGGGAGACTTCGTGAAAGCTGTTCAGTCAGCGGGCTGGGTCGGTCAGCCTCCTTCTCCTCAGCGGGGTTCCGACAGCGGTCAGTCCGATGCCGGGGGATGGGCGGTCCCCGCTGGCATAAAAATAAGCAGTCGCATTCTCGGCACCATTCATCTTCGAGCTCTTCTTGACCCCACAGATTCAAAGAGAAGGCATCACTCGGGAATTAGCCCTCACAGGTAGTAACTGGTGGCGGCTCGGGTTATCGTTGCTAGTTGCGGTCTCCTTCTTTGGAGTCGTAACTTCGATAGACGTCGTCCTCGACATCGAGTCCCTCACGCCTATGGGTAGGACTCCAGATGAGCAGTTTCATCAGTGGGCGCTCTTGTGGAGCAATGGGCTCGGAGGTTGGTTCTTCTGCCTGGCTCGGTTGCCTCGGAGCCCTCGGGCCCCTCCGGCGATCAGGTAGGGCGGTTGGACCTTCCTAGTCGCGTGGCGCCTTCTTCGGTGCCAGCGACTCCGTGCTTAGGTGTTTCCCCCCCTCACATGGCTGCGGCGCAGGGGGCCTCACCGATGCCCTTATCTCCTGGTTTTTTTCCTTCTCTAGCTTTCCAGGTTCCTGGGGCTTTTCCAGCGCCTTCGGCAGGGTCTGTTGGCTTGGCGCCGTTTTCGGTGCCGCTGGGTCTTCTTGGCGCGTCCCGGCACCATGGTCTCGCGGTGGTGCCGTTGGATGAAGCGGCGCCCGTTCGCGGTGTCGTCCGCGGTGCCCGTTCGCGGCGCCCGATCGCGTCGTCGGCCGGCGCGATGCGCGTTCTCGTCTCGCGGCGCCGCCCGGCGCTTGCGAGCAGCGTGCCTCTTCGGCGCAGTCCGCCTCCTGGATGCCGTCTTCAGCCCGTTTTGCCGTCTCGGCGGCAGCCATAGGACTCTCCTTGTTTTCTGCTATTTCCTCCTCTCTAATTTTCACTCCTTTCCTGTCCAAACAGTCCTTTCTGGACCATCAGGAGATGATGTTGAGCCTGACCCAGACCTTCGGTTGGGTGATGAAGTGGAGGAAACAGGATCTTTCTTTGCTACAGAGCCTGTGGTGAGGACCTGTTCTTTAAGTCTCTGTTGAAGAACCTGGGATCCTCTTTCTCTCCAGACTACAGACATCGATCCTGGGAAGATATTAAGACTCCAGTATCTTCATGCTCGGAGATCCCTCGGTTGACTCCTCCAATCCAGCCTTCCTTGAGGCAGCTGTCTCAAATGGTATGGAATAATCCTGCTCTTATTCCCTCAGTGGCTAAATCCATTGATAAGAGTATTCAGCTCCCAAGGATCGTCCCATTTGGCATCCCAAGCCTTTGCGGATCTATTGTAGTCCTGGCAGAGAATGACAAGGTCGTTCTTCCTCAAACTACTACAGCTCGACCTATTAACAAAGAGTCTACGTAAGATTGATACATTAGGTAAGAGAGTCTTTGCTGCCTCCACTCTAAGTATGCGTGTTGCCAGTTATCAAGGCTATTTTTCTCAGTATGGTATATCCTGTGGCACTCTATGAAAAGAATGGTTGAAGCTCTTCCAGATTGGATTCCAAGTCAGACTTCTTCTGACCGTTATTAGAGGATTGAGTCAATAACCAACAGGTCAAAGCCGCCATGGGCGCTTTCGACACTGCTTTATAAGCTCAGCAGCCGGGTTGTACTCGGGCCATTCCTGGCTGCGTGCTTCTGGCTTCACGAATGATGCTCAGCAGCAGGTGATGGCGTGCTGTTGATGGCTCCTTTCTTTTTGGCCCTCAGGTGGAGCAAGCCTTAGAGGCCACTCAGAAGACTAGATCAGCCATTAAGTTGGCCAGACCTCCGCCTGTCCTCTGGGGCATGTGAACAGGCGTCAGTTTCATGAGTCGTCAATCTTTGAGGCAGAGGCAGGAAGCTTCCATAAAAGCCAACCTGCCCAACCTCAAAAGGAGCGCAGCAAAGCGCGGGGCCTAAAGCTCCCAGTGCTACCTTATGAGTCGTTGGCCAAGTTCCATCCACTCTGCCAGAGGTGGAACTTTCTCCTCAGTGGGAGGTGGTCTGATGTACTTCTACAACCAGTGGAGTCCATAACTTAGGACAAATGGGTCCTTCGGATAATTACGAGGTTATTCTCTCAATTTCTTGAAACCCCCGAATTGTCCTCCCAGGCGACAACCCAGGTTGTCGGCCTCTCAATCGAACCTCCTCACCAGCGGAGATCCAGGGCCTTCTGAACAACAGGGCAATAGAACTGGTGCCCCGATCTCTGAAAAACAGGGTTCTACTCCCATTACTTTCTGGTTCCAAAAGAAATCTGGGGGATCGCCCATTCTAGACCTCAGAAAGTTAAACAAATTCTCCCCAGGGAGAATTCAAGATGATTTCCCTAGGTACCCTGTTACCTTTGCTCATCAACCGACTGGCTGGCCTCTCTGGATATGCAGGATGCTTACCAGCATATCCCGTCCACCCGACCCACCGCCAAGTTCCTCAGGTTTGTAGCTTTGGGTCAGCATTATCAGTTCAGAGTCCTGCCCTTTGGGCTATCACCGGCGCGTGAGTTTTACAAGTGTTGTGCAGTTCTCGCGGCGCATCTCAGGAAAAGTCGGTTCAGTGTTTCCCTACCTGGACGATTGGCTTCTGGCAAGCCCTTCCCGTCCAAGGGACTTTGGAAGCCATGCAAGCGACTCCTGCGTCTTCTCCGTCCATAGGAGTTCTGCTGAATTTGAAAAATCTCAACTGCAACCCTCCCAGAGCTCCTTTTCATAGGGCGCTTCTAGACACCTCTTCAGCAAGGCTTTCCTTCAGAGGACAGAAGACTCGACATTCTTGAATGGCCCGTTACATCAGGAGAGACCAATGTTTAGCTCTCTCGATGCAGCGTATGTTGGGTCTCATGGCGTCCTCGGTCTTCACTGTACCCCTCTGGCCGACTGCATGAGAACCACCCAATGGATGCTCTCCACTCAGTGGTCCCCGACCCTCTCACCCCAGTCTTATCCCATCAAGGTGGCGGGCCCTTGAAGGTCTCTCACCTGGTGGTCTCAAGAAACAATCTCCTGGAAGGATTTCCCTTGCTCCCCGGATCAGATCTCCATCACCACAGGCGCGTCGCTAATGGGATGGGAGCTCACTGTCTCTCCCTCCACACTCAAGGTGTATGGACTCAGTTGAAACTCATCTCACATAAATGTCCTGGAGATGAGGCGGTCCTCTATGCAATCCGAGCTCTGAAGGATGTCCTTTGTCACAAGAACATTCTCCTTCAAGCGGACAACAAAAGCAGTGATGTATTACATCAACAAGCAAAGCGGTGCTCATTCTTATCCCCTTTGCAGGGGAAGCAATGAGGGTGTGGGAGTGGTGCTTGGGCACAAGTCTCTAATTCAGCGGTTTATCTGCGGGTATACAACGACCTAGCAGATCACCTCAGCAGAGCAGAGGCAGACCCTCACGAGTGGTCTCTCGATCCAGCCGTGGCTGGGTCCCTGTTCAAAGTGGGGGACTCCAGACCTGGACCTTTTGCATCCCACTCAGCATAAAACTGCCTCTCTTCTGCCAGAAATCCAGGGCCTGGCATTTTCTGTCAGGATGCGTTCAGGCTGCGGTGGACAAAGCGTTTTCTTCGCCTTTCCACGCTTCCTCTAATCCAGAGAGTACTCAAGTTCGAGTCTCAGGGGACCAAGATGATTCTCATTGCTCCTTCCTGGCCTCAGCAACTATAGTTTCCTCTACTCAACAGTATGTTGGCAGCCTCTCGAGACCACTTCCTTTGCAAATCAGTCTTTTGACTCAAGGTTCGTTGGTCCATCCCAACCTGAAATCACTTCACCTTCATGTTGACTCCTGAAGAGATAAGTAGATCGGTTCAACGTCTCGTAAGTCTGGACATCCTTCTGGCTGCTTCGGAAGCCAGCCACCAGCGTCGCTTCCAAATGGAAGCGTTTTCTCTCTGGTGTACAAAATCCTCTTGGAATCCTTTTCCTGTCCTCCTGGCAAGGTTCTGGAGTATCTTTTGGACCTGTCAAACTTGGGTCTTCAGTACTCCACAGTTAAAGTTCACCTTAGTGCCATCTCAGCGTTCCATGAGCGGTTTCTTCCTTAACTCTGGCTCAGTTACCTATAGTGAAGAGATTTCTTAAGGGATTCTCCATACCAGACCCCTGTAAGCGTCCAGTTGCAGCCTGGGACATTAACCTGGTGCTGGACATGCTCACTCGAAGCCTTCGAGACCCTTAGCTACCTGTGAGCTAAAATTTCTTACCTGGAAGACTGCCTTCCTGGTGGCCATTACCTCAGCCATGGGATCTCTGAGAATACATGCCCTGAATTCACGGACCCTCCGTATACTGTATTCCATAAAGACAAGGTAGTTCTCCGTACTCATCCTAAATTTCTTCCCAAGGTTGTGTCAGAATTCCATCTAAACCAACCTCTGGTACTTCCGCTTACCTGCAGTTTCCAAAATGAAGGAGCAGGCTCTTCATTCCTTGGATATTAAGAGCCTTGCGGTTCTATTTAGATAGAACCAAGGATATTCGCAAGACTCAGCAACTGTTCGTTTCTTTCCAGCGACACCCGGCTGGGTCAACCTGTCGCTATTAGATGCATCTCTTCATGGTTAGTGGCATGCCTTCGTCATTGCTATTCCATGGCTCAAGTTAAATTAGAAGGTAGAGTGTCACTCACTCTACTAGGCGTCAGCAGCATCCCTAGCGGATCGCAATGTTCCAATTGCCAGATATATGCAACCCACCTGGAGCTCATGTGCACACCTTCGGTTAAGCACTATGCACTGGATGTTCATGCTAGGCGACATTCCGCATTCGGCAGAACTATCGCTTAATGGGCTTCTATCTTGTAGCGTGAGCTCTGGCTCTCCTGCGCCCTTTTGGGGATTATCAGCTTGGTACTCTCCCACTAGTGTGAATGAGTGGTGGAGACTTATGTCCAGGAAGATAGGAAAAGTACGTACCTACCGTAATTCTTGATCTTCTTGGCAGTCTCCACTCATCCCTCACTCCCACCCTCCATCCCCGAGCTCACGCTGTATTGGTCTTCACTCCCTCAAATCTTTAGGCCGTGAGGACTTCTTTACTGACCCTTCTTACGGGTCATACGGACTATCTTATGTCCGTTTTTAATATTAGGTTTACTCTTACGTTAGTTGTGCTGCACCTCCTTGGTAAAAGGTACTGAGGCGGTTGGAGGGTCATGCCGAGATGGTCATTACCGCTCGAGCCGCTGCTCGCGCGGCGCCCGTGTCTCGCGGCGCCGTCTCGCGCGGACCTCAGCAAAAAGTTTGCTCCCGATGGGTCTTAGTGCCTCCGGCGCTAATCCCACTAGTGTGAATGAGTGGTGGAGACTCGTCCAAGAAGATCAAGAATTACGGTAGGTACGTAATTTTCCTTTCTTAGGACCCATCCTAAGGTTGTTTCAGAATTCTATCTAAACCAACCTTTGGTCCTTCTTACTTACTTTGCGAACTTCCAAAATGGAGGAGAGCGTATACTTCATTCTTTGGACGTCGGAAGAGCTCTGCATTTCTGTTTAGATAGAACAAAAGAAATTCGCAAAGCTCAACAACTGTTTCCTTCAGCGAGACCCGGCTGGGTCAACCTGTCGCTATCGGATGCATTTCAGCATGGCTGTTAGCATGCCTTCGCCACTGTTATTCCATGACGCAGGTTAAGCTGGAGGGCAGTATATATGTTCACTCTACTAGATCGGTCGCGGCATCCGTGGTGGAAATCCACAACGTGCCCATTGCAGATATTTGTAATGCGGCTACCTGGAGTTCAGTGCATACTTTCATCAAGCACTATGCCCTGGATGTCCATGCCAGGCGACATATTTCGTTTGGCAGAACCATCCTTAATGGACTTCTGTCCTAAATTTGTGAACTCTTGGTCTCTCCTACTGCCCTCTCGGGGGATTATTAGCTTGGTACTCTCCCGTCAGTGTGAATGAGTGATGGAGACTTTATGTCCAGGAAGTTATGGAAATGACGTACCTACCGTAATTCTTGATCTTCTTGGACAAAGTCTCCACCACTCATTCACACGCCCACCCACCATCCCCCGAGCTCACTTCTGTTGTTAGTCTTCACCCCCTCAATCTTTAGGCTGTGAAGACTTTTTTCATGACCCTTCTTATATGGGTCTTCCAGACAATCTTATGTCCGTTTTTTGTTAGGCTATCCTTCTAGGTTAATTGCACTGCACCTCCTCGGGGTGGGGGGGTACTGAGGCGGTTGGAGGGTCGACGCCAAAATAGTAATTGCTGCACGAGCCAAGGCTCGCGGCTCCATCTCTGGTGCCAACCCTCCTGCAAAAAAGTTTGCTCCCGCTGGGTCCTAGCACCTCTGGTGTAGATCCCATCAGTGTGAATGAGTGGTGGAGACTTCGTCCAAGAAGATCAAGAATTACGGTAGGTACGTAATTTCTATTTCTCACCAGGTTCATTCTCAGACTCCTGGGTCACATGGCGGCTGCCATAGTATCGGTCCTCTTCACCAGGCTGCACATGCACAACATTCAGTGGGTGCTCAGAGTCCAGTGGGACCAGACCAGGGACGACTTCGATATACCTGTCAGGATCTTGGAGCCAATTTGTTGGGAACTCCACTGGTGGACGTCTCTCCAGCATCTCTGCCGAGGACTCCCCTTCCAGCCAAACTGCCCCACCCAGACTCTCACCATGGATGCATCTGGGACAGGATGGGGGGCTCATCTGGCAACCCACAGGACTCGAGGGCTGTGGTCACCTTTGTGATGCTTGACCAGCTGGTTCTGATCGCTCTATGACTTTTGTAATATAAAAATGTGTTACTGAGTGTCTCTCATGAGACAGCCTGTGGTATGACACCCCCCAAGGTTTCAGCTACAAGATGTTAACCTGAAAGCCAGGAGATAATTAGACTGGAGAGACATAATTAAGGGTCTCCTGTTTATCTGACTTAATTGTAGCTGACCAGCTGCCAGGATAGAGATCATAAACTTTTATGACGTTTAGAGGAAGAACAGTTAATTTCAGCTGGTGTTAGAAAGCTATATGACAGCTAAGTGAGAGAACTGCGGAGTTGTAAAAGTTCTCTGTCTTTGGAAAAAAGCAGGAAACCACTCAAGCAAAGAAGTCATTTGAGAAATGAGTTTTTGCTGATGTCACCTTATTTAATTTACCTCCTGAGTGATAAGACATCCTGGTTGTATAATTTTTAATATTTTAAATGGAGGAGCTAGGTGGCATTGTAGAGGGGGTGGAGACGGTTTAAACTGTGTTCTGTATTTCCACTTACTGACATTCCTGTTTGGACTCTCTTGAAACGGCTACCTAAATCACCGTAAGAAGGTATACATTAGAAAGAAAAGTCTAACTGTATGTTGGTAGGAAATTGCACTCTAAACCTTGTTCTTTTAAATGATTGTATGCTTTGTGATATATTGTTCTGTGGTTGCATTTTACATATTTTATTAATTTTAAGTAAAAACCTCTTATTTTAAAGAGACTGCCTGTGTCTTCCAAGTCCTTCCTTTTTGCCTGTGATGCATGAATGGTTAAGATTTTAGCAACACTGTTCATAAGCTTAATGGTATACCAAACTGGGAAAAGCCAAGAATTTAGCTAAGGTCTTTCATAGTTTTAAGGGTTCATTTTGTATACCTGGTTAGGTGCCCTTGGCAAAAGATATCTGGCATTTCCCCGAAGAGCAGAATTATCTGAGCCTGTACATTTGAGTACGCTAGCAGAAGGTTCACAGTTTGAATCCCTCCAGAACTTGAGACCAAAGGTGATTCGGACCCACAAAACAGGAGGGTTACCCTGTTCTGTTACTCTTTTCACAATACTGCACTCTGGGGTTGGCACTGTGGGAGCAGAGGGCCTGAACTGCTGAGTGGGGTTGTGACACCCTTTAGAGGAGAATTGCATATCAACATGCTCGAGCTCAGGCGGTCCTGTACTCCCTACAGGCACTGGCCCCATTCCTTTGGCCCGGTCACCTCTACCTCCTTGTTCAGACCAACACCTTGGTGGTGTTCTACATCAACAAGCAAGGGGCGCACACTCTTATCCCCTTTGTCAGGAGGCTGAGGGTGTGGGACTGGACGGTGGAGCACCATCTCCATCTTTCAGCAGTTCACGTTCCGGGTTCCTGGAATGTGGTTGTGGACGCTGTCAGCTGAGCAAAACCGCTCTATCATGAGTGGTCCCTGCTACAATCTGTAGCAGACTAATTCTTCGCCAGGTGGGGGATGCCAGAGTTGGATCTCTTTGCATCTCAGTGCAATGCAAAACTGCCCAGTTTCTGCTCGCTCAATTCCAAGCCTGGAACTTTCTGGCAAGACGCATTGTCCCTGTCCTGGAACGGGAGGTTTCTTTATGCCTTTTCCCTCTCGCAGCAGGTCCTCCTCAAAGCCCGATCAGAGAAGGTAATCATGATCCTGATAGCCCCTCTGTGGCCCAGACAGATTTGGTTCCCTCTTCTCAGTTGGCTGTCGGTAGTGTCTCCATGGCCTCTCCCACTTTCGGGTCAGCTACTCTCACAGTAGCATGGGACCTTGGTTCATCCCAATTTACACTCCCTTCACCTGCATGCTTGGCTTCTTCGGACCTAGCAAAACTTCACTTTGGAGTATCTGAAGAAATTGCTCTGATTTTGGTGGAGGCTCGGAAGCCCACTACCAGGGCCACTTACACTATAAAATGGAAACTATCTTCCCTGACTGGTCATCACCATTCATTACTACTTGTGTGTGTACGAGGCCGCACTCTTTGATTTTTTGTTTGTTTTTTGTTAAAGGGAGTCTGCTAACGGTGCACTTCAGTGACTCACCATGGTATCAGGGTGCTGCTAGTGCCTCCTACATCCTAGTTCTGTTTCTCCCACTGTCAAGGCTGCACCTGCTACGCGGAGCGAGAAAAAGTTACTGCGCACTAGGCCTGTTTTCGTCATTATTTGATGCCATATCCTGCATCCTGGCTAGTTTTTGCCTGACGTCGTCTCCTGGTAAGACAGTTTATTTTTTTCTGACGACGCCAGGAGCTTGTCTGTTCAGTGTGTTAATTTTGCATCATGTCTGGTTCGGGAGCTAAACATAAGTGGAAAGCGAGCCATGCCCCCATGCATCAGTGCTCCTGTGGCTGGCATTTTTCCGTCACGGACCGACATGTTTGTCTTCGTTGCCTGGCACCTAACCATAATATGGATAGCTGAGACGCCTGTTTCTCGATGGACCGCCTTGTTCTTGAAGTCCGCGCATTCAAGATCGGTAAGGCCCAGCCGAGTTTTGGAGGATAGCATCGTTCTCTGACTTTCCAGGTAAGAACTTTAGGCCCTTCCTCCGGGTCCCTTCCCAGGTCTGTACGGTCTGGAGAGGAGGAGGCCTCCTCATCTTCAAGTCTTGCTGAGGAGGAGGCGTCTCTTGTGGTGTCGGAGGAATGCTGTGGTCCCTTCTTGGGCCGCGGTGGAGACACTACCTTGGCAGTCGCCTCTTCAGAGGTGCTGGCTCCCCCAGTGTCGTGGACCACGGTTGCCGGGCCCAGCGTGGGTGGACCCTTGACACTGCTTTCCGGCACCGTTTCAGATCCTGGCGCAGCGCCAGTGCCCATGTTAGCTCTGCAGTGCGCCGTGGGCCTGGTCGACTCTGCTGGCAGCTGCGTGTCGGGTCCTGGCGCTGAGGGCGGTGCCAGGAACTCGGCTGGGGCCGCAGGCGGGTCGGGACCGGGTTCGGGGGTTGTCTTGGGTGCTGGGGTGTCGACCGGCGCCGCTCGTGGTGCAGTTTCGCGGGAGACTCCTGGGGTGGCTAGTATTGAGGTCCTGCTGATCACCTCTTCCTCGGAAGTGGACGATTCGGATGTGGATCCATCCTGGCTCCGTGATTCTTAGGGATTGGAGTCTTCTGTGGGACATGGTGCCAGCTGGCCCAGCGCGCCCATTCCTCAGTCTCCACAGCCGTCTTCTGAGGACTCCCAGGCTGGGAGTGGCCGGGAGCCTTTGAGAGGAGATGGCGTGGAGGTTGGAGAGAGTGCTGTTCTCCCACAGGGGGCTGTGGCAGCTGCCATCCCTGATGCTGCTGTGCCCTCTCGGTGCGGACTCTGGGCCCTGTCTTTGGGGGGCTCCCCGGAGAGACTCCTAGATCGACTGGCTCTGTCGCTGACTTCGAGGAGGAGGGCGTCCTGAGTCCGAGGGGTTGAGGGGACATGTTGAGGTGAGCTGGCTTCTGCCTGCCACCTGTGGGTAGGAGCCATAGCGCCGAACCCCGCCTCTCTCTCATGGGTTCGGTGGATCCCTCCTGTGGTGTTGCTGTGGCCGTCCTCCTGGATCCATACAGCCCCAGGCACGTCATGGGAGGACCCCCTTCCAGGCTTTGCCACAGTTCGCATCCCCAGGGTTCCGTTCTGTGACCTGGTTTGTTATCCGGGACCCCGCCAGCTCGGGCTCCGTTTTCTGGATTCTAGAGCCCTAGCAGAGGACAGTTGCTTCTTCGTAGGTGCCCCTCTCCCATTCCTCTGCAGTCACCCTCACTCTCTCCCAGGCTGTGTTGGTCCTACGGGGCCGTTATCCTGGGAGACATTGAGGCACTACGGCGTCCTTCCCCTCATACGTTAGATGCATGCATGAGTGGGTGTTTCGCCTATCCCCACCACCGCAGGAGTCTTCTGGACATTCGAGTTCCCCATCATCCTCGTCTCCCTCCTCGAAGGGAGAGGAACCCTCTGCTCACCTCTCTTCCGACGCTGATTTCACAGATTATCAGCGTTTCCTGTCGAGGATGGTGAGGGATCTTCACATTTCCTTTGTTAGGTGAGACAATACCGAGCAGGAGCTGCGTGGATTGCTCTGTGAATTCAATGCCCAACATTTGGTGGTGCTGGCCTATTCCTTTCCAGGAGGTGTCTATCCGTTCCTGGCAGTCTCCAGCCAACCCTGTCCCAGCCCCAGCAGACTGCAGGAGGAGGAATTGTGCCCCTTCTGAGTTCCTAGGTACTCTCCCCAACCCACCTTTGGGATTGGCATACCTAAAGACTCCTTCCGGGCGCCGCCTGGCACACGACCGACCACCGGACTCGGATTCTCTGCAGTTTGACCAGTTGGGGAGAAGTGTTCTTTCTCATGCGATGCTCTGCATCACACCTCATCAGGCACACCATGCTGCCTATAACAAGCATCTCTGGTCGATGCTATCTCGGCTCCTAGCATCAATGCCTGACTCGGAGCAATCTAGACAGGCCATCGCCCTCTCTGCTGTAAGCCTGGAGCTGGCAAGGCACCAGGCAAGGTCATCTTACGATGCCAATGAGGTGGCTTTCAGGCTTGCAGGGACAGCTATCTGCATTAGGCGGACGGCATGGCTTCGTCTGTCAAGGTTGTCACCCCTGGCCCGGCGTAGGGTGATTCGCTCCGCCTTCCGAGGAACCCGCCTGTTTTCCACCAGAGCTAGGAGACTTCTGCAGGGGCTTCCTCTGTCTCCTCGTCTTCGAGGGACACCTCCTTGCTCTCCTCAGCCTTAGGCTTTTTGTTTTGATTATCCCAGGCTCTCCCTTCTGTTTTCCACCAACAGGAGGCTGTGGGTCTTGTTCCCTCAGGGTTTTTCTTGTCCCCCTGTGGGGGGGCTTGGTACTCACCCAAGCAGTAATAAATGGTGAAGATTGACAAGGGAAGTTATGAAAATTATGTACCTATCATAATTCTTGATCTTCTTTTGTATCTTCGCCATTCATCACTGATACCCTCCCACCTTCCCCCTCCCTGCTCACTCCTCCCTGCTTTCTTGGCCTTTAAGCCAAAAAAAACAAAACCCTGCATGTCTGTTCGCTGAACAGATACCTTTTCTGAGGGAGAAGGGGACCGAGTGGTGCTTATGCTATCCTCAAAGAACTCTTTCTGACTACCCCTAGGGGTGACTTTTTGGTCTTTGTCTTGGCCATGCTGTTCAATTCTGGCTGTCTCCTTTAAAGGTCTTCTTTGGCAAGCCTTGATCTCCTATGTCAGTCTCTGATACTTTCTCTGTTCTGACATTACTCTTCTGGAGTTGGCGATCCTCGCTTTGTCCTCAGGGAGTCTTGAGTTCTCTTTCTTCTCATTTAAAGGATGCTTTCTTAGGGCGTTCCTCCGCCCCCCCACACACACACACACTCTTTGGTGCTAACACTTAAAGTGCTAGATGAGCTTTTCCCTTGCTAAGTTGGGCACTCTCCTTGGAACAGACTTTCTGCTTGGCAGTCTGTGAGCTCTCAGCTACAGTTTAAAGGGTTGGGGTTGACGGGAGGTGTAGAGAATCTGCCTTTTGTATCCAAACTTGTTCAAACACCTTGGTTGAACCTTCCCTCAAATTCCATCCAGTGGGATCCTTGCTCCCTTGTTCTTGGTTCCAAGCTTATACGGCTCAATCCAACCTCTGATTTGGCAGAGTTTTCCCTCCCAACATCCCTCCTCTTCTTTTTCCTCCTTTTCTTTCCCTTCTTTATCTGTTCCTCCCTTGGAGCCGCCCCAGCAGCGAGGCCCTGCGGACCCTTTAGGTAGATCCCCTCTCTTGTTTTCTGTCCTCTACCAGCTTATTCCTTTTTCAGTTTACATCCTTTCCTTTTTCTATCCCTCGACTCTCTTGCCTCACTTTTTATTCTTGCCTTCATTTCGCCTCTCTGGCTAACAGAACTAGGATATGGGAGGTGCTTGATTGCACTTGACGCTGCAGTGTGGTGCATCACTCTTGGGTGAGCGCCACTCCTCTAACAAAAGAAAAAAAAAATCCCGTGGCGGGTGCACGCCTCCGGCTACACCCAAGCAGTAATGAATGGTGAAGATACAAGAGAAGATGAAGAATTACAATAGGTATGTAATTTTCATTTGTCTGTGGGACACAGCCAGGAGGCTCGACCCTCTGGTCTGTCCAGTTAACTCTATTCTACAATACCTGCTATCCCTGTCGGAGTTGGGTCTCAGCTACTCCTCCATGAAGGTACATCTGGCTGAGGTTTCCGCCTATCATCACTGTATCCAGGACAGGACAGTGGCTCAATTGGAGGTGATCAAAACATTCCTTAAGGGGATCCTGCATCTCCGTCCTCTGGTCTGGGACCCTGTTGCCTCAGAGTTGTTTGTTCCTGAGAGGCTTACACTCTTCTCTCCCCCCCCCCACCCACTTTGAACCAGCCATGAGTTGTGAGCTTCGCTACCTCTCGACTCTACTTTTAGTAGTGGTCACCTCTGCTCAGCGCATTTCTGAGCTTCATGCCTTAATCTGTAGAGAACCCTGTCTTATTTTTCATAAGGATAGCGCAGACCTCCACAGTAATCTGAAATTCCTTCCCAAGGTAGTTTGAGACTCACACTTTACAGCTATTTATTTTTCTCTCCTGGGTCCTCTGCCAGCATCTGACACCCCCACGTGTGGGCACTGGGTAGAGACCCCCTCCCCATAACCCCACGACTTACCCTTCGTGACAGGGGGTGGGGAGCGACTCAACCCACTGGACTGGATGAGCATTCGGAGAGGTGCCTTCCTGGGCCATCACGGAAGGGGACCAACGTCATTCGCAGAGGACTCAGTATTTTTTTTTTTATTCTGTTCTTCCTCGAGGTGCTGCATGCAGTGGCACCAGCGGCGAGAGAGCGCACACTGCCGTGCATGTCCTGCCAAGTGCCTGCTGCACTCTCACCCTTCAGCACTGACGGGCCACCTCTCAGCCTCCGCTAGGTGGCAGGCAATCGCAGAGCCCTGCAGTCCCCCTTCCCGGAGAAGGAGAGAAGTCTTAGGGACACTCGATCCTTCTCCTCCTGTCAACCCCAGGCAGTGTCCGTTCGAACACGGGTCGCCTGACAACATGGTAAAGCATCAGCACCTCAGCCCTCAGCGCCGCCGGGCCGGCTGGAGCTCACTCTTACTCGGTTCAGCTTCTGGTTTATTATCCAGAGCATTCCAATAGAGAAGCGCTCCTGCACACCTTTGATGTGCATCGCGCTCTGCGCTGTTACCTGTCCAGAAAAAAGGGGGCCAGGCAATCGGACCAGCTTTTTGTATCCTTTGCGGATCGGTCCTTGGGGCACCCGGTTACCAAGCAAACACTCTCGCATTGGTTAACTGTACTATCAGCAGGGAAACAAACCCCTTCCGGGCACAGTCGGCGCATCCACCAGAGCGGTGGCTACTTCCTTCGCAGTTCTTGAGGGTTTCGACGATTGACCTTTGTGCTGCCAACATTTGGTACTCTGCACACTTTCATCAGGCATTACAGCCTGGATATTGTTTCCGGGCATTGGGCAGGTTTTGACATGGCAGTCCTCCAGGGACTTATTTCCTGAGAGGTCTCTCTTTCTCCCGGTGTCTCTGTCTCTCCTTCCCCCCCCACTCATGGTTGTTTTTAAGTTTATACTGTGAGTGTCTTGTTTGTTGACTCCCCCCTTCCCAGGGGTTGTTTTAGGTTTATACCTCTGGGGACTGTCTTAGTCTTTCCCCCGCCCTTTCCCAGTGGTTGTCTTTAGTTTTATACTGCTTGGGAATCAGTCCTGTTTGTTACCTGCTGCAAGAGCTTCCTCTAAGTAAGATAGTACAGTTACGCAAGAACTTACCGTAACAGTACATCTTTGAGAGAAGCTCTTGCAGTAGGTATGATTTTCCCTCCCTCTTTACCCCGGGAGTGAGCCTTTCTGCTCTGGGTCAAGTTCAGCTTCTGTTGCAGGCCTTAGTTATAAAACTTTTCTGTGGAATGTTTCATCCACAGTTTTGTTTTTGGCCTGTCTTTGGCATGCAAGAACTGAAGCATTTGGGGACTGCCTACATCTTTTATACTGCGTGACGTCAGGGGTGGAGCCGACACCGGGTAGGCGGTCCCACATCAGTGTCAGCACTGCTAGAGAAAAAGAAATGCTGAGATCTGCCGCCTGGCGGAGTCAGTTCTATATATGTGTTACCTGCTGCAAGAGCTTCGCTCGAAGATCTACTGTTATGGTAATTCTTATGTAACTGTACTTTACAGGTGAGTAACCTGTTTTTCTAGGGACATGGATATGATGTTCAATCCACACTTCTTGGAAGGTACCGTGCCACTTTAAGATGTGCCAGAAAGTCTTCAAGCTGGCTTCTCCCACCCACCCAGGTGGTAAAACCCTATGCTCAGCCCCATGACGTCAGATCTTCCTTACCGCTTGGAAGCTCGGGTTCCCTCCTTAGCGCTCTTACGTCTCTAGGCCTGGATCCTAAACCTTCAGTTTGACCGAAAATTGTTTTGAAGTTTACGCAACTTCAGTCTTCACCTTCCTTCGCTGCTGCGATGGACTCTAAATCCACTCCCGGCTTCCGTCAGTGCCCTTGCAGGCAGAAGATGTCTCGAACCGCCCTCCACACCACATGCATCTACTGCCTTGGTCTTGACCATGATCCGCAGGCTTGCAATCTATGCAAGTCCTTTTCGTTATCGGTTCTCAAAGACCGCGCTGCCAGACTCCATCTGGGGCACCCAGAAAAACTGTTTCCGCCGGTGAAGTCGAAGGAGGCCTGTTGGGCGGTGTCTGCCGGGCTCCGCGGAGCAGCTGGATCAGTTAATCGCCCTCAAGGAGGAGGCAGCCCAGGCCATGGCATCGTCCTCTGCGTTTATCCTGCTCTCCTTGTGCTCCTCCTACACTGCTTCCTTTTGGGAGCTTTGCCAGTCCCTTTCCACCAAGGGAGAGGGGACTTTAGGGACTTGCTTCTCTCGGTCGAAAAAGACTGACCCGAAAGGTAAGTCACACAGTCAACATTCGTGGGAGTGGGAGACATCTCACTCCCCAGACCGTCCTCTATCGACTTCGGTGGAAGTTGCGTCCTAGCCCGCTGGCTTCTCAGTGTGCCCATCAGGCCAGCTGACCGAGACACCCGTCGATGTGGTAGAGATCTTCTTCGACCCATTAGACGGGCTCTCGACTGGAGAGGCTGACAACCCACGTTCACCTAGTGCCTACCGAGGACTTGCCTCGGCCTCCTAAGCAGAAGTACCCGGTAAAGGACCCCAAACCGGAGGATGTGCGGGTCTCCCCCGCCCCTTCTTCGACCCACTGTCGCGACCCCGACGGTCTTGGTCCTTTTCCATTTCGGACAAGTCCTGCCAGCATGGCGGGTCTTGGTCCCAGCATCACGGAAGCGGGGCGTCATTTCATCATCCTCCTTGGAGGAGGCCCGTGCAAGTTACGTCGGCGTTATGAGAATATGAAGTGGTGGCAGCAGCTCTTATTGGCAGGCAACAAGCCGACTCAGTCACCTTCCCCGGCAATAAAGTGGCTGTCGCTCGAGCGGCGGAAGTGATGATCTGCCCGTGGTTCCTTGGTCGAGGAGCAGACTCCGGCGCCGATTGCTCGGCCGAAACCAGCTGCTCCACCCATTGTGGTGGAACTCCCTCCTCCTCCTCCTCAGCTGAAGACTGGGGGCCCCGGCCAAGGATTCTCAGTCAGGTCAGGGCTTGCCCCACAGGTTGTTCATCACCCTCACCCCCGATCAGCCTCGGTGAGTGGAGGGTGGCTCAGGCGGTCGACAGTCAGACTCCTCTCTGTATTCCAGGCCTCTCGACCTGGAATCCTCAGGGGGTCTGTCAGTGGGCAAGAGCCCATCCTCATTTCTCGGTATTCTTCGGCTCATCTCAGAATCTACTGGGATGCAGCTCGAACACAGGCAGAAATGGGCCAGATATCCCCTCAGAGATTTTGGACCGAGGGGATTCCCCTATGGAGGCCTTTACTGTGGCCGAGGCAATTGTTGGACCGGACTTGGAGTTGTGTCAGCGGCCTGCCTCCTGTCCTGCACCTTCGGCCAGGCTGGCCTGCAAGAGTGCGCAGTCGACTAGTTCCCTCTCTGGTTTTTAGACACCCTCAGCTGAAGGCTGGTGACGATGCGTTTTCCGGCACTCCGAGCACCAGGGACATAGAAGCCCCGGGCAAGTCCAAAGCTGGACTACTCTGGGCGCAAAGTTTGTGCTGCCGCCTCCCTAGGCCTTCAACAGGCTAGCTCGGCTCTACTTATGGTGCACTTTTCACATGCTCTTTTGGGCTCCCTGGATGAGGTGCTTCCTCATCTCCCGGCTAACCTTCAAACGATGGTCAAGCAGGTGCGGGATCAGGGAAGAGCGGTGGCCAAGCAACAGCTCCAGACTGCTCTGGACATCGGAGACTCTTGTGCCCGGTCAGTAGCAGCCACAATAGCCATGCACCGTAGAGCTTGGCTGCGGATCTCAACCTTCACGGCAGATGCCCAGCACAAGCTGGCAAACATCCCCTTCTTGGACACCAACTTGTTCAGGCCCGGGGTGGAGGGCCACCTCCAGCGGATCGAAGTCCAATGCCACCTTGGACTCTGTCACATCTGCCCAAAAGGACAAAGGCCGCCAGCAACAGCATAAGCCCTTTCGCCCTTCCACTCCTGTGGCACGACCGGCCCAGCAGCACCAGTAGCAGGGCCAGCAGGCTCATGTTTGGCGCCCCAAGGCCAAGCCTGCTGCTTCCTCCAACAGGAAGCCTGGAGAGAAGGGTCCAGGTGGCTCCTTGGCCGGCCCTTCCTCCAAGCCTGCCTAGTGACAGGTTGAGGGGTGCTACCCCTAACCTTGTCACTCCTCTCCTGGGTCCCCCATGGGGGGCCGTCTCAGCCACTTCCTTTCTGCCTGGTCCACTATAACCATGGACCGTTGGGTGTTGGAAGTGGTTGGCAGGGGTCTGCCTCTGGAATTCGAGCAGACCCCTCCCTTCCGAGCCAGAGCCCCTCGGGAAGGGGGGGTGCTACAGATTCTGCAGCCTGTCTGCTCGTCGAGCCAACATAGCTCTGCTCCTCCAAAAGGGGGTGGTCAGCAAGGTGGCAGATCCTTCTCCTCCAAGCCCAGGGTTTGTGTCCCAGAACTTCTTGGTTCCAAAACGGACGGGGGGTTCTCTAACTGCACGACCTGAGCAAGTTCCTAAGGCTGCGCACCAGGATGGTCACACTGGCTCGGATCATACCATCCTTGGAACTAGGCATGTGGTTTTGTTCTCTGGATCTCCAGGACACGTTCTTTCACGTCCCAATATGTCCGTCTCATCGGCGATTCCTCCGCATCAGAGCGGATGGATCCCTTTTCGAGTTTCAGGCCATGCCCTTCGGCCTCTCTCCAGCTCCCAGGGTCTTCACGAAATGCATGGCAGTGGTGACAGCATTCCTGCGGCGTCGAGGGGTCTGGGTGTACCCTTACCTGGATGACTGGCTGATAGCAGCCCACTGCAGGTTGGAGGTGGAGCGGTCCAGAGATCTGGCCCTCCAGGTCTGCTCCCAACTTGGCCTTCTGATCAACGAGGCCAAATCAGAACTCGTGCCATCGCAGGTGATTCAGTTCATTGGGGCAGAGCTCGATTCCCTTCAAGCCAGAGCCTGGCTCCCAGCGGACAGGACAGAGGTCCTTTCCTTCTTTGCCCAGTCATTTCGGGTTGGGCAATTGCGCCCTGCCCGGGACTTACTGTGCCTTCTGGGTCTTATGGCAGCCTGCACCAGCATGGTCCGTTGGGCCCACTGGCATATCCGGCCCATGCAATGGGGGCTGGCCTGCCAGTGGTCTCAGCGCTCCGGTCCTGTGGACCAACCAGTAACCGTGACCCAGAAGATGTGGAACGGCCTGCAGGTGGCTCGTCCTAGTTCATCTGCAGGAGGGTGTCCTGTTTGTCCGCCCCGAGCCGACGGTCATCCTTACAAGACACCTCCTTGATGGGTTGGGATGCCCATCTAGAGGAGCTCACAGTCCACAGCCTCTGGTCCCCTCAGGAGTCCTGATGCCACATCAACCTGCTGGAGCTTCGAGCAGTACGGTTAGCCCTCACTGCCTTCGCTCCATTTGTACGGGGTCAAGTGGTTCAGGTCCAGACAGACGACACCACGACCATGTACCGTCTCAACCATCAGGGCGGTACGCACTCCTTGCCCCTGTGCAAGGAAGCTGTCTGCATTTGGTCTCTCGTGATAAGCCTGGAGGCGGATCTTCTAGCTGTCCATGTGGCAGGAGGCTGAAACAGTCCGGCTGATGCCTTCAGCCGGTTAGGCGCTGCATTTCACGAGTGGTCTCTCCTGCCAGAGGTAGTTCAAGACCTGTTCTCCCATTGGGGCACCCCTCATGTGGACCTGTTCGCCTCCAGGGAGAATGCGAAGTTGAGGCTGTTTCATGCCCGCCCCCCTCAGCTGGGCTCGTTGCAGGGGGATGCCTTCTCAAGGCCGTGGAACCCAGGCCTCTTCTACACCTTCCCTCCATTTCCCATGATCCACCAGGTGCTTCTCAAGGTGAAGAGGGACAAGGTGCAGGTGATTCTGGTAGCCCCAGACTGGCCTTGCTAGTTCTGGTATCCAGATCTCCTCAGCCTCAGCTCCAGGCTCCCGAGGCAGTTTCCAGCCCACCCAGACCTGATCTCAGTCAGCAAAGGGAAGGTGTTCCATCCGGATCTTCAATCCCTGCACCTGCCGGCCTGGTTCCTGAACGGCTAGAGTTCCAGGCCTTGGGTCTTTCCAACAAGGTCCTCAACATCGTTGAGGCGTCCCGTAAGGAGTCGACCAGAAAATGTTATGCCTTTAAATGGGAGCGATTCTTCATTTGGTAAAAGAGCAAGGGGTTGGACCCTTCATCCTGCCTGTTGGCTAGCATTTTGGACTACCTGTGGTCCCTTTCTCAGCTAGGGCTTAGGTCGACTACCCTTAAGGTGCACCTGGCAGCCATCTCTGCTTACCAGGCACGGGCCGGCAAGCAGTCGGTGGCGCAGGAGAAGGTGGTCTGGCATTTTTTTCAAAGGCTTAGATCACACAATGGGGAATAATAAAAACTGCCATCACAGAGGTAACAAGCCTTTGTGTAAAGCAAATAAAACGAAACGAGGTAAGAAACCACTATGGTTCTCGAAGTGGCAGTGAAGGTTCAAGAGAAAAAGAAAGCATTCAGGAAGTACAAGGAATCACAGAAGGAACAGGACAGAGAACTGTATCAGTTAAAGCAAAAGGAAGCTGGAAAGGCAGTCAGAACAGCAAAGGCCCAAACTGAGGAAAAGATAGCCAACTCAGTTAAGAAGGGGATAAAACCTTTTATAGGTACATCAGGAGCGAAGGAAGACCAAGGGAGGGATAGTGAGGCTTAATAAAGGGAGGAGGGTGGGCAGAGGGTGACTGTGAAAAGGCAGAGATACTAAACAAATATTTTTGCTCAGTATTTACAGAGGAAGAGGGGGAGGTACCTAAAACAAACAGTAGAAACACTCTGGATACAGAAGTTGATACCAGCCCATTTACAGAAGAAAGGGTTCTGAAAGAGCTCTTAAAACTGAAGGTGGACAAAGCAATGGGGCCTGATGGGATTCATCCCAGAATTCTAAAATAACTAAGGGTAGAACTAGTGACACCACTGACTACCCTCTTTAACAAATCATGGGAGGATGGGGTGGTACCTGAGGACTGGAGGAGAGCAGATGTGATTCCCCTTCATAAAAGTGGGAGCAAGGCAGAAGCAGGAAACTACAGACCTGTTAGTTTAACCTCAGTGGTAGGGAAAATGATGGAATCACTTCTGAAGGAAAGAATTGTTGAGTATCTAGAGGCCAGAGGAGCACAGGACCCAAGGCAGCATGGACTCACAGCGGGAAGGTCATGCCAGACAAATCTGATAGATTTCTTTGACTGGGTGACCAAAGTAGTTGATCAGGGAGGGGCTGTGGACATGGCCTACCTAGACTTTAGCAAGGCATTTGACACAGTCCCACACAAAAGACTAATATACAAGTTAGCCAGCCTGGGAGTGGGTCCCAAGATGACAGCCTGGGTAAAGAATTGGTTGAAGAATAGGACACAGAGAGCATTAGTAAATGGAGTCCACTCTGAAAAAAGGGGGGTTAGTAGTGGGGTACCGCAGGGTTCAGTATTAGGACTGGTCCTCTTCAATGTCTTTATAAGCGACATTGCAGAGGGACTGGAAGGAAAAGTATGTCTCTTTGCAGATGACACAAAGATCTGCAACAGAGTTGATGCACAAGGTGGGGTGGAAAGGATGAGAAGGGACTTGGCAAGGTTAGAGGAATGGTCAAATGTATGGCAGCTTAGATTCAATGCTAAGAAGTGCAAGGTAATGCACCTGGGAAACAAAAACCCAGGGGAAGAGTACACAATGTGGGGTGAGATACTAACAACAACAGAAATGGAAAGGGACATGGGGGTAGTCATATCAGATGACCTAAAGGTGGGCAAGCAATGTGAGAGGGCAGCAAGGAGGGCTGGGGGATACTGGGATGCATAGAGAGAGAGCATCACCAGTAGAAAACAAGAAGTTATTATCCCTCTGTACAGACAGCTGGTGAGACCACATCTGGAGTACTGCGTGCAGTTCTGGAGACCCAGTCTCCGCAAAGACATAGACAGGATGGAAGCTGTCCAGAGGAGGGCAACTAAAATGGTGCAGGGTCAGCACCGGAAGACATATGAAGAGAGACTTAGGAGCTTAATATGTAGCCTCGAGGAAAGGGGGACATGATAGAAACTTTCAAGTACCTCAAGGGAATCAACAAAGTCCAAGAGGTAGCATCTTTCAAAAAGAGGTGTGCAAGAACAAGGGCACAATTTGAAGATAGATAGGGAGGCTCAGAGGTAATTTAAGGAAGTATTTTTTCACAGAGAGGGTTGTGGATGTATGGAGCGGCCTTCCAGAGGAGGTTGTGGAGTCAAAACTGGTGGAATTCAAGCATGCATGGGACAGTCATAAGGCAATTCTAGGGGTGGGAGTAGGAAGAAGTAGGCTGCTGGTTAACTAGGATCTGCAGCTTATCCATCAGGTAGGAAAATGGGCAGACTGGGTGGGCCAAGCGGTCCTTATCTGCCGTCAAATTCTATGTTTCTATATCCCCTCCACTATGAGAACCTCCACCTCTGTGGGATCTACTGCTGGTATTGGCCAAGCTCATGGGTAAGCCATTCAAACCAATGCACAGGTGCGATATCTCCCACCTGTCGTGGAAGACCGCCTTCTTGGTGGCTATCACGTCAGCCAGAAGGATGGGAGATCACCAGGTGCTTTCCATAGAGTCTCTGTATCTGGTCTTCCACAGGGACATGGTTGTCCTTCGCCCCCACCCGAAATTCCTTCCGAAGGTGGTGTTGGAGTTTCACCTGAACCAGGTGTTGACTCTGCCGGTGTTCTACCCCAGTCACACCTCAGAGGCCGAGTATAGGCTCCATACTCTGGACCCTAGAAGAGCGTGCTCTTATAAGGAGCGGATGGCTGAAGTTTGGTGAGAGGTTTGCCAGCTGTTTATCACCTACATGGAAGCCGCACCTGGCAGACCTGCAGCCAAGCGGACGATAAGCAGGTGAGTCACCTCCTGCATAGACCTCTGCTATAGGTTGGCGGGCATGGAGCCACCCAGAGGGATAAGTGCTCATTCAACCCGCCATGCCGCTACTTCAGTGGCTGCTTCTACGGACGTCCCTATCCAGGAAATTCTGCAGGGCTGCTACCTGGAAGTCAGCACACACCTTTATTTCCCATTACCACATTGACCTAGAGTCACGCCGGGATGCTGGTTTTGGGACCTTGGTTCTCCAGTCCTTATTCCCCAAGTAAGTGTAAGGGAGAACTGCTAGGAGTCCGCCAAGAAGTGTGGATTGAATAACATATCCACATCCCTAGAAATACATATACCACTCCTAGAACTCCTGTTACAGGTGAGTAACCTGTATGTACCTTCACCAGGTTACTACTGTCCACCTCCTCATATCTGGCCCATATGGGGGCATACCAGCACTGCCTATGGATGCAGTTGCACGACTTGCTCTCTGTTGTGCCTCTGAGTCCCACTTGTCAGTTTGTGGGCATTTTATAAGGGGGATTAGAGGCAGCTTTTGACATAAGGTGACCTCCAGGGTCATTGGAGCGTGCATTTACATCAGACTAATGTCCTGGCTTTTCCTATCCTGTCTAGCACCTTTGACTCAGCGTAAGGTGCCCAACTCAGAGTACAGGTGGCTTGCTTTTTTGTCCTGCAGGTCATGCGACGGTGTTTGAACCCACCCGTTACTGAGCCTCAGGTGCCACCACCTGACCTAGAGTAGTCCTCTGTTCCTTCAGACCAAGAGGAGCCCCACCCCACCAAGTATTTTCTCCTACTCGGTGCTTCAAGTGAGCAGGCTCCAGCCTCATGAAGGGAAGCCTGGTAATCTGGCGCATTTAAGTTTGAATCTGTGAGAAGACTGATTTTAGGAAGATAGAAAAGTTACAGTACTTATTCAATAAGATCTTTAGTTTTGGTTATCTTCTCCTTAGAGTACCACTTACCCATTATCCACCCTCTGTGTAGAGCCAGAGCTGCTGGGAAGCTCACCCCAGTAAGAAGGTAGTGAGTCATGCTGCCAACCATTCTTCCCCTAGCTGCCTATTCCCCTGCAGGAACTACGTTCTGGCAGAAAATTTCAACATCGCCAAAAAGTTACCAAGAAAAAAACTATTCTAGGGATGTGGATATGGTGCACTATCCACACTTGCTTTTCTTTCCCTTTGATTTCAGTCAGAACATCTTCAAGCTAAGCTATTCCCACCCACCCAGGTGGTATACTCTTTGGCACTGTCCTAATGTCAGATCATCCTTTCTGCTGGAAGAGTCAGGTCTCACTTCGAGGGGGCTCTTGCAGCAGGTTACACCATAAGGACTGAAGCTGGCATGCGCCAGGACCCATGTAAAACTTCTAGCTAGCAGTCTATAGCAGGGGACCACCCCTGATGTCAGACTGCCCCTGACATCCCTTGTGGTATAAGAGGAGCTGCACCATCTCCATTCTTTTTCCCACCGTCAACCCGCGCAAGTTGGACCTCTACAGATGCCTTCTGCTCAAGTTGACCATTTTATCGCATTACCCGTGCTTTCTTATTTTTAGTATTCTTTGTGCATGTCTGAATGAAGTGCGCTTGTGGCAAGCAGCTGCCCCACAAGAACAGCCATTCGACGTGCTTGTTTTCCTTCGGCCCAAATCACGACGTTGAGGCCTGCCAGCACTGCCAAGTACTCAATCAATGCACCTGGCTTTGCCACCAGAAGACCTTGGAATACTTCCTGCTGCAGCAGAAACTACTTTCAATGGAGAAGGTGCTTCACCAGAGTACCTCCTCTTCCCTGGTCTCTGGTGCCTCCTCTTCTTCGGCGATGGAGCCGAAGAAATCTTCGGGAAAGCACAAACACCGGGAGAAGTACAGAGAGAAACCCCGGTCTTCTTCCTGCTACAGGTCCCCGTGGGAGGTCGGCTCCCTACACTCTGTTGGCCTCCTCTCTCCCTCCTGGCTGCCAGTGATCAAACCACCCGCTCTGGTTTCTGTCACGGGCAGTGGTTCCTTGGGACTCTGGTCTCGGACTTCAGTCTCTCAGCCCCTGAAGCTCTGGCCCATTCTGAACATGGGTATTCAGCCAGGTGGCTTGACTGGGTCTTCTGCTTCGGGTGGCGGGTCCTTGCCTGTCACCCTCCCAGTCAAGGGATCTATGAAGTCTGTTCCAGAGTCAGAGACCAACATCACCTCACGATGCCCAGGGCATGCAGTCTTCTCCCTTGGGAGGGTGACACCTTTGCCCCACTCAGAAGTTGGCTCCCCTGTTCGAGCTTACCCTTCCAGGCCGGCGCCAGCTGCCTCCCCAGCCGACGCCTGTTCCATCGACCCCAGCTTCACTGGCGCAGACTCTGGCAACACTGCAACTGTCATCCCATGACCTCACCCAGCCCACAGCAGTGGGACAGACTATTGACCTCCTGACTCCAGTCACACCGACACCAAGTTGTTCTTTACCTTGGGACCAGAAGCCAGTAACCTGACACCAGTTGAGCTGACCTGCCCCACAGATACCAGTTACACTGACCTTGCCCCAGTTCCCACAGAGATTAATGCTCTTTTTTATGGCCTGGTGGGCATATTTTAAAGACCAGGAAGCCCCAAAGGAGTCTTCAACTCCAAGAAAGCTCCAATGCTGACCCCTACAAAGCCTACACCACAGCCGGATACAGATCTTTCTAGGCCTCATAAGTCGAAGTCTCAGTGCTCACCCTCTCCCTTCCTGGATTCGGGTGAATCAGGGGGACAATCTTCCTCCTCCTTGTATGATGACTCTGGAGATTCGGACATTGCTTCAGAGCTGGAGGAGACCAAGGACACCCCGCGGTCTCCCCCCAGATGACCCAACGTTCATGGATGTGATGAGGCACATCCAGGCTCTCACGGTCTGGGACACTGAGGAAGTGGACCCAGAGCAACATCGATTTGCCACTTCCCTTATTAAGGAGACCCTGCCTCTAGTGGTTCCCCTCTCATAGACTTCTTCAGGGATGTCAACAGGCCGGCTTGGAAATTCACATCTTGTACCCCAGCGACATCCAAAAAGGCAGATCGCTTGTATAATGCCCCTCTGGGTGAACCCTTTTATGGCGAGCACCTGTAAGCTAATTCTGTTATTGATGCGGCCCATGATCGTTCAAAACAACCCCGACACCTCAGTACTCAGCCTCCAAATAAGGACTCTAGGCAGATTGACTGTTTCGTCGAAAAGGTCTACTCTTCCACCTGTGCCATCTGTCCCTTAAACTTTCTTGCCCACATGGTTCAATATCAGAATGACCTGTGGGAGAAGGCCTTTAAGGGGGCTCAAGCTCAGCCAGATCTCTCCGGGGAAAGCTGAGCTACTGCAATTCCTTAAGTCAGGCTCTGATGTGGGGACCCACGTCCTCCAAGCCTCCTACGATTCTGCGGACTCTGCAGGAAGAGCTGCAGCTATGAGAATCTGCCTACGCCGCCATGTGTCTTAGGGTTTGCTCTGGATGTCTAGTCTAAGATCCTGGACACTCCTTTCAGAGACTCCATCTTGTTAAGAGAGGATTCCCAGAATATTATCACTTGCCTCCAAGAGTCTGGAAAGGCTATCCGATCAGTTAATTTCCTATATCGGTGTCAGGCTAACTCCTCCCAGCATCATCCTTTTCGTTGCCAACTCCAAGCAACAACCTAGAAGTCAGCAGCACAGGGGTGCCTTTAAGAGAAAGGCTACTTCCCAAACCACCGGAGGTTCCGCTCCCAGAACCTCGCAAGCTGCGCTGCCTGTCCCAGACTCCTCTGCCTGACTGTTTGCCCTACCCCCCCCCCAGCGGAATCCCTAAAGGAGGTGGTGGGGGAGGTAGCTTCTCTCTACAGGGAGGGTTGGGGCAGGATAACCTCGGACCAGTGGGTGCTCCAGTTAGTGGAACAGGGACATACACTAGAACTGTCAGAGATTCCTCTGGACAATCCTCCAGATCCTTCCCATTACCCGTAGGCCCATCTCTGTTTGATCCAAGATGAGATAGCCTGCTTTTGCAGAAGTGTCTATCAAACTAGTTCCCCCGGCACAACATGGGAAGAGTTTACTTGTATTTCTTCCTAGTACCCAAGAAAGCAGGAGATCTGCACCCCATTCTGGATCTCGGCCATCTGAACAAATTCATAGAGTACAAAAGGTTCAGGATGGTCGCTTTTCCCGGTCTTCTCCGCTTACTTCATCAAGGGGATTGGCTCTGCTCCCTGGATATGCAGGACACTTACCTCCACATTTTGGTGTTATAGGGACGTGGATATGTTCTTCATCCACACATTTTGGCATGGCCTTTCACCTTTAAGATTCACTGGAAAGTCTTCAAGCTGGCTCCTCCCAGCTACCTGGGTGGTATATCCCTCAACCCTCTTGTCTGTTTTTGTGAGTTCAGATCAACCTTTGGTCTCCAGTTCTGGAGGGATTCAAACTGTTAACCTCTTGTTAGCATACCCAATGCACAGGCTCAAATATATCTGTCTTCGGGGGGCCAGATATGTTTGTCTACGGGCACCTAAGCAGGCGTGCAGAAATGAACCCTTTAAAACTTTTAAAGACCTCAGATTTAAAACGTTTCTCTTTCCAGTTTGGTACCACCATACAAGCTATGTCTGCTGCCTGCTATAACCATAAATATTTCTCGGCAAAAGGAAGCAATTCAAAGACAGACCAGGTTTTCTCTAAAGTTAGAGTTTTTACTAAAATATATAATACGTCAAGCATACAATACAGAACTCTTGTATCACAAGACATACATATCTTTAAACAAAACAAGGTTTAAAACAACGCAATTCCTACGACAATATTTAGATTTTGTCTAGCTTTCTAAATACCTGTTTTTAGTGCTCGGATGTTATCTCGGTCAGAGTCAGATAAGTGTCCCTGTAGTGAAAAATAATAATTTCAAGCTGTATTTGCCAACCCCTTTTGGGTAAAGGTCATCCAGCTCCTCCTCTGTCAAAATATCTAAAAAAAAAAAAAATATATATTTCTGTACAACCACAGGATGTCATTTCAAAGTATTTATTCTGCAACCTTAGAATAACTCAAGTTTCAAATGACACTCTCTTTGATCTCATGCTGTACCCTCCTCACACAGGTTTCATATGAGCATTTGACACCTCACCTCTGTGTAATAACCCGTTTTCTCTTCAACGTGTTAAACCTTTTTTATGATTTCCCTCTTAACAAAGTTAACTTAAACCAGTCTGTAATTAACTCAGAGAAACAGGATCCTTGATTAAAGTCTTCCAAGTAACACATTGTCTCTAAAAACTGAGTGAGTGTGATGCATGCTGTCAGCATTTCTGTTAGCTGGCTTCTGTCAGCTGAAATCTGGGGTGAGAGAGGTCCTTCCTAGAGCATTTGATTTTTCAGCAGAGACAGTCATTAATACATTTTATATAAAAAAAAAAAGAAAATAAATAAATATGATACAGCACTTTAGAACTGGATGTCTATATCATGGGTTGCACAGATCCAACCGGCGTCACAAGAAGTGGCTCTGCCGCTATTCTTCCTCCTCGACTGAGGGGAGGCTTCGACGCAAGTTGCGTCTGATTACGAGGACCTTATGTGGCAACAGTTGCTTCTGGATGGTCAGAAACAGACACCAGCTCACCCTGGCAATCACATGGCTATAGCCGTCTTTGCTGTTGCCTACTCCTCCTGAGTTTCCCGAGCCGGTCGACACCACCCCTCTGCCTGCAGAGCAAGTGAAGACCATTTTGTCTCTGCCTAAATCTGCCTCTCCACCGATCATGGTGGAGCCGCCACCTTGTCAGCCACTGTCCTGGGCCCTGTCCAACGAGTCTCGTTCAACTAAGAAGCTTCCCCATTGGCTGTCTGTCATTCTCATGCTCGCCCACGGCAGGTTAAAGGTGTCTCAGGCTGTTGCCCACTGTATGGGGACTCTTCAGATTTCAATGATAACTCCTCACTACACTCCCATCCAGTTGACGCGGAGTCAACTGGGGATCTCTCCATGGAGGAGGGCCCTTTGTAATTCTTGGGTATCCTCTCTCATTTCCAAATCCACAGGGATGCAGTTGGAGCCCATTTAGAAGTGGGCCCATTACCTCCTTACTGATATCCTGGATAAGGGGGATTCACCAACAGAGGCCTTCCCAGTGGCCGAGGCTATTGTCAGTTCGGCCCTGGAGCTCTGGCAGCACCCTGCTTCCTGCTCCGTGCCATCAGCCTATATGGCCCGCAAATGTGCCCATCGGTTCCTTTTCAAGGTTCACTGAACACCCCTTGGCCAAGGGGATAGTGACCGATTCCATGTTTCGGTGCTCGGGTCATAAGGACGTTGATAAATCTCCAGACAAGCAGTCTCAAGAAATTGGACTACTCCGCAAAGAAGGTTTATGCTGCCTTCTTGCTCGGTCTCTGCCAGGCGAGCTCTGGGGTCCCTGGATGAGGTGCTTCCTCATCTCCCCAAAGACCACCAGACCATGGTCAAATGGGTCCAGGACCAGGGTCGCGCAGTGGCCAAACAGCAGTTCCAGATGGTTCTGGATACTGGGAACCCTTGTGTCTGCTCGGTGGCAGCCGCCATTGCCATGTGCTGTAGAGCTTGGCTGAGGATCTCTACCTTCATGGCAGATACTCAGCATAAATTGATGGACGTACCCTTTCTGGGCACTGACTTGTTCGGGCCTGGAGTAGACTGTCACCTCCAGCGCTTAGAGAAGACCAGTGCCACCTTGGACTCTGTCCAGCCCATCCAGAAGGACTCTAAAGGGCTCCAAGCAGCAGAAGCGCAACCCTTTCAGCCTTCCACTCCTATGGCCAAACCAGCCCAGTATCATTCTGGGCAGCAGACTCAGTCTTGGTGCCCCTGGCCCACGTCGGTGGCTTTGGTGCCCCGTAAACCCGGAGGTAAAGGCCCCGGCAGTTCCTCGGCCGGGCCGTCTTGCTCCACCAAGCCTGCACAGTGACGGGATGGGGGTTGCCAACCCCATATAGTCACACCTCCCTTAGGTCCTCCTGTGGGGGTTGGCTCCATTTCCTTTCCACCTGGTCTGCTGTTACCATGGACAGGTGGGTCCTGGAAGTGATCAGTCAGGGTCTGCCTCTGGAATTTGAGCAGTGCTCTCTAAGCCGAGCCCACGCCCCACGGAAGGGCTTGGTAACTGCAGACACTTGGTGGGTTCTCCGAGCCAACATAGCCCAACTTCTTAACAAGGATGTCAAGGTCAGAGTAGTGGATCCTCATGCACATTCAGGGTTTGTCTCCAGATACTTCCTGGTGCCAAAATGGATGGGGGGGCTGGCGCCCTATTCTAGGCCTGCATAACATAAGTTCATCAGGTCCTGGACCTTCAGGATGGTAACTCTGTCTCAGATCACACCATCTCTCAGGCAGGACATGTGGTTCTGCTCTCTGGAGATTCGGGATGTTTTTTCACGTCCCGATCTGTCCGTCCCACCAAAGGTTCCTCGTTTCCGGGCAGAGGGAGACCTATACAAGTTCCAGGCCATGCCATTCTGCCTCTTCTCAGCCCCCAGGGTCTTCACCAAATGCACAGCAGTGGTAGCAGCCCACCTGAGGCATTGAGGGGTCAGGGTGTACTCCTACCTGGATGACTGGTTGTTGGCAGGTCCTTCCAGGCAGGAGGTGGAGCAGTTCAGGGATCTGGCCTTTCAGATCTGCATCAACCTGGGCCTGCTTAATGAGCCCAAGTCGCAACTCACGCCCATGCAGGTGATCAGTTTCATTGAGGCAGAGCTTGACTCTGTGCCGAGCCAGAGTCGAGCTCCCAGCAGACAGGGCAGAGGTTCTCTCTTCCTGTGACCAATCATTTCTGGTTGGGCACTTGCACCCTGCCTGGTACTTCCTGGGTTACATGGCGGCCTGCACCACTGTGGTCGGTTGGGCCCGCTTGCATATGCGCTCCCTGCAGTGGGAGCTGGCCAGTCAGTGGTCCCAGCGCAAAGGTCACTTCGACCAGCTGGTCACAATGACCCAGAGGATGTGGGACACTCTCCAGTGGTGGACCATCCTGGAACATCTGCAGGAAGGGATCCCATTCGTTTTCCCCGAGCTGACTGTCACCCTGACGACTGCCTGTCATAGGCTGGGGTGCCCACGAGCTCTGGACCCCTGAGGAGTCCCAATGCCACATCAGTCTGCTGGAGCTGACTGCATTTGTTCAGGGGCAGGTGGTTCCAGTCCAGATGGACAACACCACAACCATGTACTACCTCAACAAGCAGGGAGGGATGCATTCCATGCCATTGGGCAAGGAATCTCTCTGCACTTGGACCCTAGTGCACAGCCTGAAGGCAGATCTCCTAGCCATCCATGTGGCAGGAGCCTCCAATCAGTTGGCGGATGCCTTTAGCCAAGTGGGCAAGGCATCTCACAAGTGGTTCTGCCACCCAGAGGTAGTTTACAGTCTGTTTTCCCAGTGGGGTGCACCCCTCAGGTGGACCTGTTTGCCTCCAGGGAGCACGCAAAGCTGAGGCTGTGTTGTGCCCACCCCCTCAGCAAGACACTCTGCAGGGGGATGCCTTTTTGAGGCCGTGGACCTCGGGTCTCTTCTATGCCTTCCCTCCACTTCATTTGATCCACAAAGTGTTGCTCAAGATCAAGAAGGGACAAGGCACATGTGATCCTGGTGGCTCTGGACTGGCTCCACCAGTTTTGGTACCCAGATCTCCTCAGCCTCGGCAACAGGCTCCCAAGGCATGTTCCAGCATGCTCGGACCTGCTTTCCATCAACCAGGGGAACATACTCCATCCGGACCTTCAATCCCTGCACCTGACAGCCTGATTCCTGAGTGGCTAGAGTTCTAGGCTTTGAGTCTGTCTGAAGGTGTCTTCAGTGTTGTGAGGCCTTTTAGGAAGGAGTTGGCAAGAAAACGCTATGTCTTCAAATGGAAGAGATTCTCTATTTGATGTCTGGGCAAGGGGTTGGACCCTTTGACTTGTCCAGGGGCCATCATTTTGAACTACCTCTGGTCTCTCTCCAAAGGGGCTCTTCGGTCAACGACCCTTAAGGAGCACCTGGCAGCCATCTCTGCTTACTGGGCGCGGGCCAGTCAGCGGTTGGTGGCATAGGAGACAGTGGTCTGGTGCTTTTCCAAAGGCTTAGATCACATATTCCCTCCGGTGCATGAACCTCCACCTTCATGGGATCTGTTGCTGGTACTGGCAAAGCTCATGGGCAAGCCATTTGAACTGGTAAGTTTGAGATGTCACATTTGTCGTGGAAGACATCCTTCTTGATGACCATCATGTCAGCCAGAAGGGTTGGGGAGCTCCAGGCACTCTGTCGAGTCTCCTTATCTAGTCTTCCACAGGGACAAAGTTGCCTGTGCCCCAACCGGAAGTTCCTCCCAAAGATTGTGATGGAGTTTCACCTGAATCAGGTGATGACTCTTGCGGTGTTCTGCCCAAATCACACCTCTGATGCTGAATACAGGCTTCATATTTTGGACCTGAGGCAAGCGCTCGCCTATTACAAAGAGCGCACGGACGGAGTTCGGGGAGAGGATCGCCAGCTGTTTGTCACCTATGCTGAAGCCACACCTGGCAGTCCTGCAGCCTAGCGGATGATTGGCAGGTGGATCGCATCCTACATTGATCTCTGCTATAGGTTGGTGGGTAGGGACCCTCCCATAGGGCTAAGAGCTTATTCCACCTGCTATACCGCTGTGTCGGTGTCTGCTTCTAGGGACATCCCTATCTAGGAAATCTGCAGGGCTGCTACCTGGAAGTCTGCACACACCTTCATTTCCCATTACCACATTGACCTAGAGTCACACCGGTATGTTGGTTTGGGGGCCTCGGTTCTCCATTCTTTGTTCCTGAAGTAGGGGGTGTGTGCCTGCCTCCCTCCTCCCAGAGAACTGCTAGGAGTCTGCCAAAATGTGTGGCTAGAACAACATATCCATGTCACTAGAAAAATGGGTTACTCACCTGCAACAGTAGATCTGCCACGGAGTGGTCTCTTGCAGCAAGTAATACACTTGGGTTGTTGCGGCGCAGGGCAGCTTTTCTAGTAGTCTTTTCCAGGGGCCTCCCACACATGACATCACCTTCCTGTTTCTTATGCAAGTGTAGGTGGTCCCTGATATCCTTGGTTCATTTTCCCACCGTCTTCAGCTTGCACGCAGCAGCTAGTGCAACTTCAGCAGCAGTCATTGAATTTGAGCAAACAGCATTGAAAAACGAATGGCCAAAGAATCTTCAAGCAAGATAGTGTTATTCCATTCCTGCCGGTTGCGGTAGAAAAAAATATACTGTTTCGACAACCACTCCACTTGTGTAAGGTGTCTGGGACCCATATGACACCGCCTCCTGCATACATTGCCAGGAATTTAACCAGGCAACCCATCGTCGATGGCTGCAGGAAATAAAACATTTAATGAGCAGAAATTGTCTCTTATGGAGAATCAGGGGGCTCATCCCAAGAGCTCCCCATCCACTGATTCTCATAAATGGTACAAAAAAGAGGAGCCCTCCTCACACACTCTGTGCCTAAATGCTCGTCGACTGCCACCGTTACAGGTGCCCCACCATCGACTATGCGTTCAACCACTGCCTCCTCAACGGGAGGTTACAACCTCTCGTCGACTGCGCTTTCCATCACTTTAACAGCAGTCTACAATAAACCCTTTATGGGTTGCATCAACATCCTGTCGACGGGGGCTCCTCTCCAGTCGACGGAGACCTCATTTCAACATCCTACTCGTGCTTCTCCACCAGCTCAGTCAACGACAGGTCGCATTCCAATGGGGAAACCTGCTGCATTTGCTATGCAAACTGCTCCTCCACCTTCACAGGCATAGTCTCATAGGGGCCAGGTGGGCAGGGATTGGGACCCTGGGCCTTACCACCCAGGAGCAAGACCTGCTCAGACTACATTACATAATCCCCTTAGTTTCCCAGAAGGCCCCCCCCTTTTAGTGGACGTTGCCTCTGTAGTTCAGCAGGTTTTGCATGCCATTCAGAATACTCAGCCCTCCGACCCAGGGGAGCCGAGTCACCCATCCCGTTCCTTACTCCTCCGCCTAAACATTTCCAAGGTGACAGAAACCCTTCACCGCCCTAGTCGCCTCCCTCGTACATAAATGACTACCTATCAGACAAGGCTGAATTTCCAGCAGATTTTACTGGAGATCTGGAGGATGAGGAATTTCAAGATCTGGACTTCCAGCCGCAGTCCCCCCCTTTCAGATATTTCTTCCTTAAATGAGAATTTATCCTGTCAGGTGGCTGCCTCTCCTCCCGATGACCCATCCTTTCATGAGATGATGGTCCAGATTCAGAAAGTCATGGGTTTCTCCACTGCTGAACATGACGAACAGTGTATGGATATGGCAGATTATCTAGAACTCCCACAGGAACCAGTCTTAGAGGTACCCCCACTTATACAGACCTACCAAAATGCTATGCTTGCTGCTTAGAATCAGCCTTCTGCTGTTATGGCTATTCCCCACAAGGTGAATCACCTCTGCCAGGCTCCTCTGGATCACCCTTTTCTAGCCACTACTACTGAAGCAGATTCAGTAGTGAGCACTGCCGCTCATGATCGTACTGTAAATGACCAAAATACATGAGCTCTTACGTTCTGATAAAATTCCCATAGGATTGACTCTTTGGGGGGGGGGAAGGTTTTCCAAGCAGGTACCATGAATCTCAGAATCCTAAATTATATGAGACATATGACCAAGTACCAGCATACACTCTGGTTCTATGCCATATAATTAGTCAAACACTCTGCTTCACAGGAAAGGGAACAATTACTGGCTACAATATCTACTGGCTATTCCATCTCCCGACACTTACTTCATTCGGGCTATAATGCTGTCGATACTTCGACCTGCATGTCAGCAACAGGCATTACCTTGCGTCGCCATGCTTGACTTCGTGTCTCAGGCTTTACACCTGATGTACAGCATAGAGTGGTCAATGCCCCCTTTAATAGGTCCAAACTTTTTGGTCCAGGTACCCAAACGCTGATAGATGATCTCCAGTTTTCAGGAAGAACACTACGCACGGTCCATGGCATGTACCATACATCCCAGCCATCGCATTATCCTCAATCTCCTTTTTATTCCAGAAGAGGTGGAAAATAGAGGCTTACACAGAAGCGGATTCCGAGGTTGTTTCCAGTCTTCCAGAAACAGTGGTTCTGCTGCCAGGGGTGCCAGCTCCTACCCTCCTGGTGGGACTGGTCAGCCTCTCTCCCAGTGACCAACTGGGGCTCTGTCCACGCTTCCTTTACCAGGTCTCTGAAGCAGCTTGCAGTGGAACCCCAATCCCCCTGCCTCTGTGCTCCGACCTGTTCTCACAGGAGCAGAGAACCAATCTAGTCTCTCCACCTTCATGCATGGTTCCTACAGACTTGGCCATTGATCATTTCTGGGTGTCCCTTCCCCCACCCCAGGTGGCAGAGGTTCTAGTGGCAGCCAGAAAACCCTCCTCTAGATCTACATATGCCATGAAGTGGAAGTGATTCTGCATATGGGCCTCTGCTCGTCATCTGGATCTTTTAACTTGTCTGGAGAATCTTGTTCTAGAGTATCTCCTTTCCTTATTTAACTCAGGCCTGAGTTACTCATCCATTAAGGTGCATCTTTCAGCCATCTCTGCATACCATGCACCTATAGATGGCAAGACCCTTGCCCAGCTTGACTTATCCCACTCTTTTTTGTGGGGTATCCTGCATCTAAAGCCTCCCATCTGGGACCCTTTCACCCCCTTGGGATCTGTTATTTATTTTAGAAAAACTTGCGTTGCATCCCTTTGAGCCTGCCACAAGCTGCGAGCTTTGCTTTCTGTCGTGGAAAGTTATTTTTAGTTGCTATTACTTCTGCTCAAAGGATTTTTGAGCTCCAGGCTCTGATGTGTAAAGAGCCTTATTTAGTTTTTCACAAAGACGGGGTGTCCTTGAGAAATGATCCTAAGTTCCTTCCTAAGGTGGTGTCCGAGTTTACCCTGAATCAGGACATCCATCTTCCTGTGTATTACCCAGAGTATTCTAACTCAGGGGAGGCCTTACTTGCATATTCTGGATATCCATTGGGTGCTTCGTTATTATTTGGACCACACCCGAGCCATCAGAAAAACTGTTGCCTTCACCCGAAGGAAAGAAGGGGCTTCAGTTTCTAAACAGTGTTTGTCCAAATGGTTGGTTAATTGCATTGTTTACTGCTACCACAAATATGACAAGCTGCAGCGGCCATTTGGAGTTCTGTCCACACCTTCATCTGACGTTAGTCTGGACATCCCTTCTAAACATAGCGTGGGTTTTGGACTGGCTGTTCTTCAGGGCCTGCTCTCTTAAAATCTTTACTCTGACCTCTACCTCCTCCCAGCTGACCGGGGTCAGTCCTCTCACTGCTTGGGACTCTGTCCTTATGGTGTATCCTGTTGCAAGAATCCCTTCTAAGTGAGATAAGAACTTATCGTAACAGATCTTGGAGAGGAGCTCTTGCAGCAGGTGCTGCTTTCCCTCCCTCCACCCCCCTGGTGACTGCTTCTCCATCTTTTTTCCCCTCTGTTTTAGAGGAGTGCCTCAGTTCTCCATTTTTCTGTGCTTACCGGGATCTCTGGTGGGAGAACTGATGTGGTTCTGGGGGACCGCCCCTTTTATACCACAAGGGACGTCTGGAGTGAGTCGATGTCAGGGGGCGGTCCCCCACTATAGACTGCTAGCTAGATGTTTTCTGTAGGGTCCTGGCACCTGCCGGCTTCAGTCCTTATGATATAACTAAAACAAGTTAATATTAATAAATCCCCTGGTCCAGATGATATCCACCCAAGGGTATTAAAAGAACTTGCAGAGTATAGCTATCTACCCCTAACTAACATCTTCCAGCATTCACTAGATTCTGGGGAAGTTCCGTATGACTGGAAAGTGGCATCGGTGGTTCCCATCCACAAAAAAGGACCAAAAAATAAACGGTTACAGGCCTATCAGCCTTACCTCACTTATCGGGAAAATCTTGGAAAATTTTATTAAACTTTATCTTGGAACATATTAATCATAGTGAACTAACAGATAACCTTCAACATGGTTTTACTAAATCTAGATAGTGTCTAATTTACTAACCTTTTATAACAAGGTCATATGTGCAACAGATGGAAATTCAGTGGATCTAGTATTTATAGACTTTGCCAAAGCTTTCAGCAAGATACCTCATTTTGAGCTCATCAAAATATTAAGGGCATACAAACTAAATTATATTATAAATTGGATTATTAATTGGCTAGAGGGTAGGAAAGAGTCTCGTTATTAATGGAGAATTTTCAAATTGGGGCCCAGTTCCTAATGGTGTCCCCCAGGGATTTGTGCTGGGTCCCTGTCTATTTAACATATGTCTCCACCTTAAAAAGACGATGATGATATTTGGTTGATGAAATTTGCTGATGACTGTCTTATAGGCTCCATCATTAATAACAATAATGCAAGATCTGTTCTCCAAGTTTTTCTGGATAAAATTGCAAATTGATCCTGTGATAGAAAATTAGTCTTAAATGATAAATGTAAGATGATGCATTTGGGCATTCATAATCATTATTTTCAATATACTTTGGGGTCCGAAATACTACACCAAACCACCCAAGAGAAAGATCTAGGAATACTAATTACTCCTGATTTAAAATTCAAATCCCACTATACCATTCAAGTAAACAGGGCTAACCAGAACCTAAATTTTATCCTTAGACATGTAGCCAGTTGTTCCATGGATGTACTATTGCCACTATATACTGCATTGGTTAGGCCACACCTTGAATATTGTATTCAAGTTTGGTCTCCTTACACTAAAGAAGATATTCTAAAAATTGAGAGGGTCCAGCGAAGATTCACTAGGGCTATTATGGGCATGGAGAGAAAATCTTATGAGGAGAGGTTTAAAATCCTGAATATGTATACTCTGAGGTATAGAAGACCTAAGGGGAGATATGTGTCTCATATATAGCTCAATAAGGGATCCTACCCTTGTAACAGGACTGGGCCTAATTGAATCTGAATATAGACTCAGCAATCGGAAACACAGCAGACAACTATTGATGAGTAAGTGGTACACTATAAGAAGGAAAAACTGGTTCAATATGAGATCCATTTCAATTTGGAATAATCTTCCAGCTTTAGTGGTAGATAGTCCAAGCACAGACCACTTTAAATCTAATTTAGACTTGGCAATGACTGATTCTATTAAATTCTGCCTCAATTTTTAGGAACCTAATGGCAAGCATTATGGACTTTTGTCTTCTCGCTTATATAAACCTATGAAACCTGCTGCAAGAGCTCCTCTCGAAGATCTACTGTTAAGGTAAGTCCTTGTATAATTGTAATGTCTCCTTTGCAGCTCCCTGCACATGGTGTAGGCCAGTTTTCTTCATCTCTTTTCAAGAGGTCATCTTTTTCATCAGGGCAGAGCTCAACTTCTTCTGGGCCAAGGCTCGACTCAGTTGACTGGACAGTTGATCTTTCCTTCTTTGCCTGATCATTTCAGTTTGGGCGCTTGCACCCTTGTCCAGGACTTCCTGTGGCTGCTGGGGTACATGGCATCTTACCTCAGCATGGTCTGGTGGGTCCGCTGGCAAATGTGCCCCCTGCACTGGGAGCTGGCCTTCCATGGTCTGTGCCTAGGTCACCTGGACCAGCTGGTCATGGTGACGCAGCTGATGTGGGATGCCATCCAGTGGTGGCTTGTCCAAGAATGGATAGCAGAAAATTGCTGTTCCACTCCAGTGAACCTGTGCCAGGCTGAGGTCTAAGTAATCATGTAAGCAAGAAAACTCTGCACCAGGTTCTAGTACAAAATTACAGTTTATTGTAAATACCAAAACATGCAGGGGGCCACAGAGCCCATAGGTTCTGGACCCCCAAGAAGTCCTGATACCACATCAACCTGCTGGAGCTCTCTGCAGTGCGTCTGCTCTGATGGCTTTCGCTGCATCTGTTTGGAGTCCGTTCATGCAGGTCCAGATGTACAACACCATGACCATGCACTACCTCAACAGGCAGGGTGGGACGCATTCCCTCTGGATGTGCCGGAAATCCCTCTGCACCTGGACCCTCGTGTGCAGCTTGGGCGCCAGTCTTTTGGTGTTATGTGGTCGGAGCCTCCGACCACCTAGTGAACACCCTCAGCAGAGTGGGCAAGGTGTCTCATGAGTGGTCCCTTCATCAGGAGGTAGTGTGCCACTTGATCTTCGAGACTGTCTCTTACAGTAGGTCATAAGACGTAGGTACCTTCTGCCGAAGGCACTTGTTTCCGGAAGACTTCTTAGCAGTCATACCTGGGACCGCCCCCTCATGCACCACATGACCAGGTCTGTGCACTATAAAAGAGAGGGTGGTCCTGATACTACTCAGTTTCTTTCTTTCTCCGTGACCTGCACACATCTCTCCTGGAGATCAGCTCAGCAGTACCTTCGCCTTTTAACATTTTATTTTTTTCTACAAACTTTTGTCATTGCTGACCATCTTTACTACAGACTTGGCCATTACTCATTTTGGGTGTCCCTCTTCTCTCCCCGGTGTGGAGGTTCTAGTGGCAGCCAGAAAACCCTCCACTAGATCTACATATGCCATGAAGTAGAAGTGATTCTGCATATGGGCCTCTGCTCACCATCTGGATCCTTTTACTTGTCTGGAGAATCTTGTTCTAGAGCATCTCCTTTCCTTATTTAACTCAGGCTTGAGTTACTCATCCGTTAAGGTGCATCTTTCAGCCATCTCTGCATACCATGCACCTATAGATGGCAAGACCCTTGCCCAGCTTGACTTATCCCGTTCTTTTTTTTTTTTTTTTTGTGGGGTATCCTGCATCTAAAGCCTCCCACCTGGGACCCTTTCCGCCCTTGGGATCTGTTATTTATTTTAGAAAAAACTTGTGTTGCATCCCTTTGAGCCTGCCACAAGCTGCGAGCTTTGCTTTCCGTCATGGAAAGTGTTATTTTTAGTTGCTATTACTTCTGCTCAAAGGATTTTCGAGTTCCAGGCTCTGATGTGTAAAGAGCCTTATTTAGTGTTTCACAAAGACAGGGTGTTCTTAAGAAACAATCCTAAGTTCCTTCCTAAGGTGGTGTCCGAGTTTACCCTGAATCAGGACATCCATCTTCCTATGTATTACCCAGAGTATTCTAACTCAGGGGAGGCCTTACTTGCATATTCTGGATGTCCATTGGGTGCTTCGTTATTATTTGGACCACACCCGAGCCATCAGAAAAACTGTTGCCTTCACCCCAAGAAAAGAAGGGGCTTCAGTTTCTAAACAGTGTTTGTCCAAATGGTTGGTTAATTGCACTGTTTACTGCTACCGCAAATATGACTTTACTAGACCAATGAAGATACTTTGAATTTTCACAAGTATAATTACATCTTCAGCATTGATGAAGATGCTTTCAACCCTTTAATTGACTGTGGCTTTTGCCGTCTCGTTGACTGTGGCTTTTGCCGTCTTGCTGACGGTGGCTTTTGCCCTCACTCTTGTAATAAATGATGGACTGTCATCGACTCGTTGCCACTGGCTTTGATAGGCTTCTCCACTCTCATTGGGGAAGGTTTCAGCCCTCTGGTCGCCATGGGTTTCACCTTTAAATCGACACTGGCTTTGGGTTATTCATTGCTGATGACTTCTCATTGCGGTAGACTTTGCCCTTCTCCTCGATGAGGACCTGGACCCTCCTGTCCACAATGGACTCCAGAATAATCTGCGGGCCTAGACCCAGGTGCCCTTGCCTTTAACATCACTGTGGGCCTCTTCACCGTGATTTTATGTGCTGCCTGACCGGTGCCTGGCTATTGGGGGGTCCTTGTAATTTGCCCAGACTCTGTTTGGTCTTTAACTGAAACTCTGCCCTCGTACTGAGTATACGGTTATTTATTCCACTGCTTCGACATCGATGTTGTTCTTGACAACCGAGGGACTCTCTTGAACAGTGCTGGCTCCTTTGAGTCAACTCTTTGAACCTGCTGGGGTTTATTTCCCCACCAGTTTTCTTCTCTCCATTATTACCAATGAAGTGTGACCATGTCTCTTCAGAGCTCAGAGTTGGGCCTATAGGGCATAGGTGGATGTGCCTATTCTTGTGGCCTGGTGGCTTCACCTCCGGATCCCATCCCGGTCTCCACCTGTAACTCTGCTGCACACCAAGCTCTGTCTACAGTTGGGGTAGAGTACCTCTTTTTTTCTTGTTCAAGACTAGAGACCAGACCAGTTCTACCCTCTGGGGCCCAGGTATAGGAGCTGCACGCCCCTAGGTATGAATTGGCTTATTATTTGGAGATGTCCTCACAGTGGTCATCCCACTTCCTGGGGATGCTTCCGCAGCCACTATGCTCGCTGCTTGGAACCTCTGACGGCTATTGTATACATGACTTCTACTATGAAAATGTCTCACATGACATGTCGGGTCTTTTGCTTCCCCCTTTCTGAGTTTTCTTCTTGATGCTGCTTTTCAAGGTCTCTGAGGCCCATCACCTCTGGTTGCACTGTAGTTTGGTGCATTCCATGTAAATGTTTGCATCAGGAGAAATATTTTATTAAAGTCCTTTTTGGACCCCACTGATAACCTTGTGGGGCCCTCCCTTACATGGGTTCACTACCTCCTGTTAGCCTTCCCTGCCTTTGATTCCAAGGTCAACAGGTGCTGTTCCACTGGTTGTCTGCCTGGGACCGCCCACAGCCTGAAGGTCCCCTCAAATCCATGGTTACAGTATCTGTCCTGATGTCTGGGATCTGGACTTTTTTCTAGTTGAATAATGCCCGTTTTGCCTGTGCATCCCCCTCCTCAAAGGTCGGGGTATGTTTTCTCTTTCTTTCCAGACAATGATCATGAAATACTTTTACCCTATGCTACAAAAGGCAGTGAAACCCCCATTCAGGATAGACTCTGCCACCGGAGTCTGTCAATAATACTGGGCCTTGATTGCTGCGATTCTTCGCAAAGTGGGCCTCTGTTTTTTTTTCCATTATATGCCTGGATGTTTTGCTTTTCAGAAACCTCATCAGACGTCGTTCTTGCACCGGTCAGTACCCTAAGTATGGTTCAAGTCTCTGGGTATGAGCATACACCTTTATGGCATACATTCAGTTAGAAATGCTTTCCTTCATGTATCTCCATGGACACGCCTAGATTAACTGGCTTCCCATTATCTGCCGCACCAGAGGTGTCTCAGCTAGGATTCGCCTGCTGACTTTTTGGGGATACTTGGCTGCAGCCATCCCAATAGATTACACATCCCAGTAGTACCTGAGACTTTGTTCCAGGGCACTCTGTAATGATTGTGCCTTCAGGGAACTACCTGCAAATGGATGCCGACGTCTTATCGCCCGCTATCGGATATCTCTGGTTAAAAAGGTGCATAACCATTCTTACACATACCTCAACTCCAGAGGATGTGGGTATTCCTTTTAAAGGTCTAAAAACCCGCCAAGGTGTTTGGCAGTCGGGCAGTGCCCATCTGCACGTCTTTGTCTTGGAAGAGCCATTTTCTATGCTCTCCATGCTTTCAGTGCCTAGTTAATTCCCTGCTGTGTTTTACCTGACCAGGAAACATTACCCATCCCCTTGCCTATATAAGTAAAAACTGTGCATATAGGGTTCTGGGCCATGCATAACAGACCACACCTTGTTAGAGGTACATATCCCTGGCAGCAGGCATAGACGGCTGGATACCCTCTGCCTTTTCAAAGCAGTGGGGCATGACTGGAAAATTCCATAGGGTGTAGTTGAAGACATCTTTGTCCGCTGGGCTCATCCTGACAGGGATCTGTTTGTCTCTCCGCTCCATATCCTACTGCCTCACTGCTGCCCATTACGGCCAGACCTGGACATGGTCTGGCTGGATGTTTTCTGTCTTTACTGGAGGTATCTCTGGGGTCAGGACCGGTGTGGTTCCCACTGTTACAGTTGAGGGTTCTGGTACTGATACCTCTTCCTCTTAATGGCCACCCTCCTGCCCTTCTCTTTTGTAAACACTCCTTCAGTTCTGCGTTTCCTGCTCCTCCATGCTTGGTTCCGGAGGGCTTACCCCTCTTGGTTACAGTCACCTCTGACAGGCATCTTTACACCAACCTGGGTGTTTCATGCATTGTCCCTTTCTTCACAGAATGGGTGCCATGTCTCTCTCCGAGGGAATTGGATTGAGCTGGACCTTGTTTTCATGTCCTCATATGTACATACTGGACTACTTACTCCCACTTTCAGTGTTTGGGGTTCCCTTTGTCAGTGAACTTTTGCCTTTCCTTCCCTGATGGGAGAAAGGTCTCTGCCTCCATTGGGTATTTACAACTGTTCTTAAGGGACATTCTTCCCCCTGCACCCTGGTGGGACTCCACCTACCTCTGAGGGTTCTCAGTTAAGTCAGTCCTAGACTGACTGACTGATTAGTCCCTTAGGGCCACCAGTTCCATGAGGCCTGCGTTTGCTATCTTGGACTCTTTTTCTTTTTTTTTTTTTTTTTGTTATTTCTAGGGCTCAGCCCCCTGCCTCCGCCCGTTCCTCCGGCGCCATCCCGGACATGGGACCCCTCGCCAGCACCCGTGACTTACCGTTCGCGGCAGGGTGGTGAGGGGCGACTCAACCCACCCGAGCGGGTCCATGCCAGGAGGCATCACCTCGGGAATGGCGGCCGGGGAATAGCGTCATGCTGCCAGGCTCCATTTTTTCGAACTTTTCTCCCGGTGGGCATGGCGTGCAATGACGCCAGCGGCTGAATGCGTGCACGCTCTCGTGCGTGTACCAGTCAAGCGTCCGCCACGTCCCGCCTCCCCCTGTCTCTGCGGCTGCGTGCAGCCGATCCCCAGCCTCCGCTGAGTCAGGCAAGCACCGGCCGCCCAAATCCACCCGGAGATGGAGAGCAGTCCTCCGGACGCTCGATCCCTCTCCTCCCTGCCGACCCCCGACAACTCGTGCTCGTTCCCGAACACAGGTCGCCGGTGTGGTGCGAGGTGTAGCGACCAGCACCTCAACCCTCAGCGCCACTGGGCCGGGCTCTTGGAATCTTTTGCTCTATGTTGCAGTTGCGTCGGCTGGCTGCATTGCTGCATTCTAGGCTCTGTGCATACAGGGCCCTGTCTGCCTCTCCTAAGGAAAGGATGTCCTCCTGTGACCCAACCCTACCTTTTTCAGTAAGGTGGTCTCGGTTGTTCCTGTGTATCAATAACCATTCAGTTACCAGTCTCTTATGCAGGGCATGAGGCTCCTGAGACACCTCTAATTTGCATCTTGGTTGTTCACAGTCCCTTTCATTCTTAATGAACGAGGCCACAGCGCACAATGGCACCACCTTTTGCTTCATTTCCCCTGGATAGTGAAGGGAAAACGCCCTGTTTCAGTACAGGGTCTGTCAAAACTTAGGTGGCTGCCTCTGTTTTCTTTGCTATAACCAAAATGACATGTATAGTGCTGCTCTCGGCTGTGGTCAAGACTCCACACGAGTGCTGGCTACTGCCACAGAAGGTTACAGACTGCTGTATTGGGGAATATGGCTCCTGCTTCCAGGATCCGGCCCTCCCCTATACATTACCGTTGATGGGCTTGGCTTTTTACACAAGGACTACCTCTAGATGTACAGTCATCCAATATCTTTCACACAGTCAGACTTGCCTGCCACCCTGCTTTACAAATAACTGCTTGGGAATCTTCCCATGTGTTATGACCTACTGCAAGAGATTGTCTTGAAGATAGTACAGTTGCATAAGAACTTACCGTAATGGTAGATCTTCGAGAGTATCCCTTGCAGTAGGTCATGCAGCCTCTCTCTCCCTCCGTCCCCCTTTTTCCTGTCTACACTAGGGGGCAGAGTTTGTCTTTACTTTCCAACTCGTATATATTTCTAGATATATAGATATGCATACTTCTGTATATTTATTTTGGTTGTATCCAAAACACGTGATTTTTTAAAATATATTTCTCCTCTGTTCCCTCTGCGGCATCATGATCAGGTCGCAAAAGAGGACAAGAACTGAGTAGCGGGACCGCTCTCTCTTTTCTAATGTACAGACCTGGTCATGTGGTGCATGAGGGGGTGGTCCCAGGTACAACTGCTAAGAAGTCTTCCAGAAACAAGTGCCTCTGGCAAAAGGTTCCCATGTGTTATGACCTGCTAAGAGATACTCTCGAAGAACTACTGTTACGGAAAGTTCTTAAGCAACTGTACTTTCTAGGGCCGTGCATATGATGATCTATCCACACTTTCTGGCAGTTGCCTTTTCCTTTAAGACTTGCCAAAAACGTCTTCAAGCTGGCTCCTCCAACCCATCCGGGTGGTAACTTACTCAGCTCTGCCCCATGATGCCAGATCTTGTTTTCTGCTGGAAGAAGCAGGTTCCCTCCTTGCCGCTCCCACATTGAGTAGACCATGGCACTTAAATCTTTGGATTTACTTGCAAAGCTTAAACTAAAACTCATTCGAGTTTCATCTTCAGTTCGATTTTCCACCGGGACCGCAATGGAGAATAAATCCTCGCTCAGATTTCACCAGTGCCCATGCGGGCAGCAGATGTCATGTACCAACCCCCACGCCTCATGCATCTACTATCTGGGCCACGATGACGATCCGCAAGCCTGTGACTTGTTGGTCGTTTCACCCGACTGTCCTGGAGGACCGCACTGCCTGCCCAAAGTTAGGTCATCCGGAGAAACGTTATCCACCTGTCAAATCAAAGGATGCCTATTGGGTGGTCTCCATGGCTGCAGGGTCCGTGGAGCAGTTGGAACAACTCAAGGCCTTCGAGGAGGAGGCAGCCTAGGCCATTGCTCAATCCTCTAATGCCTCGGCCTTCATTCTGCTCCAGTTGGGCTTCACTTATTCAGCCTCCTTCAAGGAGCTGTGCTAGTCCCTCCCAACCAAGGGGCAGGGCCCTTCCAAATTGCACAGTTCCCGCTCATGCAAGGAGTCGTACAAGAAGGATAAAGAGAAGACTCATCTTCGATCCTGGGACCGGGAGCATTCTTGTTCTCAGGAATCTTCAGTTTTGACTACAGTTGAAGCCGTGGCCGCTGGCTTCACGGAAACCCCATCAGGCCAGTTTGCTGAGATGCCAGCCAACACTGCGGCCAAGATTTTTCTTGACCTTGTCAACTGGTTGTCATCTGAAGAAGCCAACAAATCTCTTTTCAGGACCCCGGTCCTGCCAGTGACCACTGAAGCGGCGGCCCAGCTAGCTGAGTTGGCCCCTCTGGTCACTGACTTAGACCAGGAGGAGCTTCAGATCTCCTCTGCTCCCTCAGAGGCACTCCATTGGACCACCGATTTTCGAGGTCTGTCATCTACCTTCTCTGGGTCGAGCAGGTCCCGCCGACATCAGCGGTCTCACTCTCGGCACCATGGGAAGTGGCGCCACCGCTATTCGTCTCAACCTCCTCCGGTGAGGAGAGGCTTCGGTGCAAGTTGCTTCGACACTACGAAGACCTTATATGGCAACAGTTAGTTCTGACCAGGCAGAAGCAGACGCTGGCTACCACCCCGGCCATCACCTGCCCATGGCCAGAAAGGCCGGCTCCAACACTTCCGCTGGGGCCAGTTGACACTGTTTCTCCTCCAGTGGGGCCGGTCCAGACCGTTTCAGCTCAGCTGAAGCTGGCTTCTCCACAGATCATGGTGGAGCCGCCACCCAAGCAGCCATCGACCAGGGCTCTGTCCAAGTAGTCTGTAGGCTAAGGGGCTTCCCCATCAGCTGTCTGTCACTCTCACATCTGACCACCTACGGCGGGTTGAGTGACTCGGGTGGTCTCCCGCTTTATGCGGACTCCTTGGAGTTCAAGGATTCTCCTCTGCACTTCCATCCACTGGATACGGAGTCGATAAGGGATCTGTTGACTGATAAAAGCCCCACTTCATTCATGGGCATTCACTGCCTCATCTCAGAGTCCACAGGGATGAAACTGGATCCCATTCAAGAACGGCTCGCTACCCCCCCTTACAGAAATTCTGGATAAAGGGGATTCTCTGACAGAGGCTTTCCCAGTGGCCAAGGCCATCATCAGCTCTGCTCTGGAGCTCTGGCAGTGCCCCACCTCTTGCCCTGTGCCCTCGGACCGGATGGCCTGCAAATATGCGGTGCCAACCGGTACCCTTTCAGGGTTCACAGAGCATCCCTCTGCTGAGGAGTTGGTGGCTGACTCTGTTCAGGATCTCTGGCAATATGGAAGACATCAGTAGACAGCCAGATAAGGAGTCCAAAAAATTGGACCATTCGGCTAAAAAGGTCTATGCGTCTGTGCTGCCTCCTTGCTCAGCCTTCGCCAGGCGAGCTTGGCCATTGTGATGGCACACTTCTTCCATGCCCTTCTGGGCTCTCTGGATGAGGTGATTCCTCATCTTTCTGCGGATCTCCAGACTACGGTCAAGCAGGTCTGGGACCAGGGTCATGCTGTGGCCAGACAGCAACTTCAGACAGCCCTGGACATTGGAGATTCTTGTGCCCGTTTGGTGGCGGCCACAGTTGCCATGCGCAGTAGGGCTTGGCTGCAGATCTCGACCTTCGTGGCAGACACCCAGTACAAGCTGGTGGATGTGCCATTTTTAGGCACTGACCTATTTGGGCCCAGTGTGGAGGGTCACCTCCAGCACACTGAAAAGTCCAATGCCATCCTGGACTATGTGACATCCACCCAGAAGGACTCCAAGAGCTCTAAGCAGCAGAAGCGCGAGCTCTTTCGGTCCTCTACTCCTGCAGCAAAACCAGCCCAGCATTAGTCTAGCCAGCAGGTTCAGTCCTGGGGACCTCGGGCCAACTACATGTTCTTCGTGATCCGAAAGCCCAGAGGAAGGGACCCAGTGGCTCATCAGCCGGATCCTCCTCCAAGACTGCTTAGTGATGGGATGGGGGTTGCCACCCTCATAGCCGGCACGCTTCCCCTGGGTCCTCCTGTGGGGGGGCCGGCTCCACCACTTCCTTTCCACCTGGTTCACTGTTGCCATGGACAGGTGGGTTCTGGAAGTGGTCAGTCAGGGTCTGCCTCTGGAATTCTAGCAGTACCCTCCAAGCCAAGTCCACACCCTATGGGAGGACTTGGTATCTGCAGACACTAGGTCGGCTCTTCAAGACTACATAGCCCAGCTCCTTTGCAAGGAGGTCGTGGTCAGAGTTGTGGATCTTCCAGAACACCCAGGGTTTGTCTATAGGTACTTCCTTGTGCCAAAGCGGATGGGGGCTGGCACCCCATTCTAGATCTGCAAGACCTGAACAAATTACTCAGGTCCCACACCTTCACGATGGTATCTCTGTCCCAGATCATACCATCTCTGGAACGAAACGTGATTTTGCTCTCTGGATCTTCAGGACACATTCTTTCACATTCCGATCCATCCGTTCCACCAAAGCTTCCTCTGCTTCTGAGCAGAGGGAACCCTTTAAGAGTTACAAACCATGCCTTTCGGCCTCTCTTCTGCCCCCAGGGTCTTCACCAAATGCATAGCAGTGGTGGCAGCTTACTTGAGGCACCGAGGGGTCTGGCTGTATCCCTACCTGGATGACTGGCTGATAGCAAGTTCCTCCAGGCAGGAGGTGGAGCAGTCCAGGGACCTGGCCCTCCAAACCTGCATTGGCCTTGGCCTCCTGGTCAACAAGGCCAAGTCTGAACTCATGCTCTCACAGGTGATCATCTTCATCTGGGCAGAGCTCAACTCCTGCTGAGCCAGAGCTCGGCTCCTGGCAGACATGGCAGAGATTATCTCCTCTTTTGCCCAATCATTTCTGGTTGGGCACTTGAGCCCTGCCTGGGACTTCTTGCGCCTTATGGGTTACATGGCAACCTGCACCAGCATGGTCCAATGGGACCGTTGGCATATGCGCTCCCTGCAGTGGGAGCTGGCCATCTAGTAGTCTCAGCGCAAAGGTCACTTCAACCAGCTGGTCACTGTGACCCAGAGGATGTGGGATGCTCTCCAGTGGTGGATTGTCCCAGTGCATCTGCAGGAAGGGATCCTGTTTGTCTGCCTTGAGCTGATGGTCATGCTGATGACAGATGACTCTCTCATGGGCTAGGGTGCCCATCTGGGGGAACACAGGTTCCATGGGCTCTGGACCCCTCAGGAGTCCTGATGCCACATCAACCTGCAGGAACTCCGAGCAGTCCAGCTGGCGCTGACTGCATTCACTCTGTTTGTTCGGGGTCAAGTGGTCCAAGTCCAGACGGACAACACCATGACCATGTACTACCTCAACAAACAAGGTGGAATGCACTCCCTGCCCCTGTGCAAGGAAGCCCTCCTCAGTTGGGCTCTCATGCGCAGTCTGGTGGCGTATTTCCTAGCCATCCATGTGGCATGAGCCTCCAGTCAGCTGGTGGACGCCCTCAGCCAGGTGGGAGCAGCGTCTCATGAATGGTCCCTCCATCCAGAGGTAGTTCAGTCTGTTTTCCCAGTGGGGCACCCCTCAGGTGAGCCTGTTTGCCTCCAGGGAGAACACAAAGCTGAGGCTGTTTTGTGCCCACCCCCCTCAGCAGAGAACGCTGCAGGGGATGCCTTCTTGAGGCCGTGGACCCCAGGCCTCTTATGCCTTCCCTTGATCTACAAGGTGTTATTTAAGGTCAGGAGGGTCAAGGCACATGTGATCCTGGTGGCTCCAGACGGCCCCGCCAGTTTTGGTACCCCAGTCTCCTTGACATCAGCAACAGGCTCTTGAGGGGTCTTCCAGCAGACCCAGACCTGCTCTGTCAATCGGGAAGGTTCTACACCCAAACTTTAAATCCTTGCACCCGACAGCCTGGTTCCTGAAGTGGCTATAGTTCCAGGCTTTGGGTCTCTCCGAAGATGTCCTCACTGTCGTGGAGGCATCTAGAAAGGAATCTACCAGAAAATGCTATGCCTTCAAATGGAAAAGATTCTCCATTTGGTGTCGGGGCAAGAGGTTGGACCCTTCGTCCTGTCCAGTGGCTAGCATTTTGGACTATCTGTGGTCTCTCTCCCAAGAGGGACTTCAGTCGACTACCCTTAAGGTGCACCTGGCAGCCACCTCTGCTTACTGCGCGTGGGCTGGTCAGCAGTCGGTGGCACAGAAGATGGTCCAGCACTTTTTCAAAGGCCTTGACCACATTTCCCCTCCAGTACGTGAACCACCACCACCATGGGACGTGTTGCTGGTTTTGGCAAAGCTCATGGGCAAGCCATTCAGACCGATGCACAGGTGTGAGTGTCTTGCCTATCGTGGAAGACTGCCTTCCTGGTGGCTATCATGTCAGTCAAGATCAGTGAGCTCCAGGCGCTCTTGGTGGAGTCTCCTTACCTGGTCTTCCACAGGGACAAGGTTGTCCTGTGCCCTAACTCGAAGTTTCTCCCGAAGGTTGTGTCGGAGTTTCACCTGAATCAGGTGTTAATTCTTCCAATGTTCTTCCCACATCACACCTCGGGGCGAACACCGGCTCCGTACTCTAGACCTGAGGTGAGTGCTCGCTTATTACAAAGAGTGCACAGCTGGAGTTCGGGGAGAGGTTTGTCACCTACACTGAAGCCACACCTGGCAGACCTGCAGCCAAGCAGATGATTGGCAGGTGGATCACATCATGCATTGATATCTGCTATTGGTTGGTGGGTAGGGAGCCTCCCGGAGGTCTGAGGACTCATTCCACTGGCCATACTGCAGCAATGGTGGCTGCTTCTAGGGACGTCCCTAGCCAGGAAATCTGCAGGGCTACTACCTGGAAGTCCGCACACATCTTCATTTCTCATTACCACATTTACTTAGTCATGCCAGAATGCTGGTTTCAGGGCCTCCGTTCTCCAATCTATTCCCTAAGTAGGGTGTGTGCACCTTGCCTCCCGCTTCCTGGAGAACTGCTAGGAGTCAGCCAGAAAGTGTGGATAGAACATATTCACGTCCCTAGAAACACAGGTTACTCACCTGTAACAGTAAATCTTCCACGGAATTTATTTTATTTTTATTTTATTTATTTCAATCTAGGATTACAATACAAAAGGAATGGTCTCTTGTAGTAAGTCATTACTTCTGGGAGTTCCCGATAGGTGGCACTCCAGCATGGAAGTTTCTTCCAGCAGTCTCCACACCAGGGACCACCCACACAACCTCACTTCCCGGGCTGTACCTACAAAAGTGGGTGGTCCCTGGTAATCTCTGTTCATTTTCCTGCCAGCATCTCTTCTACAGCAGTATTTGAAGTGGATTGACAGTGTGGCTTGGGGTGCCTGGACTTCATACAAGACACCAGACTCCTGTACTAGGTAAGACTACTACAATGAATGTCTCCCTGTCAACATTCAATGACTAAAATAGGGAAGGAAACCCATTCACCTAAAGTTCTGCCTGACCACCTTCCAACGGTCATACTTCCAAAACAGAGATCATCCAGAAGACATTCATCGTCGACAGGCATTCACCCTCATTGACAACAGACAACACTTCATTAAAAGAGCACTGATGGGCATTCACCCCTGTCGACATGCGGGCTCTTCTTCATTAAAGGAACATTCCTCATTGACAGAGCTTCATTCTAAAGCTCCGCTGTCGATGAGGCTACCCTCACCATCGACGACGGAGGTCCTGCTACTTTCCCCATCGGGGTATAATACCCCATCGACGGAAGGGCTCTATAAGATATCCTCATCGATGACATCTGTTGACGGAGCACACACTACAAGCTCCATCGTCGACAGGGCTTGCTCCAAAGCTCCACCGTCGATGGGATGCCTACTACCATTGACGTGGCAGCATTCACCTTCTCATCGACGACAGCATTTCCATCGTTGACGGAGCATGTCCCACCGTCGACGGAGTGTGTACTGTCTTCCTCCTCGTCGACTGAGTATATTCCACTGTCGACTGAGCATACTTTCACTTACCCTTCATCTGTAAAACATAGTACATCATCGAGGCATGCTTCTCTTCCTAATCCATCAACGAGGTGGCTGCCACCATCGACTGAGCAGCCCCTGCATCATAGAACAGCATCTTTACCTGCATATAATACAATTATGGAGGATCCTTATTACAAGTTTACCATGGACTTCCATGAATACTTTCAACAACATGCATCAAAAGATACTGTGGGGCTGCATCACTACAAAATAAAGAATTATATGCTACAGACCGCAGGGGCTTACCAGCCTCATCTGGTCTCATGCATGATACTCATACACCATTTATCACAGACTATGTCTCAGCCTCCATCGACACGGGGCTGGACTACCCACCTGTCATGCCTCTTCATGAATATTCAAGAGAATACGAGTCCCCTTATGTTGTACCATCTAGCGGGGCTGATGGACTAGTATAACAAAAACCATACTGCCATACCTGAACATACAAGAACTATAACCAGCGTCTGGTGAGTATCTCTGCTAGTGACCTTATAAACAGACTACCTGCATCCTCTGAAAAAGATCAGGATGCAGCATTACTGATGCTTCAGTTTGAGCCTCTGCAGTCGGTATTTTCTACACCGTCAGGCATGACTCCGACTCTCAGGGCTAGCGACTGATATTTAACAGCATGTGGCTAATGCCCCTTGTAAGGCGACCATCTTTTTGGCCCCGGGGTCAAACGAGACTGGATAACCGACAAGCCTTTAAACCCGTGACCGCCCCTCTGGCAGATCAAGCACCTCTTCTTCTCACTAAAGACTTCAACTGAAACCTGAGGCCTTTTTCAACAGGCTCTATACATTTAACCACTTTTCAGAGGTATCACTGTTACAGACCATCATGGCCATTCCATCGGGATGCCTCTCGGCCTGTTGTGCGTCAGTCTCCATGTCCCTCCCACGAACAGGTCCACCTACTACTACTCACATGCTGAGACTCAATTGATATACCCTGGTATGGATTATATTATCTTATCTTCAGTTTTCTACTGCTATAAGCTGCTCTCACTTGATCATAAACATAGATCACATGAACAAGGGTGAGTACCCATACAGACATAAGTCTTAAACTCTTTTGCTTCGTAAAAAACTTTTATATATAAAATGTACACACACATATGTTTATATAATCTCAAATGAGATCCACTGCCTTATGATTTCGATTATATTGTTCATTAATTAGCTTCTGTTTTCCAAACAGTACATGTACTGGACTCATCATATAAACATTTCAGACTTGCGCCCAACAAGGTTGCAGGCCCGGACATACCTGGGACCCTCTTGTAAGCAAGATTATTAATACAAGATGGATATATCAACATCACTCTTTACTTTATATGTTCTCTAAACCACCTACAAGATTAGTTATAGCTGCTGATTCTAAAAATCACTGACTTCCTTTAGGACACAGATACATTGTTTCATTTTGCAACATTATCTGCTACTTCAGTATCCTATTACTACTAAATGGATACAGTTTCTACTGTCTGGACAGACTGGGCATAGTGAATACATAAAACCTGTAAAATGCAAGATTTAGCAAACTTGTTGATCCACACTACTTGGACAACAAACTATGGACAGGTTACAAACCTTATGATTTTCTTGCACTTCAAATCTCATGCATGAGATCACATGACTCCTAAATCTGTAAGTATCCAGCTCATTGTTTTCATGTCTATTCATCCAACAATATCAACAAAGGGCCCCATCGTACTACTGTTTCAGGTTTACGCCTGACGAGGCAGTAGACCCTGACATGCTTGGGACCCCCTTGCAAATGAGATTACTAACACATGATGGAACTGAATACATCACTCTGTTGCATTCTATGTCCTTACCCTAAAATGGGTACGATGTTGCCACTGACTCTAGGTGTCACTGGCTTCCTTCATGAAATAGATGCATTGTTTTCACAGCAAAAAAACTGTACTAAATTGCTACATTGTAACACTACAAAATAACGTATTATTTGGGTTACTATCCCAGACTCAGAAACCAATGAGATTTGACAGACTGTCTTTTCCAGTGCATGCCACTGAGCTCTACCAATTACTCCATTATATGGCTGACTTTCCTATGATCTATCACAGTACTTGATGTGCCATACCCTAATGGGGTTTACATCTCCTTAGACTCATCTGATGATGCCAACTGATAGCCAATCTGGCTTGTCTTTCAGCCATGATCCTATACTGAATTATATAATGGATTACTTAAAAAATCCCTTTTTTTACATGCTGATACTGTTTTCAGCCGCTTTTGGTCCTAAGACCACACTAAGATATAAGGCAGAATGCCATATATGCTCAATAACTGCTTGGGAATCTCCCAGAAGTAATGATTTCCTGCAAGAGACCATTCCATGGAAGATAGTGCAGTTACACAAAGACTTTTGCTGTAACAGTAGATCTTCTAGGAATGTCTCCTGCAGTAAGCCGCTTCCCTCCATCCAACCCCCTGCCATTTGCAACAGGAAAAACTATGTAGGGTTGGGAAGCTTTGGTACCTTGGTTCCCCTCTGTCCTGAGCTGAAACCAGTGGGGAACAGAGATTACCAGAGACCACCCACTTTTATAGGTACAGCCCAGGAAGTGAGGTTGTGTGGGTGGTCCTTGGTGTGGAGACTGCTGGAAGAAACTTGCGTGCTGGAGCACCACCCATCAGGAACTCACAGAAGTAATGACTTACTTCAAGAGACATTCCTAGAAGGTCTACTCTTACCACAAAAGTCTTTGTGTAACTGCACTTTCTAGAAGTGGTACATGATGTTCATCCACACGGACTCACCCAACCTCCCCAGGTTTGGCATGCACACTGCTTCCAGCGGGCAAGATCTGGAATCATGGGACGGAGCAAGTCTTAAAGGGAAAGACAACTGCCAGAAAGTGTGGATGAACATCCTATACCACTCCTAGAACTACCGCTACAGGTGAGTAACCTGTATTTCTCCCAGTGGGGCACTCCCTAGTCAATCTGTTTGCCTCATGGTAGAACACACAGATGAAGTTGTTTTGTGCTCCCCCCTCCCCACAGTGTTGGACACTGATGGGGATACCTTTGTGAGGCTCTGGACCCCAGGCCTCCTTTATGCCTTCCCTCCCTTTTCCCCTGATCCACTGGTGCTGGCTGCTGGTCAAGGTGCAGAGAGACATGTGGATGACTGTGGTAGCCCCAGAGTGGTCTCATCAGTTTTAGTACAGAGATCTCCTCACCCTCAGCAGCAGGCCCTCGTGGTGCTTGTATTTATGCCTGGGTTTGCTGTCTTGTTACAAAGGGAAGATCTTCCACCCAGACCTTCAATTCCTGCACCCGACTGCCTGGTTCCTGAGCGGCTAGAGTTCCAGGCTGTGGGACTCTTCCGAAGAGGTTCTTCAGGTTGTGGAAGCCTTCTGGAAGAGGTAGACTCACCAGTGCTTTGCCTTCAAATGGAAGTGCTTTTCCGTTTGATGCCAGGACAGTGGGCTAGACCCTCCCCCAGCCTGCCCCTTGGCTAGCATTCTGGACTATCTGTGGTCCCTCTCCCAGACAGGCCTGAGGTAGATGACCCTAAAAGTGCACCTGGCAGCCATGCCTGCATACTGGGTGCAGGCTGGTATGCTGATGGTGGTGCAGGAAAAGGTGGTCGGGCACTTCTTTTAAAGCTTCTACTACCTGTCCCCGCTGGTGCATGAACCATCACCACCTAAGGTCATGTTGCTGGTACTGGCAATGCTCATGGTCAAGTCTTTGAACCAGAGCAAAGGTGTGACATCTCTTGCCGGTAGCTTTCACCTCTGCCAGAAGGATCAGTGAGCTCCAGGCAGTCTCGGTAAGAGTTTCCCTATTTGGTGTTCCAGAGGGACAAAGTTGTCCTCCAACCTGAAGTTCCTCCCGAAGGTTGTTTGAAGATTCACCTTAACCAGGTGATTAACCTTTTCAGTGTACATCACCAATCCAACCTTGGAGGCCAAGCACAGGTGCCATACGTTGGCCCTGAAGCGAGTGCTCACTTATGACACGGAACGCATGGCTGGAGTTTGGGGAGAGGTTTGACAGCTGTTTGTCACCTATGCAGAAGCCATACCTGGCAGACCAGCAGCTAAGTAGAGGATTAGCAGGTGGATTGTATCCTGCATTGACCTCTGCTATGGGTTGGCTTATAGGGAGCCTCCTGTAGGGCTAAGAGCTCATTCCACCAAACACACTGCTGCCTTGATGGCTGCTTCTGGGGATGTTCCTGTCCAGGAAATCAGGGCTGCTACCTGGAAGTCAGCAGACACCTTCATTTCACACTACCACATCGACCTTGACTCATGCTGAGATGCTGGTTTTGGGACCTTGGTTCTCCAGTCCCTGTTTCCAAAGTAGGGATGTGTGCCTTGTCCCCTCCTTCTGGAGAACTGCTAGGGGTCTGCCTAAGTGTGGATAGTGAATCATATCCACATCCCTAGAAATGAGTGTAACTCACCTGTAACTGTAGATTTTCTTCAGGGGTATCTCAGTCATCAGGTTACACCATAGGAACTTCACCATTGGTGAAGCAGGATCCACATGGAGGATTTTCCAGTAGTACCACTGGGCCGCTTATGCTGATGTCACCTGTCGATGCCCCTAACCCTATAAAGGTGCGAGCAGCTCTGCTTCCTCCTCAGTTCTTTCCTGCTGTCGACTCTGTTCGCATGGGTCTCCGCAGAAATTCAGATGCAGTTTCACACCATTTTCGCCAACTTTTCTTTACTTAGTTTTTTGAATCTTACTTTAATAAGAGATTCCTTTACCTTGTTTGTCAAGAGTTAATCCTTCCATTTCTCTTTTCCGTCATTGCCACTGCAGAAAAAAGACTGCCTCTTCAGACGACCATATCCTCGGTCTGCTGTCTTGGGCCTGACCTCAACATCTCTGACTGTGAGCTCTGCCAGAAATTCAATCAAACCACCCTTAGGTGACTTCTGGTGACGTCACGGAGCCAGCAGTGAGCGAGTGAAATGAGCTCCCCATCCCATCTGCTCGGAAAGACAAAGTATACCCGTGATATTGGGATAAAAATAATATAAATGGCAACTACAAGTCATACTAAAGATAAACCTGGCAGGGACAAGCCGAAATCTAAGCTAAACCCACAAGATGAGAGGAGATCGCAACTACCCTCCAGAAGGCCAAGCCGCAGCCCTTCACCTTCCAGTATGGCCGACACAGAGGAAGAGACTGAGCGCCTATCTCACTCTCGCTTTGAACAGCTATTTAGGGAAATTAGAGAAATGAGAGCAGAAACGAAGCTGGAATTCAGGAATCTAGACCAAAAGCTGTCTGGGCTAGAGCAACGCGTGGAGGGGGCGGAGAAGCGGATTGCACAGACCGAAGATGGCGTATTCCAAAATGGGAAGATCTTGCAGGCCCTAATTGCCCAAACAGAGAAACTACAGGAGAAATGTATTGATCTTGAGAGCCGTTCACGTAGGGAGAACATTAGATTGTACGGCTTACCTGAAGATTCGGAAACGGGACTTATGCACGAGTTTCTCACCGACCTTTTGGCAGATGTCTTACAATTGCCCTCTGGATATCAACTGAATATTGAGAGAGCGCACAGGGCTCTTCAACCTAAACCTACTGAGGAAGGTGCTAGACCATGCTCCATCATAAATTTAACAGTTATAAGACAAAGGAGGACATTCTATCTAGGGCCTGGAGACTGAAGGAGGTCACATACTTAAACCATAGACTATATTTTGACCATGACTATCCGCAGGAAATCCAACGACAACATTCTCAATATGCAGATATAATTAAGCTCCTAAAAGCTAAGGGGCTATGCTTTCACACTCCCTTCCCTGCAAAATTAAGGGTCTTTTGGCCTGATGGTGTTAAAATCTATAATTCTCCCCAGGAAGCTAGAGGAGCACTTACAGAAAAAGGTCTATTGGAACCACAGGACTCTGGTGATAAAAACTCAATTTCCCAGAAGGCTCTAGAAGGTTCCCTCGACTGGGCAATCTCTCTGGGTAAGAGGAAGAGAGGTCGCAGCAAAGAGATGTCATCACTTGCGCTTCTCCTTGCAATGAAAATCTTGCTTCAGAAGCTTCAAGAAAGTCAAGATGGCTTACAGAATGACTCGCGGGATTGAGCAGAGTTGTGGATTACTTGGAAGGTGAAGGTAAAGTGCCTGTATGATAGAAAACAAGACAAAAAAGAGCCATACTTGGGGTTTGCCTGCGACTTGCACGGCTATCTGTAATAGAGTGAAAGGCCTACTTGAAGTGAACTTAGGAGGAGTCACTAAGCATGTAGTGGTACATTGTGCTTTTTAAGTTGCTGTTTCTTCCGGGCAAGCTGTTGACTATCTGCAGAGACTTATGACTCGGCCTTGACCTCCTTTTCTTTCTTCCTTACCTCAAGAATGGATGGGGTAGCTTCTGAACTGCAATTTAAGTTGAGCCCTAATATGTTGTAATCTGGCCTTTACAACAAATTTGTACACAAATTAAAACAGTACAGCGGGTTTGATTATTTTATGATAGTCGATTGGATAAAGAAATAAATCACTTTGTCTTCTGGGGGGGGGATGAATGGCTCACGTAAAGGGTCAGTATCGGTTCAGCCAGTGGCTGAGTGACGTCACGTCTTAGTGCATGTAGGAGCCTGGTAATATAATTTTACAATCTGCCAGGCTCACGAGGAATACCACATCTAGTGTGGTAAGAAGCATTCCTCGTTCCAGTAGAGGGAGACTACTGGCATTAGAAACCCCGGTGCACTAAGGGGTTTCCACACGTGGAAGCACAAGTTTAAAATTAAGTTAAACCAGTTATAATTGTCTTTACATCTATGGTTTGGATGTGGTTTTGTTCACTACAGCTTATGGTTATAAGTGTTTATGGGGTCTTTGTTGAGGCTGAATTGGGGTGGCGGGGGGGTGGCATGCAGGGGAATAAGTATTATGTGGGGAATTAGGCAAGGCACCGACTAATCCCAATGGAAAATGGATAAGTCCAAACTAATAACACTGTCACTCAATGTAACTGGTTTAACGCACCCGATCAAGAGAAGTAGAGTTATGTCTTTCTTGCGGAAATCGCAAGCAACATTTATAATGCTGCAGGAGACGCACTTGAACCAGGTCGAGCACGATAAGCTTAAGAAATTTGGTTACCAGGTAGTCTTATCTACATCTTATAAGAAGGTCAGGTGACGGGGTTCCATTATTTTGGTCCCCAACAAATGCCCCTTTTGAGGTGCTGGATACCATTAAAGATAAAGAGGGCTGTTTTGTGGGGTTAAAGGGCAAGTATAATGGGATTGTTGTCTCCCTGGTTTCGGTGTATGCTCCTCAGAGTTCAGACTTTTCTTTTTACGGCGTTTCTACTCAAAATATCTGAGTGGGCGGAAGGTTACCTAATTATAGGCAAGGACTTAAATCTACGACTCAATGCACATAAGGACACATCTGGTGGAGTGGTTAGACAAGAGAGGGAGACAGCAAACAAGGTAGTGAAATTAATGGGTGAGCTAGGTCTTACAGATGTTTGGAGGCAGATGCATAAAAGTAGCAGACAGTATACCTTTTTCTCTGCAGCACATCAAACATACTCGCGACTAGATTATTTTTTAATGTCTAGAGATTCAATGTCCCTGTGTACCGAGTCTTGGCTAGGAGATATAGTACTATCGGACCACGCCCCAATTTCCATGAAACTCAAGCTCGGTCCTATTAAACATAATACCTTCTGGAGACTGAACCTCTCCCTGCTGCATAATGAAGATACCAGAGAGATAATAGAAAAAGTAATAGAACAAACGGTTAGGGAAAATGAAGATCCAGAAATATCCCTAGGGATTTTATGGGACACGGTAAAGGCTTTAGTTCGGGGTAAATTTATAGAGATTTCTTCCAGAAACAAAAAGTTGAGGGATGAAAAAAAAACGCATTTACAAAACCAAATAGCCACCTTGGAGTACCAACAACTAAGCAAGGAAAGGGGAAAGTTATTGAAAAGGCTGAAGAGGGAGCTTATAGAAATACTTGATTATCAAGTGGAACAAAAACTGATATATTTAAGGCAAAGGTATTACGAAGGGGGCCCGAGGGCATTAAAATTCCTATCTAGTAGGCTTAGGCAGTGGAAGGCCAAAGCATGTATACCAAAAATTTTAGACCCAAAAGATAAGACATGGAAATTTGATGTGGAAGGCATAACTGATTGCTTCAAATGTTTCTACCAAACACTATGGTGAAAGAGCGAATCCGACTCCTGAGGTTATAGAGAGATACTTGTCTCCTCTCCAATTACCCAAAATAACTAATCAACAGCAAAAGATTTTAACTTCACCCTTTTCAGTGGGGGAGATACAAGCAGAGATATCCTGTTTGAAAGCAGGTAAATGTCCTGGCACAGACGGCCTCCCAAATGAGTTTTACACGACATTCAGAGAGGCCATTATGCCTTTGTTAAAGGAGGCATATAACTCATTGTGGGGAGAGGGAGACAGGTATGCTCCTTCCTGGGCTCAGGCTATAATTTCGGTGCTGCCGAAGCCAGCCAGGGACCCTACTTTATGCTCCTCATATAGACCAATTTCCATATTAAACACGGACTATAAGATAATAGCAGGGGTAATGGCCAGAAGGCTAGAAAACTTACTACCAGAACTAATCAATCGAGACCAAACAGGTTTTGTACCAGGAAGGCAAACCTCGGATAATATAAGGAGGTCTGTGAATATAATTGAACACCTGCAAAAAATCAAGGACTCCGGCTTACCTGATGAGTCTGGACGCAGAAAAAGCTTTTGACCAAGTTTCTTGGTCCTTCCTATGGGGTACCCTGGCTGGCTTCGGTTTTCCGGCACCTTTTCTGAATTTTATATCCAAATTATATGCCCACCCCTCAGCATATATCAGGGCGAATGGTCATATATCTGGTTCTTTTAAACTGGAAAGGGGGACCCGGCATGGATGCCCCCTTTCCCCCCTACTTTTCACCTTATACATAGAGCCTTTAGCACAGAGTATTCAGATGGACAATAAGATTGAGCGGGTAAATATAGGAAATGATATCCACAAAATAGCTCTTTATGCGGACGACGTCCTGTTGTATCTGACTAATTCCACTGAATCCTTACCTCAGGTTTTTAAACAAATTGAGTTTTTCTCGGCCCTATCGGACTATACTCTTAACTGGTCTAAGACCGAGGTACTAGTGCTGTCAGCGGTTATACCAGAATAGATCAAATCTAAGTATCCCGTGAGGTGGGATTGTGAGACCATAAAATACTTGGGAGTTATGTTAGGTAATTCCCCATCTACACTATATACTGATAATTTCCCCATCCTGATTAAGCAATTGCAAGCAGATCTTCAGAAATGGAAGTGTATACCCTTTCCATTTTACTCAAGACTACAAATAGTCAAAACAAATACACTGCCGAGATTCCTATATTTATTTCAAACAGTCCCATGTATAATACCACAAAAGGAAATTAATAGTGGGCAAAGGTGGGTCATGTCCTACATATGGGGAAATATCTACCCTAGAATAGCCAAAAAAAATCTATTTCTACTGAAACAGGAAGGCGGTAGAGCTTGTCCATCACTGGTGGACTATTGAATTGCAGTTCAGATGAAAACGGCACTGTTATGGGCACAGCAGAATTATAGGGCCCACTGGCAACAATTAGAACTGCAACAGGTAGGGAGAACACAATTGTGCTCCAGGTTGTTTGACCCATACGGTAGAACTTATGAGACAGGGGAGTCTCCGACTTTGGTCAGAGTGACTCTGTTTGGATGGCTTCAGGGAATCAGGCGGGGCCACACAGTCAGGGACATGTGGAGATATACTTGGTGGACTATAGATAGAAACTTCACCCCAGCTAAGTTTTCAAACTGGTACAAAAAACAGGAGGAGAAGGGTATAGTGCTGTGTGGCAGTTACTTCACGGAATGACAATCTTACCCTTCGAAAGAGCCCAGGCCCTATATAACTGGACAAATAGAGACCCTTTGTATTATTATCATCAATTAAGAAATTATATAAATGATAAATTACAAAAGAGTCTTCAACATGAGGCTCGGAGACCCTACCCCAGAGCTTTTGAATCAATCTGGAGCTCAACACATGGTAAGGGAGCAATAACAATGCTCTATTGGAATTCAATAGCAGACAGAACACACAGCACATATTCCTTGCAGAAGAGGTGGGAACAAGAGCTGGAGCGAAGACTTAATCAAACACAATGGTGCCAGGTCTTCAGGAGTAGCTGGCGCACCACATCCTCACCGATGTGGCAAGAATTTGCCTTGAAGATTAAAGCAAGATATTTCTTAACCCCAAGTAGGCAGGTACGGATGGGTATGAGATCTAAGGCTGAATGTTGGAGAGGATGTGGCTGTATAGAGGCCGACATGGCACATATCTTTTGGACATGTCCACTGCTTCAGGCATATTGGCAGGTGGTAATGTACCACCTCAGTAAACTCTTTAGTCTAAACATCAATATAAGTCCAGAAAATATTATATTGGGATTATGTCCTTCGGAAATTAAGGGCAAAGAAGAGCGATATTTATGGGCTGTGTTGAACATTGCTGCTTTGAAAGCAGTTACAAAAAAGTGGCTGCAGCAATCTCCACCGGTGTTTTACTGACTGGCTCCAGATAGTCTTTCAAATTCAAGCAATGGAAAGAATTACTTTTGCTGTTTACCACAGTATAACTTTAGATAGTAACAGATGGACACGCTGGGAATTATATAAAGATTTTGTGGAATAAATAAATCCCCCAACCCCGTCTTTTACCTTTCCTTGCTTCCTCCCAATCAGATATCAGTCGAAATAAATGGTTAAAACACCCCCATAATTAGTTTCATAAAGTTTTTAGTGTTGTATATATGCAAGTTGTCTTTAAATGCCTGTAAGAAGAATTTAATAAGAACTGAAATGAACAAGAATGGAATGTATTATTGTATTTACAATGACCAAAAGAAATGACATTTCATCTGTAATTAATGTAATGCAGTCAATTTGATGTGATAATGAAATGTTTTCAATAAACAAAGTATATAAAAAAAAAAAAAAAAAAAACCTTAGGTGACACAAAAAGGCTCTAAAAATATTCTTGGTGGAACAGGTATCCATTTCTGGGCAGGGGTGTCCAGGGGTTCCTTCTTCCCAATCGCCGGTAGGTTCGTTGAGCTCCCAGGTTGCTAAGACCTGAGACAAGTCCTCAAGGAAAAGTCGCAAGAAAGACTGTGAACAGGACTACTCCCCCTGTGATATTCCTGATCTCCGATGGCCTCATCATCTTACTCTAGGGGTACTCCGGTTGCGGCTACACCGACACCTGTAGCTGTCCAGGCTTATGCTCCTCCTAGGCCCGTAAAGACAGCGCCACCTCCCGCTTCTCAGGGAGGCCAGCTGTCAAGACTTTGGTAGTCAGCCCCCAGTTAATTGATGCTTGGGTCATCGACAGCCCCTTCATCGCGTCTTGACACACCTCCAAGTCCACGGCTGTTGGGCTGCCAAGTAAGCATTAAGCCATAACGAAGGTGGCATCTAATGCTGGATTAATGCATGGTTGGCAGGGTTGTGGCCCGAGGGCGAACAACCCAACCATGTATTAATCGCATTAGATGCCACTGCTGGTGTGGCTTAATGCGCTTGTAACATGGGCTGCCCGATGACAGAGTCGCAAGGAGCGTATTTCGTCTGGTTAGAACAACATTACACAGGGAGTCGGTGTGCTGATCAAAGATTTTTACTGCACTTACAAATCGTCTAACACAACAGCATTAATATGCTGATGCAGTCAAAACATTAAGTAGCTCTAATGAAACAAAACAGTGCGGCTCACATGGCAGTCCACATAATGTGACGATGTAAGTGGGTATTTCTCTCACACCAGGCATTGGAGGTCTCCGGTGGAAGGCTGCCTCGCCGCGGTGTGCAACCCACTCAGAAATTAACATGCAGGCTGGGTCACTTCCCCTTGCTTCTCACCAACTCGTCCGATGTCGGCCACTGTCTGCTGCATGTGGTGATGCTGCCTCTCCGGTGTCCTGCCTTCCGGTGTCGTGCAGTTCCTCGCCTCAGGTTCCGGTGCTCCTCCACCATAATTGAAATTGACCGTTCCACGCACGGTGAAGTTGTGGCACTGGAAGCCCACCGGCTGATACCCCTGCCACTCACTGGGGGCTCTGAGCAGCTCTCCTGTGTCCTCAGCGGCAACCTCCGCCGTCTCATCTGCGTCTCTGCTGGTTTGTGCCTGGCTCCCCTCCACGTCTGCTCGTGGTGTCTCAGAAGCTGCACTTCCACCTGTCTCAGATCTGTGCGTTTCCCAGCAGTCTTGACCTCTCCGATATAGTGGTGGGCTTGGTGTGCTGTGCTGGTCCATGCCTCGGCTCTCTCTGCTGCTGCTGCAGTCGTCATCGGTGGCCAACAGGATCTGCGACCACTTCTTCCTGTCTTTGACACTGGGAGCCCAGTAATTGCGGAGGCTGGTCTCGCATCTGTGCCCAGTCATGGACATTATTTCTCCCGATGCGAGACCAGCCTCTGTCAGCATCTGCACCGCGGTGCTGCACACACTATGGTTTGTGTACCTCTTTGACAGCTGGGCATCCTCTGATATCTGAGACATCATGTCTCCGAGGTAGTTTCTTCCCAATGACTGTCTGGAGTACCAGACATCTCGCTTGTCCAGCTCCTCCTGTGGGAGGCGGATCGGGGTGCAGATAGAAAGCCGGTGCTCCTGCAGGACATCTGCTGACATACTCTTTGCACAGCACCACGGGACAGACAGCGCTGTCGGGCTGAGCATATAGGACTCCACGAAGACTCTGCTTATTGGTCTCATTCACAGAGCTGTGATTCTTGGTAGGCTCGTTGAAGCCCAGCGCTAGGTACTCTGTGCCAGCACTAGCTCTGTCAAGGACAAACAAGGTCTGGGTCAGCTGCCTGACTCCCTCTCGCCCTCTCCTTGCTAAGCCCAGCTGGATTTCGAACCATACATGCCTCACAAGTCCATAGGCTGTGTGTGGGTTGAGGTTATCACTGTCTCTAATTCTATGGAGGTCGTCCACGGTGATCATTGGGAAGTGTGCAGCGACATCTTTCCCAGCTCGGTGATATTTCTTCAGGACTGCTAGGAACACATTGTTCACGGTTCTAAACTTGGAGTCTGTCATTATGTTTATTTGCCATCTGACCTCCACGCTGTTGATGATGTGATTGAGGCAGGCTCTTATGCCCACCAGAGAGCTGATGCTATACTCCTCTCCCCCCTCTGCTCTCATACTCCCATAAAACTCTGAGTACATTTGCCAGCACTGGCACAGTCACCGTGGCTATGTCCACACTCATACTGTTTTCCTGCAACCAGTCCGAAAACGCATTACATGCCTATGAGGTGCTTTTGTGTGTGTTGCGCTCCACTTTGCTCCTTTCCAGCACATCAAGGTCGGTTGCTGACAGATACTGATGCCTCCTGGTCTGCGTCTCTGCTCTCTCTCTCTCTCTCTCTCTGTCTGTCCTCTACTTCTCTTTGCAGTCGAACTGCCCCTCCCCTGGCTACTGGCTCTCTTTGTCTCCTCAGGTGTCATTGGTCCTGTCCACACTCCACTCTGGTTGCATGCTGCCCACATCTGTGTGCTGACTGTCCGTCGTCCTATACTGCACATATGCCTCCTCCATGGTGTGCTGCCTGTTGCACACTATTCCCCTTCTCTGATGGTGCCCTACAGTGCTACTCATCGGTCTTGCCTCGGTCGCTGTTGCACTCGCCCCTCATTTTCCTTCGCTGCCTACAGTGCCTGCCCGTCTGAACTTCAGATCGACCCACTCTTCCACCCCAACACCTCCTGTCAGCGAGAACCGTGCACCACTTCCCTGCATACTGTGTCTGTCGGACTCTGCCATGTATTGCTCCTGTCCCCGCCTGCTTCTTCTCCCCCGCCCCATTTCCATCTGCGTCTAGCTAGTCTCCCTGTCCCTGTGCCACACTTGCCTCTCTGAGACTCTATCCCCACCTCTGCCCAGTGCTGCTAACCTAGCTGTCTGGCTGACTGTGGTAGTTCACTTTTGAACACAGCGGGTATGCTGGATTAATACCATCAACCATACATAATGATGCCTTTGCCCAATCGTCTGGGTCCCCATTTAGGCATTCCCATTATTGCCATGTTACAAGCCCTGATAGACAGGTCGTTTCGACCCATGTCATCGACCCTCTTCTCTGACACACCAGTCTCCTGCCTTTGGCCTCAATGATATTCTGGGCTGGCTCATTACAGTCCTTGTCCACCAGTTGGGCTCTGACAGGCCTGGGTCCCCTGTGCAGTCCAGCCCTGTTATCGAGGCCACTTTGGCCTCTGGCAGTTCCCCATGGGCTGTTGTTGATCCCTCATTCAGTGGATCTTAAGTTGGAGCAGGTCGACTTCGAGAGAGTACCATCCTGACCACCTCCTACCTAAGGAAGAGAAGAAATCTCTTTCCTCTGATAGGTCCACTGCCTCTTTAGTGAGTGAGGACTCTAAAGCACACTCCCAGGTCACCTCCTGAGGACCCTACTTTCTTTAATGTTATGAAGCAGCTGTCTACAGTAATGGGCTTGCATACTGAGGAAGAGGATTCCATTAGATGGGAGCTGGTGGACTTTCTAGAAATGCCAGATTCTACAGATGTGGATTTGGTGTTCTATCCACATGTCTGGCAGTGTCCTTTCCTCTTTAAGATTCACAGGAATGTCTTGAAGCTGGCTCCTCCCACCCACCTGGGTGGTAACTCCCTCGGCACCACCCCATGACATCAGATCTTAGTTTCCGCTGGAAGAAAGTTCCCTCCTTACCACTTGTCCTGAGAGGTCCTTTGCTTTATTTTTTTTAATTTTAATAAAAATATTTGCCTTCAGGCATTTACTTCGCCACCAAAATGGATGACGCAAAGTCCGTTCCGGGGTTCTGGAAATGCGGTTGCGAGCAGATGATATCCTGAATAGATCTGCACACCTCATGTGTATACTGCCTGGGCCACGAGCATAATACCCAGGTTTGTGGCATTTGCTGCACTTTTCATCCCTCTATCTTGGAGAATCTCTTGGGCAAAACATGTGGTTGTGCTCTTTGGATCTTAAAGACGCGTTATTTCGCGTCACGATTCGTCCATCTCATAGACTGTTCCTCCACTTCCAAGCAGAGGGGAACCCTCTATGAGTTCCAGGCCATGGCATTCAGCTTCTTCTTGGCCCCCAGGATCTTCACCAAGTGCATAGCAGTGGTGGCAACTCACCTGAGGTGCCGAGGGGTCCAGATCTACCACTATCTGGATGACTGGCTGAGCGCGGGTCCCTCCAGGCAGAAGGTGGAGCAGTCTAGGGAACTGGCCCTCCAGATCTGCATCTCTCTTGGCCTCCTGGTCAGTGAGGCCAAGTCCGAACTCATGCCCTCGCAGGTGATCAGCTTCATTTGGGCAGAGCTTGACTCTTGCCGGGCCAAGGCTCAGCTCCCGGCGGACAGGGTGGAGGCGCTCTCCTTCTTTGACCGATCATTTCTGGTTGGGCAATTGTGCCCTGCCTGGGATGTCCTGCGCCTCCTGGCTTAAATGGCAGTCTGCATCAGCATGGTCCGATGGACCCTCTGGAGAATGCGCTGTCTGCAGTGGGAGCTGGCACGCCAGTGGTCTCAACACAAGGGCCACTTTGACCAGCCAGTCACTGACCTAGCTGTTGTAGGATGCCCTTCAGTGGTGGCTGGTTCCAGAACATCTGCAGGAAGGTATCCCATTTGTCCGCCCAGAGCCAATGGTCATCCTGATGACCAGTGTGCCTCTTGTGGGCTGGGGGTGCCCACCTGGGGGACCACAGAGACAATGGGCTCTGGACCCCCGAGGAGTCCTGGTGCCACATCAACCTGCTGGAGCTACAGGCAGTTCGGCTGGCGCTGACTGCTTTTGTTCCACACATTTGGGGGTCAGTTGGCCCAGGTCCAGATGGACAACACCACAACCATGTACTACCTCAACAAGCAGGGTGGGACGCACTCCCTTCCTCTGTGCAGGGAAGCTCTGCATGTGTGGATCCTCATGCACAGCCTGGAGGCTGATCTCCTGGCCATTCATGTGGCTGGTATCTCCAGCCAGCTGGCAGATGCTCTCAGCCATGTGGGAGAGATGTGTCGTGAGTGGTCTCTCCACCCGTAGGTAGTTCAGTCTGTTCTCCATTTGGGGCACCCATCTAGTGGAGTGGTTTGCCTCCAGGGAGAATGAAAAGGTGAGGCTGCTCTGTGCCTGCCCTCCCTCAGCAGGGAACGCTGCAGGGAGATGCCTTCTTGAGGCCCTGGACCCCAGCCCTCATCTATGCCTTCCCTCAGTTTTTCTTGATCCACAGGGTGTTGCTCAAGGCGAGGAGGGACAGTGCACAGGTGATCCTGGTGGCTCCGGATTGGCCACACCAGTTCTGGTACCCTGATCTCCTCAGCAGCAGGCTTCCATGGTATCGTGCTCTATGCCCGGACCTGCTCTCCATCAATCAGGAAGGTACTCCACCCAGAAATAGGATGCTGGGATGCATAGGCAGGGGCATCACCAGCAGGAAAAGGGAGGTCATAATTCCACTATACAAGACACTAGTGAGGCCGCACCTGGAGTACACTGTGCAGTTCTGGAGACCTTACCTACGTAAGGACATAGACAGGGTAGAGAAGGTTCAGAGGAGGGCAACAAAGATGGTGCATGGATTGCATCACAAGTCCTATGAGGACAGGTTGAAGGTATTGAACATGTACTCCCTGGAGGAGAGGAGGAGAGAGGGATATGATAGAGACATACAAGTATCTTACAGGAGGAACAGGTGCAGGAATGCACTATTTTTAAGCAAAAGATATTCCAGGACTAGAGGGCATGGGATGAAGTTGGAGGAGGAGGACGATTCAGAGGAAACGTGAGGAAGAATTTCTTCACAGAACGGGTGGTGGACAAGTGGAACACCCTGCCAGAGGAAGTGGTGGGGGCTGAAACAATCACGGGATTTAAGAATGCATGGGATAGACATAAAGGAATTCTGGAGGTCAGGGGTAAGGGGCAACAGACTTCCTGGAAAACATAAACTGAACTTACAAACTTAAATGGGCAGACTGGGTGGGCCATAGGCCCTTATCTGCTGACACTGTCTATGTATCTATGTAAATTCAGTCCCTGTACCTGACAGCCTGGATCTATCTTTGAGAAACAGCTCTTGCAGCAGGTTACACCATTAGGACTGAAGCCGGCAGGCGCCAGGACCCCATGGAAATTTTCTAGCTAGCAGTATTCGACGGGGACTGCCTCCGACATCAGTCCCACCCCCGACATCAGGCATAGTATATAAGGAGGCGGTCCCCCAGAATCCCCAGTTCTTTTCCAGCCATCGACTTGCCAGTATCGGCCTCTCGGTCTCTACCTAGCGCACGACGACTTAGAACTTAGAGTCTCTACATAACTAATGTCCTCTCCAACCCCTTCATTTGAGGGACACCTTTCAAAGTGTGCCTGCAGAAAACAGATCCCTTTCAAGGATCCTCATTCTTCCTGCGTGTGGTGCTTAGGTCTGGACAATGACACCAAGGCCTGCACCTTTTGCCAAGGGTTCAACAGCTGCACCAGGATCCGCCATCAGAAGGCACTTCAGGCTTACCTGTTAGAGGAAAAACTTAGTAGGATGGACAAAGAATCTTCCTCCAGGGGTGATTCTTCCTACAAGGCCCATAAACACTGGGACAAGCACTGGGAGAAAGCAAGGTCCAGATCCCTGAACCGGGCCTCGTACTCGTAGAGCCCAGGCTCCACCCGATCGGACCGCTCTCCCTCAAGGGCTAGATCTCAGCCCCCTCCGGTTAAAGTCCGGGCTTCCAGCAGTTCTTAGACTCTTCAGCCCATCAAGACTTCCAGGCCCTCGGCTTCCTCTACTCCCTCTTGGGCTTCTTCTTAGTCCTCCGAATGCCACAAGTCTTCCTCATCCACCCGATGTCGGGACCCCGACTCCAGGTTGGTCTCCCAGCCCCCTAGGGGCCTGGATCCAGGAAGTTGAAGGACCTGACGTCCCTCAAGCGGATGATGCACCTGACGTCTGCCAAGCACCCGACGTCGGCGAAGCAGCCGAAGTCGGCCAGGCGTTTGGAGCCAAGGACATCGGCCAAGCACCAGACACCAGTCAGGCATTCATCGGACCCAAAGTTGTCAGCCAAGCGACCAGCGTCTGCTTTGCCGGCCCCGAAGACCGCCCCCCCAGTCACCGGTGGACACTGGTCACAGGGATTCTACAGAGGAGGACACCACATTGCCTGAAGACCAGGTGGGCAACACAGAGGATGCCGGGTTTCCGAGGGAACCTTCGCCCACCCCGGAGACGCCCGCGAACCCGAAGCTCAACCCCGGCGACAGACCACTGGTGCCAGGCCCATCATCTGGCATGAATATACAAGAGGTAAAGGATATCTTTACCTTCTGGTGGGACACCATCCATAAAGACGTGGTCCCAGTAAAACCTCCTCCTCCTTTTCCTACTCCTTCACCTCCTATGCCCCCCTCCACAGGGGCCAGCAGGACGACCACCAACCCCTAAGGAGCAGACTCCACCTCCCAGGGGTAGATCCAAGGATCGGAGAAGGCCTCCCTCAAGATCTCCATCAGGGTCTCCCAGCCCCAAGTGACCCAGACGTCGTCGGTATACTCCGTCAGGGGAGGACTCCAGATTGGATACCTTGGATTACTCCAGATCTCCTTCTCCAATCAGCATTCCATCACCTGACCCACATGACCTGCCCAGGTCTCCTCCGGATGATCCCTCTTACTCTGAAATCATGAGGCACATCCAGGACAACATGGGATGGGATGTTGAAGACCTCGATCCCGAAAGACAGCGCCTTGCCAGTTATCTTCGGCAGAAAGATCCAAAGCCTGTGGTAGTGGTACCCTTGGTGGACACCTTCACGGATGTCACCAAGGTGGCGTGGAAGCATCCGCACTACACTCCCGCTATGCCGAAGAAAGCTGACCGCCTGTACAAGGCCCCAAAAGAGGACCAGTACTTGGCTCAACAACCTCTGGCTGACTTCCTGGTCATTATGGCCTCACATGACCGGTCCCAAAGACTGCAGCACATGAGCACACAGCCACCGGACCAGGAATCCAAACAGCTGGATGCCCTGGGGAGGTGCATGTATGCGGCTGCTACATGCTCCATCAAGTCCCTGAACTACCTATCTCACATGGTACAGTTTCAGAATGCCCTATGGGAACAGGGCCAGGACCAGGTCGATAAATTACCGGATGGCGATCAGAAGGCGGAGCTCCTAAACCTCCTCCACACAGGGTCTGATGTGGGTACCCAAGTGCTACGAGCCACATATGATTCTGCAGACTAGTCTGCCAGAGCTGCAGCTTCAGGCATCTGTCTCCGGAGACGCTCTTGGCTCCGTGTCTCCGGTTTTACCCCGGACATACAGAAGAACATTCTTGATGTCCCTTATAATGGCAAAGTACTTTTTGGTGAACCCTTGGAGAAGGTTATCACCAAACTCCAGGATGCTGGGAAGGCAGTCTGGTCTGTACAAGCCATGTACAGATCAAGACCTGGTTCCTTTCGTAGGAACCAGAGCCGTTTTCGCAGCCGGCAGCAACGGTGGCAGTCACGTTCCGGCCAGCAACAAAGGGGCACTTTCAGAGGCAAGCGTTACACCAAACCGGCCCAGCCTGCAGGGACCAGTGCTGCTACAGCATGACTCCTTCCAGGCCCCCTCCCCTCCTCTGGATCAACGGGCAGAAAAGGTTGGGGGTTGCATCGCTCGCCACTTTTTAGGGTGGCAGTCGATTACCACCAACCGGTGGGTTCTCCAATTGGTCAAGAAAGGCCACTTCATAGAATTTCTTAACTACCCACCGTCAAGACCTCCCCTGCTTTCCTGTTACTCTGGTCAACATGCCCTGCTCATACAGCAGGAGGTGCTCGCGCTTCTTGGAAAAGAAACTATAGAGCACGTACCACGGAACCAGAGAGGTGCAGGTTATTCTCACTTCTTCCTGGTTCCCAAGAAAACGGGAGATCTCCGTCTGATACTGGACCTCAGCGACCTCAACATGTCGGTCCTGTACAAATGCTTCCACATGGTGACCCTCCCAGGTCTGATTCCCATGCTCAAGCAGGGCACTTTTCTAGCGTCCTTGGACATGCAGAATGCTTACCTGCATATACCCATAGCTCAAGCGCACAGGAAGTTTTTGCACTTCGAGTTTCAGGGTCACAATTATCAGTTCCAAGCCCTTCCCTTTGGACTGTCTTCGGCACCTCGGGTATTCACAAAGTGCATGGCGGTGGTAGCAGCGTCTCTGAGGAGACAAGGCCACTACATGTTCCCCCTACCTGGACGACTGGCTTCTCATGGCTCCCTCTCGGGAAGCTCTGATGTCCACCATTCATTGTACTCAGTCTCTATTGGAGACACTGGGCATCATTATCAATCAAGAGAAGTCACGCCTGGTTCCATCTCAGATTCTGCAGTTCATAGGCACAGTTCTGGACACCATCCAGGGGAAAGCTTTTCTACCCCAGGACCGAGCGGAACGCATCAGATCCCTCATCAGGGACATCTTGGCAAGGAAGACCGTCTCAGCCAGACTGGTCCTTTGCCTGCTCAGACACATGGCTGCGGCCGTTGCGACAGTCCTGCTAGCCCGTCTCCACATGCGGGTGACCCAGTGGATGTTACGGGTCCAATGGGATCAAAAGCAAGACCATCTGCAGCTCCCAATTCAGATCACGAATGCCATAATCAGGGATTGGCAATAGTGTCTAGATTCAAAGAACCTCTTGGTGGGGTCCCCTTCACTGCACTATCTCAGATTGTGACGCTCTCCACAGATGCCTCAGGGCTCGGATGGGGAGCACACCTAGATGGTGTTCAGTCGCGGGGCCTGTGGACAGCCCAAGAGACTCATCTCCACATAAATATTCTGGAAATGAGAGCAGCTCTTTACGCCCTGCAGGCTTTCCAGTCGGAGATTCCACTGGGTACTCTTCTGTTACAAACAGAAAATTCTGCGGTGATGTATTACCTCAACAAACAAGGAGGCACCCATTCCTACCCACTTTGCAGGGAGGCTATGAGGGTGTGGGATTGGGTTTTACAACACGGCGCAAACCTCATTGCTGTTCATGTACCAGGAGTGGACAGTGTCATCACAGATGGCCTGAGTCACTCTCAAGCCAGAGTCCATGAGTGGAAACTACTCCAGGAAGTAATCTATAGGCTAATGAGCCCAATACCTGTAAACATGCCAGCAATGATACTCTTAATACATTTAGGCAGTCCCATCCCCCGATTACAGAAAATTCTACATAGATTGCCTGCAGTTCCGTCCCAGACCTTGCATCATAATTATGCTACTTTTCAGGGCAGGGCTGCAGTGCTCCTCAGCCGCTCAGCTCGTACCAGGAAGGTACGAGTGGGGCTTTACAAGTTGAATATTTTAAAATCCACGACTCAAAAAATATTAGTATCTGGCTGTAAAAGCTCCACAGACAAGCAGGTATGTGTATGAGTTGCCTGCCCAATCATGTTGGGGGCTCTTTAAATTTTGTTTTGGAGAAGTTGACTGTCTCTGAGCCAGCTGTGACTTGTGAGCTACGCTTTCTCTCTTGGAAAGTGTTAATCTTGGGGGGGAGGGGGTTATCTTAGTCATCAAGTCTCACCGTAGGAATTTCACCATTGAAGCAGGAGCCACATGGAAGATTTTCAGCAGTACAACTGGGGCCACCCACATCAGTTGATGTCACCAACCCTATTAAGACATGAACAGCCCTGCTCCCTCCTCAGTTCTTTCCCGCTGTCGACTTGCTTGCATGGGTTTTTGCTGAAGCTCCGATGCAGTATTTTGCGCTTTTTTCCGCCTATGGCCTTTTCTTCAGTTTTTTCCAGAATCTCTTATTAAAGAGATTCCACCAATTTGTTGATGTCAAAAGTTAATCCTTCAGCCTCTTTTCTGTCGCTGCCACTATGGAAGGAAGATTGCCTCTACATATGAGCATTTTCCCTGTGTCTGTTGTCTTGGGCCTGACCACAGTGTTTCTGACTAAGCTCTGCCAGAAGTTTAACCAAACTACACTCGGGCGACACAGAAAGGCTCTAAAAAAAAATGTCCTGATAGATCAACAGGTAGCCAGTTGCGGGCAGGGGTCCTCTGGGTTTCCAGTCTCTGTCGCTGATGGGATTGATCTCCCAGGCTTCCAAAGCCCGAGACAAATCCTCTGAGAAAAGTCATAAAAAAGACAGATCATGGCTGCTTCCTCTGGTGGCAATCTTGTTTCCTGATGGCATCTTCTCCTTTGAGGGATCCTCATCTGCTGCAACTGTACCGATGTGCAAAACTGCCATCCAGGTCTGTGTCCACCAGACCCATACCAACAGCATCCCCTGCCTGACTCTCAGGGCAGCCAGCCGACAACTTCTGGGTCATTGTCCCCTCTTTCGTCGATGATGAGCTCGTTTACTTTCCTGTTGAGGCCTGCCCCTTCTCTCTGCAGGGCAACAGGCTCCTCAGAGTCCCAGGATTTGGCAGGTGGGTTGTCGACACAAGTGCCATCTAGTTCCCCCCCACCCCAATCAAACGCCATCAACTTGCATGAAATCCTGACAGAATTCACTTCTGTGATTGTACAGGCACTTAGGCCCTCCTCGCCAACACCATTGACAGCAGCTTCATCATCGATGCCTTTTCGTCAGCTGTGGGGAAACTCCTCATGGACAGTCATTGGCACACCCAGTGCCAGACTCTGATTTAGAAGAGGAAAACCATCCCAACCTCATTATTAATGATGCTGAGGAGGAGGAAGAAAAAGGAAGAAATTCTGTGGTGGGCTTCCAGCATGGCACCAGGCAGTTTGGGAGGGGCCAGTGAAAGCTGACAGAGTTAGGCACCTGTCAGCAAAGAGATTTGCCACGCTGGGTGGGCTCCCAGCATACGGATGTTTGTTTGGGGTGGCAGTGAAGCCAATGGGATTGGGCACCCTATGTCGGCAAGGCGTTTGTTTCACGGTCGGCCGCGAATTCTGTGGGCAGTGGGAAATTCCACAGTTAATGCTGCAGCCGCTAATCGCAGAAAACTCGGGGCCATGCTTATAGCTCAAACTCAGGAAGTTGCTCAATGTCGCTACATTCCTGCCAGGGTGTACCTCAGATTACTGGGCCTGATGGCAGCTGCCATACCCACTGTTCCACTGGCCAGACTTCATATGCACATTCTCCAGTGGACCCTGCGGGTACAGTGGGACCAGTGCACAGACAACTTAAGATCACCCAGTCCTGGTATCTTCCCCAGTCTACAAGGTACTGCAGTGGTGGATGGACCCCCTGAATCTGCTTCAAGGTGTCCTATTCCAGATCTTCTTCCCGCAGCAGATCCTAACAACGGATGCATCAGATCTGGGCTGGGAAGCACATCTGGGTCCCTTCCAGACCCAGGGTTCTTGGTCCCAGTTGGAAACCTCTCTGCATATCAGTGTCCTGGAGATGAGAGCAGTGCTGTATGCCATGCAGACCTTTAAGGAACACCTTGCTTCAGGTCAGCTGCTGGTGCAGTCAGATGATCTAAGTGTAGTAAACTACAACAAGCAGGGGGACTCATTTGTACCTCCTATGTAGGGAGGCCATGAGTGTGGAACTGGGCACTGGATCATGGTCTGACACTCTTGGTGTTCCACGTGCCAGGCATGTTAAACATTCTGGCTGACAGTCTCAGCTGTACTCTGTCCAGCATGCACAAATGGGAGCTCCTCTTATCCATCGCAGATGACTTGTTCGACAGATGAGGTCATCCAGAGTTGGGCATTTTTGTGTCCCCACTCAATGCAAAACTGCCCAATTTCTGCTCACTAGATCAAGGGCCTGGAGTATTCTGGCGAGACTCGTCCCTCTCCTGGAGTGGGAGATTCCTTTACACATTCTCTCTGTTTCCTCTAAATCAGAGGGTGCTAATCAAGCTGCAGATGGAGGGGGCTTGCATGATTCTGTTAGCACCGCCCACTTATATAGGTTAGGCTGATGTCCGCTGACTGTTCGGGGTGGGAGGTCCCCTGTGGTACACTACTAGCTTTAAGTTTTCTATGTGTCCTGGCAGCTCAGTCCTACTGGTGTGACTTGCTGTAAGAGCCTTTCTCAAAGTAGGATCTTCGGATTCGTGTGCAGACACACCCCGCAAACCATAGGAACTTCACCGTTGGTGAAGCAGGATTTTCAGCAGTACAGCTAGGGCTGCCCACGTCGTCTGTCCATTGACATCACCAACCCTATAAAGACGTGAGCAGCCCCACTCCCTTCTCAGTTCTTTCCCCCAGAGATGAAGGGAGCAAAGTTCTAACCATGGGGATCGAGGAGAGAGGTGCCCAGACCTATATATGTGGCCACCAGAACCCTCCCCCAGTTCACTCCACATACCCTCCCCGTGCACCTGCTTATGGTTCGGGAGGAGATCCAGGTTCTTCTCCAAAAAAAAGCCATAGAGTCTGTCCCTCAGGCTCAGTGGGGAAGGGGGTTTTACTCCCACTTCTTCCTCTTACCCAAAAAGACCGAGGATCTTTGACCTATCCTAGACCTGCAGCCACCTGAATCTGTACATAGAATAAAAGTGCTTCAGGATGGTCACCCTCCAGGGGCTGTTACCACTTTTGCACCAGGGGACTGGCTGTGTTCTTTGGACATGCAGAATGCCTACCTACACATCCAAGTCTTTCTTGTCCATCATCACTTCTTCTGCTTCCACTTTCAGGGAGCCCATTTTCAATTTCTGTCCCTTTCCTTGGCCCCTTGGGTATTTACCAAATGCCTGGTAGTGGTGGCAGCTGCATTGAGGAGGCAGGGCTTCTATGTGTCCCCTTACCTGGATGACTGACTGCTAGCATCCCCCTCCAGGGAACGTCTAGTTCAGACCTTGGAATACACCTTCCATCTCTTCCAGGCCTTGGGGTTCACTATAAATCTGCCGAAGTTCAGCCTCTCTCCTTGCCAATGCCTCCAATACATAGGAGCGGTCATAGACACCAGTCAGAGCAAGGCTTTTTTGCTCGAGGACAGGGCAGAGCAATTGATGGAGCAGGCCCATCTTGTTTCCTCCAACTGACAGGTCCCTGCCAGGGTCTTCTGGCGCCATCTGGGCTGCATCGTGGTAGCAGTTGCCATGGTTCCCCTGACCTGTCTGCATATGCGGGTTACTCGGTGGACCTTGAGGGTCCAGTGGGACCAGTGCACAGACAACCTGGACCAGTTGGTCCTAGTCTCTGACCAGGTCTGAAGGGCTCTGTCATGGTGGCTGGATCCAGCCAACCTCCTTCTGGGAGTCTCTTCAGTTCTCCACCCCCTGGCAGATTCTCACAACAGACGCATCTAGCCTCAGAGAGGGTGCTCATCTGGCTGATCATCAGAACCAGGGTACCTGGATGGATGTGGAGCAGGGTTTTCACATCAACGTCCTGAAGACGTGGGCAGTTATTTACACCCTACACACCTTTCAGACTCATCTCTTCCCCGGTCCACTGCTGGTGCAGATGGACATGTGTGTTGTGTATTATATCAACAAGTTGTGGTGAACCCATTCTTACCCCCTGTGTCAGGAGGCAATGAGAGTCTGGTATTGGGCCATCAAACACAACCTGGAGCTCTCGGCTGTGCATGTTTAAGGCATTCAAAACATCTTGGCCAACTGTCTCAGCCACTCCAGGTCATGGGCTCATGAGTGGGAACTGCTAACCTCAGTGATTGAAGATCTTTTCAACAGGTGAGACTGTCCAGAGTTGGACCTCTTTGCCATCCCACCTCAATGCAAAACTGCCGCTTTTTTGCTCACTCGATCTTGGGCCTGGAGTTTTCTGGCGAGACGCCATTGTTCCTTTCTTGGAAGGGGAGCTTTCTCTATGCCTTTCCTCCCTTCCCGCTCCTACAGAGGGTTCTGCTCAAGTTCCAGTTGGAAGGGGTGGAGATGATTCTCATAACCCCCTTCTGGCCACACCAGATTTGGCTCCCCTTGCTGCAACAGCTGCCAGTGGAACCTCTGGTGCCCTGGCCCCTGTGCATTGGCTTGCTGTCCCAGGACCGGGGCACCCTGGTCATCCAGACCTGAAGTCCCTGCATCTCCGTGCGTGGCTCCTGTGGACCTTGCCATTGCCTGCTTCTAGGTATCCTCTGTTGTCATGGATGATCTTACATTGAGAGGGCTCCTGCAGTAGGTAATCACATTGAGGACTGCACTCCCTGGCGTCAGAACCACATGGAAACTTTAGCTAGCAGTGTCAGATGGGGGACCGCCCACCTGAAGTCAGTGTGACCCTCTATAGAGGGCGGTCCCCACATCCACCTTCCAGTTCTTTCCCAACGTTGACCTGAACAAGTCAGACCTCGCAAGATCATCACTGCAGTTCAAATGCCTTTTTTGAATGAGTATCCATTTTTTTTCTTGGTTTTCTGTAAAAAAACTGCTATTTTGTGCATGTCTTGGCCGTCTTCCATCGAGTCGCATAAAAATAAGTGCAATTTTTGTGACGCACAGCCGCCACACAGACTGTCATTCCCGCTGCCTCTTCTGTTTAGGCCTGGAGCACACGGTTGAGGATTGTGAGGCCTGTTCCAGCTTCAACCAGGCCACACGGAAGTGTCGCCAGCAGGCCCTCGAAGTCCATCTTCTGAAAAAGAAGATGGCATCCATGAAGAAAGAGTTGCAAAAATTAGAGTGCTTCTTCCTCACCGACCGACTCCCACAACCATAAAAAGAAGGGCAAAAAGAAGCATTGGGACTAGGAACAGTCCCACTCTCACTTGCAGCCGTCCTTGAGTGAACAGCGGCCTTCCACCTCTGGGAAGACTGCTGCTACCTCCAAGTCTGTTCCACCTTCCCAGGAGTAGCCCTTGGTTGCCCCGCCTCCACTGGTTATGGTGGCCGTGGGTGTCTTGGCTGAGTCCAAGGCTTCTGCCTTCCTTAGACCCCTCTCCACCACCAGGTCTAAGCAGGCTGGGAGGGCTGATAAGCCGCTAGTCGGACCCTCCGACCAACGCCCAACCCAGGTTGATAAATTGGGCTCCAGGGCCTGCTCGACCAAGGTCATTAAGCCAGTTGTCAGACCCTCCAATGACTGGCCGACCGTTCCGCTCACGTTGGGCTCTGGCATGAGTCCCAATGATGTCCAGCTGGACAAGAGCTAGCTGCCTGGCTCTGGGAAGCATTCTCCAGTGGGTTCTACCCACAGAGATACCCCCTCTGCTCCCATTGTAGCGCCACCTCTGCCCTCCCCAGACCAGTGGGAGCCGGAGGACGGGGGTCATCCAGGTGCCATAGTTCCTGGTTCACCCTTGGACCCTAACGTCTGAGCCTCCGCAGGCCCCTTCCCCCTGTTCTTCCATCAGCACCATCACCGGCCTTGCCTCCTACCAGCCTTGTGCCTGACTCTACTCCTTCAGACCCTTCCAGTCTGAATTTCAGGCCTCAGGGTCTCACATCCACCCCTGCAGCTTCTCTGTTGGGCCTCCATTAGGCTATCCTCTGGCCAGTTACCAGCCTTTTCATCAGACTCCTGGGTATCCTCTGCCAGGCTATCAGACATCAGGTTTCCCAATGGGGTACGCTCCTTCATACCCTTCGCCGGGTTACCCGGTGCATGGGTTTTACATGCCAGAATACCCTATAATGGGGTACCCTTCGAGGTTCCAGCTGGTTCACCAGCCACCTCCACCCCTACTGCAACCCCAGGTGGATTATAGGGCCATTCTCCAGTTATGGTGGTCCAAGACCAAATCTCAGCTTGTCTCGGGGCTGGACAGCCAGCACCAGGCGAGAACTCGCCCCCAGTTTGCCTGGATCTGACTCCAAGATCTGCTTCCCCACTGGAACCATGCCAGTCTACATTGAGCCTGACGAAAACCTCCTCGTCAGCCCTGACATCGGATAGTGTTCCTCCTAGGACTTAGGAGGACTCTCGCCCGGACGTCAGTCTTTCAGACTCCATGAACTCAGAATCAGAGTCCGGGTCTTCCTCCTTGGCTTCAGGGTTTGAGACTCCCCATATGGAGGAACCTAAATCGAAGGAGTCCCCCAGATTGCTTCCTGAGGACCTTTCTTTCGCAGACCTCCTAAAACAGATTATGGAGGTCTATAGATGGAAATCCGATGCTCAGGACCCCAAATGTCCGAGACATGCTGACCACTTGGACATCCAGGAGACTGCACCTGTCCTTGCACCTCCGTGGCTGGAATCTCACAAGGATTTGGCCTCCACTATATGGATGATGCTTTCCTCCATTCCGGTTGTGGTGAAGAAGGGTGACAGGACCTACAGGACTCCTGAGGGAAAGGATCACCTCAGTGTCCACCCTAAGGCTAACTCTGTAGTAATTACGGCAGCCCACAATAGGTCCACCAAGCCCAGGCACATGAGCACCTCCCCTCCTGACAGGGAGTCGAGGCAGCTCGATCAGTTTGGGAGAAAGTTTTATTCTTCCTCCACTCTCGCCATGTGTGCTCTTAACTATGTGGCACACATGCTGGTGTATCAGAAGTCTCTGTTCCACCAGTTGGAGCAGTCACTGAGGCCATGCCAGACTCTGAATCCAAGACTGTATTGGCTGACACTATCTGGTCAGCCAAAGTCACCTGTCACCACTCTCTGAGGGCCACCTATGATCAATCAATCAATCACTTTATTTAACCAGATATAAACACCATTGAGCAAGCTCATTTTCAGAGTGGTCCTGGGCACAAATACAATACAGTACACTTCATAACATTACAATTACAGTGGACAATGGTGCAAAAAAAAAAAAGAAAAAACATTGTGAAAGTGCTGGTCAATATGGGCCTATACATACTGGTCAACACAATTAACATGCAAAGGTACATAATGATAAGCTTTACTGAAATGAGAAGAGACAACAATCCCATATAGTCTCCACTGAGTAAGAGCTCATGATAAATGATAAAAAATAAGGAGGTATTAAGGAATAGGGTAGAAATTGGGGTGAAAGAGTAGGCAGCCAAAAGGGAGGCCAGTATAGGTAAAAGGTACAGAATAGGCAGGGTCATCTTGGATTAAGGGAACTAGGCTTGTAGGTCTTAGGTTTCTGTTGTTAGGAATGTGGGGTGGATGAGATACTTAGGCGTAGGATTTGAGATCTGGTATGGTGGACTCCTCATCCAGGGGCACCACTACGGCTATCTCAGGAGATTTTCATGGCTCAGGGTGTCAGGCTTGGCACCCAATGTCCAGGTGGCTGTTCAGGATGCCCCCCTTCAGGGGTTCCATCCTGTTGGGGGGAGCCCAGAATATTACCAGCCTCCAGGATCAGGATAAGGGCAAGGTCCTGAGGTCGGTTCATACCATGTACCACCCTAGATCCAAAGCCAAACAGCCATTTTGTCACCAGACCAAGCAGCAGACAAAACAGCAACATACAGCCAGATGCCAGACCAAGCATCAGGCACCTTTAGCTGCAGCCACCCCTCTGGCCAAAGCTCAGAGAGCCTCAGCGATGGCTCTCCCCATCCCTCCCTCCATCTCTTGACTCGTGGCCTGCCCCCCTCCTCCTCCTCCTCTTCCTCTATTAGGGGAGCCAGTGGGCAGAAGGTTCACCAGTCACCTGCTGGAGTGGGAAGCAGTCACCATAGACTCATGTGTTCTTCAGTTGATCAGACAGGGCCACATTCTGGAGTTTCTCGAGAAACCCCCAGATGAGCCTCCAGGGGTGTCTCATTATCCAAAGGTGCAGAGTCCCCTCTTAAGGGAAGAAATTGAGGCTGTCCTGCAAAAGGAGGCAATAGAGCCTGTTCCGTCAAGCCAGATAGAAAAGTGATATTATTCCCATGTCTTCCTGGTCCCAAAAAAGATGGGAGATTTGCATCCCAGCTTTGACCTCAGTGGTCTACACCTGTAGAGTACAAACAGTTTTGAATGCGGCCCCTCCTGCACAAGGGGCAGTGGCTCTGTGCACTGAATATGCAGGGTGCCTTCCTGCATATCCCAGTTTTTCAGGCCCATCACCACTACCTCAGATTCGCCTTTCAGGGGGAGCATCACCAGTTCAAAGTCCTCCCTTCAGCCTGTCCTCGACAACCTGGGTTTTTACCCAGTGCCTTGCGGAAGTGGCAGTGGCTCTGAGGTGCCAGGGCCACTATGTGTCCCCCTACCTTGATGACTGGCTTCTGTCAGCCCCATTGAGACAGCAGTTGGAACTTTCCCTCTCTGCTACCCTAGCCTTTTTAGCACAAGTGTGGATTCTAGGGACATCGATATGTCGTTCTATCCACACTTTTGGCAGTATCCTTTCCCTTTAAATCTTGCTGGAAAGTCTTCAAGCTGGCTCCTCTCACCCACCCGAGTAACCCTCAGCTCTGCCCCATGACACCAGATCTTCCTTTCCGCTGGAAGAAGCCGGTTCCCTCCATACTACTGCCGCGTTGAGTAGGTCCTGGCGCCCGAATCTTCGGATTTACTTCCAACACTTAAACTCGTTCAAGTTTCATCTTCAGCACGATCTTTGATCATGACCGTGATGGAAAAGTCCTTGCCTGGATTCTGCCAGTGCCCTGCCGGGCAGAAGATGTTGCATACTGACCCGCATGCCACGTGCGTTTACTGCCTGGGCCACGAGCATGAGCCCCAGGCCTGCGACTTTTGCCCGTGTCAGCCATCCGTTCTTCAGGACCGCCTTGCCTGCCTGAAGTTGGGCTACTTGGAGAAGCAAAATCCGCTGGTCAAATCCAAGGATACCCATTGAGTGATCCCCACTGAGCAGTTGGAGCAACTTAAGGCCTTCAAGGAGGAGGCAGCTCGGGCGGCCGAGCAGTCCTCTTCGGCTTCTGCCTTTGTTCCATTCAAATTGGGCTCCATTTTTTCTGGCTCCTTCAAGGAGCTGTACCAGTCTCTCCTGACCAAGGGAGAGGGCTCTTTGGGTTCGCACAGCTCCCGCAAGGAGACACATCATGACAAGAAGAAGGCTCACTGTTGACGTTCTTGAGATTGAGAGCGATCCCAGTCTCGGGAATCACCAGTTTTGACCACGGTCAAAACCGTGGCCTTAGCCGCTGGCTTCATGGTGCCCCTGTCAGGCCAGCCGACAGAGATGTGGCCAAGATTTTTCTCGACCCTGTCGACCCATTGTTGCTAGATGAGGCTGACAATTCTCTATTCAGGACTCTGGCCACTGCCCACTGAGCCGGACCCTCCTGGTCTGGGTCTGGTCACCGACCCAGACCAGGAGCAGCCGCGGCACTCCCAAGCTCCCTCAGAGATCCCCAGTCGGCACCACCGGTGGCTGTGATCTAGGTCCTTCTCGTCCAGTGGGTCGAGCAGATCCTGCAGGCGGCAGTCCCACTCACGATGCTACAAAAAGCGGCACAGCCGCTTTTCGTCTTCCTCAGGTTAGAAGAAGCTTCAGTGCAAGTTGTGTCTGATACAAAGATCTCATGTGCCAACAGTTAGTCTTACCCATTCCAAAGCTGACACCGGCTCCCTCACCAGCCATCATGTGGCTTGTCGCCTGACAGGCTGATACTGAAGCTCCCGGAGGGGCCAGTTGACACCATTCCTCTGCCTGTGGAGTTGGTTCAGACCACATCGGTTCGGCCGGAGTTGGCCTCTCCACCTGTTGTGGTGGAGCTGCCACCTCAGCAGCCACCGACTGGGACTCCAATCAAGGACTCTTGGCTGGCTAAGGGTCTTCCCCATTGGCTGTTGGTCACAATCACGCCTGACCCATCTGTGGCAGGTTGAGAGTGACTCAAGTGGTCGGCCACTTTATGCGGACTCTTAAGAGTCCAACGGCTCCTCACTGCACTCCTGTCCGGTTGACCTGTAGTTGGTGGGGAGCTTCTCGATTGAGGAGAGGGACCCACGTCCTTCATGGGAATTCTCCATCTCATCTCAGTCTGTGGGGATGCCTTTGGAGCCTTTGTCAGAAGTGGGCTCTCTGTCCCCTCACAGAGATTTTGGATAAAGGATATTCTCCAATGGAGGCCTTCCCAGTGGTTGAGGCTATTGTTGGCCTGGCCCTGGAGCTCTGGCAGCACTATGCCTCCTGCCCTGCGCCCTCAGCCAGGGTGGCCTGCAAATATGTGGTGCCCACTGGTTCCCTCTCGGGGTTCACGGAACACCCCTCGGCTGAGGGGATGGTGGCTGATTTCATGTTTTGATGCTCGAGCAATACAGGCGATGTCAACAGATCACCAGACAAGGAGTCCAAGAAATTGGACCACTTGGCCAAAAAAGGTCTATGCTGCCGCCTAGCTCAGTCTCCGGCAGGCAAGCTCGGCTGTCCTGATGACACACTTCTCCCGTGCCCTTTTGGGCTCCCTAAATGAGGTGATTCATCTCCCAGCAGACCTCCAGACCATGGTCAAGCAGGTCTGTGACCAGGGTTGGGCTGTGGCCAAGCAGCAATTCCAGACGACCCTGGACATTGGAGATTCCTGTGCCCGCTCTGTGGCGGCTGCTGTCAGGTGTGCCGATAGAAATTTCCAGGCCCAGGACACACCATTAGGTCTGGGGACCCCCTCCCATCCCTAAGACATATAAATGTGTAAATTTGGGCCCCCTCCACCCTGAGTCACCTGGGTGCAGGACAGTTGTCCTGGCTGTCCCCCCCCCCATCGGCACCCCTGGCTGCCGTCACCATGCCCTATAGGGCTTGGCTGAGGATCTCGACCTTCATGGCAGATACTTAGCACAAGCTGGTGGATGTTCCCTTCTTAGGCACTGACCTGTTTGGGCCTGGTGTGTGTAGGGTCACATCTGGTGTATCGAGAAGTCCAATGCCACCTTCTAGTCTGAGATGTCCACCCAGAAGGATCCTAAGGGCTCCACACAGCAGAAGCACAAGCCCTTTCGACCCTCAACTCCTGCAGCAAAACCAGCCCAGCACGAGTCTGGCCTGCAGGCTCTGTCTTTGCACCCTAGGCCCAAGTCAGTGGCTTTGGTGGTCCGAAAGCCCAGAGGGAAGGGACCTGGCAGCTCCTCAGCCGGATCCTCCTTCTCCAAGCCTACTCAGTGATGGGATGAGGGCGACCACCCCAATGCCAGTCACACCTCCCATAGGTCCTCCTGTGGGGGGCCAACTCCGCCACTTCCTCTCCACTTGGTCCACTGTTACCACAGACAGGTAAGTTCTGGAAGTGGTCAGCCAGGGTCTACCTCTGGAGTTGGAGCAGTACCCTTCAAGCCAAACCAAGCCCCACGGGAGGACTTGGTATCCACAGACATTCAGTTGGCTCTTCGCGACGACATAGCCCAACTCCTTTGCAAAGAGGTCATGGTCAGGGCAGCAGATCCTACTGTACACCCACAGTTTGTCTCCAGGTACTTCCTGGTGCCGAAACTGACAGGGGGCTGGTGCTGTATTCTAGATCTGCATAACCTGAACAAATTCCTCAGGTCTTTCACCTTCAGGATGGTAACTCTGTCCCAGATACCACCACCTCTCAAGCAGGACATGTGGTTTTGCTCCCTGGATCTACAGGACGTGTTCAAACAACATGAAGTCTTGCTGTATTCTGGCAATTGCAGTTAGCTCCAGCCTTTCAACTGCCCTGGAGAACATTTATTTATTATTTATTTATTTAGCTTTTGTTAACCAGGTAAGTACACTAGAGAAGACAATTTGCCTATTTTCAGGTACGACCCGGGAGAGTACAGGAAATAACATAATTAAACACTTGGGACAACATGGTACAGAATTAGGAACAGGTTACATATCATGAGACTACAAGGTAAGATTACACATCACAATAATTAGGAACAGGTTTCACATCATAAGACTAAGGTAAGATTACACAACACTTGATTAGGCACAGGTTACCTGCCTTGAGACTACAGGTACGTTTATACAGCTTAAAATAAGCGGAGCATAAATTATAAACATAGGGTTAATTTTTCTATGCATGGCATAGAATGTTCATCTTGAGCTCGGTTGAAGCCTCTGCTGGTTATTCGAACTGCAACTGTCAGATTCTTTACTCTGCCTCACTGAACAGTCGCTCCGGAGATTTCTCCTGCTGCTCGGTTCAAAGTCGGTTGAATTGTCGGTTTTCGGTTGTTTTTTCTACTGAAATTGTTGTTTCCGCATAGTCTGTTCAAGTCTCTGTCTGTGGTACCATGAGTACTAGATAGGTTTTGTTCTGTTTTCTGTGTGGAACTTGTAAAAGTGTGGATTGGTTCGGCTGAACCGATCATTTTGAGGTAAAATTTGTACTTTACTTTAGTGTGTGGTTACCGGTCCATATCGGTTCTTAAAAAAAAAAAAAGGGTTTTAGTACATTTTTTTCCCCCCCAAGACCCGTGACATCGTCAGGAACCGATAGGTGAGTCTTGCCTGCCGGATTGCCAAAAAAAGGGTAAGTTTGGCCATGTTTGAGAAACCCAAGAAAAAATTGTCCCACTGGGTTTCAACACTGCAGTGTGTGTGTGTGTGTGTGTGTGTGTGTGTGTGTGTGTGTGTGTGTGTGTGTGTGTGTGTGTGTGTGTGGAGTCTTTGCTAGGCCGATCCCCACACCACTGCGTTGTATTGTCTGGGGTTTGACCACCTTGATTCAGACTGCCAAATTTGCAAAAATGTTCCCAAATCTACCCTGGAAAAGAGATTAGGTAGACTGAGGGAAAGGGAGGCCGAAAAGTCCGCTGACCTGGATGGCCAGCCCGGTTCGGTTCCGACGGAACCAGGAGGAGTGCCCTCTGACCAGGGCGATACTTCTTCGGGCAGAAGGAGAGCCGATTCTGAGGAATCGGTTCAGACAAAAAGAAAAGACAAGTCGACCAGTTCGGATCCAGAATCTCATACTCCAACCGCTGATGAAATAGCCAAAATGATTCCTATTGTGGAATCGCTTCGATCGGTTCTGACTGATCCGGCACCTTTTGGCAGGGGCTTGGTTCGGTTGGTTCCTTCAGTTCTGGATTATACCCTGGAAGAATTTTATGAACCGGAGTTTCAGGAGGAAGGAGAGCTGGAAGATGATTATGGTGATGGTGAAAGTCTGGATGTGCCTATTGACCCGGACATCTCCCCAGACAGACCTTCAGATGTTTCTCCTCCTAGGCTTTCTGAGTCCCCTTCACGCTTCATGTTTTACAGGAAGGTGACTGATACCCTCCAGCTTCCTGTGGAGGAGGCAGTGGAGGATCAGGAAGAGCCTGACTATGTAGAGATGATGGACATTCCAGAGTCCAGGAGACTGTCTATTCCCCTCTACAAATCTTAATTGGGAAACAGACAAAAAATTCTTAAATCTCCTAATTCCATACCTCCTGTGGACAGAAGAATGGACAAGAGGTATACTCTTTCAGGCTCAGATACGGAGTTCCTTTATCAGTCATGTTGGGGTTGTACAGGCTGCTGCCTGTGATAAGGCAAGCATTCCCTTGGCATCACCCCCCCCCCAGACAAGGACTCCAGGAAGATTGATGCCTTGGCAAAGAAGCAGTACATGGCATCATCCTTAGGACTCAGGCAAGCTAATTATATGGCCTATGCAGCCAGGTACCAGAAGTCCAGGTGGGACACTGTACTGGCACTGGCTAAACAGGCTTCCCCAGCTTGCCAAGGAGCTGGAGGAGGTGGCTGCAGATGGGATTGAGGCATCGAAAGTTCAGTTTCATGCTGCTGTAGACTCCAATGATGTATCAAGAGTCATGGCTACATCTGTGGCTCTTCGGAGAATGGCTTGGCTCAGATGTACTAGCCTCTCACAGGATACCCAGGCTAAGGCCATGGATTTTCCTGTAGTGGGTAATTCTCTGTTTGGGGAGCAGAGAATTACATGAAGAAAATGGATGAATACAGGACCACTTACAGGAATGCTCAGGCCAAGGAAAGGCAAGCAACTCCTCAAAGGCAGCGGGGCAGGGGCAGGCCTTTCCAAAGGCCTTTTTACCAAGTACAGGCCTCTTCTTCATTTTCTCAGAGGGGGGGTCTTCAGAGGGAGAGGCAGAAGTGGGATGAGCAGGCCTGCATCCACCCCTCAGCCTAAAGCCCCTGCCAAGCAGACACCCTGATGGGTCTGCCCGGGTTGATTCTCCTATCCCAGTAGGGGTCAGGCTGGCTTACTTTGTCCAGGACTGGATGTCTCTTACATCAGACAAGTGGGTCCTGGAAGTAGCAAGCCAGGGTCTGGTTCTCAGCTTCAAAAAATTTCCCAAGCTGAGGGCCAGATCTTTCCCACCTGCAAATTTCTCAGAAACCCTTGCCCTAGAGGCAGAGGTTTCTTATCTCCTAACTCTAAGAGCTATAGAGTGAGTACCTACCCTACACTGGGACAAAGGATTGTACTCCAGGTACTTCCTAACCCCCAAAAGACAGGAGAGTGGTGACCCATCCTGGACCTAAGATACCTGAACAAACATCTTTTAAAGCCAAAGTTCAAGATAACTCTGGGAATTATCCTTCCTCTCTAAGGCCAGGGGACTGGCTAGCCTCCCTGGACCTCAAAGATGCCTACTTTCATACTCCCATCAGGTGCTCCCACAGAAAGTACCTCAGGTTCAAGTTGCCCTCAGGCCATTATCAGTTCGGAGCAATGCCCTTTGGCCTAACATCAGCCCCAAGGGTCTTCACAAAGTGCCTGGCAGTAGTTGTTGCCTTTCTAACAAGACAAAAGATTTCCATTTTTCCATATTTGGATGACTGGCTCATAGTGGGCCAGTCCTCAGACCAAGTCAAGTGACCCAGCAAGTGCTCACTTCTTTAGGATTTCTTCTCAACCTACCAAAGTCAGTTCTCAAACCAGTGCAGCTCCTCACCTTCATAGGGGCAGAGCTGGATACCGTAAAAACAAGAGCCTTCCTTCCCCTGGAAAGGGCAAGGGCCCTCATGGAACTGGCCGCTTCATTCAGCCTTCAGGTGTCTCGACCAGCAAGGCATTTCCTTCAGCTACTGGGCCACATGGCAACTTCTACAGCAGTGGTCCAAGGTGCAAGATCCCAAATGAGGGACATTCAGTTCCACTTAAAAGCTTTTTGGTCCCAAAGAAAGGATTCCCTTACCAAACTAATTCCAGTGACTCGAACTCTGATCCAAGCCTTGCAATGGTGGTAGGATCAGGACAATTTGAGGCAAGGGGTTCCATTTGTCACTCACTCATTCAGTGGTCCTCACCACAGATGCTTCCCTGCTGGGCTGGGGAGCCCATTTGGGGGAACTTACCACCCAGGGACTGTGGTCGCCTCAGGAATCTCTTCTACACATCAATCTCTTGGAACTCAGAGCAGTGTTTCTGGCACTGCAAGCCTTTTCCAAATCAATACAGAACAAGGTGGTTCAGGTCAGAACAGACACCACCACCACCACCATGTGGTACATCAACAAGCAAGGAGGCACTCTGTCTATGGCCTTGTGCACAGAAGCAATGAAGTTGTGGTCCCTGGCCTATTCCCTGCAAACCTCTCTGATAGCAGTTCACCTTCCAGGGAAGGACAATATTCTAGCAGATGCACTGAGCTGAATATCCCAGGGCCATCACGAATGGGCCCTAGATCCTCTGATGTTGAAGGTGATTTCCTCAAGATGGGGCACTCCAGAGATGGATCTTTTTGCAGCCCCAGACAATCATCAACTTCTTTTTGTTGCAGACCCCCAGTCTTGGGCTCAGTCCCCTGGATGCTCTGATTCTGAACTGGGAAGGGAAATTTCTGTATGCTTTTCCCCCCTTCCCTCTCCTGTTCAAAGTGTTAGTCAAGATAAGGTCACAACCATGCAAAGTGATTCTGATTGCTCCAGACTGGGCCAGGCAGCCATGGTATCCTTGTTGCTGTCCCTAGCAGTCCATCTTCCCCTGTCTCTTCCCAGGAATTACAACCTGTTAACATCCTCTCCAGGGAGGATTTGGTACCACAATCTTCAGTCTCAGTCTCAAGGCTTGGCTCTTGAAGAGTTAGAGTTTGCAGATCTGCATCTTTCCCAAGGGGTTCTGGATATCCTTAAGGCTTCTCTAAAGCCCTCCACCAGGAAGACTTACAACTCCAAATGGAAAAGATTCAGCATTTGGTGTTCTAAGAAGAATATTTCTCCAGACTCTGCTGAATTGCCTACGGTTCTGGATTATATGGTCCATCTTAATGGCCTAGGTCTCAGACCAGCTACTCTCAAGGTACACTTGGCAGCTGTTTCTGCTTTCCTGTCAGTGGGCAAGTCTTCCTCACTGTCATCCCATCCTGTATTCTGTAAGTTTTTCAAGGGATTGCTTCACACCAATCCCCCCCCCCCCTTTAGGGATCCTGCTTCTGCTTGGGATCTTAATGTTTGTATTGCTCAGCTTATGCAGCCCTTTTGAGCCTTTGTCCTCAGCAGAGCTTAAGTACTTGACTTGGAAAACTGTGTTTTGGTAGCCATTACTTCTGCCAGACGTATCAGTGAATTGCAAGCCCTGTCAGTGGACTCTAGATTTAATCTCTTTTCACAGAGATAAAGTGGTCCTTAGAACTAACAGAAAGTTCTTGCCTAAAGTGGTTTCAGATTTCCACCTGAATCAGTCTGTCTCTCTCCCTGTTTTCTTCACTGATCATTCTTCCTCAGAAGAGAGGAGGCTACACAGTTTGGATGTTAAAAGAGCCTTTAGCTACTACATAGAGCGTACCAAGGGTCACAGGTTTGACTCCCTCCAGTTGTTCCACACTTATGGAGAAGTTGGGAAAGGCAAGCCTGCTACCAAGAGATCTATTGCCAGGTGGATTGTTTCTTGTATACAATTCTGCTATGAAAAACTGGGTAAAACTCCACTCTCAGGCCTGAGGGCTCATTCCACAAGAGGTACAGCTGCTTCCCTGGCTGCTGCCAGGGATATCCCTCTTTTAGAAATTTGTCAAGCAGCCACCTGGAAAATAGTCCACACTTTTACCAAGCATTACTTTCTGGATATCCAGGCTAGGAGTGATGCTTGGATTGGCACAGCAGTACTTCAGAGCCTATTCCCAAAGTAGGTTCTATCCCTCCTCCATGGAGGTACTGCTTGGTAGTCTGCAATTGTCAGAATACAGCAAGACTTCATGTTTGAAGAAAAAATTACTCACCTTAGTAATTATGTTTCTTCTAGTGGAGTCTTGCTGTATTCTGACCCACCCCCACCTCCCCTCTCAGAACCTAGATTTTTAGGATGTGGGTGGGCAGACGCAGTGTTGGCACCCTAGATGTGCCCTCTTTTACACCCGCTGTTCTCTTTGGGTGGAACGTTATTTCAATTGATTGGTTTTGGTTTTTGGGTTTCCTGACTTGTCTTCCTTTGAGGACCCAAAACATTATTTTTCTGCCAGTTGGCTAGTTAAAAATTTTACAGTTTCCACACAGAACACCTAGTGAGTTTTGCTCGTAAAGACCTGATGGTTGCAGTTTGAATAACAACAGGCAGAGACTTCAACCGAACTCGAGATGAACATTCTATCCCATGCATAGAAAAGTTAACCCTTTGTTCTCCGGGGCAGTTGAAAGGCTGAAGCTAACTGCAATTGTCAGAATACAGCAAGACTCCACTAGAAGAAACATAATTACTAAGGTGAGTAATTTTTTCTTCTTTCACATCCCAATCTGTCCATCCCACTGAAGGTTCCTCCGCTTCCGAGCCGAGGGAACCCTCTCTGAGTTCCAGACCATGCCATTCGGCCTCTCCTCGGCCACCAGGGTCTTCAAATGCATAGCAGCGGTGGCAGCTTACCTAAGGTGCTGAGGGGTCCAGGTGTCCCTACCTGGACGACTGGCTGATAGCAGGTTCCTCCAGGCAGGAGGTGGAGTGTCCATGGAGCTGGCCCTCCAGACCTGCATCCAATTTGGTTTCCTAGTCAACAAGGCCAAGTTGGAACTCCTGCCCTCACAGGTGATCAGCTTCATCGGGGCAGAGCTCGATTCTTGCTGAACCAGAGCCAGGCTCCCAGCGGACAGCGCGGAGGTTCTTTCCTCCTTTGCCTGATAATTTCTGGTTGGGCACTTGCGCCCTGCCTGGGACTTCTACACCTTCTGGGTTACATGGCAGCCTGCAGCACCGTGGTCCGATGGGGCTGGTGGTATACGTACTCCCTGCAATAGGAGCTGGCCAGCCAGTGGTCTCAGTGCAAAGGTCACTTTGATCAGCTGGTCACGGTGACATGGAGGATGTGGGACACCCTCCAGTGGTAGATTGTCCCAGAGCATCTGCAGGAAGGGATCCCGCTTGTCCACCCTGAGCCGACGGTCATTCTGGTGACCGACTCCTCTCTCATGGGCTGGGGTGCCCATCTGAGGAGCACAGAGTCCACGAGCTCTGGACTCCCAAGGAGTCCTGATGTCGCATCAACCAGCTAGGGCTCCGAACAGTTTGGCTGGTGCTGACTGCCTTCGCTCCGTTTCTTAGGGGTCAAGTGGTTCAAGTCCAGATGGACAACAACACGACCATGTACTACCTCAACAAGCAGGGCATGATGCACTACCTGCCTTTGTGAAAGGATGTTCTCCACATATGGAACTTTATGTGCAGCCTGGAGGCAGATCTCATAACCATCCATGTGGCAGGAACCTCCAATCAGCTGCTGGATGCCCTCAGTCAAGTGGGTGAGGCATCTCACCGGTGGTCTCTCCATCTGGAGGTAGTTCACAGTCTGTTCTCCCAGTGGGGCACCCCTCAGGTGGACCTGTTCACCTCTAGGGAGAATGCAAAGCTGAGGCTGTTTTGTGCCTGCCCCCTCTGAGCAAGGCTCTCTGCAGGGGAATGCCTTCTTGAGACCATGGACCTCAGGCCTCTTCTATGCCTTCCCACCACTTCCCTTGATGCACAAGGTGCTGCTCAAGGTCAGGAGGGACAAGGCACAGATGATCCTGGTGGCTCTGGACTGGCCCCGCCAGTACTGGTACCCTGATCTCATCTGCCTCAGCAACAGGCTCCCGAGGCATCTTCCCCTACACCAGGACCTGCTCTCCATCAGTCAGGGCAAGGTTCTCCACCTGGACCATCAATCCCTGCACCTCACAGCCTGGTTCCTGATCAGCTAGAGTTCCAGGCTTTGGGTCTCTCTGAAGATGTCCTCACTGTAGTTGAGGCATCTAGAAAGGAATCAACCAGAAAGTGCTATACCTTCAAATGGAGGCGATTCTCCATTTGGTGTCAGGGCAAGGGATTGGACCTCTTGACCTGTCCAGTGGCTAGCATGTTGGATTACCTGTGGTTTCTCTCCAAAGGGGACTTTGGTCGATGACCATTAAGGTGCACCTGTCAGCCATCTCTGCTTACCAGGCACGAGCTGGTCAGTGGCGCAGAAGACAGTGGTCTGTCACTTTTTCAAAGGCTTCGATCACATATCTCCTCCAGTATATGAACCACCACCACCATGGGATCTGTTGCTGGTTTTGGCAAAGCTCATGGGCAAGCCATTCGAACCAATGCACAGGTGTGAGATGTCACATTTGTCGTTTAAGGACTGCCTTCCTGGTGACTATCACGTCAGCCAGAAGGATCAGTGAGCTGCAGGCACTCTTGGTCGAGTCTCCTTACTTGGTCTTCCATATGGACAAGGTTGTCCTGTGCCCCAACCCGAAGTTATTCCTGAAGGTTGTGTCAGAGTTTCACCTGAATCAGATGATGACTCTTCCGGTGTTCTTCCTGAATCACACCTCAAAGGCCGAACACTGGCTCCATATTCTGGACCTGTGGTGAGCACTCTCATATTACAAAGAGCACATGGCTGGAGTTCAGGGAGAGGTTTGCCAGCTGTTTGTCACCTACGCTGAAGCCGCACCTGGCAGACCTGCAGTCAAGCAGACGATTGGTAGGTACATCACTTCCTGCATTGATCTCTGCTATAGATTGGTGGGTAGGGAGCCTCCTGAAGGGCTTAGGGGCTCATTCCACCAGCCATACCACTGCATCAGTGACTTGCTTCTAGGAACGTCCATATCCAGGAAATCTGCATGGCTGCTACCTGGAAGTCCGCACACACACTTAGTCATGACGGGATGCTGGTTTTGGGGCCTCAGTTCTCCAGTCTTTATTTCCTAAGTAGGGGATGTGCTCCTTGCCTCCCTCCCTCCTCCCTGGGAATTGCTAGGAGTCTGCCAGAAGTTTGAATAGAACAAAATATCCACATCCCTAGAAACACAGGTTACTCACCTGTAACAGATCTTCCACGCAGTGGTCTCTTACAGCAGGTAATACACTTGGGTTGTCGCCAGGTCGCTGTGGTGCATGGCAGCTCTTCTAGCAGTCTTTTGCCAGGGACCACCCACACATGACATCATCAGTCTGCTGCCTATATGAGTGGGCGGTCCCTGATATCCTCTGTTCATTTTCCCGTCTTCAGCTCGCACACAGCAGCTAGTGGACAGTGTAAGCAGTCATTGACAAGAAACTGGGCTAAGGAAACTTTTTTTTTTCTGTTTCCACTCCTTCATTGATGGATGCCAGAAGGATCTTCAAGCAAATCACCATTGTTTTGTTCCTGTCATTGCGGCAGAAAAATCTACCATTACGACAACTACACAGTCTGTGCCTGGGACCCCCACATGACTCATCCTCCTGCAAACTTTGCTAGTTTATTCATGCAACTTGTTGATGACTATTGCTTGATATCTTTTAGAGAAGCAAGGGTCCTGTCCCAAGGACCCACCTACCACCTTGTTTCCCCATCTGATTATGAGGAAGAATACTATTCAGAAGATCTAGATTTCCCAGAATCATTCCAGAGGACCTGGAGGATATTATTAACATACTAAAAAGCCAGCAGAGTAGGCCAAATGGTCTGTCTTGTCTGCTGGAAAGCCAGCAACCTAGTGGTTGCTCACCTTACCACCCCCCCAGCCCCAAGAGGGTCTTCTTTAGTTTGTTTCCCCTTGTACCTGTCCCACCTCTTCTTGAATCCCTCCACTGTGCCCTCCTCCATCAGCCTCCCAGGCAGTGCATTAAATTTCAATCCCCATCTCCTTGACCACCCCTCCAGGGTATCAAGAGCCCCCTGGACCGCCTCTCTCGCTTCTTCACAATCCACCAGTGCTCCTAGTTTTGAATCATCCACAAAGAGACTCAACCTGTTCCTAAACCCCCAAGATATTGATCTTCAAGATCTGGAGTCACGTCTTCCATCCTCCATCTCGACCATTTAATCTGGGCTGGCAGTATAGCCTAGAGGTTAGAAGAACGAGGTGTGAACAAGCTTGATACATCCAGAAGACCAGACCTGATTTGATTCTTACAACCTCCACTTATTTATTTATTTGCGTTTGTTAACCGGGTAAGTCACACTAGATAGCCAAGTGCCTATTTTCAGGTGCGACCCAGGAGAGTTACGAACTTGGATATGCAGGTACAGTGACAAATTGGTATTGCGTACAAAGAGCATAACAGGTCATATTGAAAAAAAATGTACTTGCATACTGTGTGACACTGAGCAAGTCACTTAACCGCTGAGTGCTCCCAGGCCACCTCTGAAAACAGGCACTTATGCCTAGTGGGCCTTACCTGGTTACCAAAGACTAAAAAAAAAAAAAAAAAAAAACTCTGCACGAGGACCCTTCTCACCATGCAGCATCCTCACCCTCTGATGACCCACAATTTCATGAGATAATGGTCCAGATGCAAAAAATGATGGGTTTCTCAACCACCGAACGTGATCAGCAGAGAAAAGACATGGTAGACTACCTTGAACTGATGGAAGAACCTGTAGTAGTGGTATCCCCCACTTATCTAAACCCACCAAAATGCAGTGTTGGCAGCCTGGAACCAACCTTCAGCTGTTCCAGCTCTACCTCAGAAGGCGGATTGCCTTTATCAGGCTCCCACTGACCATCATTTTTGATTTTCTTCTAACCCCAAGGTTGATTTGGTGGTCGTTACTGCTGCTCATAATTGCACAAAACACCCACAGCACATGAGCTCCTTGCCTCCGTACAAGAAATCCCACCACTTGGACTATCTGGGAAAGAAAGTTTTTCAGGCGGGCATGAGGAACCTGAGAATTCTAAATTATATGGGACACATGGTGAAATATCAATGTACCCTCTGGTCCTTGGCAATGGAAGTAGTCCATAAACTCCCTCCATCTCAGGAGAAGGACCAGTTATTGGCCATGATTTCTATAGGGAATTCCATTTCTGGGCATCTCCTCCACTCAGGATATGATGCAGTAGATACCTCAGCTCGGGCTACGGTGGTCACCCTATGCCCACATGCCTGGCTGCATGTATCAGGTTTACAACTGGACATACAACATGAACTGGTCAATGCCCCATTTAATGGCTTTAAGCTTTTTGGGCCAGGTATTGAAATGCTATTGGATGATCTCCAAGCTTCAGGCCGTAGTCTGCGTACTGTGCATGGTATGTACCATACACCACAGCCCTCATACCAGTACCATTCTCAAACTTTTCAATCCAAACAGAGAGGCAAGAATAGAGGAGCCTATAGAGGTGGCTCCCAGGGACTTTTCCAAACCACCTCCTGGACTCGCCACCCTGGCCTCAAAGAGCTACCCTCCCCCACACCAAGGTGGGACCGGCAAAACCCTGCCCAATGACCCATTAGGGCTTTCGCTTCCTCATTCAGGCCTCGGAAGCTGTCGGGGGGCGCTTGCCCTTCATCTAGAGGCCTGGAAATCCTTTACATCGGACAAGTGGGTACTCCAAATCATAAGTATGGGGCACTCCACTCCCCCCTGCACCCTCCCTGCTCAGTCCATTTTCTACCCGACCATATCCCCATCCTCCAAGAGGAACTTCAGGCACTTTTAAACAAAAATGCCATCTCCTCTATCCCGCCTTCAGAGTACCATCAGGGATTTTACTCCCATTTGTTCCTGGTCTCCAAACCGTACGGGCGACCTCAGGCCTATACTAGATCTCAGATGACTGAATTTACACATTCAGTACAAAAGGTTCCAGATGGTCACCTTAGCGTCATTATTACCGATGTTAAAACAGGGAGATTGGTTATGCGTCCTAGACATGAAAGACTCTACATATCCCTATCCACCCCACCCACCACCGGTTCCGACGCTTTCACTTGCTAGGACACCACTACCAATTTAGAGCACTTCCTTTCAGCCTCTCATGTGCTCAGAGAGACATCACCAAGTGCCTTGCTATAGTGGCGGTGGCCCTGAGAAGGGACGGATAATCTTCCCATACCTGGACGATTGGCTTATAAAAGTGAACTCCAAAGCTGCTCTGCTTCTCTCCCTCCAGGCCACCCTTACCCTCTTCCAGTCTGTGGGTATTACCATCAACTGGCCCAAGTCAAATCAGACTCCTACCCAATCACTCCAGTACATAGGAGTGATTCTGGACACGGTCTCCGCCAGGGTGCATCTTCCTGTTGACAGACGAGACAAACTCCTTTCTCTAGCTTCTTGCATCCAAACCCAGCAGTACATAATAGCCGGAAGTTTTCTACATCTTCTGGTGCATATGGCAGCTGCCATCCCCATGGTGGCTTTCGCTTATCTCCATATGAGACAAGTGCAATGGGTGCTTCAGAATAAATGGCGCCAACGTTGAGCGACTTTGAGGACATCAAGGTCACCCCCTCCTTCCATTCTGCACTGGACTGGTGGACACATCAGGACAACCTATCACAGGGCATCCCCTTCCATTCCCCTCCTCCACAGCAGATGTTAACCATTGATGCTTCCCTAGAGGGCTGGGGGGCTCACCTGGGCCCCTATGGAGCGCAGGACCCTGATTCTCTGTATTGCCTCATATAAATCTTTTGGAGATGAGGGCAGTTTGCCTTGCCCTTTGGGCTTTTCGCCCCACCTTTGCCCAGGGCCTCTACTGATCCAATCAGACAGCACCTCCATGGTGTTCTATCTGAACAAACAGGGTGGCACCAGATCTTGCGCTCTCTGCAGGGAAGCGCTTCTGGTTTGGCAAGAAGCCACTCTTCAACAACTGACACTGACTGCCGTCATTCTACTAGGATGCCACAATACCCAGGCAGACATTGTCAGTCGCCAGTCCTCCTCGGACTAGTGGACTCTTCATCACAAAGTTCTTCAGATGATCTTTCGGTTATGGGGGACCCCACAATTTGATCTGTTTGCGTCCTCAGACAATTGACTCCCCAAATACTTTTCCATTATCCCAAACAAATGTGGTTTGTCTACAGATGCCCTGTCCCAACTGTGGACAGGACTGTTCTTTTTTTTTTACTTTCTATTTTTCCCTCCTACACCCCCAGTCTCCAACTCTTCAGGGGCACCTGGAAGTCATCCCTCTGCCAATCACCCTACCCAGGAGCCACCCTACGCCACATGGAGCCGTGGCTATACCCCTGGGCAGGTAACGAGGTGGGCCTGTACACCCCGTATGCTTACTTTGTCTCAACGGGCAAGGTGGTCGGGGTGGGTGATGGCATATCAAGGGCATGCTTCTGGTGCCCCATCTTCCTGGAGATGGAGGGTTATCCTGGTTTTCTCCCCACATGTGGTGTGTGCCCTGATGTCTAGGCACAGTGCGCCGACATCCACCATATGTCATGGCCAACCTTCCCAGTAATCAGGGCTTGCCGTACCTCGAGGCTCTGCGCTGGGTCGCACAAGTTGTGGGCTTGGCCCCTCCCTCCCCAGAAGCGCGCTGTCAGGACGCCACGCCTTCCCGGCCAGCCTCCAACGACCTGAGTCCACTTCTGAACCGGGTCACCAAGGCCTCAGCCGGGAAATCCAACTGCTGCACCAATGGGCCAGCTAGGACTCTTCTTATATGCTCTCCCCCGTCCCACTCCTCCAGCAGACCCTACAACTTGAACCTGCCATGATGATCCTCATAGCCCCCTTGTGGCCCAGGCAGGTGTGGTTTCCCCTACTCCAAAACCTTTCCATAGCCAACCTTATTCCGTTGTCGATCAGACCAGATCTCCTAACTCAGGAGTGGGACACACTCCTTCACCCCAACATGAAATCTCTACACCTTCACGCTTGGCTTCTGAGGATACTTTCATAGCCAGTCTTCAAATCTCCTCCCCGGTGGTCAATATTCTCTTGGCCTCATGAAAACCATCAACCAAGGAAACAGAACACTAAATGGAAACATTTTGCCATGTAGGCTGCTTCCTTTTCTCTAAATCCATTTTCATGTCAGTTAACCAAAGCTTTGGATTACTTGGCAAGCAGGCCTTAGTTTCTCCTCTATTAAAGTTCATCTGGTCTCCATTTCAGCCTTTCACAAACCCTGTGAAGGCAAACTACTGTACCAACCTCATCTTGCCAAGATGTTCTTAAGAGGCCTGCTACATATCAAAGCTCCCATCAAGTGACCCACCCCTCCTTGGGATCTGAATTTCATATTGGAGAAACTCACCCTCACTCCTTTAGAGCCAGCAGCTACTGCCGAGCTCCGCTTCCTTTCCTGGAAGACGGTGTTTTTAGTAGCAGTCACTTCAGCTCGCAGAATTTCCGAGCTTCAGGCCCTGATGTGTCGAGAGCCTTACTTGATCTTCCACGAGGATAGAGTGGTTCTCCACACCAGTCCCTCCTTTCTACCCAAGGTGGTTTCAGAACACACCTTAAATCAGACCATAGAATTACCTGTCTACTACCCCAAGCGTTCTAATCAAGGGGAACATCTCCTACTCACCTTGGATGTTCGTATCCTGAGGTACTATATAAACCATACCAAATCCCTGAGAAAGACCTCTCAATTGTTTGTGACCTTCACCTCGAGGAGGGAAGGTTCCCCGGTTGCTAAGCAGACCATTTCCAGCTTGTTGGCAAATTGCATCACGTTCTGCTATACCAAGTACAACAAACCCCTACTGGGACCCGTTCAAGCCCATTCCACTAGAGCCGTGGCCACCACAGCAACCTGCTTCAAAGGGGCTTCAGTCACTGATATCTGCAATGGAGCCACATGGTCCACAATATATCTGGATATTGCTTCTTGCTGTAGGACGGTCTTTGGCCACGCAGTCCTACAGGGTCTTCTATCCTAATTTCCACCCACTATTGAGTACACTGTTTGGGAATCATCCCAAGTGTATTACCTGCTGCAAAAGACCACCCCATGGAAGATAGTACAGTTATGCAAGAACTTACTGTAACAGTAGATCTTTGAGGGGTGTGTCTAACAGCAGAATGTTCCCTCCCTCCATCCCCCTCCTTCTCTAAGAGAACGATTATTGCTCCACTTAGCATGTGGGAAGGGACACCTATGGTACCTCCTGATCCCCTCAGTCCTCGCTTAGTGAGCTGAATCCAGCAGGGAACTGAGGACATCAGGGACCGCCCACTCTTACATAGGCAGCAGACTGATGATTTTCTTAATTTGTTTTTTGTTTACCAGGTAAGGTGTCGTAGCCACAAAATATGATTCTTCAGACATGACCTGGTAGGTTACAATACAAAATTGACAGACAAAACAAATAACAGGTATAGTTCAGAGGTAATCAACCATACAAGGAAAAATCTACACGATGTTCTGTGACGTAAACAGTATTGTTAATATGACAGTTGCAGAAAAATACACAATAGTACAAAACATAATAAGCATACAATCATAGCGCAGTAGAGTTTTAACACATAATCCATGGTTAAGTGCTACATATAATAGTAACAAGGGGTCAGAGCAAAACTGAAACATTTTGAGAGCTGAGGAAAGGGATGTGAAGCACCCTATGGGGTTTAAAACAGGAACATAGGGCATGTTGGATGAGGAGAGTGTGATGCATCTTTTTAAAAGCAATATGACTAGGTGCAGAGCGAACATCAAGAGGTAGGGAATTCCAGTATTTTGGGGCTAGGCAGAAGAAAGCTGAGGTTCCTTTTAAGGTTCTGCACCTAGGGGTGTGAAGTAGAGTCCAGTAGAGCGGAGGCCATAGGTGTGGGACAGAGGCACCAGCATGCCTGCAAGAGAGGTAGGTAGATTAGTTCAGTGATGTTGTCCAGCAGAGTATCAAGGGCAAGGAGTCGATTGGCAGATGGAGAAGGCCATCTAAGGTCTGCATACAGCAAGTAATGGTGCTTCAAATGTGGGGAAGCCAAGGCATAATGACAGATACTATTGTATGTTGTATCCCACTTACTTAGGGTGGTTTTCAAAGCATTTGTGTAGGTGACAGCACCATATGCAAGGGATGGAAGTAGGATACCCCTAGAAATAGCTAGTCTAGCTGAGGGGTAAGCATTCGACTAGTCCTACAAGCTATTCAGAGTTTGGAGTTTACTGAATTGCAGGTGTTGATGATGTGTTGCTCAAAGTTGAGAGTTTCATCAAGCAGGACACCTAAATACTTGAATGAGGTTACTTTCTTAAGGAGAGAGCCATTTGCATAGGAGATGTTGAAAAGGTTGCGGTTTGTTCTAAGTTTGGTTGCAGATCTGAAGAGCATGCCCTGAGTTTCACTTACATTTAGGATGAGTCTTTTGTTGTGGATCCATTCTTGCATTATGAGAAATGCAGATGTTAGTCGACCATACCTCTCAACCTGTTGTCACTGAAAAGAGGGACAAGGACATTTTTGGACACTCAAAATGAGGGACACAGACCCTCAGAATGAGAGACACATCCTCAAACACTGAAATACAAGCTCAGAACACTGTGAAAACCATAGTGTTTACTTGTACAAAGTTTATTTTGGATTTAGTATTTTAGAATATTAAGAGTTTCTGCTTTAAAGTCTGAATTTACAGCACATTCTTTGTGTGGGCAGCATCTTTTCCATGAGGGACGGATGAGGGACAGAGCAATTTTAAGGGGCAAAATAAGGGATGTCCCTCGTAATGAGGGACACTTGAGAGGTATGTAGTCGACTGTTTATTTCTTCTGTGTTTGCAGAGGAGGTGTAGAGCACCAGATCATCTGCATACAAGATTGTCGCGCACCAAGGGGTATTAGAAGATGTCATTTATAAAAATGGAGAAGAGAAGAGGCCCCAAGATGGAGCCTTGGGGAACACCAACATTGATAGGCGCAGAGTCTGACACCGCTGTTAAATTTTACCTGTCTTATTGCTTAAGTAGCTGATGTCACTTGTGGGCGGCCCCTGGCAAAAGACTGCTAGAAGAGCTACTGTGCACCACAGTGACCTCTGGCGATGACCGAAGTGTATTACCTGCTACGAGACACCCCTCAAAGATCTACTGTTACGGTAAGTTCTTAGTAACTGTACTTTCTAGGCGTGGCATATGTTCATCCACAATGACCCACCTGACCTCCCCTAGCTTTGCTGCACAGTACTGCTTCCAGCGGACAAGATCTGGCGTTATGGGGCAGAGCTGAGGGTTATACCACATGGATGGAAGGAGTGAGCTTGAAGACTTTCTGGCAAGATTTAAAGGGAAAGGACACTGCCAGAAGTGTGGATGAACAACATATACCACTCCTAGTACTACTGTTATAGGTGAGTAACCTGTGTTTACTGTCAACCTTCCCAAGTACCAACTTGCCCCTTCCCAACACCTCCAGTTTATTGGAGCGGTACTGGATATGACCCAGGGTATGGCTTTCCTCACTTTGTCTAGTAGCCTCCAGCAGGCGTATCACAGCCAGGTCAGTTCTCCAACTCCCTGGCCTCATGGCAACAGCCATCACCACTTTCCCTCTGGCCAGGCTCCACATGCGAATTTCTCAGTGTACACTCAGAACTCAGTGGGATCAGAGGTCGGAAGACCTAGACCAGATGGTCATTTACTCCAGTTTGATGCAGCGGGATCTTCAATGGTGGCAGGATCTCAACAACCTCACCAAGTGGGTCCCCTTCCAGCCCCCTCCTCCCATCCAGACCCTACCTACAGACATGTCGGGGGTAGGCTGGGGTGCTCACTTGGAGAACCATAGGACTCAAGGGCAGTGGTCTGTCGGAGCTCTTCCTGCACATAAACATACTGGAGATAAGGGCAGTGCTGTATGCTCTTCAAGCATTTGCTTTGCCAGAGCCCACTATTAATCCAGTCAGACAATGTGTGTAGTCTGGTACCTCAACAAGCAAGGGGGCACGCCCTCATGTCCCCTCTGCAGGGAGGTGATGCGGGTGTGGAATTGGGCAAATCTGCATCGAGTTCACCTCACAGCTGTTCATGTTCCAGGCATGCAAAATGTCCTAGCGAACAGTCTCCGCCACACCAGAGAAGAGCCCACAAATAGGAGCTCAGGCAAGAGGTGGTCAGACATGTTTTCACCCTATGAGGTCATCCAGACCTGGATCTGTTTGCCTCCCCATTCAATGCAAAACTACTCTGGTTTTGCTCGCCCGATCCTGAGCAGGGTACTTTCTGGTGAGACATGCTATCTCTGTGCTGGACAGGGAGGTTTTTGTACACCTTCCCTCCCTTTCCAGTTCTGCAGAGGGTGCTGCTCAAGCTTCAGGTGGAGGGGGCTCACATGATTCTGATTGCCCCATTTTGGCTTCGCCAAATATGGTTTACACTTCTTCAGCAGCTTGCAGTGGAACCTCCAGTCCCCCTATCTCTCTGCCATGATCTCCTGATTCAGGAGAGGGGCATGCTGGTCCATCCAGGGCTGAAATCCCTTCACCTTCATGTGTGGCACCTCATGATATAGCTGCCTCATGCTATGGAGTTTCCTCCAGAGTGGCTCAGGTCCTTGTAGAGGCCAGAAAGCCTTCTACAAGGATGACAATATGCCATGAAATGGAAGCGTTTCTCCATTTGGGCCACTTTGAAGGGTTGGGACCCTTTTTCATGCCCCATTCCTCATGTCATGGAGTATCTACTACACCTCTCTGACATGGGCCTGAGTTACTCTTCCCTGACGGTTCACCTGTCTATTTCTCCCTAACACACCTTAGTGGAGGGCAAAGCTGCAGCTCAGCTGGAGGTTTCCAAAACCTTCCTGAAAGGGACCCTCCACCTGAAACCCCCAGTGTGCAGTCCCGCGCCACCTTGAGATCTCAATTTTATTTTGGAAAAGCTGACCTTGCCTCCTTTAGAACCAGCTGGCAGTTGTGATATGCACTGTTTATCATGGAAAGTGCTCTATTTAGTTGTAGTCACTTCTGCTCGAAGGATTTATGAGCTTCAGGCCCAGATGTGTAAGGAACCTTATTTAATTTTTCAGAGACTGGGTGGCTCTGCGTACCAATCCTCAGTTTTTACCGAAAGTGGTTTCTGAGTTCACGTTGAACCAGTCTGTTCAACTTCCAGTGTATTACCCTGAGCATTCCAATCAGGGGGAGGCAATTCAGCATACCTTAGACATTCACAGAATCTTGTGTTGTTCTACCAACAGAACCAAGTCTGTCCAGAAAACAGACCAACATTTTGTTTCTTTTGCACCCGAGAGAGGGTGCAGCAGTTTCCAGTGTTTGTTCAAATGGTTGGCAAACTGTATTGTTTACTGTTACAAGACGTATGATAAAATTCTCTGGTGGAGGTTAAGGGGCATTCTACCAGAAGTATGGCTACTTCTACTGCTTGCTTCCGGAATGTGTCAGCCACTGACATTTGTGTGGTGGCCACTTGGAGCTCTGTCCACACTGTCACCAAGCATTACAGTCTGGACATTGCCTCTAGGCACAGGGCTGGCTTTGGTTTAGCTGTCCTCCAGGGCCTCCTGTCCTAAACTCTCTGCTTTTCTACAGACCTTTCCTGCCTCCCATGTTTCAGTTCCTTCTGATTTCACACTGCTCGGGACTCAGTCCTCAAGGTGATTACCTACTGCAAGAGCCCTCTCGATGTAAGATGGTATAGTTAGTAAGAACTTACCATAACAGTAGCTCTTTAAGAGAGGCTCTTGCAGTAGGTAACCTTTTTCCCCTCCCTTCTTCCTCCCTTCAAGTCTCTTTGCTGCTCTTTCTCTAAGAGCTCATTTTGGGCTTCATGAGCCTCTTTTTCCATTCTCCAGCCACTCCTTCTCAGAGGTCTCCAGTGGGAGAGCTGGAAGGTGGGCATGGGGACTCGCCCACTATATAGTGTCACGCTGCCATTGGTCACATGACGTTGGGTGGGCAGTCCCCCATCAGACACTGCTAGCTAAAGTTTCTGTGTGGTCCTGACTCAAGGGGACACAGTCCTCAAGGTGATTACCTACTGCAAGAGCCTCTCTCTAAGATCTGCTGTTACGCTAAGTTCTTAAGTAATTGTACTTTCTGGTGGTGGCCAGGAAACCCTTCACCAGGGTCACTTATACTATGAAATGGAAGCACTTCTCCATTTGGGCCACTGCTCACCATTTAGATCCTTTCACCTACCCAGTGAATCAGGTGTTGGAGTACCTGCTTTCCCATTAGGATTCAGGCTTGGGGTACTCCTCACTTAAGGTGCACCTTTCCGCCATCTCTGCATACCATGCACCTATTCAGGGTAAAGCTGTCACCAAGCTAGAGGTGTAGAGGTGTCCCGCACATTCCTGTGGGGCATCTTGCATCTGAAATCTCCCATTTGAGACCCGGTCCCTCCACGGGGACTCACTTTATCTCCCTTTGAACTGGGCTCTAATTGTGACCTGCACTTTCTGTTGTGGAAAGCGCTCTTTCTAGGGACGTAGATATGGTGTACTAGCCACACTTCTGGCAGTGTTCCTTTCCCCTTTAAGACCTGCCGGAACATCTTCAGGCTGGCCCCTCCACCTCACCTGGATGGTAACTCCCCTAGCACTGCCCTGTGACATCAGTTCTTCCTTTCCTCTGGAAGAAGGTTCCCTCCTTACCACTCTCGCTCCGAATAGGCCCTTTGCTTAATAAAAAACTTTGATTTGCTACTTTTTGTCTTCAAGCGACTCCACCTCATCCATGGTGGATGACGTGAAGTCAGTGCCAGGTTTCAGAAGGTGTGCCTGCGAGCAGATGATGTCCTGGATGGATGCGCATATCATGTGCGTCTACCACCTGGGCCACTAGCATGATCCCCAGGCATGTGGCCTGTATCACACCTTGCATCCTTCTTCATTGGAAGACCAGCATGCGCGACTTCTTCTGGGGTGCCCAGATGAACAGGATTCTCCTGTTAAATCTAAGGATGCCCTTCGGGCAGCTTCTCTGACTGCGGGGTCTGCTGAATAACTTGCAGCATTCAAGGAAGCTGCAGCTCAGGCCGCAGCGGAAGCTTCTTCAGCTTAGGTCTTTTTGTTGCTCTCTTTGGGATCCTCCTTTTTCAGGGGTGTTCAGAGATCTGTGCCTGGCCCGTCCCACCCTTGGGAGGGACCCTCTTCTGGCACTAAATCCAAAAAGAAAGAGGCTAAGAAAAAGTCTTGCTGTCAATCTTGGGGTTGCAAGTGCTCTCAGGCTTCAGATTCCTGCACTTCCAAGGAGAGTTAGACTACAGTCAATCCTTCAGCCCAAGCCCCTGGCTCCACACTCTCCCTGTCAGTCCAGTTGGTCGAGATGCAGGCCGACATTCTTGCCGAGATTTTTCTCAAGCCAGTCAACCTGTTGTCACAAGATGAGGCTGATACTTCTCTCTGTAGGATTCTGGTCTTGCCTATGACTTCCCAAGAAGGGACAGACCAGTCCGCTGATTCGCCACCTCTTCCTCAGGATCCAATGGACCTGGAGGATCCTCTGCTTTCACTGGTTCCCCCTGAGACCTGCCGTCGGCAGCCCTGATGGTCGAGGTCGTGGTCCCAATCCTGTAGTCCTGTGTCGAGCATCCCGCATCAGCATCAACGATCTCGCTTGGAACACTCAGGCAAGTGGTGCCGCTGCCGCTGCCGCTGTTCTTCCTCGTCTTCCTTCTCAGACAAGGAGAGGTTCCACAGGCAAGATGCATTGGTGCTGCGAAGAACTTATGGCACCAGCTCACGTTCACTGGGGTGAAGCAGATCCCAACCTCTACCCCAGCTATCACATGGCTTTTGCCACAGAGGCCCCAGCCTTCCTCAACCTGGCAGGTGCTGGCTCTGCAGGAATCAGTTTGACCTCCCCTGGTGCCTCCGCCTATCTTGCAGCCACTGCTGAAAAAGTCAAAGTTCAGCTCTCCTCCTAAGGATGCCTGCTCGGCATCGGGGCTTTCACATCAGCTGTCGGTCACCACAATTCTCGACTGGCCTCGCAGGGATAGCAGGGACCCTAGTGGTCAACCTTGGTTTAACAAATCCTCTGAGTACGAGGGCTCTTCTTTGTTCTCCAGTCCAGTAGATGAGGAGTCCGCAGAGGATTTGTCTACAGAGCAAAGTCCCTTCTCTTTCATGGGGCTTCTCAGTGTGATCTCGGAATCTACAGGTCTATCAGGACGGGCTACAGGTACCCACTGTCTGAGATTCTTGACTGGGGTGACTGCCCTGAGAAAGCCTTCCTGGTCACAGGGGCCATTCTTGGCCCTTCTCTGGAGCTTCAGCAGCATCTGGCCTCTTGTCCTGCACCATCAGTCATGATGGCTCTCAAGTATATGCGGTCTCTACTGCTTCCCTTTTGGGATTTACAGAGCACCCCTTGGCTGAAGGTCTGGTGGCAGACTCTGTATTCCGGCGCACAGGCAATGTTGGAGATGTGGACATGCCTCCCGACAAGGAATCTAAGAAATTGGATCACATGGCCAAAAAGGTCTATGCTGCCTCCTCTCTCAGCCTTTGGCAGGCAAGTTTGGCACTTCTGATGGCCCACTTTGCCCATGCCCTTTTGGGCATGCTTGATAAGGTGCTTCCTCATCTCCCAGCCGACTTGCAGACTATGGTCAAGTAGGTCGGGATCAGGGCCGAGTAGTAGCTAAACAGCTCCAGACAGCCATGGATATCGGGGATTCTTGCGCCCAGTCTGTGGCAGCTGAAGTTGATATGTGCTGCAGGACTTGGCTGAGGATCTCAACCTTTATGGCGGATACTCAGTACAAATTGGTGGACATCCCCTTCTTGGGCACTGACTTGTTCGGGCCTGGGTTTGAAGGGCACCTCACCCATATTGAGAAGTTCAACACCACCTTGGACTCTGTGACCTCTGCCCAAAAGGGATCCCAAGGGCTCCAAGGCTCAGAAGAAGCCTTTTTGGCCCCCCTCTGCCTCTGCGGCCAAATTGGCCCATCCTCAGACTGAATAGCAGACTCAGGCCTGGCATCCCCAGACAAAGTTTGCTACCTTGGCGTTTGGAAGCCAGGTGGTCGAGGGCCCAGTGGTCCCTCGACTGGTGCTTCCTCCTCCTCCAAGCCTGCCCAGTGACGGGATGGGGGTGTCTCTCCCATGCCCATCCTGTCCCCCCGGGTCCTCTCATGGGGGGCCGGCTCTGCCACTTCCTTTCCTCCTGGTCCACTGTCACCACAGACAGGTGGGTTCTTGAAGTGGTTGGTCAGAGTCTGCCTCTAGAATTCAAGGCTTACCCACCTTGCCGAGTCTGTGACTCACGGGAGGACATAGTTTCCATCAATGTTTGGTTGGCCCTTCGGGACATCACCCAGCTCCTCCTCGAGGAGGTCGTGGCTTCAGTCTCAGATACTCCAGAACACCCGGGGTTTGTCTTCAGGTACTTCCTGGAGACATCAAAGATGGTACATAGACTGCACCAAAAGCCCTATGAGGAAAGACTTAAAGACCTTAATATCTATCCACTGGAGGAAAGAAGGGAGAGGGGAGATATGATAGAAGCGTTCAAGTACCTTAGGGGAATAAACAGGGTACAGGTGGAAAGCATATTTCAGAGAGAACTCTGCACAAGAACAAGAGGGCATGATATGAGGCTGAAGGGTGGAAGACTCATGGGTAATGTTAGGAAGTACTTTTTCACTGAAAGGGTGTTGGAGCTGTGGAACAGCCTTCCAGCAGAAGTGGCGGGGTGAAAACAATATGGGGTTCAAGAGTGCATGGGATAGACAAAAGGGTACCCCGGAGATGTGCAGAGCAGGAGAGCTGCTGCAGATCAAATAGTATCTGGGGCTGCAGCAGTGAGTAGGGAAATGGGTAGACTAGGGGGGCTGTATGATCCTTATCTGCCGACAGATTCTATGTTTCCTGGTGCCAAAATGGATGGGGGGGGGACTGGCGCCCCATCTTAGATCTGCATAACCTGAACAAGTTTCTCCAGTCGCGCACTTTCAGGATGGTCACTCTGTCTCAGATCATACCATCTCTTGTGTAGAACATGTGATCTTACTTCGAGTGGGAGCTCTTGCAGCAGGCTAGAACAATTAGGACTATGCCGCAGGCACTAGGACCCTCCGGAAAAACTTTTCAGCCAGCAGTATACAGCAGGGACGCCTCCGACGTCGGCCCTGTCCCATCAGCCCTTGGTACAAAGGGGCTAAACCTAGCTCCACCTCAGTTCTTTTTTCCGCTGCCCCGCATATGGAAAAGAAATCTTCATTTTAGCCATAGAAACAGCTAAGTACTTAATTTTCACCTGTTTTTGTACCGTTTGATGGTTTTTCTTAAGTTCTCGACGGATGTCTTTGCCGTCGTCTGTCTCTCCAGAGCCACACCAAAACAAGTGCAACTGTGGGAGGCAGATCCCTCCTAAGGACGGGCACAAGCACTGCGTCTTTTGCCTCGGGCCGGACCACAACACCGTGGCCTGCTCAGCCTGCCAGGTGTTCACCACCCGGACCCGGATCCGATGTCTCAAGGCCCTGAAGGACTCCTTTTGGAAAAGAAGATGGATCTGCACTCCTCAGAGGGGAAGCTTAAGGAGAAGACCAAGCGCCATGGGAAAGACCGTAGTCTGTCCCAGCACTGGTCCAGTCGCGGTCCTGTTCTTGCTCACGCCCTCTCCCAAGAAGGCCCGTGTTTCCCAGGCTCAGCGGCATCGAAAATCTTCTGAAGGCAAAGGCCGCCCATCGGAGAGAAGCCGGCTTCCAAGGTAAATCCTCACTAAAGGTTACCATGAAGCCCTTGGAGGTAAAAGCTTTGGCCCTCTCCCAGCACCGTGCCGCCTGCCACAGGCGCGTCTCTGGATTCAAAGGACTCTCCGGCACCCCCCCGGCGGTACCCCGTCATCGGTCCGACCACTGATGCTGGTTGAAGGGGCGAAGGGTGTGGGCACGGCCATGGAAGAGCCAACGTCCCCGTCTCCCAAGTCCTCCTCCCCTCTGGGCTCCCAAGAGGGCTCTCCTTCGCGGGCCGACATCCCGGATACTCCCTTTCTGGGCTGCGCTGCCGAAGTTTTCTCGAAGGACGAGCTGCAGAAGTTGTTCTCCTTTTGGTGGGGACAGGTCCAGAAGCGAACCCCCCCCCCCGTCACCGGCCCAGACACTGGTACCAAACCCGGCGGGCAAACCACAGCCTGGAGGTGAGCCTTCCCTGAGGAAGTCCCCAGAGCGACCGCCTACACCCCCATCCAGGGCTCATTCCCACGCCTGGTCCAAAGATCATTGCTGATGCTCCAAAGACTCTGGAGACCATCACCAGTCCAGGTCACACACACGCAGCCCTTCTCGATCTCCTAGACGAAAGCGCTCCCGATGTCAGTCCTCTGACAGACGTTGGTCTTTGCTCCATCACCGGTCTCGGACTGGAGTCAGTCCCCCAGCTACCGATGACAGAGGGAGTCTGGTCATAAGGAGAGATTTGACTATTGCAGACTGAGTAGTCAATCTCCCTCTTCTTCGTCGGCATCTTCTTTCTCTCTCGACTTGGAGCTGTACCCAGGAGAGAAGGACCAGCCTCGCTCGCCTCCAGACGATCCAACCTTTATGGACGTCGTGAGGCATATCCAGGCCTCCAATGAGTGGGAAATGGAGGACCTGGATCCGGAATGCTGAAGGTTGGCCAAATACCTGATTCAAAAGGAGCCAAAACCATTGGTGGTTCCTCCTTTAGTGGCCACTTTCCAGGACCTGACTCGGACTACCTGGAAGCATCCGGCTTCCATCCCGGCTGTTCCAAAAAAATCAGACAGGCTGTATAAGGCCCCAAGGGCAGAAGCCTTTTTAGCAGAGAACCCTCGGGTGGACTCTTCGGTCATCACGGCTGCCCATGACAAATCCAGAGAGCTGAAGCGCCTTAGCTCACAGCCTCCTGATCTGGAGTCTCGGTATTTGGACCAGGTGGGCAAGAAAGTTTACTCTGCCTCCACCTGCTCCATCCGGTCCCTTAACTTCCTGATGCATATGGTCCAGTACCAGAATGCGCCGTGGGAGAGGGGACAAGAGCTACTGAGAGCCATGCCAGGTTCCGAGCAGAAGACGGAATTTCTGGACATTGTTAAATCGGGCTCCAATGTAGGTTCTCATGTCCTGAGAGCCTCGTACGACACTGCAGATACGGCAGCCAGGGCAGCCACACCTGGTTAAGAGTTTCAGGCTTTCACCAGGATCTGCTGTCTGGTATTAGAGATTTGCCATTCCAAGGTATCGTGTTGTTTGGGCAAGAGATGGAAGCTTTGATTTTGCGTCTCCAGGAGTCAGGCAAGTCCATCTGTCCGGTCCACCAAATGTACCATGACGACCAGCGACGGCAACAGAAATGGCCATTTCGCAAGCCCTCTGGTGGTCAAGGTGGACAAGCCTGTGGAAATCAGCAGGGTCAGAGAGGCGGCTTTCATAGGAGAGCCAGTAACCAGCAACCTGGAGGTGCTCCTAACCATGGGCCCAAGTCCTCCCAGGCCTCTCTACCCACACCCGGCTCAGCCCAATGACTCCCTTCTGCCCCCCTTCCTCCAAGGGAAGGCTCAGGGGAGACGGTCTGTGGCCGCTTCTCCCTTCATCTCGAAGGGTGGAGATTGATAACTGTGGACCAATGGGTCCTGGATATTGTCAGGAGAGGACACACGCTAGAGTTCAGAGTTTCCTCCAACTACTCCATCAAAGTACTCCTGATATCCTCCTTCTCGCATCCCACTTCTAGAAGGAGAAATTCGGGCCCTCTTGCAGAAAAAGGCAATAGAGGTAGTCCCCTTGCATCAGCAGGGAAAAGGGTTTTATTCCCACTTCTTCCTGGTCCCAAAAAAGACAGAGACCTTCGTCCCATTCTGGACCTCGGCGCTCTCAATCTCTTTAGAGTACAAAAGGTCCAGGATGGTGACCCTTCCAGGACTACTCCCCCTGCTGCACCAAGGAGACTGGCTCTGCTCCCTAGACATGCAAGATGCATATATGCATATCGGGGTCTTCCCTCCCCACCGGAAGTTTCTGAGGTTCCACTTCCAAGGGGAGCACTACCAATACCGAGTTCTTCTGTTCAGCCTTTCCTCCACTCTGCGAGTCTTTACAAAATGCTTGGCAGTGGTGGCTGCGGCTCTATGGCACATGGGGCACTACTTTTTCCCTTACCTTGACAATTGGCTGCTTACAGCCCCATCCAGGTCAAGCCTACTTCACGCCCTTGGAGACACCTATACTCTGTTCCAAGAGCTGGGGATCACCCTGAACCTTCAGAAATCATCCCCTGAGCCCAGTCAAAGACTTGTTTTCATTGGAGCGATCCTGGATTCTATCCAGGGCATGGCTTTCCTTCCCCTGGACAGGGGCGATCACCTGCAAGAGATTGCCGAATGGATCTCAGTAACTCCTCAAGTTCCAGCACAGAACTTCCTCAGGCTTTTGGGGCACATGGCGGCGGCCATTCCGGTCACTTCTCTGTCCCGCCTCCACATGCGGGTCCCACAGTGGATGCTCAGGGTACAGTGGGACTAGGGCTATGACTATCCAGACTTTCTGGTCAGGATCACTGAAACAGTCAGGAGAACTTTGCTTTGGTGGATGGACCCCCAGAATTTAGAGAAAGGGGTCAGGTTTCATCTGGAGCCACCCGGTCAGACTCTTACGACAGATGCATCGGATCTGGGATGGAGAGCGCACCTGGGTGCTCATCAAACTCAAGGGGTTTGGATACCCGAGGAGCGATCTCTCCATATCAATGTATTGGAGATGCAAGCGGTTCTCTATAGTCTATGCCTTACAGGCCTTTAAAGAGGACCTGGTGCTGGGCTCTCTTCTAATTCAAACAGACAATATGACGGTCGTCTTCTACATCAACAAGCAAGGGGGTACTCATTCGTATCCCCTTTGCAGGGAGGCGATGAGAGTCTGGTACCGGATGCTGGAGTGGCACATTCTGCTGTCCGCAGTGCACGTTCCAGGCGTCCTGAACAATCTGGCTGACAGCTTAAGCAGGTCTCGTTCCAGAGCACACAAGTGGGAGCTGTTACAGTCCATAGCAGATCAGCTCTTTGACAAGTGGGGTCATCCAGAGCTGGACCTCTTTGCGTCACCATGCAACGCCAAACTGCCAATTTTTTGCTCATGAGAGCACGTGCCTGGAGTTTTCTGGCCAGACGCGTTATCCCTTTGCTGGGCAGGGAGGTTTCTCTATGCCTTCCCGCCCTTCCCTCTCATTCAGTGAGTTCTGCTGAAGTTACAGGCAGAAGGGGCTCGAATGATTTTAGTAGCCCCCAGATGGCCTCGGCAGATTTGGTTCCCACTCCTGCAGCAGTTATCCATGGAACCTCCAACTCTGCTGCCCATATGCTTGCAGTTGCTATCCCAGGAACAGGGGTCGCTGGCCCATCTGGATCTTCATTCCTTACATCTGCATGCTTGGCTCCTTCAGACGTAGCTCAACAGAGATACGGGGTTTCCCCGGAGGTGGCGGCAGTATTAGTGTCGGCAAGGAAGACCTCCACCTGCTCCGCCTATGCTATGAAATGGAAGCGGTTTTGTTTATGGGCCTCGTCACAGCATTTGGACCCAGTCTCCTGTCCAGTGAACTCAGCGTTACAGTACCTCCTCTCCTTGTACCAACATGGCCTGAGTTACTCCTTTATTAAGGTGCACATGTGGGCTGTCTCCGCCTATCATGGTCTGATTGGAGACAAGGCGTTAACACAGTTAGATTTACCCCGCACCTTTTTGAGAGGAATTTTGCATATGAGACCTCCCATTAGGGATCGTATCCCACCCTAGGATCTCCTTTTTGTGTCGGAGAAGTTCACCTTCCCTCCCTTTGAGCCGGCAGTGGATTGTGAGCTGTGTTGTCTTTCCTGGATGGTGTGTTTTTTGGTTGCTATTACCTCAGCTAGAAGAGTTTCCGAGCTTCAGGCTCTGATGTGTAAAGAGCCATATTTGGTTTTTCACAGGGAAAGGGTTTCCCTTAGAACAAATCCTAAGTTTCTTCTGAAAGTGGTCTCGGAGTTGACCCTCAATCAGTCGGTTGACCTTCCAGTTTATTTTCCTTCCCCATCTAATAGAGGGGAAGCTCTCCTTCACACATTGGATGTCCACAGGACATTGAGGTATTACTTCAAAAGGACGGCTACACACTGTCAGTTGGAGCAACTCTTCCTGGCCTTTGCACCACAATACTTGGGCAAACTGGTGACCAAACAGACGATTACGAAGTGGATCATCCACTGCGTATCCTTTTGCTATGAAAAGCACAATAAACCCCTACCGGGTCCAGTAAGGGGTCACTCCACCAGGGGAGTGTCTGCTTCTTTTGCCACCCTGAGAAATGTCTTTATAAGGGACATATGTGCGGCCGCTACCTGGAATTCGGTGCATACCTTTGTCAAGCATTATAGCTTGAATATCATCTCCAGACACCGTGACGGGTTTGGTCTGGCTGTTTTGCAGGGACTTTTGTCCTGGGCCTCTGGAGTTAGCATATTCTACCTCCCGGGGTCGAGTACCTCTTTGGCGTGGGACTGCTTGGTATTCAGTCCAATTATTAGAGCCTGCTGCAAGAGCTCCCACTGCTAGTATAGTACAGTTACATAAGAACTTACTGCAACAGTAGATCTTCGAGAGGAGCTCTTGCAGCAGGCATTACTTTCCCATCCGCCTTCCCCCTCAAGTTGTGCAGATCTTCATCTACATCTTCATGGAGTGCTTCATCTCCTTCTCTTGTCAGGGCTTGTTCATGGGCCTTGGCGGGGGAACTGAGCTGGAGCTCGGTCTGCCCCCTTTTGCACCAGGGCTGACGTTGGGGCGGGGCCGATGGTGGGGGCGGTCCCTGCTGTATACTGCTGGCTAAAGTTTTTCCAGAGGGTCCTAGTGCCTGCAGCATAGTCCTAATTGTTATAGCCTGCTGCAAGAGCTCATCTCGAAGATATACTGTTACGGTAAGTTCTTACATAACTGTACTGTTTTGCTCTCTGGATCTTCAGGACGCATTTTTCCATGTCCCAATATGTCTGTCCCACCGCCGGTTCCTTCAGTTCTGTGCAGAAGGGATCCTCTGAGTACCAGGCAATGCCATTCGGCCTGTCCTCAGCTCCCAGGGTCTTCACCAAATGCATAGCAGTGGTGGCAACTTAACTGTGGTGCAGAGGGGTTCCGGGTATATCCCTACCTGGACAACTGGCTGATTGCAGGTCCCTCCAGGGCGGCAGTGGTGTGGTCCAGGGATCTGGCCTTCTAGATGTGTCTCTCCCTTGGCCTCCTGGTCAATGAGGCCAAGTTGGAACTCATGCCCATGTAGGTGATTCATTTAATTGGGACAGAGCTCAACTCTTGCAGAGCCAGAGCTCAGTTTCCAGTGGACAGGGCGGAGGCTCTCTCTCCTCCTTTTTCCAATAATTTTGGGTTGGGCAGCTGCACCCTGCTCGGGAGTTCCTGTGCCTCTTGGGGTAGATGGCAACATGCATCAGCATGATCCGTTGGGCCCGGTGGCAAATACACTCTCTGCAATGAGAACTTACCCAATTGTCTCACTGCAAGGGCCACTTCGACCAGCCGGTCATTGTGATCCAGCTGATGTGGGATGCCCTCCAGTGGTGGTTGGTCCCAGAACATCTGCAGGAAGGGATCCCATTTGTCCACCAGGAGCCGACTATCATCCTGATGGCCAATGCCTCCCTGATGAGCTAGGGTACCCACCTAGGGTAACAGAGTCCATGGGCTCTGGACCCCTGAGGAGTCCCGATGTGCAAGTTCAAATTTATTAGCACACATATATATATATATAAAAAATACCTTGTTACACGTTGGGGTTGAAAGCACACAATACAAACAAAGCGGCTAAAACCTTCAGACCTTATAATCAAAACAGCATTAAATAAAGTACAAAAGAGGGAACAGGAATCTATAATTAATTGAGGAAGACAGTGACCCATGTCTAGCTATTACTTCCTCATTTGATTCTTAATTTCTATGTAATAAAATACATATTGTGCAAATTTTGCCAATGCATACATTACTGGCTCATGTCTAGTCTTGAATATAATCATGGTTTTAGATCAGGAGTCAGCCCCCTCAAAATGGCCAGATCCACTTTATCCTTGGCGTATCGAAAACTGGGCATTCAAAAATTACATGTGGGATTTCCCACTTACAGTTTTCATTGCAGTAACATACCACCAGTAGTGGTGCCCTACCTATCATATACTTTACACCTGGCTTAACCTGTTACATTCAAAGTCTGCTCAAGGCCTTTCTCTGATTTTTATTATCACAGAAGACTAGATATTTTTCTGTTGAGAATGAGTTTTTAGTATTTCTATATATTTTCCCTTCCCCACAATCATGTATTCACTTTAAATCGTGTGCTGCAGCTACGTCAAGTAATCTTTGGATGGCCTGCTTCTTAAATAAATACCCCTGTCAGGTTGTAAAGCATAATTGAGAGTCCCAATGCCATATCAACCTGCTGGAGCTTTGGGCAGTTCAGCTGGCAGTGACTGCCTTTGCTTCACACATTGGGGTCAGGTCGTACAGGTCCAGATGGGCAACACCATGACTAGGTACCACCTCAACAAACAGGGCAGGATGCATTCCCTTCCACTGTGCAGGGAAGCTCTCCATGTATGGACCCTCATGCTCAGCCTGGATGCTGATCTCCTGGCCATCCATGTGGCTGGCATCTCCAACCAGCTGGCGGACACCCTCAGCTATGTAGGCAAGGTGTCCGAAGAGTGGTCTCTCCATCTGGAGGTAGTACACAGCCTGTTCTCCCAGTGGGGCACTCCTCTGGTGGACCTGTTTGCCTCCGGGGAGAACATAAAGTTGAGGCTGTACTATGCCTGCCCCACTCAACAGGAAATGCTGCAAGGGGATGCCTTCTCCAGGCCCTGGACCCTGGGCCTTCTCTATGCCTTCCCTCCATTTCCCTTGATCCACAAGATGCTGCTCAAGGCCAGGAGGGACAAGGCAACCGATGATCTTGGTGGCTCCAGACTGGCCCCACCAGTTCTGGTACCCTGATCTCCTCAGCCTCAGCAGCAGGCACCTGAGGCATCTCCCTCTTTGCCTGGACCTGCTCTCTTACAATCAGGGGAAGGTACTCCATCTGGACCTTCAATCCCTGCACCTGACAGCCTGGTTTCTGAGTGGCTAGAGTTCCAGGCTTTGGGTCTATCTGATTTCCTTACTGTGGTTGAGGCATCTCAGAAGGAGTCAACCCGAAAATATTATGCCTTCAAATAGAAGAGGTTCTCCATTTGGTGTCAGAACAAGGGGCTAGACCCCTTATCTTGCCCAGTGGCTAGCATTCTCAACTGCCTTTTGTCCCTCTCTGTCGGGCCTTCAGTTGACCCTTAAGGTGCACCTAGCAGCAGTCTCTGCTTATGAGGCATGGGCCTGTACACAGTCGGTGGCACAGGAGAAGGTGGTCTGGAACTTTTTTAAAAGGCCTTGACCTCATTTCCCCTTCGATACGTGAACCATCACCACCACCTTGGGACTTGTTACTGGTGTTGGCAAAGCTCATGGGCAAGCCATTCAAACTTATGCACAGGTGTGAAATGTCTCGCCTGTCATGGAAAACCACCTTCTTGGTGGCTATCATGTCACCAGAAGGATCAGTGAGCTCCAGGTGTTCTCAGTGGAGTCTTCTTACCTGTTTTTGCACAGGGACAAGGTTGTCGTTTGCCCCAACCCGAAGTTCCTCCCAAAGGTTGTGTCAGATTTTTCACCTTAAGCAAGTGATTTATCTCCTGGTGTAGTTCACAAACCACACTTTGGAGGCCAAGCACAGGCACCATACATTGGACCTGCAGTGAGTGCTAGCCTATTATAAGAAGCACATGACTGGAGTTCGGGGAGAGGTTCACCAGCTGCTTGTCACCTACACTGAAGCCGCACCTGGAAGATTGGAAGCTAAGCAGACAATTGGCAAGTGGATTGTATCATGCATTGATCTCTGCCATAGGTTGGTGAGTAGGGAACCTCCCATGGGGCTAAGGGCTCATTCCACCCAGCACACCCCCGATGAAGGGTTTCATTGCCCGAAGCACCAGGGCCAGGAATGGACACCCACACATTTGTTCAGCACAAGTTTGTTTGGATTTTGCAATAAAGCACCAAATGTGAATTCAGACTTGTACTGGTGTTTTCTGGTGAGTGCAAAACTTTGGAGGATGGGCGCGTATAGGCTCACATCACTGGCGCCCTTGACTGCATCATCGTAGACTCCTACTCATCGGCTGCAGGAGGCTCCTCACAGGCTGTTGTTGGCACATCCGAAGTTAGACCTGGATCTGGAAGAGGTCGACAAGGAGGAGTACCATCCTGACCTCATTCTTCCCGATGATGAAGAGGAAGAGATCCTGGTCTCTGACCAGTCCACAGCTTCCTCTTCCACATACCAGAATTCTAACTGGAAGGAAAGCAAGGCTGCCACCCAGGCCCTCCCAGATGGCACACAGATGCAGGAGCTTCTCAAGTGCCTGCAGACGGCTAAGGATGTCAGCAAGCACCTTCTCAGGGCCTTCTATGACATGGCTGATGCTACTGCCAGGGCGGCTGCCATGGGCATATGCCTACGTAGGCACTCCTGGTTGAGGATTTCTGGGTTTGCTGCTGATATTCAGCAGAAGGTGCTTTTTGCCCTTTTCAGTGGCACTAAGCTGTTTGGTCCTGATGTCCAGGATATTATCAACAATCTGAAAGCCTCTGGCAGGGCTATCAAGTCTGTCCACTCCCTCTACCATGCTCAGCCAAGAGGTAGACAGCTCCCTCCTTTTCGCAAGGCAACCAGTAGACCCTGTGCAGCCTCTCATCCCCAAGGCAAGCGCAGAGCCTCTGCTGCCTTGTCTGCCCCCTCCAATACTGGAGCTGTGGCCAAGCATCCCAGAAGTGAGGGACCAGCCCCCGTGGCTGGGTCCACTTCTGCTTGACTCCTTACCAGACCCCCCTCTTCCAGCCCCCGACTAAGAGGCGGTGATCAGTGTTCAGTTCTCTCTCCCTCAGTAAGTGGAGAACCATAACTTCTAATGCTTGGATTTTACAGATCACAGAAAGGGGTCACACCCTAGAGCTCATTCAGCATTCTCCAGACACCCCTCCCCACCCTCCAGTTATCCCCAGCTCACTTGTCTGTTCTCCAGGAGGAGGTACAGTCCCATTTATGCAAACATGCCATCAAGTCAGTACCCAGGTGCCAGAGAAATGGGGGGGGGGGGTTATTCCAGGTTTTTCCTGGTCCCCAAAAAGACTAGAGATTTGAAGCCCATTCTGGATCTAAAGGACCTCAGTCTTGTACGTACAGTACAAAAAGTTCTGGATGGTAACTTTGTTAGGGCTGCTGCCTCTTCTCAAGACAGGCAATTGGCCGTGTTTGCTGGCATGCAGGATGCTTACCTGCACAGATCTGTCTTTCCTCCTCACAGGAGATTTCTCCACTTTGCATTCCAGGGTGAGCAGTATCAGTTCAAAGTGCTGCCTTTTGGCTTGTCCTCTGTGCCACAGGTCTTTGCCAAGTGTTTAGCAGAAGCAGTAGTAGCAGCTCTCAGAAGGGAGGGATTGTATGTTTTTCCTTATCTGGACAATTGGCTTCTAAAAGCCCCATCCAGGGAACAGCTCCTGCTAACTCTGGAGTCCCATTCCAGATCTCCTCCCCACAACAGATCCTCACCACGGATGCCCTCTGGTCTGGGCTGGGGGAGCAAACCTGAACCCATTCTGAACTCAGGGCGCTTGGTCCCAGATGGAAACCTCGTATTTCAATGTCCTGCAGATGAAGGCCATGCTCTGTGCCATGCAAGCCTTTCAGAATCACCTTGCTCCAGGTCAGCCGCTGGTGCAGACAATCTGTATAGTGTACTACATCAACAAACGGGAGAACCCATTCATACCCCCCATGCAGGGAGACCATGAGTGTGTGGTACCTGGGCATTATATCACGATCTGACACTCTCGACGGTCCATGTCCCAGGCATGCTAAACACACTGGCGGACAGCCTCAGCCAGACTCAGTCCAGCATGCACGAGTGGGAGCGTCTCTCATTCATCGCAGAAGAGTTGTTCAACAGATAGGAGCATCCAGAGTTGGACTTTTTTGAGGCCCCACTCAATGCAAAACTGCCCAAGTTATGCTTGCTAGATCAAGGGCCTAGAATTTTCTGGCGAGATGCATTGTCCGTCTTCTGGAGCGGGAGGTTCCTCTATGCCTTCTCTCAATTTCCTCTAATTCAGAGTGCTAATCAAACTGCAGATGGAGGGGACCAGCATAATTCTGGTAGCTCCATTCTGGCCTCAGCAGATATGGTTTTCATTACTTCAGCAGCTAGTGGAGGAACCTCCGATACCTCTTCCCCTTTGCAGGAATCTGAGGACTATGGCTGGGTTTGAGTGAAGGATAACACAGACAACAGCAGATTGTACAACACACCGCAGTGTTGCTTCATTTTCTTTCAAAGTCAGGATAAAATAATTAACTCCAAAATGAATAAAACAAAATTTCCAGAATTACAGGTGGCTCACTCTCCTCAGTGTGACCATAGGGGATAACCTTAAACACTGGTGTATCCCTTCTTCACTACATCAGTTTGCAGCAACAGACTATGCACGTCCTTCCTCTGCACTTGGTCAGTACCTACTAATCCACTGATCTACTAATTTATCTTTCCTGGAGAAGGGATCCATCCCCTATGTTGGTCTTGCGTATTTAGGTCATGGGGAGCTCAAAAAGGAAAAACCCCAAATCAAGCTAAATATAAAGAACCTCAGTGCAGAAGCACTGAAGCAAGGGTTCCCTTAAAGGGCATTGGCAATAGGCCAGATTTCAAAGAAATACAAAATCACACACACATCACCTTAATACAAAGCACCATGGGATGTATATGTAAATCACCACAACATTTTAGTCTGGTTCAGCTTAAAGCAGGAACGCATGATGCCAGTCATTTCTTTTAGGCATACTGCACTTTATTTCTGACTGCACTTAATAACAGTAGTTTAAACAGCAGCAGTTTCTTTTTATCTAGCACTCCTCAAACCCCTTCCCTTGCAGGATAAACCTAATCAGTTTCAGCAAAGTTTATTAGTTAATTCTGTTAGGCACTTTGCACATTATGCATCATTCTAACCAATATACCAACATTGCAGTGTTTGTAGGGCACTGTTTTCAAACATGAAGTTTCATTTTATAAAGCACCTTGCACTTCATTAATGCACTGCCAGCACTTTGTCTGAAAGTACTTTATCTATCTTCATATAAAGCACATGTAGTTCTTTATTAAACAGCCAGCAAGCAAGCTTGGCATTTTACGAAGGTATTCATATTTATTCAGGTTCCAGCCTTCTTCCTATAGACAGTCAGCTACTGTATTTGCTCATAGCCATATCCGTTATTTCCTTAGAAAGGCATATGGTATTTGGTGAGGGACAGAATGGTGAACAAGAATCAAAGGAAGAAAAGAAATTGGGGAGGATACAAAAAGACTGCTGTAGGTGGCCAATCTACTGCAGTGTTAGAAAAAGAACAGTATAGTTTTCCAGAGGTACTGTTGCAACAGATTGCACAGAAGGAAGGGGAGAAGACAGAAAAATGTCCCTAACTGCTACACCAATTTCCTGGGTAGAGCACAACTCTACCACACTGATGCAGGCTCAGGGGACCCTGGTCCAGCCCAACCTCGGGTCCCTTCATCTACATGCTTGGCTCCTGAGGACATAGTCATTGCCAGGTTTGGGGTCTCCCAACAGAGTGGTGGACATCCTGGTGGCCGTCCGGAAGCCTTCCGCTCAAGCCACATATATCATGAAGTGGAAGCAGTTAGCCATCTGGGCTGACAAACTTAATCTGTACCCTTTCACCTGTCTGCTGAGCCACATCTGGACTACCTGATCTCTCTGTCTGACTCAGGTCTCCAGTTCTCATCCCTGAAGGTTCACCTTTTGGCTATTTCTGCTTTTCATGAGCCCATGGGTGACCATATAGCATAATTGCTCAGCTGGATGTCTCCCGTACCTTTTTAAGGGGCATCCTGCATCTGAAATCCCCAATCCATTCTCCTGTCCTGGCTTGGGATTTGAATTTTGTTTTGGAAAAGTTGACCCTGTCTCCCTTTGAGCCAGTCGCAACTTGAGATTTATGTGTTCTCTCTTGGAAAGTGTTATTTTTAGTTGCCATTACTTCTGCTTGAAGAATTTCAGAGCTTCAGGCCCTCTGGTGCAAGAGGCCTTATTTGATTTTTCACAAAGACAAAGGTGTCTGTGCACAAATCCCAAGTTTCTCCCTAAGGTGGCTTCTGAGTTTACACTCAATGTCTATCCACCTTCCTGTTTGTTTTCCCAGCGCATGCCAATCCAAGGGAAGCACTGTTCCATACTTTAGATGTGCGCAGAATTTTGAAGTACTACCTGCTTTGCACCAAGGATTGTAGAAAGTCGAAGCAGTTGTTTCCTTCTCCCCAGGTGGAGGGTCCCTTCAGTTTCTAAACCATGTTATCCAAATGGTTGGCAAATTGCATTGTGTTCTGCTACAAAAATTGCATGGAGCGGTTAAGGTTCATTCCACAAGAGGCATGGCTACCTCTGTGGCTTGTTTCCAAGGGGTCTCAGCCACCGACATCTGTGCAGCTGCCACCTGGAGTACATTCCACACTTTCACCAAATACTACAGTTTTGACATTGCCTCAATAGCCCATGCAGGTTTTTGGCAGGACTGTGCTGCAGGGCCTCCTGTCTTAAGTTTATGGTTGGCCTTGCTCCCAGACTATCTGTTTGCACCTGTAACTGCTTGGGACTCGTTCCTATGGTGTGACCTGATGACTGAGATAACCCAGATGAAGATGGAACAGTTACGTAAGAACTTACCTTAACAGTAGATCTTTGAGGGGATCTCAGTCATCAGGTCTGCTTTCCCTCCCACCATCCCCCTTCTTGGGACTCTTGTCTTGGAACTGACTGGTGTATCCAGCCTTTCGTATAGACCTGAGACCTCTCTCTCTCTCCTTGGTCCCCCATGGCTAGAGCTATGCTCCCTTTGTCTCCAGGGGAAAGAACTAAGGAAGGATGCCTTCCTTAGGATGCTCATGCCTTTATAGGGTTGATGATGTCAACAGATGGTGGCAGCGTGGGCAGCCCCAGTTGTACTGCTGAAAGTCATCCATGTGGATCCTGCTTCACCAACTGTGAAGTTCCTACGGTGTGACCCGATAACTGAGATCCCCTCAAAGATCTCCTGCTACAGTAAGTTCTTACGTAACTGTTCTTTACGAGTCAGTAACCTGTTTTTTTTAGTTGCTGTTACTTCTGCTCAAAAGATTTCTGAGCTCCAGGCTCAGATGTGCAAAGAGCCTTGTTGGTTCTTCACAAAGACACGGTTTCTTTGCGTACAAATCATAAGTTTTTACCCAAGGTGGTGTCTGAGTTTACTTTGAATCAATCCATCCACCTTCCAGTTAATTTTCTTGGGTATTAAAATCAGAGGGAGGCCTTGCTCCATGCTTTGGATGTACATAGGATTTTATGGTACTACACGAACCGCACAAAATGTTTTAGAAAATCTGAACAGGTGTTATTTTTTTTTTTAACCTTATATTCTCCTTACTGCACCATCCTTCCACTCAGACACCTCAAGCCGCCTTCCACGTCCCATGGCACCCACAGGAGTCTGCCCCAGAGTGTTCACTTGCTCAGTGCTCCTCAGGTATCCCTGGTGTACCCCCTGGGCAGGGGAAGGGACCACCCGACCTTCCCCCTGATAATGGTGGAGCGGGCAGTACACATTGGAGTCTGCCCCAGTGAGTGCCGGTGATGTGGACCGGCATCAGAGTCATCACCTAGGAGTGACTGGCTCCATTTTCTCCTGTTCTGGTAGTGAGCCCCTATCCCTGCAGTTGCCAGCACACTGGGAGAGCCAATGAGGAGACATGCATAGAGACGCTGCTCCTCCCTGGGCTTTCGGTTTGCACTGCCCCTCCCATTGTGTCCTGACCTGCATCGCCACTCCCAGGTTCACCCAGGAGGTGGCGATTATAGCAGCGGGACAGACCTGTAACACTTCCAAGAGAGGAAGAGCCGCTGTTGGGTGCTCAATTCCTCTCTTCCCCTGCCGACCCTCAAGCGGCCTGAGTCCGTCATCGAACCCGGGTCGCCAGCATGGAGCGAGGTGTGGCATCCAGTGCCTCAGCCCTCAGCACCACCGGGCCGGCTTAATTTGTTTGCTTCATTTGTCCCCAAGTCCCCAAACAGTGTTTAAGTGGTTAGCTAATTGCATTGTTTGCTGCTACCGCAAGTACAACAAACCCCTTCCAAGGGTGGTTAAAGGCCATTCCACCAGGGGCATAGCTGCCTCCATGGCTTGCTTCAGAAATGTGTCTGCTGTGGACATCTGTGCAGATGCCACCTGAAGTTCTGTCCACATCTTCACCAAGCATTACAGTCTGGACATCCCCTCTATGCGCAGAGCTAATTTTGGCCTGGCAGTTCTTCAGGGCCTTTTGTCATGCACTATTGGCTGCCGATTGGTCCTCATCCCATTAGTGTCACCCTGGTGATACTTAGTACTGCTTGGGACTCAGTCCTACTGATGTGGCCTGCTGCAAGAGCCTTCCTCGAAGTAAGATAGTACAGTTACAGGTATGTAAGAACTTGCCATAACAGTAGAATAGATCTTCAAGAGAAGCTCTTGTAGCAGGCTGTGCTTTCCCTCCATCCTTCCCCCTGTTGCTTTTTTTCTCTTGCACTACTTCTGCTTTTCTTTTGGCTCTTGGGAAACCTCCTTGGTTCTCGTTTAGCTGCCCGTATGGGGTCTCTAGCGGGAGAACTGAGATAGGTGTGGGGAACCGCCCACCTATATAGGCTAGGCTGATGTCAGTTGACTGGTGTGGGCAGTCCCCCGATGTAGACTGCTAGCTAGAAGATTTCCTTGTGGTCCTGGTGCCTGGTGGCTTAGTCCTACCAGTGTGGCCTCCTGCAAGAGCTTCTTCTCTCAGATCTACTGTTATGGTAAGTTCTTGCGTAACTGTACTTTTCTTCCCAATGTGTTGTCTGAGTTTACCCTGAACCAATCTATCCACCTACCTGTTTATTTTCCTGAGCATGCCAATCCAGGGGAAGCACTGCTCCATAAGTTAAATGTAAGCAGAATTTTGTATCTGCTCCGAACTAAGGACTGCAGAAAGTCAAAGCAGCTTTTTGTTTCTTTTGCCCCAGGAAGAGGGTGCTCAGGTTAACAATGTTTTTCTAAATAGTTGGCACATTGCATTGTGTTCTGCTACAACAAGAATGGCAAAGAGTTGCCAGGGGTGGTGAAAGCCCATTTCCACAAGCAACATAGCTACCTCTGGCCTGTTTCAAGGGTGTCTTAGCTGCTGACATTTGCCCAGTTCCCACCTGGAGCACCGTCCATACTTTCACTAAGAACTACAGTCTAGACATTGCCTCTAGAGCCCAAGCCAGCTTTGGCTGGGCTGTCTTGCAGAGTCTCCTGTCCGAGGTTTCGGTTGGCCTTCCTCCAAGACTATCTTGCTGTGCCTGTAACTGCTTGGGATTCATTCCTATGGTGTGGCCTGATGACTGAGATCCTCTTGAAGCTTTACTTCTATTGTTATGGTAAGTTCTTCCTTAACTGTTCTTTCTAGGAGTGTTATATGGTGCCGGGGAAGAGGACTGATTGGACTACAGTGGGCTCGGGGATGGTGGGGGGAGAGGGGTCGAAAGCAGATCCCCCAACCAGTCCCGCTTAGTAACTCCTACACTGTTTTGGAGGAATGGGAATCATGAACACGAGGCTGGGACCAGGGAGGATGGGAGGGTCCTTCAGGATGGAGCCCCCGGGAAGGGAGGCAGGGGACCCCGGAGGAGGGGGGGAAGCTTCTCCTAGTGGGGGAACTCTACTGTCCGGGGAGTGGAGTTGGGGACATTTAGCAGGGGAGAGAGAGAGAGAGGTCAAGTGCCTCCCAGGAAGCACTGCATGGAGGGATAGGAAGCGGATCCAAAGGATTGTTATGGCACTAGCTGGGAGGGAGCAGCTGGATGTCATTGTCCACCTGGGGACCAATGACCTGGCCAGGAGAAGGGTGGAGTTGGCCAGAGTCCAGGAGGATTTCAGGAAGTTGGGGGGGGAACCTGAAACAAATAACACTCCATTTCATTCTCGGAGGTGCTACCTGTCCAGGTCACAGGGGAAGCTAGGGCATTCCACATCTGTACCTTCAACTCCTGGTTGAGGGATTGGTGTGGAAGGGAGGGTTTCAGCTTCATAGGGAACTGGGGCCTGACCTGGGCAGATGCAAGCTTATATAAGGAGGATGGCCTGCATCTGTCCGAGAAGGGGACCTTGGTCCTTTCTGAGAAGTTTAAATGCTTCAGCTGTGAGCATTTAAACTGGCCAGGAGGGTTAGGAGGCTTAGGAACACCCCCCCATGGGAACATGCAGGAGCATAAGTTGACTACAGGAACAGCTAAAGCAGGCAGGGAGAGCCAGGCAGGCAAAGAATATATAACGAGTGATATGGGGGGGAGCACATAGGAAAGGAAACTGGGGTGGGGGGAAGATGCTGGAGAGGGAGAACAAGAGCAGAGGAAGGGCAAACTGTAAAACATGGAAGGTCATGCTAATGAATGCCCGTAGCCTATGAAATAAGGTTCCAGACCTGGAGGCCTTGTTGGCAGATGCAGACCTTGACATAGCAGCAATAACAGAAATGTGGTACTCTGCTAATCATGTCTGGGAAGTTCATATACCAGGCTATGCACTGTTCAGGAGAGACGGGTAGGGGAGTGGCCCTGTACATCACAGATGGTATAAAGGCTGCAGAAGTTCAGGGAAGACAGGAGGAGGCTGAGGTAATGTGGATCACCCTGGAGCCAGGGAATGGAACAGCACTACGCACGGGGGTGATCTACAAACCTCCGGCACAGAGGGAGAAAGTAGACAGGAAACTAGTGGAGAACATACATGACATGGCAGCTGAAGGTGAAATCCTGCTACTGGGGGATTTCAGTATGCTGGACGTGGATTGGGCCACCCAGGTGGCTGCTTCAGCCATCCTAGAATCCCTACAGGGGGTTGGACTCAGGCAGCTGGTGCACGAGCCAACCAGGGACAAGTCAATTCTGAACCTGGTATGGACCAATGGGAACAGAGTCAAAGAAATACAGGTGGAAGGGCAGCTGGGTCCAGTGACCACCACACGGTATGTTCAGCATGGAGACATGGACTCAATTAAGCCACACAAGGGCAAGAGTTTTAGATTTCAGGAGGGTGGATTTCACTGAAATAGGTAGATGTATACAAGCAGTCCTGGGGAAGCAAGGGGTAATTTGGGGGGGGGTTGGAAGAACAATGGGAGAAACTGATAGGAGCCATAGTGGAGATAAACCAATGCATTAGGATAGTGGGCAAAGGGAAAAGGAGGAAACCACTATGGTTCTCCAAAGAGGTGGGGGACAAAGTAAGGGCTTAAAGGCTGAGTTTCAGGAAATATAAGGGGGAGCCAAAGGGAGAAGGACAGGGAGGTGTACCTTGAATGTCTAAGGGAAGCAGGGAAGGCTGTTAGGAGGTGAAGGCGCAGACAGAAGAGGGTTTAGCACGGTCTGTAAACAAAGAGGATAAGGCATTTTATAGGTATATCAGTGAAAGAAGAAAAAGCAGGGTGGGGGGAATTGAGAGGCTCAAAGGGGAAAAGGGAGAGTGTAAGGAGGGGGATCTGGACAAATACTTCTGCTCAGTATTCACTAAGGAGGGGGAGGGACAAGGACCACAGTTGGGTTGCAGACGCAGTCGGGGAGGGAGAGGTAGACACCAGTCCATTCACAGTGGAGAGAGAGTTCTGGAAGAACTCACAAAGCTGATGGTGGATAAAGCCATGGAGCCAGATGGCATCCACCCAAGGATATTAAAAGAGCTGCAAAGGGAACTAGCAGCGCATCTGGTGGCCCTGTTCACAGAGTCACTCAACACAGGTGTTCCAGAGAACTGGAGGAGGGCACATGTATTCCCACTGCACAAAAGGGGCAGTAGGGAGGAGGCGGGGAACTACAGGCCAGCCAGCCTCACCTCAGTGGTGGGAAGGATCATGGAGACACTGCTGAAAGAAAGGATAGTGGCACATGTGGAATCCAAAGGTGCTCAGGATCTGAGGCAACACAAATTCACAGCAGGAAGGTCATGTCAAACAAATCTAATAGATTTTTTTGATTGGATGACACTGGAAATAAATCTGGAAGGGGCGGTAGACATTGCCTACCTAGATTTCAGCAAAGCCTTCGACATCGTCCTACATAGAAGGCTGATTAACAAGATGGGCAGTCTGGGTGTGAGAGACAAGGTGGTGAACTGGGTTAGGAACTGGTTAACAGACAGGGGACAGAAGGTGGTGGTTAATGGGGTACAATCTGGGGAGAGGGGGGTGACCAGTGGGATACCACAGGGATCAGTATCAGGACCAGTCCTGTTCAGTGTCTTCATTAATGACATTGCAGAGGGGCTGGAAGGAAAGGTCTGCCTGTTTGCAGATGACACCAAGACCTGCAACAGGGTGGATACTCCAGAAGGGGTGCAGGAAATGAAGAGGGACCTGGAGAAGCTTTAAAGATGGTCGGCAATGTGGCAACTGAGGCTCAATGCAAAGAAGTGCAAAATAATGCGCCTGGGTAGAGGGAACCCTGGGAAGAGCTACAGGTTGGGGGGGAGGGAGGAGCTGACTGTCGCCAAAGAGGAAAGGGACCTAGGGGTTATCTCTGACCTTAAAGTATCAAAGCACTGCACAAAGGTAGCAGGAAGGGCCAGTGACATGCTGGGGTGCATAGGCAGGGGTATCACTAGCAGGAGGTGGTGATGCCATTGTATAAAACATTGGTAAGGCCTCACCTAGAGTACTGTGTGCAGTTCTGGAGGCCACACCTGCACAAGGACACAGATAAGGTGGAGACTATCCAGAGAAAGGTAACAAAGATGCACAGGGCTTGCACCACAAAACATATGAGAGACTAAGGGACCTCAATATGTACTTATTGGAGGGGAGGAGACAGCAGGGGGGGACATGATTGAAACTTTCAAGTACCTCAAGGGCATAAACAAGGTCCAGGTGGGGGACCTTTTCCAATGTAGAAAAAGTACTTGAACAAGGGGGCACAATATGAAATTAGAAGGGGGTAGATTAAAAGGTAATGTGAAGAAGTTTTTCTACACAGAAAGGGTAGTCAACGCTTGAAATAGTTTGCCACAGGAGGTAGTGGGGGCAAGCACAGTGGAGGGGTTTAAGCATGCCTGGGACAGGCACAAGGGAAGCTTGAGAGTGGAGGGAGTGATGAAAAGCCATTGATCACATAGGGTCAGTGACCACATACAACGTATAGGGCCTACATTCAGACTGGATGGGCCAGCAGTCCTTATCTGCCGATAATTTATATGTTTCAGATCCACACAACCCACCCGACCTCCCCTAGAAAGGAGCACACGGATCCCTGACATCGCTGGGTGGTGTCGAGGAATATACCACTCGAGTGGATGGGAGGAGCTTAACTTGAAGATGTTCCGACAGGAATTAAAGGGAAGTCTGCCTAAGTGTGGATGTGCACCATATAACACTCCTAGAACTATGGTTACAGGTGAGTAACATTAATTTCCCTATTGCTGTTCCTTTTCCTTCCCGCTGCTCATTGCACATTCCTGTGGCTGTGTAACACTGCACCCTGGTGATGCCTGACTGCCCTATCCATTTCTACCTGGTAACATCCCTCTCAGTGTATGAAAACCTGTTTTGTAGGGATGTGGATATAGTGTACTATCCACACTTCTGTCAGAATTCCTTTCCCTTTTAAATCTGTCCAGAAGGTCTTAAAGCTGGCTTCTGCCACCCACCTGGGTGTTATCTTCCTCAACACCACCCCATGATGTCAGATCTTCCTTTCCGCTGGAAGCACCAGGTTCCCTCCATCGCAGCTCCGTGCTAGGTGTGGGCCCTCATTTTTCAAAAAAAAATTTGTCTTCAAGCTTTTGGACTTCTCTACATGTGTTATGGAATCAGGGGACCTGAAATCCAGTCCTAGTTTTAAATGGTGCTCCTGCAGTCAGAAAATGTTGTGCAACAACCCACACACCATATGCGTCTGCTGCCTTGGCCCGCATCATGACCCGCAGGCTTGCAACCTGTGCTGTACCCTTCATCTCTACACCTTGGAGGATTGCCATGCTCACCTCCTCCATTGCTGTCAGGATGAACGGAACCCTCCCGTTAAATTCAAGGATGCTGTAAGGCAGTTTCTGCTCCTGCGGGCTCGGCTGAGCATCTTACTTTCTTCGAGGAGGCTGCAGCCCAGGCCATAGTGGGTAACTTAATCCATATCCACTCTGATTCAGGTGGGCATGGGCAGCTCGTTTACTGGGAAATTTCAGGACTTGTCAGTCCCTTCCGACTCTTGGGGAGGGCCCTTCCTGGAAGTCCAAATCTTCAGCACTTCAAAAGTAAGAAGACTTGTCACAGGTCATGGGACCATGAGCACTCTCGGGCCTCTGATTCCTGCACATCTGCTAACTGACTTCAGAAGATGCTTCTGTCCAGGCCACTGGCCCCACAGAGTCCACAGCGGGCTTGTCGGCCAAGACGCAGGCCAACCAGCTGGTCAATATTTTTCTACCCGGTTGACCCATTGTCTCAGGACAGCGGGGAGGATTCTCTCTCTGTCTGATCTCTTCCAGAGTGGGCTGGATCACCATGCTGATCTGGACTTTACTCTCTAGGAGTCCTACATTTGGGGGGATCCCAGACATCCTTCACCTGTGTCCATCTCCCCTCGCCGTCTGGTTCCCTGGAGGTTGAGGTCTCGCAGCTTGAGGTCTCACGGTTCCTGATGCAGCTGTCTGTCCCACTCTCAACATTCAGCTAAGAGATGCCACTGGTCCTCTTCTTCCTCTTTGGGGGAAGATTGTCTCTACTGTAAGATGTGGTGCTGTTATGAGGAGTTTGTGGCAGCAGTTGCTTCTTGGTGCTAGCAACAGACCGATAACTGTGCCTCAGCCTCCTCCTGTGCTGCTGTGGCCACTGCAACCCTTGCCCTAGCTGCTCCCCCCCCACTAGGCTGACTTCAGCCTCTCTGCCCATCATGGTAGAGCACCCATGTCTGCAATCCAAGGAGAGGCTTCCTCCTATATCTTGGTACACCGGGCTTCTCCCCATCGGCTGTCTGTCAGTGACTCAAGCCGACTAACCTCAGTCAGTGTGGATACAGGGCCCAACTAGTGTTTGAGGAGTCCTCAGACTCTGAGGATTCCTTGATGCATTCCCACTGGACCCTGGGCTTTGACCAGGAGTCCAGGAAGGATCTTTTGGTGGAGCAGGGGCCTACTCCCTTTGGGGCCTTGCTCCACTTGATCTGCATCTATGGGAATCCTGCTGAAGCCTGTCCAGAAGCTGGCGAAGTACAAGGATGACTTCCTGGAGGTCACCTTCCCTGTTGTGAAGTCCATTCTTGGCCCCGCTCTGGAGATGTGGCAATGTCCTGCCTCCTGCCCTATGCCATCAGCCCATATGGTCTGCAAATAATGCAGTCCCGGTCCGGGTTAACTACCACCCTTCGGCTGAAGGGTTGGTCACCGACTCAGTCTTCAAACAACATGAATTCTTGCTGTATTCTGACAATTGCAGTTAGCTCCAGCACTTGAACTGCCCTGGAGAGTGAAGGGTTAAAATTCTATGCCAGGCATATAACGTTGAGCTCGAGCTCAGTTGAAAACTGTCTAATACCTTGAAACCAAACTGTCAGATTCTTTACTCCGCCTCACTGAACAGTCGCTCCGAAGATTTCTCATTCTGCTCGGTTCAAAGTTGGTTAAAGTTGTCGGTTTTAGTCGGCAATAAGTTCCGTTTGTCGGTTCAGGACTCTGTCTGTGGTACTGTAAGTACTTAGGATAGTTATTGTGTGGAAATTGTAAAACTGTATTTTTTCGGTTGGTTCAGCTGAACTGATCCTTTAGAAAAATCTTTTGTGAAAAAGTTTAGTGCGTGGTTACTGGTCCGTATCTGTTTTAAAAAAAAAAAAAAAAGTGAATTGAACGTTTTTTTCCAACACCTGTAACACGGTGAGAAACTGATAGGGGAGTTTTGCCTGGTAGTTGCCGTATAAAGGGTAAGTTTTGTTAGCTTGGCCATGTCTGAGAAACCCAAGAAATAAACCGGGCCCACTGGGTTTCAACACTGCAGTGTGTGTGGGGAGGTCTTTGCTAAGGCCGATCCCCACACCACTTGTGTTTACTGTCTGGGGTTTGACCACCTTGATTCAGACTGCCAAATATGCAAGAATTTCCCAAAGTCTACTTTAGATAAAAGGTTAGATAGACTTAGGGATAAGGAGGCTGAGAAATCTGCTGACCCGGAAGGCCAGCCCGGTTCAGTTTCTACCGAACCAGGAGGAGTGCCCTCTGACCAGGATGATACTACTTCGGGCAAGAGGAGAGTCGATCCTGAGGGATCGGTTCCTACTAAAACAAAGCACAAGGATTAATCGGCCAGTTTGGATCCAGACCGTCATGTTCCGACCGCTGAAGAGATAGCCAGAGTGATATGGATTGTTGAATTGCTTTGTCCGGTTCCGACCGATCCGGTGCCTTCTGGCAGGGGTTCGGTTTGGTCGGTTCCCCCAGTTCAGAATTATTCCCCTGAAGATTTTTACGAACTGGAGTTTGATGAGGAGGGGGATTTTGAAGAGGATGGTTCTGATGGTGAAAGTCTGGATGTGCCTGTGGAACCGGACATCTCCCCAGACAGACTTTCTGGTGTTTCCCCTCCTAGGCTTTCTGAGTCCCCTCCCTACTTTCTGTTTTACAGAAAAGTGGCTCAAACCCTCCAGCTTCCTATAGAGGAGGCTGTGGAGGATCAGGAGGAGCCTGATTTTTGTTGAGATGATGGACATCCCAGAGTCTAAGAGACTGTCTATTCCCCTCCATAAGTCCTTTGGGAAACGGACACAAAATATTCTAAGGTCTTCTAACTCTGTACCTCCTGTTGACAGGAGAATGGACAAGAGGTACACCTTATCAGGTTCAGATAGTTTTTCTATCAGCAATGCAGCCATGTTGGGGTAGCGCAGGCTGCAGCCTATGACAAGGCAAACATTCCCTTGACTTCACACCCCCCAAAGACTCGCGGAAGATAGTTGCCATGGCAAAGAGGCAGTACATGGCATCATCTTTGGGACTCAGGCAGGCTAACTATATGGCCTATACAGCCAGGTACCAGAAGTCCAGGTGAGACACTGTACTGGCACTGGCTAAACAGGCTTCCCCCCAGCTAGACAAGGAGCTGGAGGGGGTGGCTGCTGATGGGACTGAGGCATCAAAGGTGCAATTTCTTGCTGCTGTGGACTCCAATGATGTGTCATCAAGAGTCATGGCTACATCTGTGGCTCTTCGGAGAATGGCTTGGCTCAGATGTACTAGTCTTTCACAGGACACCCAGGCTAAGGCCATGAATTTCCCTGTGGTGGGTAATTCTCTGTTTGGGGAGCAGACAGAGAATTACATGAAGAAAATGGATGAGTACAGGACCACTTATAGGAGTGCCCAGGTCAAGGAGAGGCAGGCAACTCCTCAAAGGCAGCAAGCTATGGGCAGGGGTAGGCCTTTTCACAAGCCTTTCTACCAAGCACAGGCCTCCTCTTCCTTTTCTCAGAGGGAGAGGCAGAAGGAGGATGAGCAGGGCTGCATCCACCCCTCAGCCTAAGGCTCCTGCCAAGCAGACACCCTGATGCGTCAGCCCGGGTCGACTCCCCCATTCCGGTAGGCAGCAGGCTGACTTACTTTGTCCAGAACTGGATGTCTGTTACCTCGGACAAGTGGGTCCTGGAGGTTGTAAGCCAGGGGCTGGTTCTCAGTTTCAAAAATGTTCTGAAACTGAGACCCAGATCCTTTCTGCCTGCAAATACATCAGAAACCCTTGCTCTAGAGGCAGAGGTTGCCTCTCTACTGGCCTTAAGAGACATAGAGAGTTCCTACCCCATACAGGGGCAAAGGTCTGTACTCTAGGTACTTCCTTACCCCAAAAAAGACAGTGGAGTGGCGACCCATCCTAGATCTAAGATACCTAAACAAGCACCTACTAAAGCCAAAATTCAAAATGGTGACTCTGGGAACAATTCTTCCCTCTATGAGGCCAGGAGACTGGCTAGCCTCCCTGGACCTCAAGGATGCCTATTTTCACATTCCCATCAGGTGCTCCCACAGAAAGTACCTCAGGTTCGAGTTGCCCTCAGGCCATTACCAGTTCAGAGCAATGCCCTTTGGCCTGACTTCAACTCCAAGGGTGTTCACAAAATGCCTAGCAGTAGTGGTGGCCTTTTTAAGAAGGAAAAGGATTTCTATCTTTCCATACCTGGACGATTGGCTCCATGTGGGCCAGTCCCCAGACCAAGTCAAGTCAGATCTGCAAGTTACCCAGCAAGTTCTCACTTCTCTGTGGTTCCTTCTCAATCTTCCCAAGTCAGTTCTCGAGCCAGTACAACTCCTCACTTTTATAGGAGCAGAGCTGGACACGCTCAAGGCAAGAGCTTTCCTTTCTCTGGAAAGGGCAACAGCCATCTCTCAGCTGGCCTCTTCCTTCCTCCCTCTGGTTTCTCGACCAGCAAGGCATTTTCTTCAGCTTTTGGGCCTCATGGCAGCTTCCACAGCAGTGGTCCAAGGGGCCAGGTTTCAGATGAGGGACATTCAGTTCCATCTGAGGATCTTTTGATCCCAAAGGAAAGATGCTTTTACCAAACTAGTTCCTGTTACTCAGACCTTAATTCAGGCCCTTCAATGGTGGCAGGACCTGGACAATCTGAGGCAAGGTGTTCCATTTGTCACTCAAATTCACTCTGTGCTTCTTACCACAGATGCTTCCCTTTTGGGGTGGGGAGCCTATCTGGGGGCTCTCACAGCCCAGGGACTGTGGTCCCCTCAGGAATCCATTCTTCATATCAACCTCCTAGAGCTCAAGGCAGCATTTCTTGCCCTACAAGCTTTCTCTCCGTCAGTACAGAACAATGTGGTTCAGGTCAGGACAGACACTACTACCACCATGGGGTACATCAACGAGCAGGGAGGCACTCTGTCCATGGCCTTGTGCATGGAGGCCATGAAAGTATGGTCCTTGGCTTATTCCCTACAGACCTCTCTGGTAGCAGTCCCCCTCCCGGGAAAGGACAATGTGCTAGCAGATGCATTGAGCAGGATTTCCCAGGGCCATCACAATGGTCTCTGGATCCTTTGATCTTGAAAGTGATTTTCTCAAGGTGGGCACTCCAGAGATGGATCTCTTTGCAGCCCCAATCAGCAACTTCCTCTGTTTTGTTGCAGACCCCCCAGTCTTGGGCTCAGTCCCTCTGGATGCTCTGATTTTTGAACTGGGAAGGGAAATTTCTTTATGCCTTCCCTCTACTGTTCAAGGTTCTAGCCAAGGTAAGGTCACAACCTTGCAAAGTTATTCTGATTGCTCCAGACTGGGCCAGGCAGCCTTGGTACCCCATTTCTGTTCCTAGCAGTCCATCTTCCCCTGTCTCTTCCCAGAAATTACAACCTGTTAACCTCCTCTCAGGGGAGGATTTGGTACCCCAATCTTTGGTCACTCAATCTCACTTGCATCTGTCCCAAGGGGTTCTGGATATTCTCAAAGCTTCTCGAAAGCCTGCCACCAGAAAAACTTACAACTCCAAATGGAAAAGGTTCAGCATTTGGTGTTCCAAGAAGCATATATCCCCCAGACACTGCTGAGTTGTCTACAGTTCTGGATTATATGGTTCACCTTAATGGCCTAGGCCTCAAATCAGCTACTCTCAAGGTTCATTTGTCAGCTGTTTCTGCTTTCCTGTCAGTGGGGAAGTGTTCCTCTCTCTCATCTCATCCTGTATTCTGTAAATTTTTCAAAGGATTGCTTCATACCAATCCCCCTTTTAGGGATCCTGCTCCTGCCTGGGATTTGAATATTTGCATTGCTCAGCTTATGCAGCCCCCCTTTGAGCCTATGTCCTCAGCAGAGCTTAAGTACATGACTTGGAAAACTGTTTTTGGTTGCTGTGACCTCTGCCAGATGTATCGGTGAATTGCAAGCCCCGTCAGTTGAGCCTGACTTAATTTCATTCCATAGAGATAAGGTGGTCCTTAGAACCAATAGAAGGTTCTTACCAAAGTGGTTTCTGATTTCCATTTGAACCAATCTGTCTCTTCCTGTGTTCTTCACTGATCATACCTCCTCAGGAGAGTGGAGGCTACAGTTTAGATGTTAAAAGGGCCCTTAGTTACTACATAGAACGTACAAAGGGTCACAGATTTGACTCCCTCCAGTTGTTCCTCACTTATGGGGAAGTAGGTGAGGGCAAACCTGCCACCAAGAGAACCATTGCCAGGTGGATTGTGTCCTGTATCCAATTCTGCTATGAGAAACTGGGAAAAATTTCACCCTCAGGCCTGAGGGCTCATTCCACTAGAGGTACAGCTGCATCTTTGGCTGCAGCCAGGGATATTCCTTTGTTAGAAATCTGCCAAGCAGCCACCTGAAAAACAGTTCATACCTTCACCAAGCATTACTTTGTGGATATCCAGGCTAGGAGTGATGCTAGGTTTGGCACAGCAGTACTTCACAGCCTATTCCCAAAGTAGGTTCTGTCCCTCCTCCTTGGAGGTCCTGCTTGGTAGTCTGCAATTGTCAGAATACAGCAAGACTTCATGTTGTTTGAAGAAAAAATTACTTGCCTTAGTAATCGTGTTTCTTCTAATGGAGCCTTGCTGTATTCTGACCTCCCTCCCTGCCTCCCCTCTCGGAACCTGTTTTGGGAAGTGGGTGGGCAGGTGCGTGTTATACCTCAGGGGTGTCTTCAGCCCACTTTCCGTTGTGTTTGGTGCTTTGTGTTTGATTAGTTGAGTTTTTATGCTTTACTGCTTGGTTTTGGGGTTTCCTGACTTGAGTCTTTTAGGAATCTAAAGCCTTTGTTGCCAGTTGGCTAGTAGGAATTTTACAATTTCCACATTATCTAGTCAGTGAGTTTTAGCTCGTAAGAATATGATGGTTTGGTTTCAAAGTATTAGAGTTTTCAACCGAGCTTGAGCTCAACGTACTATGACTGGCATATAATTTTAACCCTTCACTCTCCGGGGCAGTTCAAGTGCTGGAGCTAACTGCAATTGTCAGAATACAGCAAGACTCCATTAGAAGAAACATAATTACTAAGGTGAGTCATTTTTTCATTTGGCACATGGGTAATGTTGGGGACATTGATAAACCTCCCGACAAGGAGTCCAAGAAATTGGACCATGTGGCCTAGAAGGTCTTTGTGGCCTTGGCTTTAGACAGGCTAGTTCAACTGTTATGATGGCCAACTTTGCCCATGCCTTGTTGGGTACCCTGGATCAGGTTATCCCTCAGCTCCTGCCTGACCTGCAGCTGCCGGTCAAGCTGGCTTGTGATCAAGGCCACACTGTGGGTAAACAGTAGCTCCAGATGGCTCTGGACATTGGTGACTCATGTGCCAGGTCTGTTGCCTCCACAGTGGTTATGCACTGCAGGGCGTGGCTGCAGATTTAAACTTTTACCGCTGATACCCAGCACAAACTGAATGTTCCCTTTTTTGGGCACCATCTTGTTCGGCTCCGGCATATATGGCCATCTCATCTGTACTGAAAAGTCCAGTGCCACCTTGGACTCCATCACATCTGTGCAGAAAAATGTTTTTATACATTTTTTGGCCAGTTTTTCCGGGAGCTGGCAGGCACAGCTGTGGCCCCCCTCTCCTTGGGGGAGGTCACATCCATCCCCAGCTGGTGTTTCCATCACCTGGAATGCCACCAGGACATCATAGAGCCCACCAGCTCCATTTTCTTCCCCACCCGTACACATGTGGAGGCACGCCACAGGATCATGGCACCCTCCCTATTCATGCCACCACTCACCTACACTACCCTCAGGCCTCCACCTGGGGATGGTGGTACTACAGGAGCGATGGTATCCCTCCCTAGGAGAGGACAGCTGCCTTTTGGCTGCTAAATCCTGCTCCCTCTCCCCCCCCGGCCGACCCCCGATGACCCAAGTTCGTGCCCGAACCCGGTTCACCGGCATAGAGCAAAGTGTGGCATCCAACACCTCAATCCTCCATGCCACTGGGCTGGCTTACACAGAAGGATGGTAAAGGCCAGAAAATTAAGAAAAAGACCTTTCAGTTTCGACCTACTCTGCCCCTGCAGCCAGACCACCTCAACCCCCTGTGGGGCAACAGCAGGCCTGTCAGCCTCACCTGAAGCAATCCCCTTCTGCCGCCAAGAAGTCCGGTGGGTGAGGGTCTCCTTCTTCCTCAGCTAGCCCCACCACCAAGCCTGCACAATGATTGTTTGTGAGGTGCCTTCCACCTGTCCTGTCCAGGACCTCCTGTGGGGGGCAGCTCCACCACTTCACTTCTGCCAGGTTCGTAATTACCTCAGACAGGTGGATGCCCTAGGTGGTCAGCCAGGGTCTGCTTCTGGAGTTTGAGGCGCTCCCGCACAGCCGAGTCCACATCCCATGAGAGGATGTGGTGTCCATTGACATGTCTTTCACAAGGAGGCAGTGGTTTGTGTCCAGGACATCATGGCCAATCCAGGGTTTCTCTCCAGATACTTTCTGGTTCCAAAATGGACAGAGGGCTGGTGTCCCATACTGGATCTGCACGACCTCAGGAAGTTTCTTTGGTCACGCAAATTCCATATGGTCACTCTAAATCGGGTCATTCCGTCCCTGGAACAGGACATGTGGTTCTGCTCCCTGGACCTCCAGGATGCCTTCTTTCACATCCCCATCTGTCCATCCCACCAGCGGTGCCTGTGGTTCCGCTCAGAAAAAATCCTGTAAGAGTTCCAGGCCATGCTGTTCGGCCTCACCTCAGCCCCTGGTCTTCACCAAGTGCATTGCAGTGGTGGCAGCATTCCTACAGCGTTGAGTCCGGCTGTATCCATATCTGAATGACTGACTGATCGCTGGTTCCTCCGGAGCAGTCCAGAGATCTGGCCCTCCAGACCTGTTCAGCCCTCGGCCTCCTAGACAATGATGCCAAGTCAGAACTCAGTCCTTCACAAGTGATTCAGTTCATGGAGATGGAGCTCAACTCCCGTTTGGCCAGGGCCAGACTCCTGGTGGAGTGGGTGGAGAATCTTTATTTATTTAGTTTTTGTTGACCGGGTAAGTGCACTAGACAAATCCTGCCTATTTTCAGGCACGACCCAGAGGAGGGGGATACAGATGAATGCCAACTGACCTTGAACCAGATTAAGCTTAACCTCCTTTGCCTGATCATTTCGGGTTGGGCAGTTGTGCCCTGCTCAGGACTTCCTGCGCCTCCTGGGCTACATGGCAGCTTGCACCAGCATGGCACATTGGGCCCACTGGAGGATTGACGCCCTGCAGTGGGGGCTGGCCTGGCAGTGGTCTCGGTGCTGCAGTCACCTCGACCAGCCAGTCACTGTGACACAGCAGATGTGGGACTCCATCCAGTGGTGGCTCATCCCAGACCATCTCCAGGAAGGCATCCTGTTTGTCTACCCAGAGCCAATGCTCACTCTTACGACTGACACATCTCTGCTGGGCTGTGGTACCCACCTGGGGGACCACAGAGTCCACAGGCTCTGGCTCTGGACCCCTGAGGAGTCCCGATGTCACATCAACCTGCTGGAGCTCCGTGCCATCCATCTGGCTCTGACAGCATTCACCCCACATGTTCGGGGTCAAGTAGCCCAGGTCCATATGGGCAACATGACAACAATGCACTACCTCAACAAGCAGGGCAGGACATGTTTACTCCTGTTGTGCCGGGAAGGTGTCCGCATCTGGACCCTCGTTTGCAGCCTGGACACCGACCTTTGTTTTGTATAAAATTTTTATTGAGTTTCATTATTTTTTATTTATTTAGGGATTCGGATCATACCTTTGAGCTCAGTGCTCTTTTACAAAGGTTCCACGTCAGTGACAATGACAGCAATAACAAACAGTTTACATACAATACTCGAATAGTAGGTAGCTAGTGTACAATAAGGTTACAATGTCATTCATAGTTCCAATGGTGATAGTACAGCATCAAGAGCATTCAACTAGGGTAAAGGACAGTGTTTATATGTAGTGAAGGAGATAGAGGTGTGACACCTAGTGTGAGAGTCCAAGGAGGAGTCAAGGTGAGGGGGAGGGGAGACTGGGGGGAGAGTGGGCGGCCAAAAGAAGTGACTTTGTCTAGGAGGTTGGGAGGTAGTGGTAGTAGGTTGGTTTTAAGGTTGATCCAGTGGGAGAAAAGGCACGGGGGAGAGGAAGACAGAGGGATAGGGCAAGAGGGAAGAGTGGGGGTTAAAGGAAGGGGAAGGAGAGTGTGGGTGAGTGGGCATTGTGGGTGTTAGAGTCCTAGTGGCAGTCACAAACTGTCCTAGTAAGAAGGTGCTGTCTTAGGCCATTTTTGGCCTACTGTTGTTGCTACTGTTAAAATAGTAACAGTTGTCAATACTTACATAATTTTCCTGTTCAATTCTACAGTTACTAATATAAATTCAAAACTTCTACATGGATCATTTAATCACTATAACGACTGGAAAAAATATGATAATTCAGTGAGTAACCATATTATAAGAAAAGAGAAAACAGCAGTCAACTGGTAAATAGTTCATTCTGTGGTATCACTCTATTAGTTCATTCATTCTGTTTATTTCATTTTGTTGACCAGGTGAGACCACTGGAACCAAATGGTCCCTTTTTCTTATTTTACTACATCTTATTACTTGTGCAATCTCTCCAAACCATGGCATTGATTTCATTTCTGGTAGTGGTTTCATCTTCTGGATTGGCGTCTGTGGTAGAGCTGTGCTTTACCCAGAAAATTGGTGTAGCAGTTAGGGGCATTCTTCTATCTTCTCCCCTTCCTTCTATACAATCTGTTACAACAGTACCTCTAGAAAACTATCCTGTTCTTTTCAAACACTGCAGTAGGTTGGCCACTTAACGGCAGACTTTTTGATTCCTCCCTAAATTTCTTTTCTTCCTTTTTTTGTTTCTTATTCATCATTCCATCCCTCACCAGAAGCCATATATGCCTTTCCAAGGAAACAGATATGGCTATAAGCAAATATAGTAACTGATTGTCTATAGGAAGAAGGCTGGAACCTGAATAGATATGTATATCTTAATAAAATGCCAAGCTTGCTTGCTAGCTGTTTAATAAAGAAATAAATGTGCTTTATATGAAGACAAAGTACTTAAGATACTTTCAGACATTGCATTAATGAATTGCAAGGTGCTTTATAAAATGAAACTTTGTATTTTAAAACAGTGCCCTACAAATTCTGCAAGGGAAGGGGTTCGATATACAGTGCCTGATAAAAAGAAACTGCTGTTGCTTAAACTATTGTTGTAAAGTGCAGCATACCTAAAAGGAATGATTGGCAGCATGCATTCCTGCTTGAAGCTGAACCAGCCTAAAATGTCATGGTGATTTGCATATACATCCCATGAGGCTTTGTATTATGGGGGTAAGTGTGATGTGTTTCTTTGACACTTGGCTTTATTGCCAGTGCCCTTTGGGGTAACTCTTGCTTCAATGCTTCTGCACTGAGGTTCTTTGTCTTTAACTTGTTTTGGGGTTTTTCTTTTTTTTTTGTGCTCCCCATCACCCAAACACAAAAGACTAACATAGGAGAATAGTTGGCTTTCACTAAAGAGATAGATCATTGGGTTAGGTAGGTGCTAACCAAGTGCAGAGAAAGGACACTCATTATCTGTTGCTGCAAATTGATATATTGAAGAAGAGATATACCATTGCTTAAGGTATTGCCCTGTGGTCACCAAGGAAAGTGAATTACCTGTAATTCTGGAAAGAATTTTGCTTTATGTTGGAGTGAATAATTTTATCCTGACTTTGAAAGAAAATAAAGCCACACTGCGGTGTGTTGCACCAATCTGCTGTTGTCTGCGTTATTCTTCACCCACACCTAGCCACAACATCCCATCCTTAATGTGTATAACTATCATCCCATCTCTTAGTATCTGGGCCTCTGTTGGGGACAGGGATTCACAAAAATTCCCCCATTCAAGGAGAAACTGCTCTTCTTTCTGCTTCAGTACATGTGTGAGTGGATCCACTGCTAAAACTTGTATTAAGTTTTTCCATTGCTCTATCATGGGCATTACACATGAAACCCATGTATTTTGGATACCTTGTCATGCCATTGCTAGCAAGATCCTAATTCATCTAGGGTACAGGGTCTCATCCCTCCTTTATTCTGTCCTCACCCCCCAAACAAGAGTGCTAGTGGTGCAAATGCAACTGGATTACCCCAAATGGTTGCCACCTCCTGTGCCACTGGCCTCCAATACCTTGCAAGAGTGGAGCGTTTCTAGTGATAGTATGTTTCTTGTGTTGTTTTACATCTTCCACATGCAGGTGAGACCCCTGGGTGAAACTTGTGTACTACACTCAATGGGTATGGTGATTCATGTAACTGGCACATCCAACCAGCTGGCAGATGCCCTCAGCTGATTGGTCTCTTCACCTGGAGTTAGTCAGCTTCCTGTTTGCCCAGTAGGCACTCCCCAGGTTGACCTGTTTGCCTCCCGGGAGAACGCAAAGCTGAGGCTGTTTTGTGTCCGCTCCCTTCTGTGCGGGACGCTGCTTAGGGATGCCTTCGTGAGGCCCTGGACCCCAGGCTTCATGTACACCTTTCCTTCCTTTCCCCTGACCCACAAGGTGCTGATCAAGGTGCGGAGGGAAAAGGTGCAGGTGACTCTGATGGCTCCAGATTGGCCGTGCCAGTTCTAGTACTCCAATCTCAGCCTCAGCAGCAGGCCCTATGTGGCATCTGCCTCTCCGCCCAGACCTGCTCTCGGGTTGGGGGGGTCCTCCATCTAGACCTTCAGTCCCTGCAGCTGACAGTCTGGTTCCTGAGTGGCTAGAGTTCCAGGCTTTGGGTCTCTCTGACGAGGTCATCCATGTTGTCAAGGCCTCTCAAAAGAAGTTGACCTGCCAGTGCTACACCTTCACATGGAACAGCTTTTCCATTTGGTGTCAGGGCAAGGAGCTGGACCCCTTGTCTGCCCAGTGGTGAGTATTCTGGACTACCTTTGGTCTCTCTCTCTCTCTCTCTCTCTCAGTTGGGCCTCTGGTCAACGACCCTGAAGGCACACCTGGCAGCCATCTCTGCATATTGGGCACAGGCTAGTATGTGGACGGTGGCACAGGAGAAAGTAGTTGGGCACATTTTCCAAGGGCCTTGACCACTTGTCCCCACCAGTGAGTGAACCACCACCACCTTGGACGTGCTGCTGGTGTTTACGATGCTCATGAGCAAGCCATTTATCTGTCACTCATAGTGGAAGACCGCCTTCTTGGTGGCTGTCACCTCTGCCAGAAGGATCAGTGAGCTCCAGGCACTTTCAGTGGAGTTTTCTTTATTTGGTCTTCCACAAGGACAAGGTTGTCCTCCGCCCCAAATTGAAGTTCCTCTCAAAGGTTGTCTCGGAGTTCCACCTTAACCAGGTGATTAACCTCCCAGTGTACTTCACCAATCCAACCTCAGAGGCTGAGCACAGGCTCCACTTGGACCTGAGGCGAGCACTCACTTATTACAAGGAGTATATGGCTAGAGTTCGTGGAGAGGTTCACCAGATGTTTGTCACCTACACTGAAACTGCATCTGGCAGACCAGCAACTAAGCAGACAGTTGGCAGGTGGATAGTCTCCTGCATCAGCCTCTGCTATAGGTTGGCTGGTAGTGTGCCTTCTATTGGGCTTAGGGCTCATTCCACCAGACATACTGCTGCCTCGGTGACTGCTTCCAGGGATGTCCCTATCCAGGAGATATGCAGGGCTGCTACCTGGAAGTCAGCACACACCTTCATTTCCCACTACCACATTGACTTCAAGTCTCACCAGGATACTGGTTTTGGGGCTTTGGTTCTTCAGTCTCTCTTCCCTAAATAGGGAGAGTGTGCCTTGCCCTCTCCTCCCAGAGAACTGCTAGGGGTCTGCCTAGGAGGCTGGACATTGTTCCTCATAGACGTGCAGGTTTGGGACTTGTTCCAAAGGTGTGTCCTAAGGGAAGAGATATCGGTTATGTATGTTCTTTAACAGTAGATCTTAGAGGGAATCTGTTCCCTTAGACTGTACTGCCCTCACGCCTTCACCCTTCTGTCAGCTGTAGGGGAACAGGGAATCCAGTTCTGACTTGGGAATTTGCACGGTTGCTTTCTTCAGTACCTGCATCTGCCTAACATCAGAGGTGCTGGTATAATCTATTGGTTCCCCAAGAAGAGTCCTCTGAGCACATTCTCTGGTGGCGAACTGAGAGATGGGGCCATCCACATTTATGTAGACGCTGACACGTGATGTCATCGTGGGTGGCTCCTGGCTAGCAAGTTTCCATGTGGTCCTAGCACTCACAAGGGCATGGTTCCAAAGGTGTGACCTAAGGGAAGAGATTCTCAAAAAAACCTACTGTTACAAGTATGTAACTGTTCTTTCCTTGTTCATTTTGGGGGTTGTTCATTTTGGTGGCCTGTCACTGAAGATCAGCTTCTCACTCTGGTTGTGAGTGTACGTTGAAACCACAAATTTCATCCACTGAAATATCCTTTTTAAAATGAAACTGAACTATCACCTCTTATTTAAATTAGGTAAGAATTAATAAAAAGTGTGACTTAGCTAGTGGTTGGAGCATTCTGCTATGAAAAAGGGATCACCAGTTGGGATCCCTCCATAGCCACTACAGTACCCTAGGTTAAGTAAGCAGTAACAACCAACAAGGTGCATACAGATGCTTTAGTGTTGCAGTGATGTATGAGGTAAAGCAGAGTGCCTGGAACCGCTCAAGAAGTCTGTATTTCTTCATGACTGGACACATTAGAGGCTGTTACTGCACTTAAGAAGCATCTTGAAATTTAAAAAAATAATGGAATACTCAGCTGCAAGAGCAAGACTGCGTATCCTTAAATAACTGGACACCATGTGATGGTTCATAGCCAGATTGTGTAGATTTTTCCATCCAGATTAAAGAGCCCTTGATGTTGAGACTGTATGACAAAATGAACATGTTATCACCAAATTCAGTACCCCACCCTCGTAAGTTCACTAAAAATACCACCAACAGCTTAATCTGGTTCAAAGTCAGTTGACATTCATCTGTGTCCCCTTCCCCCGGGTTATGCCTGAAAATAGGCAGAATTTGTCTAGTGCACTTACCCAGTCAACAAAAACTAAATAAAAAATAAAAATTGACATCTTATTTCTTTTTATTTTTTTTTCTGTATAGGTGTTTGTACTCCTTTTCCCAGCTGCCCCTTCTGTCTGATCCCCCCCCACCCAGTCACCCCAGTATCACCAGGACTTACCTTCAGCTTGGTTGCCAGGTGCGGAGCCTGCAGATGGTCGGGCGTCATCCTGCTGCTGGGCTTTTTCCTCCATTTTTCTTCCTCTTTCCCTGTAGCGGGTCCCACACAGCCAGGCAGCATGTGCGTGGAGGCACATGTCAGCAAGTCCTCGGCACCTCCCTTTCTGAATCCACAGACCTGTTCTATCCCTAGGCCTCCACCTCACGGGCAGTCAGTCGGTGGGAGCGCCAGTCCTTCTTCCCTCCCCAGGAGAGAACTGTCCTATGGACGTTCAATCCCCTCCCTCCAGCCAACCCTTGGTGGCCTGCTCACACAGCAAACACGGGTCGCTGGTGTGGCAGGAGGTAAGGCATGGATACCTCAGCCCTCCATGCCACTGGGCCAACTTACATCTTACTTCTTAATTACTGAGTACATTTGCATGGTAATAGGATCCATGCCATAGCTGCTCTGGATGCTTTTCTACATCTGACATCACAGTCCTCTACCTACAACATCACAATATGTCATTGTGAAGATGTATTTTGATATAAGATGTAGGCCAGCAGCCAGAGCAGATGGTATGGGGTTCAAGGATTCTGATTTCATGCAACTGTGTTTAGTATAAAGGGGAGAAGAATTAAAAAAAGACACATACAAGACATACATGGAATTGTGTACATTTTACATTTTTAAAGAAAAACTGTCATTTACTGAAAAGTGGTAATGCATCACTCGCAGTGTATGCTTTTCATTATAATCGAGTTGTGTTGCTGCACTCTAACATAAGATGGCACCCCATAGCACCCACCATGTTGCCTGCTCATGGAGTTTGCAACAATAAAACAAAGTTCAAACACTTTTTTCTTACAAAAAGCCTAATTTTTGTTTTTGGGGGGTTAGGCTTTGAAGAGTGGGAGTTTCAGTAAATGATAGACCTTCTTTGAGAATATTTCCTCCATTAGGTGACACTTTTGGAACTATGATGTCAGGCACTAGGACCACATGGAAACATTTTCCCATGAGTGTCAACATCTACATAAACACAGGTGGTCCCATCACTCTTTGTTATTTTCCTGCCATCGATTGCTCTCGTTGGACCAGCTGAGGAGGAAATGCTGTTGACTAGCGATTGTTGAGGGCAGGGGTGGTGGGCGTACTCACATGGGCATTCCAGCTATGTGTGCACATCCATTTTCGTTTTCGACAGATGTCTTGGTCGTCTCCTCCCACATTTGTCACCTTCTAGCCTTCTTACTAAGCCATGTTAATTAGTCCCCACTTGAGAACTCCTTGGCTCACTCACTCCTACTGGGTTTTTTTCATACCCATCCACGTTTTTGTTTTCCAGATTCTTTTCTTATCTTGCCTATTATCACTTTTTCTCTTAGAGCCTCCTCTACTTTCTTTCCTCATATAATCCCTTATTTCCCTTCACCTCTCCACTTTTTTCTCTCTAGATAATTCCTGAAGACCTGTGGTCGAAACGTTGATTCTAACTGTCTTTTTTCAGTGTGCATTTTCTGTTACCATTTTGTTTTGTAGCCATTGCTGTTTACACTTACTTGATTTTTCACAATGGTTTCTTTGTGTACAAAGCCCAAGTTTTCACCAAAGGTGGTATTTGAATTTACATTGAATCAAATGATGCATCTTCCTATTTATTTTCCCCGAGCATGCCAGTCAGGGTGAAACATTGCTCCATACTTTTGATGTACATAGAATACTAAGATACTGTGTGAATCTCACCAAGAACTGCAGAAAGTCCTCTTAGCTTTTTGTTTTATTTGCCACTGGGAGAGAGGGCGCTTGTGTGTCTAAACAGTGCCTGCCCAAATGGCTGGCACATTGTATTATGTTCTGTTATAGGAAGTATGGTAAGGAACTTCTCTGGTGCGGTTCATGCTCACTCCACAAGGGGAACTGCCACTTCTGCAGCTGGTTTCAGAAATGTTTCTGCGATTTACATTTGTGCTGCAGCCACACGGAGCACTGTCCACACCTTCACTAAACATGATAGTTTGGACTTCATCTCTCGTAGATGTGCCGGCTTTGTGCTTGTTACACTGCAAGGCCCCCTGTCTTGCATGTATCAGACTGTACCAACCCCCAGTGCCTTTTGGGACTCGTTCCAGAGGTGTGGCCTAATGGAAGAGATACCCTCAAAGACAGAACAGTTACATACTCACCATAACAGTAGATCTTTGAGAGAATATCTTCTATTAGGCCATCTTCTATTAGGCCCCCTTCTGCTTCATTGAGTGCTGCAGTTGTTAAATTGGACAGGAGTCCACAGGAACTCGGTTCCACTACTTCTGTGGTCTTCCTCCACTGACCACTACAGAAGAGTTCCACCACCTACAAATGTAGATGTGAGAGTTCTGCCACCTGAACATTTCCAATCTAACCACTGCCGGGTTGCCTTAGATATTGTGCCCGATCCGAATTCATGCTGTTATATCAAGGTACCATATATTGCCTTGTATGCTTGCTGCTGGTCTGATCTCCTGATTCCTCATGGGTGGTGGTCCTCCAGGACTGATCTCTGTCTGGGAACTGAAGCGTGATGGGGCTGCTCACATTTATGTAGACACTGATACATGTCATTGTGCACGGCCTCAGCTAGCAAAACTTTCCTTGTGGTTCTAGTACCTGATGACTGTAGTTCCAAAGCGGTGGCCTAATGGAAGAGATGCTCTTGAAGAGCTACTGTTATGATAAGTATGCAACTGTTCATTTTCCTTTAAAGAAAATTTGCATCCATATATTGAAACACAAGTAAATCATGCGTAACAAATGTGTTCCTTCTGTGAGTTCTGGTGACACAATCAATCACTGCTGCTTGACTTTATTCATGTGATTTATGTTGTCAGACCTCAGCAGAATAGCCTGTGTTGCATATCTGCTTGTATGTAAACGCCTTTGTTATTATACACCAGAGTAGCATTCAAAATATTAGTCTTTAAAATGGTATGCTGAGATGCTAGTGTACTTGCAGGAAAAAACTATGCTGCAAGTACACTTAGTCTAATGCTTTGAATAACTTTGGCTCTTGTTAAATCCAGCACAGATTTTCTCAGTAAATCACAGATTTACATTGTAACATCATGTTGAGCAGGTGGAAGTGGACTTTAGGTACATCTTGTCCACCATTTCTGCTGTGTGGCAGTGCCAGTGACTATACCCCAAACTGATTATTGACTAAACATCCACCCACAACTGCCAGCATGGGGTACCTCTTCTCATGTGCTGCCTAACCCTCAGTGTTGTTCTCCCTCAGGAATCTGTCTAGTCTGCTTTGAGAGTCACATTGCCAGCTTCGACTACCTCGCTGGTCACAGTATTACACTTACTGAGCACACTCTGTGCAAAGTAAATGCATTCTGACTAGGGCTAGAAATTCAGAAAGATTATCAACATTCTGATTTTGATATTCCATCCCCCCAAAAAAAACTCTGCTACTTTCTCAAAAAGTTTTCTATATGGCACTGTGTTGAAGGCCTTACTTACAGGGGAACAGTCACCACCAAGGGCTCCCACACTTGGGTGTGAGGCTGGTCCATTTTATCGTGGGTGCTTATTTTCGATGGTTTCCTTCATTTTTGGGTAAATTCTTGTGGGGACCATCAAATTAGGGACAGTTGCCTTTTTAACCTCGGACCTCGCGGGGTTTACCGCGAGGCACCTGCAGTGGATTTCAAATTAAACAGTGCCTGGGGTTTTTCTCTCTAGATTGGCAATTACAAGGAAACCTTTTTTATTAATATTATTGGACCTTGGTATCATCTGTGTCAGGATTGTCCGTAAGGGTCCAGCAGCCACCTGTGTGCAGCTGACCAGTATTACTGGGTTTCTATTAAGATTGGCACTGGTATAGATCCCAGTTCTACAATAAAAATTAAAAAAATAAAAAAAAAAGCACTAGTAATAGTTTATTAACTGGAGCAGGACACTCAGTTCATAGGTCCAGGACTGATTTGATTTGCTTAAATTGGCAAATGTAGCGCACAAACCTTTGATTATTATGACTGAGGATAAATCAAAGGCTTCTGACTAGGGGCCATCCAAAAGTACTAATATGAAAAGCAGAGGTGCTGAGGAACCCTCCAGGTCCCAGCCAAAAAATAAAGCTTCCAAAGATGAAGTTCCTCAAAAATTAAAAAATAACAGATGGGGCACTAATGAGCAGCTAACCGGACAGATGCACCTTGCATCACTCTGAGCTGATGGCTAAAAATAAAACAAAAGTATATAAATACCTCGAATATCCAGCTGAAAGTGTGTGGATAGGTTATTGAGAATGCCATAGATGAATATCTGACCCCAAATCCATCCAAAAGTCAGAGGTTGGTGAACAAAAGTGGCAAGAAAGCGGCGGCCTCTATGATGGCTGAAATCTCATGCCTGGTCTTCCTGTCAGCTGCTGAAGTGGCGGCGCTTGGTAGAGAGGTTACGGGGCAAGTGATTGCAGTGCCTCACCAAACTGGAGGGCAAGCTTGACTCCAAATTACAGGAGGTCTTGGAGCAGCAGACTGTTCAGGCAAATAAATTAGCTGAGGCTGAGGACAGAATTTCCCATCTGGAGGATAAGCTGGCGGCAGTACCAGGGCAAGTGCAGACATTACAATGGGAGCTGGAAGACTTTAAAGAGGTGTTTGACTATCAAGAGAATTATCAGTGCCGCCTCAATTTACACCTATGGGGACTTCTGGAGGGGAAGGAGGGGGCCAGTGTCCTGGACTTTTGTTCGAAAATCCTGCCAGAATTGTTGGGCCTTCAACCCAAAAATGGGCACAGTAAAATGGAGAGAGCTCATCACAGACCTCCGCCTGACCAACCCCCAAGGCAGATTGTGATGCGGTTTCACAGTTTCCAAGACTGGGATGAAATATTGCGAGTGAACAGGGAGAAGAAAAGTCTGGAATATGATGGGGTCCACTTGTTTCTGTCACAAGATTGCTACAACGAAGGAAAAAGTTCAATCGGCTGATGGCCCAGTTGCAAGCCATGAAGGTGGAGAATTTTCTAACGTATCTTGCCACTTCAAAGATCCAATATGAGGGGGTGACATTTTCATTTTGAGAGGTCATGAAGGCTGAATAGTATGTGAAATCCCTGCAATCGAAAGTGGGCTGAGGAACACGAGGATGAGTACATTTGCTGCAATGTTTTTGAACTTGGTTGACTCTGTTTTTGTTGGATTCTGTGCTCTGCAGTGTGTTGCTTTTCCCCTTTCCTTTTCCTGGACACTCGGCGTGCTCTTATCCCCACTTGTTTGGGCAAGGAGAGGGGAAGGATGTGGCCTATTAGCATTGCAGTCCTGAAGAACGAAGATGGAAGACCTGCAATGGTTGGACTGGGGGGGTTCCTTAATTGAACTTCTGCCCTAGTGGGATGTGTGAACTTTGGGGTGAGAACTATGAGGGGCAGGGAATGGCTTTATGGATGGTTGGGGGGGAGCGGCGGGAGGAGAAGATTTTGGTAAAGAGGTGGTTGTGACAGTTGATGGGGCCTTTGCTCCTCTCCTAAAATGCCTTCTGTTTTTTTCCAGGAGGACTGTTGGGGCTGTGGGCTGCTGGTGGGAAGGTGGACCGGGAAGGGAGGTTGGGACATGGATGAATGGGTCTGACTCATCAGGCGAGCTGGTGGATGGGGCCGCTTCTGCCCTCTCGGGACATGATTAGAAGGGAGTTGGACTGGGGGATTGTGCAACTGAAGATAGGTTGGGGAGACATGCTGGATTTAAGAGTTGTGCAGTGCACACTACTAGCAGAAGTAGATGTCAGAAGGGGATATGTTGGAGAGTTTTTTTTCTCTCCCCTCTGTGCATGTGTTAAATGCATGTTTTTTTGTTTTTGTTTTTTTTAAATGAGATTTAATCGAGAGGTACAGGGGAGGTGACACACTGGATTTGGGCAGAGCAGCTCTTGCATTGGCTGGCGTTGCAAAGGTGCCAAAATTATTTCAAGATGGACACACGCTGTTTAAAGATAGGGAGGTATAATGAATATGATTTGGCTGTCAGGGTGGGCGGTGGGGTGAACATGTCGAAAGAGGGATTAACATGACACTCTTGCTCAGGAGGCAGTTAGTGTCATGGCTAAATTGAAGATGAAGGGCAGAACAGGGGGAGGAATACATCAATGGCACACATGGGGGGGTCCAGGAGGGATGGCAGATAACAGTGTAGAGGGAGTTCTGGGGGAGGAGGGGACATATTGGGGGGGTAGACAAAAATAACGAGGGGAGGTGGGAACCGGGATGATCCAAGGCTGGGGAGGTGTTCCAGAGTGAAGTAGCAAGGTTTGGAAGGTATGTGAATGGTTCAACACAAATACAGGATTTATCAGGCTGGCCAGGGGAAGAGGCTGGTGGGTCGTGCTGTTAAGGTTTATGTAGTTCTCATTATAACTGTTAATGTTTTACTGTTTTCAGGTGCAGTATCTGTTTTATGTGTACACGTAAGTTCACAGGCTCTTGTAAGACTGGCTGAACAACACTATAGGTCCGTATGGAATAAGAGGGACTGTCTCAATACTCATATTAATGTTGGGGGGATCGAGCGGGAGGGTATGATGAAACATGGCTAAATGACAAACTGCCCAGGTGGTTTCATGGAACATAAAGGGCATAGCAAACCCAGTGAAACGAACCTTCCTGCTGATTGCTTTGAAAAGGGTGGGGACTCATGTAGCATTGCTTCAAGAAACACACCTGACAGATGTGGAGCACAATAAGTTAGTCTGAAGTTGGGTGGGTAGATGATATGCGGCATCCAATTCATCCCATAAGAGAGGTGGCTATCCTCATACATAAGGCCTTTCCGCTTGACATAAAGAAAGTGGTGAAGAACCAGAAAGAGGGCAGATATGTTTTCATATCTGGGGAATTGTCGGGGGGGGGGGGAGTTACATATGGAAGCATATATGCCCCGGCGGTCTATGACCCAACGTTCTACATGTCTTTACTGGATTTACTCACCAAGGAGCAGTTCCCAGGCTTACTGTTGGAGGGGGGGACTTTAATTGGACAATGGATCCTCAGATGGATCACTTGGAGGGTAGGGGGAGGACATTGGAGATCATGAGATAGTGTCAGATAGGTGTAGCAGACCTAGACCTGGTAGATGGATGGTGGTCAATTAATCAGGTGGCAAGGGAGTATACGTTTTTTCCAACCCACATAAAGTATGGTCACAGATTGTTTGCCCAGGACCTGGTGTGGGAGGGTGCAGGATATCTCGCATGGCCCCACACATCTATCTGATCATGTGATGGTGATCCTCAAGTTAAATTGTAGAGAAGAACGAGAGGGGCCCCCGAGGTTCCCCACATACGTGGTCAGAAATCAGGATTTCCGGAAGCATCTAGAGGAATAGTGGTGGCTTTATGCAGAGACAAATACAAACCATAACCAAACAAATTTTTTGGGATGCAGGGAAGGCGTACATGAGGGGTGTAATTATTGAGTATATGGTGAGACTTAAAAATAAGAAACTGGAACAAAGGGAGGAACTAGAATTGCGACTGAAGGACCTGGAGAAGAGGGTTGCAGGAGGTGAGAAGGGTGAGGCAGAGCAGTTATTGAAAACAACTAGGGAGGCCCTGAATGCCCTGCTTAGAGAAGAAGCTGGTAGGTCTTGGATATATTGTAAACGTCAGGTATTTGAGTGGGGTATTCACCCGGCACTGTTGCTTGTACGCCCTTATGAAGGGAGGGTGGTGCCCTGTTAGACTTACAGGGATCAGGAATGCAGCAGGGGCCATGTGTACAGACGCCAAGGGGATTAGAGAATGTTTAAGACAGTTTTATAGTCAATTATATAAAGTGGAACGCAAGGGGAAGGAGAATCAGATAAAGGCCTTTCTGGATAGATTACAGTTGCCAAGCCTTACACTTGCCCAAAGAGAGCTATTGAATAGACCACTCACACCGGTGGAAATAGGGGAGGCCATACAAAAATTGCAGAGGGGTAAAGCCAGTGGACCCAGATAGGTTCCTGATAGAGTATTATCAAGTGTTAGGGGACAACTGGCAAAGGTTCTTTGTGAGGTGTTTCAGAAGTCTGAGGGGGAGGAGTTGGTCCTGCCTAATACTTACTATGAGGCAACAATATGCCTGGTTCCCAAACTGGGTAAAGATGAGCTTGAGCATGCCTCTTATAGGCAAATATCACTGCTCAACTGCGATGTGAAAATATTGGCGATGGTTCTGGCTGCTAGGCTGCAGGATGTCCTGCCGGACTTGGTTCACCCAGACCAGACCTGGTTCATCAAGGGGTGACAGTCCTATCATAATTTACGCCGCCTTCTCAATGTGGTGTGGAGAGAGTGTGGGATTGTATCTATGGACACAGAAAAAGCATTCAGTAGAGTTGAATGGGAATATCTTTTCGAGGTTATGTCCCGGTCTGGTCAGGGAGAAATATATATGGGATGGGTACAGGCCATGTACGCTGACCCTTGGGCCAGGATATTGGTGAATAGGGTATTGTCGGAGCAGTTCCATCTTGAGAGGGGTACCAGGCAGGGATGCCCACTATCCCCACTTCTGTTTTCCCCAACAACAGAACCATTAGCAGAGGCGATTTGCCACCACAATGGCATAGTAGGAATCAGGGGAGAGACGGGGATATCACACAAAGTCGCACTTTATGCGGACGGCATGCTCCTCTTTGTTCAAAACCTGCAGGACAACTATTATCTTGCCATACAGCAACGGTACCTTGCAGCCTGGGTTCATCAACCAAAGGATGCCAGTTGGATAGATTTGGAGCAGAAGGGCAATACTGGTAGGCTAATGGTATATCTTCATACTAAAGGACCTAAAGCTTTTAAAATGGTGGGGAATGGTAACCCCTTGGTCAGGATGGTGTTGGAGGCCTGGGGGCAACTTAGAAAATGGAAAGATGCTCACAAAGGGGAAACAGTGTTACTAGTGATTGTGGGAAACCTCTTTTTTTTTTTTTTACCAGGGGTGGAGGACGGAGGTTTCAGAGATTGGGGAAAAATGTGTGATTCAGAATGTGGGCAACCTGTTAGTGCAGGGGGAGATGTGTTCCTTTGCGCAAATGCAAAATAGCTTAAAGCTTGGGAGACACCACCAGTTTAGATATTGGAAAGTTAGAGCTGTTGTGAACAGCTTGGGAAAAGAAGCCACCAGATGGATTACATTAGATTCCGTGGAGAGCCTTGTGTACTAAGTTAAAATTGACCCTAAAGGGTTTGTTGGGAAGGCAGCTAGGCAAGGAAGGCAGCAAATCCCAGACTTAACGGGGGAAAAAAAAAAGATTATGGGAAAAGGACTTGGCTAGGGTTATTTCAGAGGAAAACTAGGGGGTGGTGCTCCCGATGCACTCGGGTATAATAGTCTGCAATAAATTCAAGGAGGCCTTTTTCAAATGTGTGCACCGGTTGTACTACCCTCCAGTTATAGTACATAGGGCCCACCCGGCGATTTCTCCCGTGTGGGCTAGGTGTGAAGTGGAGAGAGGGAGGGACATGTATTCATTGCTTTTGAGCTTGCCCAATACTGAAAAGTTTTTTGGGGGATGTGGTGTCGGAGGTCACAAAACTGATGGGGAGAAATTTGGAAAGGGACCCCTTGGCCTGTTTATTTGGAGTAGAGGAAGGAGGTGAGTGGGTGCCTTTCCCCGATGGGTGAAAACATTATTTGTTTTGGCCCATCCTTGTATACAAAATACATGGGTCTCCCAGATTAAGCCTACCATACAGCAGTGGTGCACTCTGACTCTACAGACCCTAGCCTTAGAAAGGCTCACACTGACTATCTGAGAGAGAGGAGAGTTTCCTTCAGAGCTGGACCCTGTTCCTATCTTCACTGAGTCCAGTGGAGGAAATGTGCTAAGAGGAGGCCTCAGTGGGTAAAGAGACAAGGGGAACGAAAACTGCAATATGTCCAATGGATTAGAGGTGTGGGACCTTATATGGGTAGAATCTCCCATGTACCTTAATTGTATTGCATAACTTAGAGGCCAGATATCTTGTGAAGCCTAGGAAAATGAACTGCACACATTTTTTTTATTGCTTCTGAATGTTTGTTTATGTCTGTCTTTGACTTCTGTTTGCCTTTTTGTTGTGAAAATCAACTTTTAAAATTCTAATGAAGATATTATACAAAAAAAAGTGGTGGAAAAAAAGAAGCTTGATCAGGCCTCTGAAGTGGCTAGTAAGAAACTCTGTCAAGACAAAAATGCTGCCGTTGCTCCTGGGAAAGCCAATAGTGAGACAACAGGCAGCTTAAAACATACAGAAAAAACAAAACACTTACAAACCAAGTCTGCGCAGGTTCTTCCGTCAGTGCAAGAAATGGAAAAAGCATGGTAACTGTTTCAGACCCTTCAAAAAATGGGTCCTCTATTTACTGCGGCTGGCAAGCATTCTTCCACAGTTCTCTCTTTATTTATTGTACAATCGGATTTACAACCTTTAAGCCAGGGGCTCGTTTACAAAGGTACCTCGTCACAGACAGGACATACAGAGTCACATACTTACAATCACACAGAATAACATAGTTTTACATAGTTGCTAGAACACAATTAATAATTAGAAACATTTCAGAGTGACAGATTTAGTACCAGCAGGTACCGGCAATGGGAAAGGAAGCCATGAGGGAGTGGGGGGTGGATGAGGTGGGGAGTTCAGCCCAGAGGGCTACGTCAAGAGTGTCTTGAGAGCAGCTGAGCATCTGTTAGAGACAAGTGCAGCAGCAGGTGTTGAACAGTAGGTTCCGAAGGGCGGTTTTGAAGTTGCAATTTTGGGAGTGCTGGAGATGGCTGCAGGGAGCGAGTTGAACCAGGATGGGGCTCTGTAGCTGAACGACCTCTGTGCCCGGGTGGTCCTAGTTCTGGGTAATAGTAGGGTGTCCTTGTCAGCGGTTCGGGTAGAGACTGTGTAGGGTGTAAGTTGGACGGGGGGAGAGCCCGAGCAGAATTTTCTTAGAAGGCAAGTTTGGTAGCAGAGACGTTCATCAAGCTTAAAGAGTTTGGCCATGTCATAAAGCTGACAAGTGTGGGTGAGCCTAGGGGCATTGGTCACTAGTCTGCAAGCCTTGTTTCGGGTGAGTTGAATCTTGTTGAGGGCCGTGGAGTCAGCAGCACCATAGACCAGAAGGCCATAATCCACAAGAGACATTACTGGGGACGTAATGGCAAGTCTGAGCACATCAGGTGGGAGGCAGTCCTTGTGATGGTAGAGGATGACAAGTTGGGAGTTAGCGGTGGATGCGAGGGCTGTAATGGGGGCATGAAAGGTGAGGGCTGAGTCGAAGGTGATTCCAAGGTATTTGTAAGAGTAAACTTGCGCAAACGGTTGTAGAGTGCTGGGGAGGATTTGGAGGGAGCTGTTGCTAACTTTGTTCTGGTGGTGGGCAAAGAGCATTGACTTGGATATTTTGAGGTTAATGACTAGTCTGCTCTCCTTAAACCAGTTCTCTGCATCACTGAAGGAGCGTTGGAGGGAGGTGGGATTTCTGTGCGTGGCATAGATTACGGTGTCATCGGCGTACAGGAGAATATTGCCAGAACAGGCACTGGGCAGGGTATTTAGGTAGAGACTAGAGTAGTGGGCCCAAGATAGAGCCCTGGGGAACCCCTGAGTAGATGGGATGGGTTTCTGAGTGTGTCCCATTGTTTTTGACATGCTGGGAGCAGGCTGATGGGCAACTCGAGCACAAGGCAAGGGGGCCAGCAGAGAAACCTGTATGGAAGAGGGCATTTAGTAGGAGGGGGGTGGGAGACTGTGTCAAAGGCCTTAGAGAGGTCAATGAACACTGCTCCCACTAGGGAGCTGGAGTCCAGGGAGGAGTGCAGGAAGTTGGAGAACTCCATTAATGCTGTACTTGTGCTATGACCAGTGCGGAAGCCGTGCTGTTCTGGGTACAGAATGTCGCATTTTGCCAGATATTCAGTGAGTTGAGTGGCTACCACTTTTTCTAAGGCTTTGGGGGGGTAAGGATGGAGATTGGATGATAGTTGCTGGGGGTGGACCTATCACCCCCTTTGTGAATAGGTATGACTATATCTGTTTTCCATGCTGTGGGGAATTGCCCCAGATAGAGGGACCAGTTTAGTAGGCCAGTGAGTGGGACCAGGACTGATCTGAGTATTTTGGGATCCAGGGAGTCATTGCTAGGACTGTTGCTGTTTAGTGCTTTAAGCAGGAGGGGTCTGGCTTCCTGGACCAATATTTTGTGTAGATAGAACCAGGGGTGTTGAAGAACTGGGGGTGGTGGGTCAGGGGTAGGGTTGAAAAAGTTACTAGGGAGGACAGGGCTAAGATCCATAAAGGAGGAGTTAAGGCAGTTGGCAATGTCAGTTGGGTCAGTAAAGGTGGAGCCATCAACGGTAAGCTGGGATGGGGGGGGGCGTGATTTCCTATTTATCTTTTATATTGTCCCATCCGGTCTGGGCACACCCCCATGAGGCGGTGAGGGTGGCCTGGTAGTGGTCTGCCTTGGCTTTACGGATGGCCTACGTGCAGCATTGTAGTCCTGTCTGTCAGCCTTCTGTCTGTTCTCGGTGGCTAGGTGCCAGAGGTTATCCCTATCCTTGAGCATTTGGAGTAGGGCAGGGGTGACCCAAGGCACGTTATGCTTTTTGGAGCGGATTTTGGCGAAGGGTGCAAAAAGATCACAGGCCTTGTTAAAGGCTTGTGAGAAGAGGTTGAGGGCAGCATCAGTGTTTGATGCATGGTGGATGGGGGGACCAATCAATCTGCGCGAAGAACTATTTGAGTTTTTTCAGTCTGCCTGGGCAGAGATGCCTGTGGAGTGTGGTTTGGGCTACAGTTTGGGGGTGGGAGCAGACCAGAGGAATAGGAGAAGGGAGTGGTCACTTAAGGAGTCCGGGAGGACTTGAATGTTCTGAATCTTTTGGGGGCGGTTGGTGACAATGACGTCTAGGAGGGTGCAGGTTCCTGTAGTTTAAGTCTAGTGGGTTGGGAGACGAGTTGGGTCAGGTCTAAGGCAGCAAAGATGTCTCCTATTGGTGAGGCAGGGGATTGAGCCAGTTCACGTTGAGGTCCCCGACTAGGACTTGTTCTGTTTTATGGGGAAGGGAGGAGAGAGATTCAGTGATGGACGATATCGCTGGGTTCTGATTCCTTGGGGGTACGTAGGAGACCGTGAGATAGAGCGAGCTCTTGGAGGGGTCCGGGGTATGTTTGAGGGTGAGGGTAAGGGCCTGGGCACCATTAACAAGCTTGGGGCAGGGAGCGCATGGCCAGTGATGGTGTCACGAGTATAAATCACACAACCACCTCCGTGTTTACCTGCTCGATCCTCGCGATATAGGGTGTAGCCTGGAAGAGAGACAAAGGAGTCTGAGGTGGACTTAGTTAGCCAGGTTTCTACTAGGGCTATGATGTCTGGTTGGTATAGTATGACCCAGTACTGAAGATCCAGCTCTTCTGTAGACTGTGAGGGTGACACAGATGATGATCAATTTTATGATGCCCCTGACATGGATTTTGAGGGCTTTGAGCCCCAGGAGTCCTGGACCCTCATCTTCGGGCTCCCCCCGGGTGACCATGAGGATCCTTCCTCTGTTTACATTTATACAAAATATGCTGGATACCCTGGACCTCCCTATGCAGGAGCCCAACCAGGATGTCGATGAAGACGAAGATTATAGGGAGACGAAAGGTCTTAGGGACGACCAGAGTCTTTGAGGACCAATCTATAATGCATTTAGAAACAATACCATGAAGGTGTTTCAACGCCCCACTTCAGTATCAGGGGTTGATAAACAGCTTGAGAGAAAATATAAATTGTCTAAAAATGGTACTGAGTTCCTGTCTGCACACCCTAGCCATGAGAGTATAGTGCAGCAGGTAGCTTGTGAGAAAGCTGGTTTCTCCTTGTCCCCCTCTCGCCCTGACAACGATTCCAAGAAAACTGACTTTATAGCAAAGAAAATGTATGCCACAGCTTCCCTGCTTCTCAAACTTTCTTCTTACATGACATTCACGCCAAATATCAGAAAGCCCTTTGGAAATCTGTCCAGGCTATTGCCCGCAACGGATCAGATTCTATGGTGCAGGAGCAGGTGGATACATCAAAAACTGCCCTGGTAGCTACCACGTACCAATTCCACATGGCAGATGACAAAAATGATGCAGCTTCGCTGGCCTGCCAGTGCAGTGGTAGGTTTACTGCTCATGGAGCCAGCAACCCAGGTTCAGGAACGGACTCTGGTAACTGGAGGGGGCGGCTGGGGGGAGAAGGATAGAGTGCCCATCAGCCGCTCTCCTTTTCCAGGGAGGGGAGGGTTGCCTGTCCTGCTACTCTACCGCCACCTGGGTGACCACGGGTGGTGGTGCAGCTGGGACAGTCAGTGGGGGGGGGACGTAGGCCGGGAGTCATAGCGATTGCACGTCATTATGTGCTCCGCCCCTTGGCTCCCCTTGCATGCCTATGTCCTCGGGATGGCACCAGAAAACTAGGAAATAATGCCATTACAGTTCAGGATTTCAGAGCTACAGGCCCTGTGCACGGAGCCCAATTACATCATCCCTCACAATGATAAAGTTGATCTCAGGACAAATAGGAATTTTCTGCAAAAGGTGGTTTCAGAGTTTCACTTGAACCAGTCCGTTAGTCTTCCTGTCTTCTTTACTGAGCCATCCACTCCTGGCGAGCAAAAGCTTCACAGCTTGGATGTCAAAAGAGCCATCTTTCGCTACCTTAGAGCATACTAGTGTTCAGTTGTTCCTAACCTACGGGGATGTAGGCAGAGGAAGACCAGCTACCAAGAGAGCTATTTCTCATTGGTTGGGCTCTTGTATTAGATTCTGCTATGAGAAAACTGGTCACCAACCTCCAGCAGGGCTCAGGGCCCACTCCACCAGCGGCACTGCAGCCTCACTTGTAGCAGCAAGGGTCATTCCCCTACTGGATGTCTGCAAAGCAGCTACCTGGAAATCTGTGCACACCTTTGTGAAACACTACAGTTTGGATGTACAGACCAGATCTGATGGCAAATTTGGCAGGGTGGTTCTGCAGAGCCTCTTTCCTAAGTAGGTTCTCTGCCCATCTCCCACTTGGTACTGCTCGGTAGTCTACAAAAAAGTTACTGGTGCTAAAGGAGAAAAAACAATTACAGCAGTAACCTTTTCTTCCAAGGGGTCCTTTAGCATCAGTAAGCTCCCACCCTGTTCACCTGTCAGAGAAGGGTCCATTATGTCACCTTTTACCAAATTTGGAGTTTCTTATTGATGAATTTTTAGCTCGTGTTGCTGTTGTTTCTATTTCCACTTTTGTGGACATTTGCATGTTTTTTGAATCCTGTTGATTCTTTTTCGGGGCATTTGTCCTCATTTTTCCTCGAAAAAATTCTGAAGCCTTAAACGGTTCTCACTCAGCTCGCACCCCTTCCTGTTTTTTGAGTGACTTGGCCCAAAGCTCATTTAAATATGTCTTAAAGGCACATCTCCGGGGCAGTTGTACCTAGCCAGCTAAGTGCAAAAAAGTTACTGATGCTAAAGGACCCCTTGAAGAAAGATTACTGTGGTGAGTAATTTTTTCTTCTGGGCTTTTCCAGCCTTGGACAGTAGGCTTGAGGCTGTGGGGGAGGGGTGGCTGGAAGAGCAGGAGAGGTGCAGACAAGGAGGGAGCTCAACAGTCCGTGTTGTGCCTAAAGAGGACCTCCTTCCCCGAAGTCAGTAGTCTGGGATGGCTTCTATGCAGCAACGTGGCATTGAGAAGCAGGGATGGGAGCTCTGAGGGAGGATGGCCAGATAGCTGGTACTGTCATTGGGATGGGGGAGGCCTGGATAGTAGGAACTCCATTTAGAATCCTGTGCAGGTGTGGCTTGGGCTGCCAGGGCGGTGGGAACCATGGAAGGGTTCTCACAGGGAAGGGGACGGTGGCAGAGGTCCTCTCCCATTCCTGATGTGGTAGGGTGACTCTGGTGCAGAGGGGGCCCAGGAGTGTCCTTCACCCATTTAAGGGGCCTGCTTGGAGGGGCAGGTCCTGGGGCGCTGGCATTTTAAGGGCTGGGTGGGCCACTGGTCTTTGGTCAGCCCTTGGAGGGCAGATCCTGGGCAGGAGCTTAATTCAAGCCCAGGATGTGTTTGGCAGGGATGCAGAGAGGAGGCTGGGGCCATCCCTGGATGGTCATCGGGGCACCGCAAAAGAGGAGTGGATGCCAGAGATGATTCAAGCTGCTCAGACAGCCTGAGTGATGGCAAGAATCAGGTTTCTCTTGTGGCAGGGCAGCTCGAAGGTGGCAGTAAGCATTGGTGGCAGTGGTCTGGGTACACTGCCTGGGGCCACCATTTATGAGCTGGCCTTTTGGGCCCATTAAGGACTACAGCACCAAGTGGGAGAAAAAGAGAGAGAGAGATCTGGTAGGAGTTGCAGAGCTGGTGGGGGTCACTTGGTACACTGTGGGTTCAGGTTCAGGAAAAAAAAAGTGGTTACAGGGCCTGGCTCAGGGAGAAAAATCCTGGGATCCCTGTAGGATTCAGGCCGGGTCCAGGGTCCAGGTGGGAGAAGCTGCTCACTTCTTCAAGTGGGAACAAGGCAAGCCGGCCACTGCTCAGGAGAACAAGGGAAAGAGAACGTAACCAAAGTAAAAGGGTGGCTTGCCAGTGGGAGAGGAGCCTGATGATTCTTCCAAGATGAAGGATCTGCTTAGATAAATCAGCTGAGCTTCAAAAAGTAAACGATAGCCTTGCAAGTACTGCCTGATTGTTACCTTATGACTGCTCGAGAGTTCCAGCTGGGTGAGCTTGTAAAAAGTTAATGTATCCCCATGGAGCTGCTTTATTTTGTGGTGTAAGATGGTGCCCCTGTGTCTCTGGAATCATTTGGGGCACAGGTGAATATAAAGAGCTGTTAGGAAGAAGTCGAGTGGTGATTTTTTGTGTTTAAGTTAAAAGGGAGGTAAATGAAATGGAAAGCCCCTCAGTTTCATTTGTGCCATGAGTTTGTATTTACAGGTTTTCCAGCAGACTGCACTGGGACCGAGGGGCTCAGGAGCTGAGTGGGAGCTGTGGCCACAGATTGCAGCGGCAGAGCTATGGGGGTGCACTGAAGAAATGAAACCATCGAGAGGTAGTCTGTTTTCCTACTTTACTCTGCTGTGCAAGTCTCCGTGATGTTTTCGGTATGATGTAGGCCCCTTTCCCCAGTACATCAGCAAATCTTTCATGCCCCTAGACAGTCACGGGGAAGGGGTGTCTACAATGTCAAAACATTGCATGTGGAGGACAAATGAATCGGCATACAAATGACCTGTGCATATTGGGCAGACTCTAATGCATAGTGCCAGAGTGAAGGGCGGCTGAGCTGGTGCTGAAAATAGGAGTCAAAACAGGTTGATAAACTTCAATGAGCTTGCTGGAACTGTGAGGTTAAGGGGAGGTAAGGGGTGGTCAAAAGCTGAGTAAAGAATGGGTTTATGAGGGGGAGGAGTTTTAGCCAGTGTCTGATTGAAGGAAGGGAGTCGGAGAGATGGTTGCAGTTGCAGGAGGGTAGCTGGTTCCAGAGGGAAGGGGGGCAGTATGAGAAAGCAGATTTATAGGGACGTGGATATGGTGTACTTAGCACTTCTGGCAGTGTCCTTTCAAGGCTTGCTGTAACATCTTCAAGTTGGCGCCTCCCACCCACCTGGGTGGTAACTCCCTCAGCACCGCCCTATGACATCAGATCTTCCTTTCTGCTAGAAGAAGGTTCCCTCCTTACCGCTCTCCACGCTGAGTAGGCCCTTTGCTTTCAAAAACTTCCAAAATACAAGTCTTCAAGCGAATTTTGAACCAGTCTGAACAATTCATCATGGATGACTTGAAGTCAGTGTCGGGTTTTAAAAAATATGAGTGCAGGCAGAAGATGTCCGTACGGACCCGCACACCTCATGCGTCTGCCTGGGCCATGAACATGATCCCCAGGCATGTAGCCTCTACTGCGCCTTGCACCATTCTGTGTTGGAAGACCGTCACACTCTGCTTCTGTTAGGGCACCCAAATGAATGGGACCCCCGCCCGTTCACTCGAAGGATGCTGGTTGGGTGGTCTCTATGGCTGCGGGGTCCAGTGAACAACTTGTGGCTTTCGAAGAGGCTGCGGCTCAGTCTGTGGAGCAGACCTCTTCATCTTCAGCCTTACTACCACTTTTGGCTCCACATTTTCAGGAGTGTTTCGTGACTTGTGCCAGACCCTTCCCGCCTTTGGGCAGGGCCCTCCTAATGGCACAAACTCTAAATCTTCTAAGAAGGAGATTAAAAAGAAGTCTCACTGTAAATCGTGGGATTGTGAGTGCTGTCTGGCCTCTGATTCCCACACTTCTCTGGAGGTATTGACCATGGTCGATCCTTCTGCCCAGGTTGCTGGCTCCATGGTCTCACCATCTGACCAGTTGGCTGAGCGCCTGTTGATCCAGCTGTTGAGATTCTTCTCAACTCTGTCGACGCGTTGTCACCAGATGAGGTCGACACCTCCCTCTCTAGGACTCCGGTTCTGTCTGTTACCTCTCAGGGTTGGTTGGACCAGTCTGCTTATCTGGTCCCTATCCCTCCAGACCTGATCACCCAGGAGGTGCCTTGGCTTTCGCTGGCTCCCTCAGAGCCCCACAATCAGCGTCCCCGATGATCGAGGTCTCTGTCCAGAAGCCTGGAGCCAAGCAGCCCATGCAGACATAGGCGTTCCCACTCTCAGCACTCAGGTAAGCAGCGTTGCCACTATTCCTCCTCTTCCTCCTCCTTAGATGAGGAGAGGCTCCACCACAAAATGTGTTGGTGCTCTGAAAAACTCATGTGGCATCAGCTCATGTTCACCGGAGTTAAGCTGATTCTGGCCCCCACCCTGGCTCTGCCGTGGTGCCCGCTACCCAGGCCTTAGCCTGCACTGGCTTGGCTGGTCCTGGCCTCTCCAGCCATCCATGTGTAGCTGCCACCTAAGCAACTGGAGGGCTCCCCTCATAAGGATGCCCATACTACTCCAGGGATTCTGCGTCGGCTGTCGGGCACCATGACTCCCGATGGAAGCTGCAGGGTCAGCAAGGACTCTGGTAGTCAACCACTTTTTGACAAATTCTGAGTCAGAGGGCTCCTCCCTACACTCCTATCCATTGGATGTTGAGTCGCTAGGGGATTTGTCAGTGGAGCATGGTCCCACTTCTTTCTTGGGCCTGCTCCAGCTGATCACTGAGTCCACACATCTCCAAATGGAGCCCATCCAGAAATGGGCTAAGTACCTGCTGATCAAGTTTCTCAACTGGGGCAACTCCCTTGGGGAGGCATTCCCAGTCGCCAAGCCCATTCTTGGCCCCTCTCTGGAGTTTTGGCAGCACCCTGCCTCTTGCCCTGTGCCATTGGTACGGATGGCCCACAAGTACACAGTCCCTACCGGTTCCCTGTCTGGTTACACCGAACACCCTTTGGCTGAGGGTCTGGTGGTTTACTCAGTCTTTTGGTGCTTGGGCAATGTCAGGGATGTGGATAAACCTTCAGACAAGGAATCCAAGAAATTGGATCTTATATCCAAAAAAGGTCTATGCAGTCTCCTCTCTTGGCCTTCGGCAGGCAAGTTTGGCCCTTTTAATGGCCCACTTCACTCATGCCCTCTTAGACACACTTGATGAGGTGCTTCCCCAGCTCCCCACTGACTTACAGACCACGGTCATGCAAGTCCAGGACCAGGGCCGAGCGGTCGCTAAGCAGCAGCTCCAGATGGTCATGGACATCGATGACTCTTAGGCCTGTTCCATGGCGGCTGCGGTCGCCATGTGCCGCAGAGCTTGGCTGAGGATCTTGACCTTTATGGCGGATACCCAGGACAAGCTGGCAGATGTCCCCTTCTTGGGCACAGACTTGTTCAAGCCGGGAGTTGAAGGCCACCTCACTTGCGCTGAGAAGTCCGATGCCAACTTGAACTCTGTGACCTCCACCCAGATGGATCCTAAGGGCACCAAACCTCAATGGAAGAAGCCCTTTTGGCCCCCTCTGCCCTTGTGGCCAAGCCATCCCAGCCCCGGCTGGGCAGCAGACACAGGCTTGGCATCCCCGAGCGAAGTCAGTTACTTAGTTCATCCGAAATCCAGGTGTTTGAGGCCCCGCTGCTTCCTCAGCAGGGCCCAGTGGTCCCTTGGCCAGTGCTTCCTCCACCTCCAAGCCTGCCTAGTGAGGGGATGAGGGTGCCTCTCCCATGCCCATCCTGTCTCTCCTGGGCCCTCCCATGTGGGTCTGACTCCGCCACTTCTGTTCCACCTGGTCAGCTGTCACTACAGATAGGTGGGTCCTTGAAAGGGTCAGTCAGGGTCTGCCTCTAGAGTTTGAGGCTTACCCACCTTTCCGAGCCTGTGACCCACAGGAGGATGTGGTGTCCGACAACATGCTGTCAGTCCCCCGGGAAGACATCACACAGCATCTCCAGAAGGAGGTAGTGGTTCAAGACTTGGACCCTCCAGTAAACCCAGGGTTTGTCTCCAGGTACTTCCTAGTGCCAGATTGGATGGGGGCTGGCACCCGATCTTAGATCTGCACAACCTGAACAAATTTCTCCAGTCACTCACCATCAGGATGGTCACTCTGTCTCTGATTATACCATCTCTGGAACGGGACATGTGGTTCTGTTCCCTGGATTTTCAGGACGCATTCTTCCACATCCCCATCCATCCATCCCACTGGCGGTTCCTCTGGTTCTGAGCGGAGGTGAATCTTTATGAATTCCAGGCTATGCCTTTTGTCCTCTCCTCAGCTCCCTGGGTCTTCATCAAGTACAATGCAGTGTGGCAGCCTTCCTGAGGCACTGAGAGATCCGGCAACTGGCTTATAGCAGATGCCTCCAAGGAGGCAGTGGAGCAGTCCAGAGACCTGGCCCTCCAGACCTGCTTATCACTTGGACTCTTGGTGAATGAGACCAAGTCAGAACTCATACCTTCGCAGGTAATTCTCTTTATCATGGGTGGAGCTTGACTCTTGCAGAGCCAGGGCTCAGCTCCTGGCAGACCAGGCAGAGGCTGTCTTCTCCTTTGCTGGATCATTTCAGGTTGGACAGTCGCGCCCTGCCCGGGACTTCTTGCGACTCCTGGGATACATGGTGGCATGCACCAGCATGATCCACTGGGCCTGGTGAAGAATGCACTCTCTATAATGGGAGCTTACCCATCAATGGTCTCAGCACTGGGGCCACTTTGACCAGCTGGTTACTCTGACCCAGCTGATTTGGGATGCCCTTCAGTGGTGGTTAGTCCTGGAACATCTGTAGTAAGGGACCCCATTTGTCTGCCAGGAGCCAGCGGTCACCATCATGACCGATGACTCCCTGATGGGTAGGGGTGCACACCTGGGGGACCACAGAGTCCACAGACTCTGGACCCCTGAGGAGTCCCAATGCCATATCAACCTGCTGGCACTTTGGGCAGTTTGGCTGGCACTGATGGCCTTTGCTCCACACTTTAGGGGTCAGGTGGTTCAGGTCCAGATGTACAACACCATGACCATGTACTATCCCAACAAACAGTGCGGGATGCACTCCCCTCCTTTGTGCAGGGAAGATCTCTGCATCCGGACCCTCATGCACAGCCTGGATGCAGATCTTCTGGCCATCCAGTTGGCCAGCATCTACAACCAGCTGGCAGATGCCCTCAGCCATGTTGGCAAGATGTCTCATGAGTGGTCTCTCCATCTGGAGGTAGTACACAGCTTGTTCTCCCAATGGGACACCCCTCTGTTGGACCTGTCCACCTCCAGGCAGAATACAAAGCTGAGGCTGTATTGTCACACCCCCCTCAGCAGGGAACACTGCAGGGGGTGCCTTCTCAAGGCCCTTCTCTGTACCTTCCCTCCATTTCCCCTGATCCACAAGGTGTCGCTCAAGGCCAGGAGGGACAGGCACAGATGATCCTGGTGGCTCTGGACTGGCTCCACCAGTTCTGGTACCCTAATGTACCTGGCCTCAGCAGCAGACTCCTGAGGCATCTTCCTCTCTGCATGGACTTGCTCTCTTGTAATCAGGGGAAAGTACTCTATCTGGACCTTCAATCTCTGCACCTAACAGCCTGGTTTCTGAGTGGCTAGAGTTCCAGGCTTTGGATCTCTCTGATGACGTTCTCTCCATGATTGAGGCTTTTCAGAAGGAGTCAGCCCAAAAATGCTATGCCTTCAAAGGGAAGAGGTTCTCCATTTGGTGCCCGGGCAAGGGGCTTGACCCTTTATCTTGTCTGGTGGTTAGCATTCTCGACTACCGTTGGTCCCTCTCTGTTGGGTCTTTGGTCAACGACCTTTAAGGTGCATCTGGCATCCATCTCTGCATACTGAGCATGGGCTGGTATGTCATTGGTGGTGCAGGAAAAGGTGGTCTGGTGCTTTTTCAAAAAAGGCATTAACCACATTTCCCCTCTGGTGTGTGAACCGCCACCACCTTAGGACATGTTGCTGGTGTTGGCAAAGCTCATGGGCAAGCCATTCAAACTGATGCACAGGTGTGACATGTCTCACCTGTCATGGAAGACCGCCTTCCTGGTGGCAATCATGTCAGCCAGAAGGATCAGTGAGCTCCATGCACGCTTGGTGGAGTCTTACCTGGTTTTCCACAGGGACAAGGTTGTCCACTGGCCTAACCTGAAGTTCCTCCCAAAGGTTGTGTCTGATTTTCACCTTAACCAGATGATCACTCTCCCAGTGTACTTCACCAACCACACCTTGGAGGCCAAGCAGATGCTCCATATGTTGGACCTGCGGTGAGCGCTAGCCTACTACAAGGAGTGCATGACTGGAGTTTAGGGAGAGGTTTGCTAGCTATTTGTCATCTATGCTGAAGCCACACCTGGCAGACCGACAGCTAAGTGGCCAATTGGCAGGTCAATTGTAGCCTGCAACAACCTCTGCTATAGGATGGTGGGCAGGGAGCCTCTGGGCTCATTCCACCCGCCATACCACTGCCTCAGTGGCTGCTTCCAGGGATGTCTCTATTCAGGAAATCTGCAAGGCTTCTGACTGGAGGCAACACACACCTTTATTTCGCACTACCACATTGACCTTGAGTCATGTCAGAATGCTGGTTTTAGGGCCTCAGTTCTTCAATCTCTTTTCCCAAAGTAGGGAGTGTGCACCTTGCCCCTGCCTCCCTGGAGAACTGCTTGGAATCTGCCAGAAGTGTGTATAAGTACACTATATCCATGTCCCTTGAAAAACGGGTCACTCACCTGTAACAGTAGATCTTCCACGGGATGGTCTCTTGTAGCAGGTAATACACTTGGGTAGTTGCCAGAGGTCACTGTGGTGCACGGCAGCTCTTCTAGCAGTCTTTCACCAGGGCTGCCCACTGATGACATCATCCTGCTTCCTATATGAGTGGGCGATTCGTAGTATACTAACATACTAAAATGCCAGCAGAATAGGCCTAACGGTCTCTCGAGTCTGCTTGATTGGTCAGCTCCACCCTGGGTGCTGACTCTGTTGCCCCTTTCTCTCTGGCTTTTCCCTTCCCAGTTCCGGATATTCTTGCTGCATTGGATTTTGCTTCCAGAACCCTTCCCCTGTACCTGTCCCAGCCCCTCTTGAACCCCTCCACCAGCCCCCTAGGCAGTGCATTCCATGGCTCCACCACCCTCTCAGTGAAGTAGCACCTCCTCCTTTCTCCCCTGAATCTTCCCCCCTCCAGCTTCCACCCATGCCCTCTAGTGGCCCCCTCCTCCTTCCTTCGAAGCACCCTGACTGTTCCTCCCCTATTTACCCTCTTCATGTACTTGAAGACCTCTATCATGTCCCCCGGTCCCTTCTCTCTTCCAATGTGTACTATATTTAGCTCTTCGAGCCTCTCTCATAGGTCCTGTCCCCAAGCCCCAAATCATTTTGGTTGCCTCCTCTGGACCCTCTCCAGGAGTTTAATGTCCTCTTAAGTGTGGCCTCAAAACTGCATGCAGTACTCAAGGTGTGGCCTCACCAAGCAGTTATACAGAGGGAGCATCACTTCTCCTTCTGAGGTGATTCCCCCAGCGATGCATCCCAGCATCCTGTTGACCTTGGCTGCTGCCCTTCTACAAGTCTCCGAGTTGTTCATTTTGACATCCACCACCACCCCAGGTCCCTCCAGCCATCGAGACTTGTAGCATTTTCCCTCCCCCAGGGTGTACACTTGGCCCGGGCTTCTGCCCCCCAGGTGGAGCACCCTTTACTTCCCTGCATTGAAGATCGCCTCCACTCTCTAGACCATCTTCCAGAGCCTCCAGGTCCCCTGTAGGCCACCTCCCTCCTCCCCATCCACCACTGCCCCAGTTTTAAGTCATCCGAAAGAGACTCATCTCACTCCTGATTCTTGTCCTTATGTCAGAGACGAGAGGGCGCTGAAACAGGAGGGGCCCATGACTGATCCCTGTGGGACCCCACTAATGACCCTCTTTGGGGATGAGACTATCTCGGCCAACTACGCACCCTCTGGGTCCGGTCCTGAGCCAGTTGCTCATCCATCTGATCATCTGGTTCCCCACCCCCATTTCTCCCAGCTTATCCAACAGGCCCATGTGAGGAACAGAGTCAAATGCCTTGCTGAAGTCTAGAAAGAGGACGTCCACTGGTCTACCAAGGTCCAAGGCACTCATCACCCAGTCAAGAACTCCACAAGGTTTGTCTGACACGATTTCCGAGATGAATCCATGCTGTCTATTGTCCGCACCTGACTTTTCCAGGTCCCCCCAGCCTCTCCTTGACAATGCCCTCCATCACCTTGCCCACCACCGATGTCAGGCTGACAGGCCTGTAGTTCTCTGCCACCTCCCTTGATCCCCCCCTTGTGGATAGGCACTATATGCGCCAACTTCCAGTCCTGGGGCACCCACCCTGTCCTCAGAGAGATGGTGAAAGTCTGCCAGGGTTTCGCCAGGACATCCGCAAGTTCCTTCCAGCACTCTGGGATGTAATTTATCTGGCCCGTGTTTTCTCCTGCCTTAAGGGAGCTGAGGGCTTCTCCTCACTTTCTGCTGTGATTTCCACTTCAGTACCTCTTCTCCCTGCTTAGCCCTTCCCTCCTGCCAGTGATGCCTCCCTCTCCCAGACCTCCACATCGTAAGGGGTCCCCTCCTGTGTATCTCTGTTCTCCCATGTATGATGCAGCACCCCATTTTCCTTGGTGAAAACTGAGGTGAAGTACTCATTTAGTACCTCAGCCTGCTCCCCGGTCTTGTGCCCATCTCTCCCTGATTTAATCCTGCTAATCTGCCCTTCACCCTTCGCTTTTCCCCCAATGTATCTAAAGAACCCCTTGTTCCTCTCCTGATTTCCTGGCCAGATTCTGCTCCTTCCTTGCCTTAGCCGCCTCACCACCTAGTGGTCTTCTGCCATCAGCTCATATCCCCGATCCCTTTTCAATCTTGAGCACCTGAATTGCCTATAGGCAGCCTTCTTTCCTGCACCACCTGGACCTCCTGGTCCACCAGCAGGGTTTTTGGGCCCTACCGCATTTTCGCTCTTTACTTGCACAGGTGCTGGAGCATCTTGCACCCTCTCTGATGATTTCCCACCTACTATCAGCGTCCATGTCTGACCCAATCCCATCCAAATGCTCCTTAAGGATCCTTCCCATTTCCTTAAAACTGCTTCTCAGTCGGTTACTCCTGCCTTTGTGCAGTTTTCTAGCCCTCCTAGGTCCAGGCAGAACCAGACCGTGGCATGGTCACTCCCCGCCAACGGGTCCCTTACCTCCAGGCCCCTAATCTGGTCACTGTCTGCCAGGACCACATCCAGTACCCGCGCCCCACTGGTTGGTTCCCCCACCTGCTGAGTTAGGAACGCGTCTTGAAAGACATCCAACAACTTCTGTTCCCTGGTCACAGAAGATGTCATAGTCATCCAGTCTGTTCCTGGCATGTTTAAGTCCCCCCCAACACCACCACCGTTCCTCTGCCCAGTCTGCAGTGTCTCCCAACATCTGCCACCAGACTCTCCTCCAGCTCCTCCGCCAGGGCAGGGGGTCTATACACCACTCCTATTTTTACTCTCTTGCCCCCCCCCGGGTTATCAAGGTGACCCAAATTGCTTCCACGGTTCCCTCCGCCTCCTCTACTCCTCCTATGCCAATGCAGTTTTTGACTATCATTGCTACCCCTCCTCCCCTTCCCTCCCCTGTCCTTCCTGAACATAGTGTAACCTCCAGGTTCAGGTCCCAGTCGTGTCCTGCAGTGGCCCAGGTCTCAATGACCGCTGCCACATCTACTGCTCCTCAGTTAGCATCGCCTGAGCTCAGGCATTTTATTTCCAAGCTCCTGGCATTTAGCAGGACTACCTTCCACCCTTTCCCTATACTCTCCATTTCCTGCCTGTGTTCCCCATGTGGGATTCTGTTTTCCCTGATCTGCACTTTTACCAGTCGGCTCTTTCCCACAATCCTCCATCTCCCGGGGTGGAGACAGAGTCCTCCCTATTGGCACCCCTGACAGCCTTTTCTCCCATCCCTCCCCTTCACAAGTTTAAACCCCACTTTTCACCAATGAACTCCTCTATTTTCAACTTAAGGATTCCCTCCTCCAAATTGAGATGGAGTCTATCTCAGCATACAGCCTTATCCTCCCAGGTCTCCCCCAATCCCCAATCAACCCATACCCTCTGGCCTCACACCACCCCTGAGCCACTGGTTTATCTCCCAATCTTCCTTTTGTGCTCCCCACTCAGCCCTTGGCACCGGCAGGATTTCTGAGAAGGAAACTGTGCATCCTATGTCATGACAGACCCTGGCAAGCTCCTGAATCTTGCCTGTATCTCTAGCTCGCTATTTCCCTCAATGTCATTTGTACCCAGGTGAACCAGTATGTCCCGGAACCCCCACAATCCTTTGCTAGCTGATATACCCGGCTTAGCCCCTGTGCAACTGCTATAGTCCAGGGAAGCATTTTGTTCTAACTGGCCAGGCTTCCTCCCTATCCCATTTGATACCCCTGATCATAGAATCCCCCAACAGGAGCACTCTGACCGCTCCTTTTCCTCCATTTCCCTTCCATGTCCCTCATCCTTTCTACCGGCCCCTCCACCCAGCCGGCTCCTTGTTCCTCCTCCTATCTGGGTGCCACATGCCACCCCCTCCTTATTTACCCTGACCACCCCTCCCTCCAATCCTATGCCTCTCCTCCTCCTGAGTATCCTTCTGTACCTTGCTAACTCCCCCCTCACTGCTCGCAACTGGTCCTTCTCCCCATCTGCTAAACTAGCCTGGCTCAGCCCTCCCTTCCTGCCGCCTCCATTTAGTCCTTCCTTGCTTGTTGTTCCCCTGGCCTAAACCTCAGCTCCCTTACTAAATCCTCCTTGTACTTCTGGTCCTTCTCCTTTACCTTTCCTCCCAACTGGTCCTTCTCCTTGCACCCTTCTCCTCTCTTCCCCTGCCCTCCTGCTCTGATTCACTGCTCCCCACTTTCCTGCATTCCAGGTTCCCCTGTTCTTCCTGCTATCTGGCCCCTGCCTCCTGCCCCCACTCCCTTCCATCTCTAACCACCCCTGTCATGGCTACATCACCCCCTTCATCCTCGAGCAGAAGAGGAGAAACGAAGCGGTTACTGAGTGTAAGATCTGATCCACCTCCCCGCCTTGCTTCCTTCTGTCCAGCCCTGACCATCTGCCTACTTCCCTGAGAATGTTGTCCCTCTGTCCCTCCTTTGTGAGGGTCCCCAGTTACCTGCCTGCTTGCTTGGTAGTGTCCTTTTGGACCCCCTCTGCCAGGGTCCCTATGTGACCCCTGAGTATTCTCCTGCACTCCTTTCCCATGCCGCTGCCCCCAGTGCTTGGTGCAACCCTGTGGAGATCCCCTGCCCCTTCCCCAACCATACCTCCCTTCCCCCAGCTGTCTCCCTACACCAGAACCTCCTCCTGCTGTGCCAGCTGGTAGCACACTGGGCAACCACCAAACTTCCAAACCCAGTCCAGTATCATGGCTGCTCCACACCCTGTGCACCCCACCACCCTCCCAAAGATGCCGGCCCTAATCCCATGTGGTTCAATCCCCTTCCAAGTAGGTTTCCTTGGGTGAGCCACCAGGTTCCTCCCAGTCCAAGATACACCCCTACTGCCTAATCAGGTCATCCACTAATCTTAGATACAGTCCCACAGTACACTGGTAACCCTGTTACTAGGTGTAGTACAACACAGTAAACTTATAAGGGAAATGAACAACTCCTAAGCTCCTCTCTCCGGCCTTAAATCCAACCCCCAGTGGCTAGAACTACATGAGCTGCACCTGCAGCCTTTTCCTCCAATTGCAGGGCAGGTGTTCCCCTATCAATTAGTAGAACTCTGGGGAGGAGGGGTGGGGAGGGTGGGTCTTGGACAGACACCCGACTCGAGAGAGAGTGTATCAGCCCTGTGTCTCCCCTCCAAGCCCAGCAGCCAAATACCCAGGCCCAAGCAAATCCCACCAAATAGGTTTTAAAGCAGAAGAAATAGGCCTCCACCAGCACAGCCTGTTACACAGTGAAACATCCAACAAATGAGCCTACTTACAGCCACCAAATCAGTTTTCAAACTTCCAACAGCCCCCACAACAATACCCTGCTAGCCCCTTAGAAGTAAGAAAGCAAAGAAATAACCTTCTACCAAGTAAAAGCCACAAGAACCCTGTAAAAACAACAAGCAGCAGTTACTGTCCTGGAACACAACTGATCCTGTCCCCTTCCAGTTCCTTCTGAGGAGACAAAGCAGCCAACACCACAAACCTGATTCAGCTCTGCCTCCAGTCAATTAGCTGAGTGAGACCTGGCCAGACCATTAACACCTTTCCCCCACTATGCAGTAATCTTTGCAGCTACTGAAGTCAGCAACAATGAATCAAAATTCAATTCAAAGCCCCCAAAATATGTTTGCTTCCAAAGGAAACAGGTCTCCAATTCAATCAGATTCACTAAAAACACATCAAAATAGGCTTGAAATTAACAGATATAGGTCTCCAGTTCAAATACCCAGGCCCAAGCAAATCCCACCAAATAGGTTTTAAAGCAGAAGAAATAGGCCTCCACCAGCGCAGCCTGTTACACAGTGAAACATCCAACAAATGAGCCCACTTACAGCCACCAAACCAGTTTTCAAACTTCCAACAGCCCCCACAACAATACCCTGCTAGCCCCTTAGAAGTAAGAAAGCAAAGAAATAACCTTCTACCAAGTAAAATCCACAAGAACCCTGTAAAAACAACAAGCAGCAGCTACTGTCCTGGAACACAACTGATCCTGTCCCCTTCCAGTTCCTTCAGTATCCTCAGTTAATTTTCCCTGTGTCTTCAGCTTGCATGCAGCAGCTAGTGCAACGTGTAAGTAATCAATGAGAAACTGAGCAAACTGTACTTTTTTTTTCTTTTTCAGTTCCCACTCCTTCATCATCACCTTTATTTCATTCTTGTCATTGCAGTAGGAAAATCTACCATTTTGACAATCATTCAGTCTGGGCCCATTGTTTGGGACCCACACATGACTCATCCTCCTGTGAATTTTGTCAGGAGTTTAATCAAGCAACTCATCGATTGCTTGACATTCAGGCTTACCTTATGGAATAATAAGACGCTCTCTTAGAGAAGCAGCAGGCCCATCCCAAGGACTCCCTGGCCAGTGTTTTGCATAAGAAGCAGAAGTGCAATAAGGATGCTTCCACTTCAGCATCCTGTTCTAGGCGTTCATTGATGATGACCACTTCAGGTCTTTCCTTGTTGATGACACCTTCTAAAATTGCCCCTTCATTGATGGGAGTCTACTCTCTCTCGTCGATGGTGCTTTCTAGCACTCTATCAGCAATTTCAATGGAATCTTATACTACTGCCATTATTGCCCCATCGAAGATGACTAATCTCTTGTCGACGACGATGGCTATTAAATATGTTAGATCTTCCTCTTTTCCTGCCCCATCGACAGGCCAGGGTGCTTTGGGAAACACCATGGATTTAACTTTTTCAGTTGCCCATCCTCCTTCAAGGTCTTTTGTGCATCAGGGCCAGCTTGAGTGGGACTGGGACCTTGGACTATTTCATCCGGGTTCCAGACCAGCTTATACTTCATGTCCACTCTCCTCCATTACTCCCTTGATTTCACAGAAGCCCCCCTCCACTACTACCTCCATGGACATGACTACTGTAGTACAACAGGTTCTGGTGGTAATGAGGCATTCACAGCCTCTGGCTCCTGGTGATGGGAGTCATCCATCCCGGTCGCCCATGCCACTGTGGTTTCTTGGTGAGAGACCAAGTTCTCCACCTGGTTTCACATCTGATTATGAGGAAAAATGCTATTCTGAGGAGTTCAAATTCCCGGAAGACATCCCAGAAGACCTGGAAAATATTGACCTCCAAGAATGGGACTGCCGTCCTCCCTCTCCACTGTTTTATCTCTGTACGAGGAACCTTCCCGCCATGCAGCAGCCTCCCCTCCTGATGACCTGCCATTTCATGAAATGATGGTCCAGATTCAAAAAAGTATGGGTTTCTCTACTACTGAACATGACAAGCAGAGAAAAGACATGTCAGACTACCTTGACCTGCCGGAGGACCCGGTAGTTGTGGTACCCCCCCCACATCCAAACCTACCAAAATGCAGTGCTGGCAGCTTTGGATCAGCCTTCAGCTGTCCTGGCTCTTCCTTGGAAGGCGGATCACCTTTACCAGGCTCCCCTGATCACGCCTTCTTTTCATCTAACCCCGAGGCTGATTCAGTGGTAATTGCCACCGCTCATGATCATACTGAACACCCCCGACACATGAGATCCTTACCTCCAGATAAGGAATCCCGTCGCCTAGACTACTTAGGGAAGAAAATCTTCCGGGTGGGCACACTGAATCTGAGAATACTGAACTATATGGGACATATTTTGAAATACCAACATAATTGGTCAATAAACTCCCTCCATCACAGGAGACAGATCAATTACTGGCTATGATATCCACTGGGAATTCCATTTCCTGGCATCACCTCCACTTGGGATATGATGCGGTGGATACCTCAGCTCGAGCAATGGCTATGGGTGTCACCCTCTGCCATCATGCCTGGCTGCATGTCTCAGGTCTACAATCAGATATGCAACATAAACTGGTCAGGCCACATTTAATGGCATCAAACGTTTTTGGCCCAGGCACTCAAACTCTTTTGGATGATCTCCAGGCATCTGGCCGTACTGTCTGTATGATGCATGGTATGTACCATATACCACAATTCTCATGCCAGTTCCGTTCCCAAAATTTTCAAGCCAAACGGAGGTGCAAGAATAGAGGAATCTATTGAGGTGGCTCCCGCGGATGTTCTAATGCCTCCTCCAAGACCACCACCCCATCCTCAAAGGGACCCCCTTCCCGCTCTCACGGGATGGGCCAGCCCAGTGACCCATTAGGGCTTACCCCCTGCTTCCTTGTTCAGGTCTCAGAAGCTGTGGGGGGCTGCTTTGCCATTCATCTGAAGGCCTGGAAAGCTATTACTTCAGAAAAGTGGGTACTCCAAATCATACGTACGGGGCACACTCTGGAACTTGCATCTCCACCTCCCCGCACCCACCCCCACTCAGTCCATTATCCACCCAACCATGTTCCTATTCTCCAAGAACTTCAGACAGTGCTACATAAAAAGGCTGTATATCTTGTTCCTTCTTTGGAGGTACATCAGGGATTCTACTCACATTTCTTTCTGGTCCCCAAATATACAGGAGACCTCAAACTGATATTAGACCTAAGTCAACTGAATTTACACATTCAGTACAAAGGTTCCAGATGGTCACATTAACATCCATACTACTGATGTTAAAAAAAGGGGGATTGATTATGTGCCCTGGACATGAAAGGTGCATACCTGCACATCCCCGCCCACCACTGGTTTGTACTCTTTCAATTGCTAGAACACCACTACCAATTTCGAGCACTTCCTTTCAGACTCTTGTCTGCCCCGAGGGTCTTCACCAAGTGCCTTGCTGTAGTGGTGGTGGCTCTGAGAAGAGACTAACATTTCATCTTCCCATACCTAGACAATTGACTGATTAAAAGCAAATTCTGAACAGGCTTTGCTTCTCTCCCTCCAGGCCACCCTAACCCTATTCCAATATCTGGGCATTACCATCAACTGGCTCAAGTCCAACCTGAAGCCTTCCCAGTCACTTCAGTATATAGGAGCACTTCTGGACACTGTTTCAGCCAGAGTTTACCTCCCTGTCAACAGACAAGACGAACTCCTCTCTCTGGCTTCGCACGCTCAAACTCAGCTGTACATAACAGCCAGAAGTTTCTTGCGTCTTCTGGGGCATATGGCAGCTGCCATCCCTACAGTGGCTTTCACCATCTCCATATGAGACTGGTACAGTGGGTGCTTAAGAATCCATGGCACCAGCGGTTGGGCAACTTTGACGACAATCTCAGTCACCCCCTCCTTCCGCTCCACCCTAGCTTGGTGGACACACCAGCAGCACCTATCTCGGGGCATGCCCTTTCAGGCTGCCTCTCCTCAGCAAACGTTGACCACAGATGCTTCCCTGGACAGTTGAGGAGTTCACCTCGGCCCTTATGGGGCACAAGACAAATTACTCCAATTCGTCATTTTGCCACACATAAATCTGTTGAAGAGGAGGGTGGTTCACCTTACTGTTCAAGTTTTTCACCTCCATCTTCATCCCAAACCTTTACTAATCCAATCAGACAACACCTCAGTGGTGTTCTATCTGAACAAACAAGGGGGCACCAGATCTCGCACTCTCTGCCGGGAGGTGCTGAATGTCTGGTAAGAAGTCACTCTCCAACAACTCACAATAATTGCGTCCATCTACCAGGACGCCACAGTACCCTGGCAGACATTCCAGTTGCCAGTCCTCCATGCACAAGTGGACTCTTCAGATGACTTTCTGCTTATGGGGGACCCTGCAAATTGACCAGTTTGCTTCCGCTGACAATCACCGACTCCCCATATACTTTTCCATTACCCTGAACAGAAGGGGAGTGTCTACCAAGTGTCTACCAATGCCATGTCCTGACTGTGGACAGGGCTCTTCTTATATGCTTTCTCCCCTGTCCCTCTCCTGCAACAGACTCCACTGAAACTACAACTCGAACCTGCCACAATGATCCTCATAGCCACCTTGTAGCCCCAGCAGGTGTGGTTTCCCCTACTCCAACAACTGTCCGTGGCAGATCCCATTCTGTTGCCAGTCAGACCAGATCTCCTGACTCAAGAGTGGGGCACCCTTCTTCACCCCAACCTGAAGTCTTTACACCTTCACGCTTGGCTCCTGAGGATGCTTTCATAGCACATCTTCAAGCCTCCTCATCTGTGGCCAACGTGCTCTTGGCCTCATGAAAACCATCAACCAGGGAAACATACAATGCTAAATGGAAACGCTTTTCCATATAGGCTACTTCTTTCTCTAAATCAATTTTCTTGTCCTTCACCCAAAGTGCTAGACTACTTGGCTTCACTTGCCAAGAAGGGCCTTAGCTATTCCTCTATCAAAGTTCATCTGGCCTCCATTCTGGCTTTTCACAAACCCTGTGAAGACAAATTACTGTACCAACATCATCTTGCCAAGATGATGTTAAGAGGCATGCTTCATATCAAACCTCCCATAAGGCACCCTGCCCTCCCTTGGGATCTGAATTTCATATTAGAGAAACTCGCCCTTGTGACCTTTGAACCAGCAGCTACCGCTGATCTCCGCTTCCTCTCTTGGAAGACAGTGTTTCTAGTAGCCGTCACTTTGGCTCGCTGTGATGTGTAGAGAGCCTTACCTAATATTCCACAAAGATAGTGGTTCTCTGCACCAATCCTTCCTTTTTGCCGAAAGTAGTTTACAAGCATACCTTAAACCAGACCATGGAATTGCCTGTCTACTACCTGGAACATTCTAATCTGGGAGAACATCTCTTACACACCTTAGACGTCCATCGTATTCTGAGGTACTATATAAACCACAGCAAATCCTTGAGAAAAATCTCTCAATTGATTGTCACCTTCGCCTCTATGAAGAAAGGTTCCCCAGTTGCCAAGAAAACCATTTCCAGTTGGTTGGCAAATTGCATCACATTTTGTTACAAAAACTACAAGCAGACCCTATTGGGAACAGTACAACCCTATTCCACTAGAGCCCAGCCCTTCAGGGCGGCCTACTTCAAGGAGGCCTCTATCACTGATATCTGCAATGCAGCCACATGGTCCACCATTCACACTTTCATGAAGCATTACAACCTGGATATTGCTTCTCGCCGTGAGACAGCTTTTGGCCGCACAGTCCTACAGGGTCTTCTATCCTAATTCCACCCTCTGGGTGCACTGCTTGGGAATCATCCCAAGTGTATTACCTGCTGCAAGAGACCATCCCGTGGAAGATAGTACAGTTATGTAAAAACTTACCATAACAGTAGATCTTTGAGGGATGTCTCTTGCAGCAGGATTGTTCCCTCCCTCCATCCCCCTCCTTTTCTAAGAGAATGGCTTTGTTCCACTTAGCATGTGGGAAAGGACACCTATGGTACTTCGGATCCCCTCGGTCTTCGCTTAGCGAGCTGAATCCAGCGGGGAACTGAGGATACCAGGGACTGCCCACTCTGATATAGGAAGGAGGATGATGATGTCATTGGTGGGTGGCCCCTGGTGAAAGACTGCTAGAAGAGCTGCCATGCACCACAGTGACCTCTGATGACTACCCAAGTGTATTAACTGCTGCAAGAGACAATCCCTCAAAGATCTACTGTTATGGTAAGTTTTTATGCAACTACTTTCTAGGAGTGGTATATGATGTTATATCCACACTGACCCAACCGACCTTCCCTGGCAACTGACACACACCAGTCTTGCTTCTAGTGGGTAAGATCTGACATCACAGGGCAGTGCCAAGGGAGTTACCACCTGGGTGGGTGGGAGGCACTAGCTTGAAGATGTTCCGGCAAGCCTTAAAGGGGAAAGGACATTGCCAGAAATGTGGATGTACACCATATACCACTCCTAGAATTACTGTTATAGGTGAGTAACCTGTTTTTCCCAGCTGAGGAGTGTGGGTGGGAAAGGGAGAAAGTGCATGGGTCTCTTGAGCACAGAGGGTAATATGAGGAGATGGGATAGTGTGAAGGGAGGGACCCAAACAAGGAGATGGGATAGGTGTGAAGGGAGGGACCCAAACCAGTATTTAGAGGTGAGGGAAGCACAGCGGAACTGGTGACATGAGGGGGGAGGGAGGATGGATAGGGAGGAGTAAAGGAAGCAATGATGAGTGCAAGGGGGTGAGCTGGTAGCAAAGTGGCAGAAGGCATTGCAGAGTGTGTCCAGTCTGGCAAGGGAGGTGGAGGGGTGGTGCCATAAACCACATTCACAAAGTTAAAAACTGGGAGAACCATTTTGGTGACCAGCTCCCTGTGGACTTGGTGAGAAAAGCATCCTTACTGCAGCACAGGGCACCAAGTTTGGGGTGGAGTTTGGCATGGATGGCATCAGTGTCAACAGAGAAGCTAAGCCTGCTACCTAGCCACATACACAAGTATGTAAAAGCTGGGACTGCTTCAAGTGGAGTGCCATCCAGTGTAAAGAAGATGGTGAAGGGGGCAACCCGGGCCAGTTTCTGGCTGGTACCAAAGGTCATAAACACCTTTTGTTGTTGACCCAAAGTTGGTTGGACTTGAACCAAGGTAGAACACTGAAAGTCTTGCTGAAGCAAGCCTTCCAAATATGCAGTCAAGGGACTGGAGGTGTAGAGAACCATGTAATCTGCATACATGTGAAAATGTGAGTTGGTACAGGTGGAGGGAAGGTCATTTAGGAAGATGGAGAAGGGGATTGGACCCAGAATGGAGCTCTGTGGGACCCCAGCCTGGATAGGGAGGGGTGGAAAGGTGGCACCTCCTACCTGTACCAACTGTTGATGGTCAGTGACAGGAACAGAAGAAAAAATTACTCACCATAGTACTGTATTCTGACACTATATGGAGTTAGCCCCAGCACTTGAACTGCCCCAGAGAGTAAAGGGTTAACTCTATGCAGAGGCATAGAACGTTGAGCTCGAGCTCAGTTTTCAAACCTTTATCTGTGGTACTCTGAAGTGTAACCATCAGATTCTTATGAGCACTAAACTAAACTAACTCAAAGGAAGAAATTGTTTCCAACATTTTGCGCCAAATGGCAAAACAAAGCTTTAGGGTCAGAAGACTCCAGTCGAGAATACCCAAAAAGAACACAACAGGTAGTGGTTTACCAAAATGCTTAATAACAAACCAAAGAAACTCCCTAAGAGGTGGAGGCATGTTCAGTACACCTCTGGGGTGCAGCATTGTGCCTGCCCCACCACATCCCAAAACTACTAGGTTCCAGGAAGGGAGGTCAGAATACAGCAAGACTCCATTAGAAGAAACAGCATTACTATTGTGAGTAATTTTTTCTTCAAACATGAAGTCTTGCTGTATTCTGACTATATGCAGACAACCAAGCAGTACCCCCTTGGAGGAGGAAGTTAGAGAACCTATTTTGGGAACATGCTCTGCAGCACAGACGTGCCAAACCTAGTATCACTTCATGACAGAATGTCCAAAGAGTAATGCTTGGTGAAGGTGTGAACAGATTTCTAGGTAACTGCTTTACATATCTCCACTAACTGTATATCTCTAGCTGCTGCAATAGAAACAGCTGTACCTCTGGCCTGATGGAAGCTCCTTCCCAAGTTTAGAATAGCAAAATTGAATGTAAGAGACAATCCACCTGGCAATATACCTCTTGGTAGCAGGCTTGCCCTTTCCAACCTCACCATAAGTGAAGAATAATTGAGAACAATCCTTCCTATGGGCTTTAGTATGTTCAATATAGTAACTGAGAGCCCTTTTCACATCTAGACTGTGTAGCCTCCTCTCTCCAGAGGAAGAATGATCAGTGAAAAAGACAGGCAGGGACATAGACTGGTTCAGATGAAAGTCTGACACCACCTTGGGAAGGAACTTTCTATTGGTACGAAGGACCCACCTTATCCTTATGAAAGGAAATGAAATCAGGTTCCACTGATAAGGCCTGCAATTCACTGATCCTCCTAGCGGAGGTAATGGCTACCAGAAATAGTTTTCCAAGTCAGATATTTCAGCTCAGCTGAACATAAAGGTTCAAAAGGGGGTTGCATCAGCTGTACAATACAGATGTTCAGATCCCAAGAAGGAGTAGGCTCCCGGAAGGGAGGATTGACATGGACCAAGCCTTTGAAGAACTTCTTGAAAACTTGATGAGAAGCTAGGGAAGAGGCCTTACCAGCTGAAAGAAAAGCAGACACAGCTGCCAAGTGTACTTTAAGAGTAGTAGGCCGGAGGCCTACACTGTTAAGATGTACCAAATAGTCCAAAACAGTGGCAATGTCAGCCAACTCTGGCTTAATATGCTTATTGGAACACACCAGAAACCAAACCTCTTCTATTTGGAGTTGTATGTCTTCCTAGTAGCAGGTTTCCTGCTACCTTTTAAAATATCCAAGACTGACTGGGACAGATGCAAACTGGCATATTCTAGCTCTTCAAAAGCCAGGCCTTGAGCCTGAGAGTCTGAAGGTTGGAATACAGAATCCTCCCCTGAGAGGAGGTGAGGAGATTGTACTGCCTGGGAAGACACAAGGGCAGTGTTACTGACAGTGACAACAGAAGAGGATACCAAGGCTGTCTGGCCCAGTCTGGAGCCACCAGAATCACCTTGCAAGGCCGGGCCCTGATCTTTAACAGGACCCTGAATATCAGAAGAAAAGGAGGAAATGCATACAGAAACTTGTTTGTCCAATCTAGTAGAACAGCATCCTGGGGAACAGACCCCAGGAGGGGTGGTCTGCAGCAATACAGAGGGAGTTGATGATTGTCTGGGGTTGCAGAGAGATCTATCTCTGTGGTGCCCCATCTCCTGAAAATGACTTAAAGAATGACAGAATTCAGGGTCCATTCATGGTGACCCTGAGAAATCCTGATGAGAGCATCTGCTAGAATGTTGTCCTTCCCTGAGATGTGCACTGCCATCAAGGAAGTCTGCAGGGAATAAGCTAGAGACCAAATTTTCATGGCCTCTGTGTACAATGCCGAGGACAGAGTGCCTCCCTGTTTGTTGATGTGCCACATGGTTGTGGTATTGTCTGTTCTGATCTGCACCACTTTCCCTTGGACAACTGTTGAAAATGTCTGAAGTGCCAGAAAGACAGCTCTTAATTCGATGAGATTTATTTGCAAAAGGGACTCCTGGTGTGACCAAATTCCCTGAGCTGTGAGATGATCTAGGTGGGCCCCCCACCCCAAGAGAGGTGTCTGTAGTAAGAATCACAGAAGGAACCTGACTTATGAAGGGGACCTCTTGTCAAAGATTGTCCTCTTCCAGCCACCACTGAAGGGCCTGGACCAGGGTTTTGGAGACTGGAACCAATTTGGAGAGAGGGTCCTTTTTCTGAGACCAGAAGGATCTGAGATTAAATTGAATGTCCCTCATTTGAAATCTTGCTCCCTGAACTACTGCTGTGGAAGCTTCCATGTGTCCCAGCAGCTGGAGAAAGTGTCTGGCTGGACGAGACACAAGAGGATGAAAAGAGGAGGCCAGAGTGACCAGAGACTGAACCCTTGAGAGAAGAAGAAATGCTCTTGCTTGAACTGTATCTATTTCCACTCCTATGAAGGTGAGAAGCTGGGCTGGCTCTAGAACAGACTTCTCTAAATTCAGAATGAAGCCCAAGGATTCTAGAAGTCTTTGGGTGACCTCTAAAGCTGACTTGACTTGGTTTGAGGACTGGCCCACTAGAAGCCAGCCATCCAGATATGGGAACAGAAGGATGCCCTGCCGCCTGAAGAATGCCACCACTGCAAGACACTTGAACACCCTTGGAGCAGATGTTAGGCCGAAGAGCATGGCCCTGAACTGATAATGGCCTGAGGGCAACTCGAACCTGAGGTACTTTCTGTGGGAATGTCTGATAGGTATGTGGAAGTAGGCATCTTTGAGATCCAGGGAGGCTAGCCAGTCTCCTGGTCTCAGAGAGGGAAGAATTACTCCCAGAGTCACCATCTTGAACTCTGGTTTTGTCAAATGTTTGTTCAGGTACCTTAACTCCAATATGGGTCGCCACTCCCCTGTCTTTTTGGGGGTAAGGAAGTATCTTGAATATAGTCACTCTCCCCTGTGACACAGAGGTACCTTCTCTACTGCTTGCAGAAGCAAAAGAGAGGAGACTTCTGCCTCTAGGGCCTTTGTCTCCAAGGGAGGAGGAGGACGGAAAGACTTTGCTCTCATTTTTGGGAACCTTTTGAAACTGAGAGCAAGTCCCTGGCTCGCTACTTCCAGGACCCATTTGTCTGAAGTAAGACTCCCAGGCCTGGGAGTAGTGAGCCAGCCTGCCCCCTACCGGGATTAGGGAGGTGACCCTGACTGACACCTCAGGGTGTCTACTTGGCAGAGGACTTGGACTGAGTAGCTGATGGGGTCCTGGTTACCCCATGTCTACTAAAGAACCCCCTTTGCCGGAAAGAAGAGGAGGAGGCCTGAGCTTGGTAAAAAGGTCTGTAAAAAGGCCTGCCTCTGCCCCTAAACTGCTGCCTCTGAGGAGTGGTCTGCTTCTCTTTGGCTGCAGCACTCCTATAGGTGGTCCTGTACTCGTCCATTTTCTTCATGTAGTTCTCTGTTTGCTCCCCAAACAGAGAATTACCAGTTACAGGAAAGTACATGGCCTTAGCCTGGGTATCCTGAGAGGTTGGTACCCCTAAGCCAAGCAAATCTCCTCATGGAGATAGATGTAGCCATGACCCTGGAATGGACATCATTGGAATTAACAGCAGCGTGGAATTGCACCTTAGATGCCTCTCTACCATTTGCAGCCACCTGCTCCAGCTTCTTGGCCAGCTGGGGAGGGGCATCCTTAGGCAGTTCCAGAACCATATCCCACATAGACTTCTGGTACCTGCCAGTGTATGCCATGTAATTAGATTGCCTGAGTCCCAAATAGGATGCCAAGTACTGCTTTTTTGCCATGGCATCCACTTTCCTGGAATCCTTATCTGGGGGGTGAGATGCCAAAGGAATATTAGCCTTGTCACAGGCTGCAGCTTGTATTACCCCAACATGGCTGCTATGAGATGAAAGGAATTCCGTCCCAGGACCTGACAAAGCATACCTCCTGTCCATTCTTTGTTCCACAGGAGGAATGGATGTAGGAAACTGAATAATTTTTTGTCTGCTTCCCCAAGGATTTGTGTAAGGAGATAGACACCCTCTTTGACTCTGGGATAGCCATCATTTCCAGATGGTCAGGTTCTTCCTGATCCTGTTCAGCCTCTTTCAGAGGAAGCTGAAGAGTCTCAGCCACTTTCTTGTAAAACAAGAAATGGGAAGGGGACTCAGAAAGCCTGGGAGGAGAAGCCTGAGAAGACCTGCTCTACTGGCTCATCTAGGCCTTCACCTTGTTCCTCTTGATAAACAATAAAATGTATATAAGCAGAATAGGTTTCGGTTCCAAACCGGACTGGCCGGCAAAGAACCAAAAATAAACAATTTATTTTAGGAAAAACTACCACTACCTACAACTACCACTTGCTGGTACTGAGAGAGAGGCAAGAATACAGATTTTCAAATGAAGCGGGTTGAATTAACCAACTGATTCGAACTTTTACCGAACCGAAGTGCAGGAGGGATCTCCGGAGCGACTTCACAGTAAGGTGGAGTAAGAAATCTGATGGTTACACTTCAGAGTACCACAGACAGAGGTTTGAAAACTGAGCTCGAGCTCAACGTTCTGTGCCTTTGCATAGAGTTAACCCTTTACTCTCTGGGGCAGTTCAAGGGCTGGGACTAACTGCATATAGTCAAAATATAGCAAGACTTCATGTTTGAACCAGTTGCCAGCCCAAAAAGTGCCAGTTGGGACCAGCCCCACACTTGAATGTGGGTCCCTTTGTGCTGATTGTTGTCCTTTAAGTCCAGATAGATCACACACAGCACATGGGCCCTCTCTACTGCCTTGGTTTCCCTCCTTGAAAGCAATCTGGTTGGTTTATAGGATCTAACATAGAAACATAGAATTTGACAGCAGATAAGGCCCACCTGGCCCACCTAGTCTGCCCATTTCCCTACCTGATGGATAAGCTGCAGATTCTAGTTAGCCAACAGCTTACTTCCTCCTACCCCCTACTAGAATTGCTTTATGTCTGTCTCATGCATTCTTGAATTCTCCCACTGTTGACTCCACAACCTCCTCAGGAAGGCTGTTCCATGCATCCACAACCCTCTCCATGAAAAAATACTTTCTAACATTACCGCTGAGCCGTCCCCCCCCCACCATCTACAAATTGTGCCCCCCTTGTTCTTGCACATCTCTTTTTCTGAAAGATGCTACCATCTTGGACTTTAATTCCCTTGAGGTACTTGAAAGTTTCTATCATGTCACCCCTCTCCCTCCTTTCCTTGAGGGTATACATATTAAGCTGCTTTAGTCTCTCTTCATGTGTCTTCTGGTGCAGACCCTGCATCATTTTGGTTGCCCTCCTCTGAACAGCCTCCACTCTATCTATGTCTTTGCAGAGATGGGGTCTCCAGAACTGCATGCAGTACTCCAGATGGGGTCTCACCAACTGTCTGTACAGAGGGATAACAACTTCCTGTTTTCTACTGTTGATGCCTCTCCCTATGCATCCCAGTATCCCCCAGCCCTTCTTACTGCCTTCTCACATTGCTTGCCCACCTTAAGGTCATCTGATATAATTACTCCCAGGTCCCTTTCAATGTTTGTTGTTAGTATCTCTGTCTCTCCCCAACTGTGTACTCTTCCCCTGGGTTTTTGTTTCCCAGGTGCATTACCTTGCACTTCTTTGCATTGAATCTGAGCTGCCATACATTTGACCTTTCCTCCAACCTTGCCAAGTCCCTTTTCATCCTATCCAACCCACCTTGTGTTTCAACCTGTTGCAGATTTTTGTATCATCTGCAAAGAGACATACTTTTCCTTCCAGGTGCTCTCCAATATCACTTATAAAGACATTAAAGAGGACTGGTCCCAGTATTGAACCCTGCGGTACCCCGCTAGTTACCCTCCTTTCTTCACTGTGAATTCCGTTTGCTATTACCCTTTGTGTCCTGTTGACCAGCCAATTTTTTAACCAGGCTACCATCATGGGACCCACTCCAAGACTGGCTAACTTGTGTATTAATCTTTTGTGTGGGACTGTGTCAAATACCTTGCTAAAATCTAGGTAGGCCATATCCACAGCCCTTCCCTGGTCTACTACTTTGGTCACCCAGTCAAAGAAATCTCTTTGATTTGTCTGACAAGACCTTCCCACTGTGAATCCTGCCTTGGGTCCTGTGCCCCACTGGCCTCTAGGTACTTAACAATTCTTTCTTTCAGAAGTGATTCCATAATTTTCCCTACCACTGAGGTCAAACTAACTGGTCTGTAGTTTCCTGCCTCTGCCCTGCTCCCACTTTTGTGAAGTGGAATCAGATCTGCCCTCCTCGAGTACCACCCCATGCTCCCATGATTTGTTAGAGTAGTCAGTGGTGTCACTAGTTCTACCCTTGGTTCTTTTAGAATTCTGGGGTGAATCCCATCAGGCCCCATTGCTTTGTCCACCCTTAGTTTCAAGAGTTCTTTCAAAACCCTTTCTTCTGTGAAAGGACTGGTATAGACCCCCTCCAATCCAGAGTGTTTCTCTTGTTTGGTTTAGGCATCTTCCCCCTCCTCTTCTGTTGTGAATACTGAGCAGAAATATTCGTTCAGTATCCCTGCTTTTTCACTATTACCCTCTGTCCACATTCCCTCCCCTTTATTAAGTCTCTTTATCCCTCCTTTGGTCTTTCTTCGCTCCGTAATGTACCTATAAAAGGTTTTCTAGGAGCATGGATATGTTGTTCATCCACACTTCATGGCATGTCCCTTTCCCCTTTAAATCTTGCCGGAAAGTCTTCAAGCTGACTCCTCCCATCCACCTGGGTAGTAAATGCCTCGGCTCCGCCCCATGACACCAGATCTTCCTTTCCACTGGAAGATGCAGGTTCCCTTGTGCTCTTGCAGCAATTCGTAGGCCCTGGATTCAAAGCGTCGGTTTTTACCAAAACTTACTTTAAAACTCATTCGAGTTAGCGATTCTGATTGTAGCGCATCGGATATGGAGGAAAAATCTTCCCCCCAGATTTCGCCGTTGTACCTGCAGCCAGAAGATGTCGCGCACCGATCCCCACCTAACGTGCAGTTATTGCTTAGGTGTTTGTCTTGCACTTTTTGCCTGGCCTTCCATCCCAACATCCTGGATGACCACAAGGCACGCCTAAAACTGGGGCAACCAGAGAAAAGGAACCCGCCAGTGAAATTGAAGGAGGCGAGGTGGGCGGTTTCCACGGCCATGGGATCCACCGAGCAGCTGGAGCAAATGAAGGCATTCGTGGAGGAAGCAGCTCAAGCTTCGGCCAATCGAAGCTTTTTTGCTCCGCTTAACCTTGGCTCCACCTTTACGGGATCCTTTAAGGAGTTGTGCCAGTCTCTCCCCACCAGGGGTGCAGTGCCCTTGGGCTCGCACTCCTCCCGCCCTTGGAAGAGGGATAAGGACCCTAAGTCTTTGACCAAGAGAAGACATTCTTGGCACAGAGAAAGGTCCAAGTCCCAGGAACGCACGGTCTTGACCTCGGTCGAGATCGCATCCTCAGCCGCCAGTTTCACGGATCTTCCGTCTGGCCAAGGGACCGAGGAAGTGGCCAATGAGGTGGAGATTTCTCTTGACTCAATCGACCCTCTGTCACTGACACCAGTTGACGATTCTTTGGAAAGGACTCCAGTCCTTGTCCTCCCAGATGAGGAGACCCAGCCCACTGGAGTCCCCATCCAGGACCCGGTTCCAGACCCTTGGTTTGCACGACCCCGTGTCTCCTGATTCGATCGAGGTCCAGAACCCTCTCGGCTGGACAGCCGAGAAAGAGTAATAAGCACTCTAAAATGAAGCGCCTCCACAGATCTTCATCCTCCTTGGACGAGGAGAGGCTTCGGCGAAAACTTCGTTGACGCTATGAAGACTTAATGTGGCAACAGCTGGTTTTGTCCAGGCAGAAGTTGGCCCCACCATCTACCCTGGCCATCACCTGGCTCCCGCCTCCTAGGCCAACGCTGACCCCTCTGGAATCAAAGTCTTCGGTTCCTCCGCCAGTGGGGCTGGCCCATATCCCGGTTCGGTCTCCCTCAGTCTCTCCACCGATTCTGGTGGAACCACCGCCTAAGCAGCCTCAGGGAGGGGCTCCCTCGAAAGAGGACCAAACAGACACTGGGCTTCCCCGACGTCTGTTAAGTCATCCCCGATTGCCCTTGGCATATCGAGGGAGACCTAGGCGGGAGGCCGTTGTATCCCAACTCTTCAGACTCGGATGTCACTGGATTGCACTCCCATCCTGGGGATGATGAGTCATCCATGGCAGGTTTAGAGGAAGGCCCTTCCTCCTTTCAAGGCACATTCTCCACCTGATCTCCAAATCCACCGGAATGCCCCTGGAGTTCATCCAGAAGAAGGCAGAGTACCCCCTTACGGATATCCTCAAAAGGGGGGATACCCCAACAGAGGCCTTTCCAGTGGCCGAAGCCATTGTTGCACAGCCCTTGAGCTTTGTCAGTGCCCAGCTTCCTGCCCAGCACAGTCTGCCAGCATGGCCTGCAAGTATGCGGTGCCCATGGGGTCCCTGGTGGGGTTCACAGAACATCCTTCGACTGAGAGCCAGGTGCACGCTTCTGTGTTCAGGCTTACTGGTAGCCAGCCGACACTGACTGAAGCCCGGACAAGGAGTCCAAAAATATGGACCACTCTGCCCGTAAAGTCGATGCAGCCTCTTCCTTACTCCTTCGTCATGCCAGCTCGGCTGTTATAATGGCACACTTCTCTCATGCCCTCCTAGGGTCATTAGACGAAATCCTCCTTCATCTCCTGGTGGACATGCAGACCACAGTGAAGCAAGTCCATGATCAGGGCTGTGCTGTTGCAAAACAGCAGCTCCAGATGGCCCTGGACATCGGGGATTCCTGTGCCTGCTCCTTAGCAGCCGCAGTAGCCACTTGCCGCAGGACTTGGCAGAGTCTTTCCTCCTTTCCGGTGGATACTCGGCACAAGTTAGCTGATGTGTCCTTCCTAGGCACCGACCTGTTCGGTCCAGGAGTGGCCAGTCACCTTTAGTGCACAGAGCAGTCCAATGCCACCTTGGATGCTACTTCTGCAAAAAGTTCTTCGGACAAGAACCAGTAGAAGTGAAAGAAGAAGCCTTTTTGGCATTCTTCCCCTGCAGTCAGGCAACCCTCCTATCAAGGAGGTCAGCAGCAGGCTCAAGCTTGGTGCCCAAGGCCCAAGCAGGGTCCACAACAGCCCCATAAAGGAGGTGAGGCACAGGTCCAGGAGCCGCCTCCTCCTCCTCCTCTAAGCCTGCTCAGTGATAGGTTGGTGGTTGCCACCCCTACACCCATCACGCCAGCTCTGGGTCCTTCCGTGGGGGGCAGGCTCCACCACTTACTTTCCACCTGGTCCGATATCATCTCGGACAGGTGGGTTCTTGAAGTGGTCGGTCAGGGACTGCCTCTAGAATTCGAGCAGTACCCTCCCAGCTGAGCTCACGCCCCTCGGGAGGAAAGGATCTCAGCTTGCACCCAGTCAGTTCTCTGAGACAACATAGCTCAGCTCCTCTGCAAGGAGGCAGTAGCTCCAGTACCAGATCCTCCTACAGACCCAGGCTTCGTGTCCAGGTACCTCCTGGTGCCCAAGCGGATGGGGGGGTTGGCGCCCCACCCTAGATCTCCACGACCTGAATCAATATCTCAGGTCTCACACCTTCCATATGGTAACTCTGAACCAGATCATACCATCCCTGGAGCGAAACATATGGTTCTGTTCACTGGATCTGCAGGACGCGATCTTTCACTTCCCAATCTGTCCGTCCCATCAGCGGTTCCTCTGCTTCAGGGTCGAGGGGACCCTGTTCGAGTTCTGAGCCATGCCGTTTGGCCTGTCATCGGCCCCAAGGGTCTTCACCAAGTGCATTGCAGTGGTGGCGGCCCATCTTCGGCATCAAGGAGTATGAATCTACCCTTTTCTCAACGACTGGCTCTTGGCAGGTTTCTCCCTTCAGGAGGTGGAGAGGTCCAGGGATCTGGCTCTCTGAACCTGTTCCCAACTCTGCCTCCTGATCAACAAGGCCAAGTCAGAACTTGTGCCCTCTCAGGTGATGGGCTTCATCGGGGCAGAGCTTGACTCTTGTCAAGCCAGAGCTCTGCTCCCGGCAGACAGGGCGGAGGTTTTCTCCTCCTTTGCCCAATCATTTCTGGTTGGGCACTTGGGCCCTGCCTAGGACTTTCTGCGCCTTCTGAGTTACATGGCAGCATGCACCTCAGTGGTCCGTTGGGCCAGGTGGTACATGTGCCCCCTACAATGGATGGATTAGCACGCTTGGGCTGAATATGGCCTGCAGCAGCCCGGGAGCTGTCCCATTTGAGCAGCACTGTCTGTGTCAGGGCAGTGCATAATCACTATGCGCTGTGCTGGCATGGCCACATATTCAGACATTATGCTCTGTTTGGAGTCCACTGTCTGAATATTGCTTAAGGTTGACTATACACTGTTTACCACGAACCAGTACTGGCTGCATGGCACTAACAGCTGGGTCTAAATATTGAAGCCTTTGTGTCCAGTGTGCATGACTTGCCATTTTTTTTGCAAAGGGAGTTGCTTCTCTTTCTTTATATAAAAAGCACAAAATATTGGTTTCATAAATTCCTTCATCTGTATTTCTCCTACCTCCAGTTCATTCCCTGAAAATTAAACTAGAGAAGACAAAACTACATAAGTGTTAACTTTTATTTTTCATGTTGGACTCTCCCCCCACCTCCCCCATGACACCATCTGCCAGAACGATTTATTGCATAAGAATAGTACACCCTCCGGCTACACATCTACAGCCGTATACCTCTGTGAATGTGCCCAGTCTCCTCTTACTTGACTCTGCATACCTTTTCCTTCACAGAACATACCTGATGAAAGCCTCTTGTTTAGAAAAATAAAAGTGATTACCAATTTCATTTTATCCTGCAGTTACCCTTTCCTTCATCTGCAGCCCGCATGCTTGTATTACATACAGCATAACTACTAATTTTCGGGGGGGGGCCCAATTTACTTGGACATGCTTGAATGCTGAAAGAGCTCTTTACATGATATATCCTGGACCTTTTCTGAATCTTGACTCCATGGCTGGGTAAAACAATGGCTTCAAAGGAGGGCCATCCTACCGTGAATTATGTACCTCTGTATATTGAGTTACACTTCTGAACAATATAGGTTTCCTTTCAGTTTAGTTAAATGTTTGGAACACTATGGACCCAGAGCCCCAAGGCCAAATAAGATTTATGCTTGAGCTCTGCTTGCAGTGTCTTAACTTAAAATCCTTCTGTCTTTTATGTACGCTATTCATTTGCACTACTGTTAAAAAAACAAACAAAAAAAAAAAAAAAAAACAGGTTTTAACATGACTGTTGAAAGTAGTGCATGGCTCATTTTTTCCCAACCAAGTAGCATTGCTTACTTTTTTTTTAATTATTTTTAATCACTTACTGTTTGGAGTACATGAACTAAATTTCCCACCTGTCTTCTTCGACCTGGGCAACAAAGATGAAAAATTCAACTTTTTATTTTTTTTAGGACCACTTTCAGTTCTTTTGCAAACTTGATAATGCCATGTAGCTGACTGAACACCACTGTCTGAAGGTAAAATAGATTGTTCCTCAAGTTTTGCAGTTTGCTGTCCTTATTTCTAGAATGTGTGTATATTTGCTGTTTGACAACACAGTGAGCCCTTGACCTGGTAAATTTACAGTCTAGGCCATGTACCACCCACCGGACTGTTAGTGAGATGTCACAGGCTGAACGTGTGCAAAATGTGGGGACTCCCATGACTTACATATCCAGAACTGACATGAAAAGGGGTTAACATCTGTGCTGGTGAGGTGTGTGATTACTTGGGAGAAATGGAATGGGGTGGGTTGTGATAGACCTGTACCTTACAAAAAGCTAAATGGTGACCAAAATCTTGGAACTACTAGAACTGCAGATGTGTGTGTGAGGGAATCCACCAGTTTTTCCAAGTGTGCAGCTGGGGACAGGGCATGAACATGAAACCTCAATCAATTTGGCACAGGCCTGTGTTGGGGAGTAATTGTGAGCATACATTTACATACCTGTCTGTGTACAATTAGAATACCAAATTCCTTTCAGTTTCTGGAGGAGCTGGGTGCTCTGCCTACCCATCGTCCCATCCTGTGGTTTCAGGGGCTCCGTGTTCTCTGAGTGAATGATTTCTCCCCGCTAATCAGTACTGTATGATAGAAAGAAATGTGGCTATGCCTTTGCAGAACTGCAGATGACTTGAAATACCCCTTTAAATCAAAATAAGACCACACACACATTTTTGACGTATTGTATGGATATCGTTCAGTTTAACACAATTCACCTTTTTATTATGTCAGCATTTGTGTATACTGTAAAAAAATGACAAAAGAAATAAACATTGTCTTTGTTCTGTACTGTTTCCTTTTCTGTCAGTCTGTGTGCATGCACCTCAACTGCTTGTTTGTTTATGGTTTAGTATGTTGCCTAGAGATGGTACCGTTTAATTATTAACCTCATTTTCTGGGGTTAGAATCCTGCCTCTGCTCATATAGAAAACCGTTTTTGGAGCTAGTGTCCAATTTAAAAGCCCCCAGCCAGGCATAGGGTATTGTGCTCTATCTAATCTAGCTCTCATAATATTTGGCAGTAACCATGAAAGCACAGTACTCTTATGATTCTTGTATTACAGCAGTCCAGTGGGGCTCCTTTGTCCCAGATATTGCAGTGGATTACCAAAGTTGCTGAGCTACAAGCCCTGGTTGCCGAAGGCATAAAGGAAAACCTAAGGTATCTCTCTCTGCCTGTGACTTTAAAAAAGCCTTCTGTATTCTCTCTGAATCTTGCTGGATATTGGGAACCTTTCTGGCACTATGACATGCCAACTGGTACATGCAAAACACTTCCTGTGCAAAGTAGTTTGTGTGAATTAACTCCACCTTCATTATACAGTAGCACACTGTCCATATGAGACAGGCATGTTTTGATAACCTGCTCTTATGGAGGTCATTGCCAGATATTATGATCCATTTTAGAAATGTAGATTCAGCCCAGTCTGTGATCCCTGACACTCTATTACTAAGGAACATACTAAGGAAATGTTACGAGCAAGGAGGCTTATAGCCCATAGTAGCTCCAAATATTACTTATAATAGGTCACATTTTTATTTGACATTAAGAAGTTATCTAATCTGCTTTTAAATGTGCCTTATTATTGATAATAATCAGAGAAGTAGGTAACGAATTCCATGGATTAACTACTCTTTGTAAGAAGTAATATGCTGTCTTTTTAGATTTAACTTTAGCTCTTTTCTGTGCAAAGTTAGCACAATTATGCCCCAACACCAAAGGGAGAGGGGTAACTATGTCATATGTAAATTTATCAACAATTGGTTTCACATGCTTCTTACCTGGGGTACTGCTGATCTGACTGCTTTCAAACTGGAAAGCATACTGTGTGTAATTTATTTAGTTTTTGTTTACCGGGTAAGGTGCACTAGCCATAGCAATGACTATTTTCAGGCACGACCCGGGAGAATACAAGAACAAAACATTTTTACAATAGACTTGAAACAGATCATATAGACAGAGAAATACAATACAATATTTCAAAACAGCGTAAGTAATGGGAACAGGTCGATACAAAGTAGAACAAACAGGTTTACAATAACAAAAATAGGGTAATAATAAAATTAAAGGTGGGCAGGCATAGTAACAATTATAAACAATATGGTAGAAAACATAAGTTAAGCTAAGTGAGCATATCAGCAGGTAGTCAAGGGAGATGGAAAGCAAAAGAAAGGGATAATCGAAGTGGGGGAGGTGTAAGGGGATGAAAGGGTGAGATGGGGATAAAAGATTAAGATAGAGTTATGATTGTAACAAGCTAGGAGACAGGATAGTACTGAGACAGTCAGTTGAGACAGGGAGCAGAAGGAGGCTTATTAGGTAGGGGAAGAAGTGAAAAAACAAGTGCTGTGCTGGAGGTTTGAAATGGGGGCAAAAGCATGGGACGGCAAGATGATCACGCAGCATGTGTTTGAAAGAGGCATGGGAGGATGCCTGACATATGGGTAGAGCGAGTGTTTTCCATTTTTTTGGGGCATTGCAGGAGAAAGCGCTCGCCCCTTTAGAAAAGTGTTGTGTAGGGATGATGACATGGGCTTTGGCAGCAGAGCACAATTCATAGCTGGGCAACTGATTAAGGAAGAATTCTGCCAAGGATTTAGGAGTTTGATTCTGGATGATGCTGTCTATGATGGAGCAGAGTGCATAATCACGTGAGGCCGCCGGAGAAAGCCATCCAAGCTCAGAGTAGAGCAGACAGTGGTGTTTCAGCCGATTAGAGGAAGATGCATACCTACAGATATTATTGCATGCAACTAGGGTTACCACCTTTTAAGAAGCCCAAAGTGGGACATTTCTTACTGAAACATGATTTTTCACAGGACAGTACGTAATCTCGACCAATGGAACAGACTTGTTTTCTCTATATAATCAGAATTAAGACTAAGTATTGTAGTTTCTTAGTTGCTTCTATTGTTTCTTATCATTTTAAGGTATTTTAGTTAAGGTATTGTAGTTTTCGGCCACATTTAGTGGAAAGTTAGAAAATATTGTTTCTATTATAAAATCAGGACATGTAGTATTTTTCATGTTTTTTTGCAGGACACAGCTGCAAAAATCAGGACAGGTGGTAACCCTATATGCAACATCCCACTTCTGTAGACTAGTCTTACATGATGAGACATAAACTGCCACCCCATATGTGAGTGACAGCAGTAGTACTCCATGGGCAATGGCAAGCCTAGCTGACTGAGTGAGAACATAGCTGGAGCGGAAGGCCATGCCGAGTTTCATTTTAGTCAGCTTGTATGTCTGTTGGATATGAAGATCAAAGGAGAGAGTAGGATCAAGTGTGATACCCAGATATTTAAAAGAGGGCACAACCATGACAGCAGAGCCATTTTTGGTGGAGATACTGAAAGTGGGCTGGGCAGGTTTACGTTTAGCGTTGGAGCCAAATAGCATGGCTTGGGTCTTTGAGACGTTCAGGACAAGCCTCTTTCACCAGCCATTCTTCTAGTTGTATAAAATCTTGGGAGAGTCGCAAATTTATGTCAGATGTTCTTAGAACTGGTGTACAAGACGATGTCGTCAGCATAAAGTAGGGAGGCAGTATTGGGGGTAGTAGAGGTAATATCATTAATAAAGAGGGAGAAAAGCAGGGGACCAAGGATAGAACCCTGTGGAACACCTATATTTATGGTAGTATAATCTGATAGGGTAGAGTTGAAGTTAACAAATTGTTTACGGTCTGTCAGATAGCTGTCAAACTAGGCAGTCACACCCTGTGAGAAACCTAAAGATCTTGGTGTGCAGAGAAGAATAGGGTGAGCTACAAGGTCAAAGGCTTTGGTCATGTCTATGAAAATTACCCCTGTAAGGAGACCAGAGTCCATGGCTGCTATATCAGAGGTAAACTTGAGTAAGGCAGTGGTGGTACTATGACCCTTGCGGAAACCATGTTGTGCTGACAAGACAAGGTTTAATTTCTGTAGATAGTCAATAGTTTGGTTGGCGATGAGCTTCTCCAGGATTTTGCTTAGAGCAGGTAATATGGCAATGGGCCTACAGTTTGAGGGATTTTTTGGTCACCTTTTTTGAAGACGGGGTAATCCTGGTAGTCTTCCAGATTTCAGGGACATGGCTATGACAGAGGGAGAGGGAAAACATTTTTGCAAGAGAAGCAGCTATATAAGGAGCTGCTAGCTTTAGGAGTTTAGGCTCTAGTTCATCTGACCCAGCAGCGGTGAAGTCAGAGATACTATTGATCAGCCTTTGAACTTCGATGAGAGTGACAGATTTGAACAGAAATTTGGGCCCAGCATCAGAAGTCTGGTCATAAGAACAAGGTCTGGGAGGGAAAGCAGAGGTATAGTTAGTGAGGTCAGTGAACTGGGTATTGAGAAAGTTGGCTATAGTGGAGGGATTATTACAATGGACCCCATTTAGGGACATATCAGTTGGAGTTGGGGTAGGAGTAGATCCTAGGAAACATTTTATATGTGACCAGAATTTTTTGGGGTCTCCATAAGATTTAAGTAAGAGATCTTTGCAATATGCACTTTTGGCCCTTTTGATTTCCTTCTTACAGGAGTTTCTGAGGGCTCTGTAGGAGTTAGACAGCAAGGAGTCCTGTGTTTTTGTAGTAGCGCCAGGATTTGTCCCTCTATCTCAGTTTGGTGAGAAGGTCAGACTTTAGCTATCGAATATGTTTATTTTTTACCTGACGGGTAATAAGGGGGCAATGCTTGTCCTGGACTACCAAGAATTGAGTCAAGAAAAAGTTTAGAGTAGTCTGTGGGTCATTGGAGTTAAGAATGGGGGTCCAGTCAACAGCGGCAATGTCCAGCAGGAAAGATTGGAGTAGTTACGAAAAGTGATAAAACAGGGCTGTGAGGGGGAGTGTTTAGGTTTGCCCCATATACAAAAAGTGGGGGAGTGGTCAGTGATTGTGTCAGCTAGAACACCAGAGGAGATAATGTTTTCCAGGTGGTTGGTCATTATCCAGTCCAATAGAGAACTAGAGTTGGAGTGGGAGGCAGTCCTAGTGGGTTCACTAATCACCTGGTGTAGGTTGAAACTTTGAATCTTGGCCTGCAGGGCATGTAGAGAACTACCTAGCCAGTTTAGATTGAGATCACCAAGTAGAAGTACCTCAGTATTTCCAGATAGAAGAAAGGTCTGATCAAGCAGTTCATCTAGCCCTTTCTGGCCACTGGATGGGGGATTGTATGCACATACAATATGTAGTTTTTTGGGGCCTAGTGTAAGGAGGACATGAAGAGCTTCGCAGTGGTTTAGGGGAGATGAAGGGATAAGGGAGAGTTGTAGATGATCTTTACAATAAATGGCGGTACCACCACCTCTTTTGGGAGTAGGTCTATCAAGTCTCAGGAGATTGTAGGAGGGGAGTGAGCACTGTGAGTCAAGGACGTGAGGTTTTAGCCAGGTTTCAGCGAGGCAGGTGATATCCGGTTTGTATAGGACGACCCAGGCTTGTAGCTCAGCATAGTTATGAATTAAGCTACTGATGTTATGGTTAACAACAGTAAGGCCCTTGGCACAGGGGAGTGGATTATGTATATGTGTGCTAGGACCAGGATTTGAGTGTATATCTCCTGAGAGCAGCAGGGCTAGTAAGATGAGATACCACAGTTTATGTTGCAGGAAAGGACATAGGATCTCTGAGTTCAGAGGACATTGCTTAAGTACATAGCAAACCAGCTGGAGCCAGGGCTTGTTTAATAGCATCGGAGTTTGGTCACACCGGAGAGAGGGCAGCTGGAGAAGGCTGGAGAAAATGTTGTGGGGCAAGAAAAGTGGGGTAGACATGGGGGCAGGAGGAACAGAGGGCAATGATAGGTGGAGTAGAGCAATGGAGGGTATAATAAGAGACAGTAACATTAATAGTTTCATGATAAATGGAGAGTTTGAGGTATTCGCTAGAAAAAGGCTGAGTCAGAACTGAGACAACAAGGAAGTGAGCAACCACAGAACAATGGGGTTAAGAAAGAAAATGGGCTAGGAATTGAGGATTTTGTGAGACAGCTGTAGAGAGGGCAATATGAGATGGACAGTAAAAGGAGGGGAGAGCTTCAGAACACTAGAGGAAATGGGATAAGAGAGATGTACAGTGTAGGCGGAGCAATTGTGTATTTAATGTGGCCTGGGAGGGGGAGGCAGGGTGGGAAGAAAATTCACACAGCAGGTAACAGCACCGACTAGCAGATTTGGCACCGGCTTGAGGAGATCTGAGCAGCGGCTAGCCCCAGTCCCAGGGAATCATGCAAAAGGCCCTAGTAAAAGGCGCACCAATCCAGAGAGCTGAGTGGCCAAGAGCAGGCCAATGAGGATCCTCATGTAGTAAAGGCACACCAATCAGTGGCGTCGGTGCCTGAGAAACAGTTAGTGGCCATACCTGGAAATCGAGCCATTTCCGAGGACCCCGGTGATCAGATCGCTGAAGCGGGGCAGCAGCGGTAGCCCACTTCACAAACAGGGCACAACTCAGCTCGGATCCCTGTAGAGAAAGCAGCTAGAAGTAGGGGAGCAAAGAAAAGGTGGTGGTCTGCTGGCCGACAGGTCGACAGCAGGGGGGTGGGGAACAGATTTCAAAAAACAATGGGAACAGTAATTTAGGAGAGACAAAGGTTAAACAGGAGGGTGAAGAAAAAAACCACAAGCAGAGGGGATGAGAACAGTCTAGTGGGGGAGGGTTTAGCAATCGGAGACACAGTGGGTTTGAGTGTAGATAGGGGGATTAGGTTTGAAGGGAAAAATAGAAAAAGGTGCAGAGATTGAGGGTATGTACACAGTAGTGCAAAACAGGCTGGGCTAAACCTAGAGTCATCAGACAGTAATTAAGCAAAATAGTTCAACAGAAGAAAATCATCAAGGTTAAAAACAGTAGCTAAACTCTAGGCAGTTTGGTAGGGCATACAGAGCAATCTTAAGACAAAATCCAAGTATCAGTAACAGGTATAGATTTAGGCATGTAATTATCGAGTAAAAGACAATAGGTTGCAAAATTCACACAGCAGGTAACAGCACCGATTAGCAGATTTGGCACCGGCTTGAGAAGATCCGAGCAGCAGCTAGCCTCAGTCCCAGGGAATCGTGCAAAAGGCCCTAGTAAAAGGCACACCAATCCGGAGGGCTGGGTGGCCGAGAGTGGGCCAATGAGAATCCTCCTGTAAAGGCGCACCAATCAGTGGTGTTGGCACCTGAGAAACAGTTAGTGGCCACACCTGGAAATCGAGCCATTTCCGAGGACCGCGAGGGCTGTCAGATGTCCCTTGAGTCGGGGTGGTGGCAGATGGCCTGCCTCACAAACTGAGAGCGCGCCGCTTCTGGCGCTGATCCCTGGAAATCGAAAGCCATTTTCCGAGGGACCGAGGGCGTCAAATGTTGTCCTTGAGTCAGGGCACATACACTCCCACTAGAAGATCTAGGTACAGCGAAGGACATAGTTAGATGGATGGGATACTGGTTAGGAGGGAGACAGCAGAGGGTTACGGTTGAGAGAAGTGACCACTGCATTGCCATAAGGATTGGTCCTAGGCTAGTCCTTTTCAGTATGTTCATTACGACATGGGAGAAGGAATCCAGGGCAAGAAGTGGCTCTTTAAATATGACACTAAGCTCTGTGGCAAGGTAGACAATGAGGAGGGGGTTAGGGAGATTTTGCAAAAGCCAGAGAGGTGGTCAGAGGTTTGGCACTTGAAATCCAGTGCCAAAAAGTGCAAGGTGATACACATAGGGAACAGAACACAAGGACAGAGCACTGGATGGTGGGGGGTAAAGCTCTGCATGACCTGTAAGGAAAGAGACCTAGGGGTCATCAGTGACTCCCTAAAACAAACCAGTATAATGAGGCCTACAGTAAAGCAAATGGGATGCTGGGGTGTATAGGAATGGGGTATTAACAGAAGAAGGAAAGATGTATTACTATGTCTCTATAGATCGCTGGTAAGACCCCACTGGGAGTACTGTGGCCAGTTCTGGAATCCTTACCCAAGAGAAGATAAGGATAGTCTGGAGATAGTGCATTGTAGGGCAACCAAAATTTTCAGTGCCATCAGGGCAGATGTTACGAGGGTCTGCTCAAGGCGCTGAACATGTGCTCGCTGGAGGCCAGATGAGAGAGGGGAGATATGATAGAGACCTTCTAGTTCCTGAAGGAAACAAACAAGGTAAACTGTGAGGAGCTACTTAGCATGAGTAGCAGATCAAGAACACAGGGGCATGAGTGGAAACTGACAGAGGAGAGTTCAAGAAGGAAGTGAGAAAGTTTTATTTTACAAAAAGGGTGGCGGAGCCGTGGAACAATCCGATGGGTGCCAAAACTATCAGTGGCTTCATACCTGGCTGGGACAGAGTCAAAGGCTTAGTAGTTGCTCAGTGTTATAGCAGTAGGGTGGGGCGCATGGGGGAAAGAGTGTTGATTACAGTCTGTATGGATAATAGGTTTGTTAGGGTTTACGAACAGACTGGATCAGTGGTCTTTTCCTGTTGTAATTATCTATAACATGGATGCAGTAGGGCACAGTTCAGATAAATATTTCCTTCAATATTATGCCCATCTCCTTTAAAATTTGTTCTGAGTACCCCTTTATAAAGTTGTCACAGCAGCTGGTGAAGCCAGCTGCCTGTGACCTGCATGGTGTATAGGGTAAAAAGCTTAGTAGTTACTTAGGGAGGCTAGTAGGAAGACATGGAGCAAGGTTGTGGATAGTGTAGACAATGTATTGAAAAAAGACCTCTGGGTATGTTAGGGTTTTATAAGCAGACTGGCTTGACCTTCCCCCCTCACATTGTGTTTCTATAGGAGGTAGCATTAAAGGCAAAATTTGCCTTCATGCAGACACCAAGCTCTGCTATAGGTTTGACACAGAAGAGGGAAGGGGATGGGATAGGATCATGGACATGAGAAGATCCGGAAAGGCTGGAGAGGTGATCTAGGATCTGGCATATTGGCTTCTTTTTTTAATACTTATATTTTATTGTTTTACCAGAAAACAACATACAGGTAATGCGCCCTACCAGGCATACAGCACTTAGGAACTGGAGCCATTCAGTGGAGTACAGAATAATACAAAGTCTAAGCAGTCTGATTTAAGGAGGTGGTGGTATTTCACCTAACATTATACATAGTTAATCCAAAGGCTGCACCTTACAAGAGTGTGGTGATCATGCTTAAGAGGTAATCCAAAAAAGGTTTAAATTCAGCTAACATGTTGATGTGATCCCAGTCCCAGCACTGTATAAATACTGGGAAAGGCACGCTGAGCCGAGGCTCGTTTCCAGGTGCAACCCAGGGATAAGGTATACACAGGAGTAAACGAAGTATTGGTACAAATAATATCTACAATTTACAAGAGATTAATATAATTAGTGTACAATATATACAAATGTACGACACTGAATATAAGGCAGGAATACAGTGTAAGACAAGTAATATACTGTGACAAATTTAAGGTGGTGGTTTAGCTTGAGACCAGAGGGTAGTCTCCTCAGGACAACAAGACCTGTGGACATACAACAGAAGGCTTGTGTAGGAAAAACACTGAGGAGATGGAAGGTGGGATGAGGATGGAGGCAGGGGGTTAGGAGCATTTGAGACACAGAGGGGAAGGGAGGAAACTGAGGAGTCTTTTGAAAGATGAGAGAGGAGAGGCAAGGCGAAAGCCAGAGGGTAAGCTATTCCAGAGTAAAGGGAGCTGGTATGTGAAGGCGGACTGAGCAGCAGTAGAGTGTGGGCAGGTAATGGAGAAGGTCCGTGAGTCTCTGTGGTGGAGCGAGTAGGTTGTGGGCTTGGCTGGTGAGAGGCGGGATGAGAGATAGGAAGGGAGGGAGTCAAACCAATATTTAGCAATGAGAGAGGCGCAGTGGACAGATCTCCAGTGGGAAAGTGGCGCGAGGGAAAGTGGAGCATATAGGAGGCAGTGATGGGTAAGGGGGGAAGGCAGTGGCAAAATGGCAAAAGGAGTTGAGTAGGGTGTCAAGTTTGGAGAGGGAAGAGGCTGTGGCTGTGTCGTACACTACATCAGCGTAATCCAGCACTGGCAAAATTGTTCTGAGAACTAGTTCTCATCAAGTTGGAAGAGGGAGGCAGGCTTTGTGATGGTAGAGGACTGAGAGTTTAGGTCAGTGTTTGGAGCAGACAGTGTGGATATGAGTACAGAAATTAAGTTGACTGTCCAGCCAAACACCCAGGTACTTGAAGGCAGGGACCAGCTCAAGGGGAGAATTGTCCAGAGTAGAGATCGCTGAGGGGCAGGGAGGGTGGACAGCTTCTGCCTAGAACCAAAAAACATGGTAACTGTCTTTTTGGTGTTGAGTTTTAGCTGGTTTGAATGGAACCAGGATTGTACTCTGAAATCATCTTGGAAATTAGGGAGAACACTGTCTTAGGAAGGGCTAGAGGCATAGATGAGTGTCATGTGCGTACATGTGCATATTAAAGGAAAGACAGACAGTGGAAAGGTCATTTATGAAAAGAGAGATGAGGATGGGGCCAAGGATAGAACCTTGAAGAACTCCCGACAGGATGAGGAGAGGAGCACTGAGTGAGTGCATCACCTGTTTGGACCAATTATTGTTGATTTTGGAGGTAAGAACAAAACCAATCAACTGAGTGTTTGGCAAAGCCACAAGAGTTTTGTTTTTGAAGAAGTAGAAGGTGAGAGACAGATTAAAAAGCTTTAGACAGATCGATGAAGATAGCAGCAGTGATTTTGCTTTGGTCCACTGCAGTGAAGATGGTCAGTGATGTGCAGCAAAGAGATGATAGTTGATTGTTTTCGAAAACCAGACTGCACATGTGATAGGGAGTTGTTAGAGGAGAGGAAGTCAGACAACTTAGCCAGAATGAGGGATTCTTGGACTTTAGCAAAGAAGAGTGGGAGCGAGATGGGCTGATAATTTCCAGGAGAAGATGGGTCACCGTTCTTGTGCAAAGGGAGGACTTTGGCTGATTTCCAGGCACTGGGAACTGAGGCTGTTGAGAGTGAGAGGTTTAGTAAATATGTCAAGGGGGTGACTATTGTGGGGGTGAAGATGTGGAACAGTCTTGGGTGGAGGCAGTCAGGGCTAGATTTGGATGGGATGAGAGAGATGAGCGCAGCATGAACTTCAAAAGGAGAGAAGGGGGAGATTCATTAGGGCATGGGGAAGAGCCAGGTGAAGGGGGGGAGAGTTGGGCTGGGCACAAGAGATGAAGAACTTGTTGAAAATCTCGGCTACGGAGGCTAGGTCAGAAACAGGGCAGTTGTCAATTCTGAGGACCGGGCGGGCTTATTTAGAAGGGGGATCCAGTAGTGAATGGATCATCTTTCAGAAGTAAGCAGGGGGGTTATGGCTCTGATTGAGCTCAGACTGGAAGTAAGAGGGCTTGGACAAGTGAATGGCCTTGGTGCACCTGCTTCTAAGTTGTTTATAAGACTGGAGATCGCTTTGGGCGTGGGATGCTTTGTACTGTCTCCAGACTTTATCCCTGAAATGACACAAGGCAGTGAGTTCAGGGGTGATCCAGAGCTGGTTCACTCTTACTTTCTTAAAGGGTGCTTGTAGGTCCCAGATAATATTAAAGATGTTGAGGAAGTGGGATAAGGCAAGGTCAACGTCCAGGGCAGAAAAGACTGGTTGCCAATCAACATTTGTGAGATAATGCAGCAGGGTGGCTTCATTGAGGGAATGAAGGGGGTGGGACCATATGAATTTGGGAAGGGAGTGGAGAGCATGGATTTTGCGAATACAGTATGTAATACAGTGATCGCTGAGGGCGTCGGAGAGAATGCCCAAGACTGTGATGCGGTTGGGGTGGGAGGATAAAATCCAGTCCAGAAGGGAGTGGTTTTGGGACTGGGGGTTTACACAGGTAGGTTCCTGGATAAGTTGAGAGAGGTTGAGGGCTTCATTCGAAAGGGTGGTGGGCTTGGAGATGAGGAGAGCCAGTCGAGATTGAAGTCGCCTAAGAGCAAAAGTTCACCTTTGGATGAGAGGGTGGAGATGATCCTTATGGCAGAGTCAAGTGAGACCTTAGGAGGGGCATACAGAGGACCAATGTGGAGTGGTGTGGAGAAAGGAATGGATAAGTGGGCAGCAATGAGTTTGTGGGATGAAGGGCTGAATTCTTTGAAGATGCTAGCTCATGAGATGGATTGCCTGATGTACAAGGCTACATCACCTCCTCACTTACCTCTCTCCTGGTGGAATAAGTTAGTCGGAGATGACAAGAAAGGAGTCAGGGATTTTGGCAGATAGCCAAGTTTCTGAAATGCAGAGTATGTCGAGGTGATATTAAGTAATCCATACATTTAGGGCATCCAATTTGGGGAGGAGGCTCCTGGCATTGAGATGATAAATACAAAGGCCCTTGAGTAGAGGGGATGAGGTCTGAGGCAGAAGTCAACTCGGTGAGGGCTGTGGAAGAGGTGAAGGTGGATTGGGGGCGGGAGACAGGGTTAGGTTGGATATCACCAGCAAGAAGCAGGAGGAGGAGGAGGGAAGGAAGGAGGGAGTTTCGATTAGGTAGAGTAGTATGAATAGGTTTCCAGCAGCGGTGAGAACCTCGAGGTTCAGGAAGTAGGAGATGAGCAGTGAGGGGTGGATTAAAGGTACAGAAAGGAAACTGGATGAGGTGTAGGACATTTGGGGGGAGGGGAAGGGATGGGAGGTGTGGGGGCAGGCTGTGAGGGGTGGGAGGTGGGTGCCACAAGTGAAGGTGCTAAGAGAGTAAGTGGGTGGGGTGGGGTGGGGTCAATGCTGCTGAGAGGGAGAGGGCAGGAGGGGATGATGGAGGAAGGGAAGGAAGATGAGAAACAGAAACAGAAGGGGTGGTATAGGAGGAGAGTGGGAGGGTGGCAACATAGTCCAATGAAAGGAGTTCCACAGGCAAGGTTGAAAGGGAGATGAATATGGAAGAGATAAGGCGGGTTAGCAAAGAAAGAGCAGCAGTGGAGAAAAAGGGAGAAATCTACTTGCATGGACAAGAGAACTTTAGCTCCTTTGACTTTATGCAGGCAGTCGCAGAACATGGCAGGCAGACACAGAAAGCATTTAAGCAGGGAGAAAAAAAGTGATGTAGATTTCGGGGGATGAAATGCTGTCTTGACTCAACGGGATGAGCTGCACTGTGGGCAGGAGTCGGAGGTGCAGCAAGAGGATTTAAAGAGTGTCAGGAGTGGGACAAAATTTGGAGTTAAGAAAAAAGCAAAAGCTGAGCTGACTAAGAGCTAAAGACTAAACTAGCAGTAGTCCGTACAGCTTACTCTAGGAGCCAATCAGCAGGAATGCATCACGGCTGTGGCCAATCATTGATAGCAGGAAAAGGCATCAAGCTTGAAAATTCCAGGAGAATCGTAGCATGGCCGTACCTTGAATCCTTGTCAGTTCCGTGGAGGGTGAGGCGGGCGGTGTCTGCTAAGAAGCTGCACTGCAGGAAGAGTGCACCCAGGTCAGGGAGGCTTGGCTCTTGAATCCTTGGCAGTTCCGTGGAGGGTGAGGTGGGTGGAATCTGCTGGGAAGCCACACCGAAGGGAGAGCACACCCTGGTCAGTGGGGCTTGGCTCTTGAATCCTTGTCAGTTCCGTGGAGGGTGAGGCGGCCGGCGTCTGCTAGGAAGCCGCACCGCAGAGAGAGCACACTCTGGTCAGGGGGGCTCGGCTCTTGAATCCTTGGCAGTTCCATGGAGGGTGAGGAGGGCGGCGTCTGCTGGGAAGCCACACCGCAGGGAGAGTACACCCTGGTTAGGGGGGGTCAGCTCTGTAAGGAGAGCATATAGCATAACTATAAAGGTAGTGCACCCCCCCAGCCCCACAAAACCATGGTTCTGGCACCAAATTGGCTGTGCTAAATACCTTGCAAGTTAAATATAGATGAATATAGAACAGACAGTATCAGGCAACAAAATAATTTACAATTCACTAGGGACCAACTCTTATTTTTAGCATTAACATCCCTTACCTCTAACTGTAAAATCCTGCTTTAAGGATATTTTGAAAAAGCTCAAACTTACCATGGTGGCCTTGAACTGAAATAAGGAAATGGAAGACATTCGGTATCTGCTCATGGCACCAAATGACGTCCGTCATTACTGTATATTATCAAATGCGTGCCATCTGGCCACTAGATGCGTTTCCCCACAGGAAAAAAAAAATGAAGCAAGTAGCCAGCCCAGTAACATACAATGCAGCAGCTAGAAAGGAATAAAGATATTTCTATACAATTACAGCCCCTAAAGTAAATTGTTCATACCAAAAAAAAAAAGTCAATTGCTTCAGGTCCTCTTCTCCCTCTGAGTCTTCATCCACAGTTTGTCTGGTGTTAGTAAATTCCCTTTCCAATGCCTCCGCTTTCATTCCTGCTTTGTGAGAATCAGTATATTGATATGTGTGGCCCCCATAATGAATGCGGAGCACTGCAGGCATCAAAACAGAGTGAACCACACCTAGGCTATGCAGATGAGCCCACACCGCATCAAATATATTCCCGTGGGAGTGGGTGGCAAAGGACAGATCAGAAAAGAGGTGCAGTGTGGTGCCCTGAAAGTTGAAATCCTGCAATTCCCAGGCTGCTTTCGACAAGTCCCAAGTTGGCCTACTGGGTCAATATGTCACGCACTTCATTGCGCATGACAAAACCGCGCAACAGGAACAGCACAGTAGGGAAGAGCGAGAGGGTGCAAAACTGTGAAAGGGTGTATGCACAGTAGTACACCCTCTCACTCTTCCCAGGCAGAGGATAAGACCTGTGCTGGAACAGGGGGCCGGTGAGCAGCTGCTGTGGCTTGACAGGATGAGCCACAGGCAGCTAGGAAGACAGGCAGTGTGTTTAGGACTGGGTTTCAATTCCCGGTCCCAGACGCATGGATGTTTTAGTTGGGGCAGTTGGGTGGTGCAGCCTCCCATAATGGGGGGTGCGTTCGGCAGAGCCCCCCCACAAAACAGACATATGCCGCTGGCAATATATTGCGCTGTACTGGCAGCACAGCATATTGCTGCGGCATAATGTCTTGCAACATTATGACCCCGTGCCCCAAGTGGGTACCCCTGGAGTGACCATCAGGACAGTTTGTGGTAAGTTCTGTTGTGCAGGGGCCAATCTTGGGAAATCTGGTAAGCTTTGGTAATAAAGGAGGTAATCCGTGCTCCAGAATCCACTTTAAGTGCACCAGGTAGCCTATTCTGTAGAAAACTCAAGTCAGGCCCTTCACTGCTCTCTGGAAGCCCCAAGAGACGAAGATTCACACCCCTCCCCTTTTTTTTTTTGCTTTGTTTATTGCCATTACCAGAAATAACAATACAAATAGCAACTCATGCAGAATATCTGCATACAGAAAGTCAACAAAATGCCAACATAGGAATTAATGGAGAAAGAACACAATAAGAAAATTCTGCTGTCTGGTACCCGAGGGGCATCTAAAAAGTAATTATAAGTCCATGAAACACACATCCTATATAATGCCAGTCACTTCAATGGCCAGGATAGTGTCCATAGGTAGAATTCAAAGATAAACTTTATGCACTAACTAGAGTGCTGTAACCCTAAAACACAAAATCTGATACAGGAGAAATAAACTTTCACGAGATCTCCCCCCACACACATCTCTTCAAAATAACATACTATGAATACAATAGTGAACCACACAAGAAATAAACTATGTGATACCAACCGCCCTTCAAAGAGGAAGCATATACTGGGAATAGTAACTCATCAGGGAGGAAGGGGGGGATATTAGGTGCTCAGACAGCGATACCAATAAGAAAAAATGATTCACTGCCTATTGAGCATTCTCTACTGCTTCCATCTGATATTGTAGTTGGGTATTTTCCGCATAAGTTTAGCTGTTTTAGAAATTGCTTTTGTCGCCTGAGCCTCTGCCGAAGTCACCGTCCAAGTAGCCATCTCTATTTTCAAATCTTGCTCTCCAAAGCATTTCAGAAGCTCCTCAACTTTGCTGTTGCTTGCTTTCATGGAAAGTGTGAGAGACTGCCAAGGCGGGTCTGCCGACCCAGTTGCTCCCACTGGTACCATGGTGGCCTGTTGCTCAGATGACAGCTGATTTTTGGAGTCACGGGGTCCCCCTTTATTTGAGCGACCAATTGGAAATTTTGATATCCTTTTTTTCCTTATGAAGAGAGGAAAGAGAAACTTACACGTGCGAGGCATAATAAAATAGTACAAACGTATGAAAACTGCCAGCAGAAAAGACCATTTGGTCTATCAAGTCTGCTCGATTTTGCAGCTAGCTCCCTATTCTGCAGCTGCCCATCACTCCCTACCCCCCTCCCTTGACCCTTTTGCCCTGTCCCAGCCTCTCTTGAAGCATCCCACTGTGGGCTTGCAGAGCTGAGATGAAGCACATCTTCTTAGTAAGGTGATCACTAGCACCCTGGCAGCTAGGCTTCAATGCTAAGATCATGCATGTGAGGAGAAAGAACCCAGGGGCTGAGTATATTTGGGGGGGGGGTGATATCACAGTGTCCAAGGAAGAGAAAGATGAAGAAGTAGCAATTACAAGCACCCTGAAGCCCTCTGCACAGTGTAGTAAAGCAATGGGTAAGGCAAACAGGATAATGGGTTGCATAAGTTGGTGGTGCGTGGGTATAAGCAAAGAGAATATGCAGTCCCTATAGATCCTGGTGTGACCGAATCTGGAACACTGTCCAATTCCTGAACCCCTGCCTCGGAAACAATATAAACCAGTTAGAGGTGCAAAGAAATTCCACCAAGATTAATCGGAGGCAGCAGGACTACTCATATAAACAAACGCTGGATAACCTTACTATGTACTCACTGGAGAATAGGAGAGACGGAGGGAACATGACTCAGACCTTTAAATACAGGAAGGGTATCGGTAGAGTGGATTCTAGTGAGTTATTTTGGATCATTAAGAACAAGAACATGAGGGAATAGATGCTGACTGTCCGGGGGCGAAGTCAGGAGGGATGCTAGGAGATGGTTTCATTTAATTTATTCATTTGTTGACCGGGTTGATGCACTGATCCAAGGACTGTTTCCAGGTACGACTCGGGCCACTGAGATGGCTCAAGAATACAGTACATCAGGGAACAAATGCACCAGAGACAATACAATGCACTAGGTAAACAGAATAACAGGAAAACTTATACAGAGGTTGTATTGGGGTGGGGGGGGCATAACACCCAGAGAGTACAAAACAATAAACGGAAATGGCAAAATAAAATAGCACAATGCATGTAAAACAAGTTCACTTGTAAACTTCCTGTTTCGTCAGAGACTTAGAACGCATAAACAGGTTTCACAGAGAGGACGGTGGAAGGGTGGGTGGGACAAGCTGCCAGAGGAGGCTGTTGGTGCAAAATCTGTAGGGAGCTTCAGGAGGGGGTGGGATAAGGAAAGGGAGCTAGTACAGGTGACCAGGGGGAGGGGTAGTGCGACTTGAAACCCTGTACTGCATGTAGCTCTGCATGGAGCAGACTTGGTAGACAACAAGGTCACCTTGTGATGGTGAACTTCTGTCTGGTGCCCATTGTTGAAGTTTCTGGAGAACATACTCTCACCCTGCTATGATGCCCATGCATTGACCACCCACACTTATCGGTTGCTTGACGTCCACGTGAAACCACGTGTGCACAGAGCCACAAACAGGCATCTGTTCCTCCTGAGCTGTTTTGCAGCTGAAACCACTTAAAATAAGACTGTTGCTTTTACTCATGATAAGGTTAGTGCAGACCATCTTTTCACACAGCACTGTTTGGTACAGTAACTTCACTATACCTATGTCAAAGGAAAAAAGGGAAAAATAACTTTTCAACAGCTGATCTATTTTACTATTTTTGTCTAGGGGAATTAGTATATTGGCATTCTAGCATTCTGCAGACCATTTTTATTTATTTAAAAAAAAAAAGAGCCTGTCACACGGCAATAAGACTTCTAACAATGTGGATACAGTTCACTACTCATTCTCTGGCAGTCTTCCTGGAGATAGGCGAATCATTGAAAGTCTTCAAGCTAAGCTCCTCCCACCACCCAGGTGGTATATCCTCCAGCTCTAACCCGTGATATGTCAGATCTTTCTTTCTGCTGGAATGGACAGATCTCCATCGCAGCTCTGCAGCACTGAAGGAATTGGAGTTGCACAAGTGCTTTCTTGACGAATCTTTGACTTTTCATTCAAGTCCATATTCTACTTAAAGTTGCTCTGCAAGTCTTATGGCTCCACTTTGCAATTGACAGTGGAGAGCAAAAAAACAGATGTTTAAGTTCTGCAGCTGGTGCCGGCAAAAAATGTGGGCCAATGACCTGCATGACATGTGCTTGTATTGCCTGAGTAATCAACACGACGTCTGGTTGCAATGTATTCCAGACCATGATGTCCTCCATCGGACTGGAAGGTTCAATTTGGCCTTTATTTTTTACGCCATATATGCTGCCTTTGGGAAAGAATATTAGACTGTATGGACTGGGGTCTTGCTTCTATACAGATAATACTCGGGTGCCCCTGTCATTTGCACCCAGGATGTGGGCTGTGGTTGAAGTGCTGAACAAATGCTTGGAAGTGATCCAGGATTAGATGTTACCGAACTAGTTGAGACTCATCCCAGACAACACTGAGGTACTGTTTGTTGATCCAGGTCATAAGGAGAGAGTGGTAGCTGCCAAAAGAGACAGAGACAGGGTTTCGACATGACTTATGGCTGCCACAAAGGTGAAAAATCTGGGGACCATTCTGGATGAGGGACTGACAGAGGATCAGGTGTCGGCAGTACTCTGGAGTGGCTTTTACCATCTGAGGAACATCAGCAGGATTAGATCCCTTATCCTCTGGTGACCTGGTGTTACTAGTGCATGCATTTGTGATTTCTCTGCTCGATTACTATAATCTTTACTTTTGGGTAATGGGGGTATGCTGTGGCGCCTGCAGCTGGTGCAGAACACAGCAGCTAGTGTGTTGACTGGCCTCTGTGAGGCTTGTCCCAGTTCCCTGGAGCTGTGTGAACTGCAGTGGTTGCCAGTTAAAAGGTATATCTTCTTCAAAGTTGGCACACTAACTTAAAAGGCCCTACATGGGTTGGGTCATGGCTGCATCAGCAGGGACAATGCTAGCATGAACTAAAAGGGCAAAAGTTGCATCCTGTCCAGAAATGACCCCATGTCCCTTTGCAAGTGTGTCCAAATTGATGTACCTACTTTATAATAATATTTAAAGGAAGAGAAAGGTGAACTGTCCAAACTCTGCCAGTGATTGTTTTGACCCAGTAGGTTCATTTTTAGACCCATATTTTTGTACTTTGTCTATTGCATTTTATACAAAATACAATACCAAGGTACAACCACATGTCCGACATCAGCCAGTTATACAGGAGCCATCCAATGGAACAGGAAAAGGTAATCTAAACAATTATGTTCATGGATATATATGGGGGATACCAAAATATATAACCCATATACATTTTCGAACAGCTGCACCCCACAGGAATATGGTGGTCAGTCCAGAAACATGGGATTTCTTCAACCAAAGAAAGTTGATGTGACCCCATCCCACACATATATGTATCCAAACATACTTAGTGTTCTATGCAGCTCTTTCATTAACAAGAGAACTCCAAAACTCCCATCAACATTTTCACTGGAAAAAACAGCTATATGCAGCAAGATTAACTAGCAGAATGACTTCTAATTCAGAGGAACCACAGCTCTTGAACTTTAAACAGTTCGCCAGCCATTACTTTTAAAGAAATAACCTTACAGTCCAAAGAAGAGGAGAACTGATAGGTCAAGATAAACTGTAGTATCTTTGCCACTTAGAAATAGGGCTAAAGTCCTGAGCAAAATATTTGAATAAGGTTCCAATACCTCTCAAGTGCATGTGTCAGCCTCCTCAGAGTGCACTTCGTCCTGTACAGGCCCACGAGCAGCCAGAAACTCCATTTGAATCAACTCCACTCGTTTCCCTGCCTCTGCCAGATCTAAGAACTGAAATGTATGACCACCATAAAAAAATACGCAGATGTACAGGTATTAACGATGAGTGAACCACCCTGAGGCTTCGTAGCTTGGCTGGAACTCTATTGAACTTTTTCCTGTGGGCCCGGGCAACATAAGAGAGATCGGGGAACAAGTGTACGGTATGTCCACCACAATGGAGCTGTTCCACTGAGCAGGATGCTTGTAACATTCGATCCCTCATGGCAACTCCATCAGCAACCAGCAACACACAGTATCTGGGAGGCCCACTGAGCTCAACAGATCGGGAGAATCATGGTGAGCCCTTACAAAATGGTTGCCCAGTTTGTTTCTAGTTGCAGGGCTCCTGGTAGCCAGTCTTTTAAAAGGAGGCATCGAGCTCCTTCTGCCCTCTGGTAACTAACAATTTTAATATTGTAGGCACGCTGAGTGTTTTCCAGTGCCTCCAATCTATAGCAAAGCTGGGCATTCTCTTTCACAACAGACCCACATTTTTTTACGCCAGTGGGTCCAAGTCAACTCATGTTTTGAACACCACAACACTGTCAGTGCCTGTCAGACTTCTGTATCCTCACCTGCCCTTGCACGTTCTCCACTGAGGTGGGCCTCTTAGCAGTACCGAGGGCCAGGCTAAAATTATTAGGAGACTGGTCTTTCAAGGTAGCTGCTGGTTTTGTCGAATTTGCTCCTCATGGCCCTTAAAGAGGCCCCCTCGGTGGAGGCCTTGAAGAGAGGTCTAAAGATTCATCTGTTTATTCAGTCTTTTAGAGAGTAATCAACTGTCTATGCTTTGCATCAAACCAGCTGATAAGTGCTGTTTTTCTTCATTTTAATAATTTATGTACCACATCTCACTTTGCACTTTATGTACGGTGCCCTGGGCCTCTGGGGAAGGGTGCCCTAAAATAAAATTACTACTACTATTACTGAGCCCACCAGTTCTTTGAGGATGTCCTTGATTGCATCATCATCCCTCAAGTCTCTCTGGCTGTTGCACTGATTGGCTGGCTGTCTGGCAGGATCAAGGTGCATCAAAATGGCCATGTCTGAAGAAGCCTGCTCCTTGTTTTAAATGTTTTATTAGCCCCCTTTCGTTTGTTCTGGCCCCCTTAATTTGTTTAAGCCCTGTTAGGTATTGTCCAGTTGATGTGTTGTGGTGTGGAGTTGAGGGTTCACGAGTTGTAGCCACCAGCAGTGTTAACAGTGGGAGTGCTAAGCCCCTGCAACATGCACTCCTACTTGAAATGGTGGCAGTTTATGGCATGGCACATTGTGGCACTGAAGAAGTTGGAGAGGTGGTGTCCTTTGTATCTCCTGGTCACCTGTGCCATAATTGGCCTTCGCCCTGGAAACATGCAGTGGTCCTCCCTCTCCTAAAGAGTGGTGACCCCTTCTCCCCTGGCAACTATCACTCAATCTCTCTCCTCTCCATCCTTGCCAAGCTCCAAGAACACCCGGTTCTCTTCCAACTTACCTCCTTTCTCTCTGACTCCTCCTTTTTAACCCCATTGCAATCTGGTTTACGGAAGGACCACTCTACTACCACCTCCCTTCTCAAGCTCACTGTCTCCATCCTCACCGGGATGGACAATGGCCTGATTACCTCTGCCATCTTCGTTGACCCTGCCAAGGCTTTCAACACAGTCTCCCATACCCTGTTTCTCGACTGCCTTATGGCAGCTAGACTGTCTTCATCAGTCAAGTTCCAGGATACACACTCTCCTCCCCTTCCCATCACCACAGGAGTTCTACAGGACTCTGCTTGGTCCCATTCTCTTCTCCATCTTCCTCAACAACTTGCCCCCAGTCTGCTCCCCTTCCCCCTCTATCCACATGTACTCCAACGACACTGTCTTGTTCACCTCTGGCAAATGCCCCACCAGTGTAGCAACCACTCTACAGCATGACTTCCACCAGGTTCAGCTCTGGTTTGCCTCACATCAGTTAATCCTAAATGCCAAGAAGACTGTCTCCATAACCTTTGGCACTAGGCAGAGACTCTCTAGGCTACATCCCTTACCCTCTTTCCACACCCTGGATGGGGATATCCTTAAGGAGACACCTTCATTCAGATACCTTGGGGTTTGGCTGGACCAGCACCTCAGTTTCTCTGGCCACACTGACTCCATCCTGAAAAAACTGTGCCCCAAGCTTAGTGCCTTATTCAGGAACCATAGATGCATCCCTCCTATGGTGCGGCGTGAACTTGGACAGAAGATGATGCTCCTCATTTTTGACTACTGCGACATAGTCTATGGTGCTGTTCCCAAATCCTCCCTGAACAGATTGGACACTCTCTTTAACTCCTTCTGCCACTTCACTCTTGATGCTCCATCCCAAACTCATCATTGCGACTTCTACCATGCCCTGTCCTTTTCCCCCCTGCTTGCCAACAGGCACCTCGCTCATTGTGCGAAACCCACTTCTAAATTTTGGCTTGGGGAACTCCCCTCTCCCACCTCTCATGCTCCCTCTCTACCCCACCTCCTCCCTCCCTCCCTTAGATCCACAGACACTCATACATTGTTGGTCCCCGCCAATTCACACTCATCAGACAGTCTGGTTTCAACCATCATTTCCCAAAACTTTAGAACTCTCCCCCCCCCCAAATATGGCACTCCTCCTCCTCCTCCCTTGCCTCTGACTTACATAACTATCTCAACTCTAGCTGCTCCTGTTTTAATCCTTCTTAACTTTTTCTTTTGAGCCTGTTCCCCAGCACGTCACCCTGTGTCCCACCCACTTTTATTTATTTATTTAAGGATTTGAAGAAGACCTTTGAGCACAAGCTATTTTACAAAAGTTCCACATCAGGTTGACAGACAATAGACATATTACATCAAGCAGTTATAGAACATACATAGGTTACAATATTAGTGTTATCAGTAGTTCCAAGGAATTAGTACAGCGTCAGTAAAGGATATAGAAAAGCAGTGGTGAGCTACGTGGGGAAAGCAGGGGAGGACTCCTTTTCGAGTTGATGGAAGACTTAGAAAGGGTAAGCAGCCTAGTGTTGGGGCCTTGTCAAAAATAGGAGGGGTGAAAAGTAGCTGGGGAATGCCGAGGGGAAGGGGAAGGTGGCACCAGAGGGAAAAGTGTGACAAAATGGTCATACAGGGAAATGGGAAGGAAGTGTGCAGGGATGGATTATAATGAAGGAGAGTACTGAGGGAACAGCAGGGCTGCATGCTGAAAGTTGCATGGGAGCAGGTTGGCCCTAGGCATGTCAGAAGAGGTTGGGGGGGCAAGAGGGACCAAGGGGGGTGTGGGGGAAACAGAGTGGATGCCTAGTGTCGGTTGAGGGGATGAGTGACTATTATGGAAAGTAGACACTAGCTGTACAGAGGAGCGGGGTGCAGCAGGGCTGCCATACAAACAACTAGGGAGGCTAAGGAGGGGGAGGGACTAGCCTTCAGAGGCAGTCACACACTCTGATTGATTTAAGGTGTTGCCTTAGTCCAGTTTTGAAGTGTGACAGGCATTTGGAGGTTTGAATGGGCCCAGGGATTTCATAAGCCATTGGGGACCCTATAGGTGAAGGTGTGCGTTGTCCAAGCATAGTATAATGGAAAGGTGTTGATAGGGCCCCCCTCATCCTACTTCTGGTGTCATAGAGGGTAGCAATTGGCAAGAGGATGTTGGATACATGGGGGGTGCCCAATAACCTTCTTACCTAGGAGGCAGGTTTGGAACTTGATCCTGTTCTTTTGAGGCAGCTAATTAGTCCATTCATACAGACAGCAAGGTGTGTGTGATGATCCTCAACAAGGGTGAGCCTGCAGGCTTTATTGAGAGCAATATGAACCCTCTTTAGTGCCGTATCCATTGCTGCTCCATAGCCCACCAGGCCATAATCAATGATTGATGGAATGGAGCTGAAGACTGAGAGGCGGGGGCCTCAGGTGTGAGATATTTCCTGCGTCTATAGAGGACACCCAACTTGGTGTTTACTGCCTTAACCACTGAGTTGATGTGTTGGGTGAAGGAGAGGGTGTCATCTAGGGTGACCCTCAGGTACTTGAACAAGTGCGCTTGTTCCAACGGTTCACTGACTGTGTTGGAGATGACGAGGGATGGGAGCCTCTTTTTGTGCCGGGGACTAGATATAAGCATGGCCTTGGTCTTTTTATAATGTAGTAGAAGTTTATGCCTGCAGAACCAGTCCTCTAGTTTGTTGAAAGAGTTCTGTAGTTTGGATGGAGGGCGTCATGGGATGTATTGCTGTTGAGAAGTACTGCATCGTCAGCGTATAGGATAAGTTTAGTATTGCATGTTTTAGGAAGATTGTTTAAAAAAAAAAGGCTGAAAAGTAAGGGCCCAGTATTGACCCCTGGTGGACCCCTAATGATGCTTCTCTGGAGCAAGACTTTGACATGTTGGCTTCAATGAGACAGGTAGTCCTGGAAAAGCATGTGGTATTGGCCGCCACACCCAGATTCTGCAGCTGTGCCAGGAGAAGGGAATGGTTAACAGTGCTGAAGGCTTTGGTGAGGTCAATGAACACTGACCCCACCAATTTTGCCTTTGTCCAGTGCCTTATACATGTAGTCCACATACTCTAAAAGGGCAGTGGTGGTACTATGGTTCTGTCTGAAGCCGTGCTGGTTAGGGCATAATAGCTGGTATTTGTTGAGGTATTCGGTGAGTTGTGCTTCCACTAGCTTTTCCAATGCCTTGGATAGGGGGAAGAGGATGGAGATTGGTCTATAATTGGCTAAACATGTCTTGTCTCCGTTTTTATGCACAGGTGTCACAAGGGCCTGCTTCCAGATCTCCGGGAATTTAGCAAGAGCCAGTGACTTATTAAATAGCTTTGTTACTGGCACAATGAGAACATCAGGTGTAAGGGATAAAAGTTTCACGTACACCCCATCACTGCACCCCACCTCCTGCCTATATCTCTGTCCTATGTCTGCCCCCCCATCTCCTCTTACCAAGGTCCTTGCCTGGTTCTCTCCCTGGCAGGGTTCTCAGCATCCTGGAGGGGTTAGTTCTAAACATGCCTCTTCCTTCCCTTCTCTCCCTTACCTTCCAATCTACCCAACCTACTATTCCTCTGACTTACACCCGCCCTCCTCCCTCTATCGCCTCATTCCAATGTCATTGCCCAATTCAGCCCCTGGCAGGGTTCTCAGCATCTTGGAGGGGTTAGTTCTAGGCATGCCTTTTCCTTCCCTACCCAACCACGCGCCCCCCCCTTCTGTCCCTCCACTGTACCTCACTGCACTTAAATAGGAAGCCCTGGCACATACCTGTATATGCACTGTACTAAATTACCCATACTTTTTTTTTCTGTCCGAGCTGCTACTTTAGCTCACCCTGGTCTTGTGTTAATTGTCTCGCACAACTGGGCTTTGCATTCATCCTTACTGGCAATGTCCTGGCTCCCCCCTCCTTACTTGTTTCTTCTTCCCCAGCTGGCTTCCTCTGTCCCTCTTCCTTGACTTTACTCTAGCACTTCAATTGTTTAACTGTACTGTTCACCTTTCTCTTAATTGTAACGCCATTCCAGAAGTGTGTTGGCGATATTGTTGGCTTAAATCTCTCTACTTAAATCCTTATGTATGTTAACTGTAATTGTATGCATAATCTCTGTTTTACATGCAGTTGTACCCCCTAGGTTGCACTGTGAGACGAGCAAGTTGTTGTTCAGTGTGCCTTTCCTGGTGAAACATTTCATTAAATAAATAAAATTGGGGAAGAGAAGCAGAAGAAACGGCTGCAGAGGCAGAAAAAGGGTGCAAGCGGTGCTGACGACTTGACAGTGCAGCTCTCTGTCACTGCCCCACACACACTGTTTAACAGAGAGCTGCACTGAAGTTTTGCAGCAGCAGTCCTAGATTAGCCCCCACCCAAGGGAGGGGTTAAAAAACGGATATTATTTGTAACTAGAAATAAAAGGTGACTGCTCAAAACAGGGAAACCGTAACTATGCTGCCATTCAGGACATAATTTGATGGGATTGAGGGGGATATTTTCATTAAACTAGGAGCATCACTCCTTTGGAATTGGTTGAGACTTAGAAATCCTGTTTCTTTGAAAACAAGTTGTGTTCAGTTCATCCAGTTTTTACTTCTACTGGCTGTGGTGGCAATGGGAATAATTCCTAGAGGAACACAGTTCAGTACATGCAGGGTATCTGCTGGTGCTTTGTGGTGGGGAGGTTAAGATTTTACATACATTCATATATTTTGTACCCACATTTTCTTTGATACATTAGCCCATCCCATGAGTCTCCGACTACCCCTGGCAATTAGTGTGGTACTGGGTCCATATCTCTCAACTGTTCCAAAGTACAAAGGCAGTTCCCTATCGCACATAACTGCTGTACTTCTCCTGAAGCAGATGCTGCCCAAACAGATAAGGGTCTGTCTCATATTGTAAATTCAAACGTGAAAGCAGAAATTCCATTCTGCGATAAAAAGTTAATCAATGTTAAACTTTGCACAAATAAAAGCATAGTTTCCAATGTTCTGACCTTGTGTCTCCATGCATTTGATAATGTGCCCCACATTTTGAATGTCAGTTGCCAGCACTTCAAGTAATAAAGAAAAAAAAATGTATACTGGTTCTGCTTTCTGCTCTGCAGGTGGTGGATTTTATATCAGCCTCCCCATAGCCACTTCCTCTCCCTTCCCAATCTCCCAGCATAGTACTTCTCACGAGATACCACTGCAAACCTGTGTCACAGGAGGTCCACTGCAATGACATCCATAGTCTTACAGCTGCCTTTACTGGCAGGTGTAGGAGTCCCCAGATCTTCTGCTCTGATTAGGGAGATGGCTGGTTCGAGGACCTATTCGTCCTTAAAGAAAGGCCTCAATGTATTGAATTTCTTCAGCCTTACAAGATCCAGCTGGAACTAAGGACTAGAGCTCTGCAATTAGCGGAGAGTAACATCAGATGACAACAGTGTAGATCACTGATGCCTTGATAAAGTGATGCATCTCAAAATGTCAGCTTATCCCATACATAGGGTGCTTTTAAATATTTAACAAATAAATATGGTGTTACTTAATTTCAGGAGTTAGGGTGTGCATTTAGAGACTTAACCTTTTCCCCCCACACCAAGTGATGCAATCTATGTTTCGCCGTCCAACATGTCTCTTTATCCACAAAGCAATGCTTTGGTGCATGGATCATAATACAGTACATTAACCCATACAAATGGTTTTGTTTTTTTTTCCTTTTTGAAAGGTTAAAACAAGCTCAGAAATGGAGGAGACAGAGGTTTATGTTTTGGGGCTGGGTTCTCTGGGCTAAAAAATGGGCATTGTTTAAAAAAATGTTATTGTTGGGCAGGGCATCTTAAAAATCAATATTTTTAATCATCTTCTGTGTCCCAGGCCTGTTGAGATTGTCTCCCCCCCCCCAGAAATCCTAGATTTGCCCCTGCTTCTACTCACTCCACTCTGAGGAACCTCTCCATCCACTTTGAGAAACACCTTCCTCTGCTCTGACATTAAGCTATCCACTGTAATACAGTCACCCCTCCCTCCACTGTGGCACTCCTCCCTTGACTAGGAGACACCACAGTATCCACACTGAAAAAACTCTCTGCTCTGAAAAACAACCTCATCGCTTTCTGTCATCTCTTCCCTCCACTGTGACACACCCCACTCTCACTGAGACACCTCCCCCTGGATATCAGGCACCCCACCCTTCTGTGGGACACTCCAAGCTGTTATACACTCCGTCACTCTCTGATAGCCCCCCCTTTCTCTATGTTGCAGTTGCTCTCATCTGTTGTGCCCTAGCAGCTCCCAACTCCTCTCAAGTCAAAAAGGAATGCTATGATGCCCCCCCAAAAAACAAATTGTACATTCCTGTCCTTGTTCGCGTTGTAGCCTAGCCCTAGCCAAAACAATCAGCTTACAGTTACAGCTGCCTGTGCTCTGGTAGTGTCTTTGCTTTCCTTTTTGCGTGGTCACTTTCTGCATGCTGCTATTGTACTCTGTTGTGGTTTGCTTGATTGCCTGTTAGAGTTTCTCTTCGTAGGTGGACGACAACAGGTTTTAATGGTTTTGGTGCTGCCCCTGCTTCGGTCCACTTTATAGTGCTGCCACTGTCATTTTGTGGCACTGTTGTTGGGGTCTTTCTGTGTGGCCCCTCTTTAAGTTAACATTTTTCTCCCTCCTTTGCTGATTTCTCCCCCCGCCCCATCCCCTGACATTTATTTTATGTATTCATATATTTGTTTATTTACTGAGTTTTGTTGACCGAGTAGGCCCACTGAGACAAGCATCCCTTTTTCAGGGGAGACCCGGAATGAATTACATGAACGTATAAACACAGCAAACTAACATATAGTAGCAATTGGAAATAACACTTGGTTGTTTACATAAAGGGCAGAGGTGCACAGAACTGGTATTACATAGATTTGGAACCAAATACATATGGAAGATATAACTACAGCTCAAGGGAGGCCAGGCAAATCATGCCCACAATCAAGCAAGGTGGACAGTTACAGGAGGTAAGTCAAGTGCCTAATGGAGGCCAAAGAACACTTTTAGAGGGGGATACACCATCTCAGTGAAGACAGTTGCATTTATTACTCTCTAGTAGGGAGATCTTTAGCCCTTTCTTAACCCCTCCTCCCAGAATGAGCAGACTTGAAGGGAAGGTTGAACATTATTCCATAGTGTTGAGGTTAGAGTGGCAAAGGATCTGTCTCCTATATTGAAACTCATTCGTGGAACTTACAGTAGTGTGTGGATGGAGGACTAGAAAGTCCTTTTTTGGGGCTTGATACAATATCCATCAGGTTGGGGGGTGCAGGGCCTTTTACTAATTTGTAAGCTAGGCTGAGTAGGGAGTAATCTAGTCTACCTCCATGGTGGGCAAGTTGAGTACCTTTAGTACACTGCAGTGATGCTCCTTATTGGGGGGACCCTGTTGCAAAGTGAGCAGCTCTGATAGAGTAATTTCAGTTGCCCTGGCAGCTCTGAGTATCAGGGCACCATATAGCACTACAGTACAGGAAGTAGTGTGGAACTTGAAATCGCTAGCCTAGCTTCTTTGGTTTTGTAGTTATTAAGGTGATAGAGCAGCCCACATTTTTTGGTGCACTGACTTGCTTAAATGCTCAACATGGGGTCTAAGTGACCATTCTTGGTCCAGGTAAATGCCCAGGCATTTTATGGACTCGCAACCTCAACAGGAGAACCATGACTTCTCCTGGACTTACTTGGCTCCAGCTTCTCCTACACCAGTGTTAGGGTGGTGGACAGCCATCATTCGGGATCTGGTGGGAGCCATGCCAGGTCGCTGGTCGGGGCCTGAGAAGGGTCAGAGGATCATGCTGGCCAGTTAGGGTCTTTTTCTCTTGTCCTTCTGGTGCGGAGATGGGGTGCAGTGATGCTAGTGGCTGAGCTGCGCATGCTTCCACATGCAGCATACTGAGCTTTTGCACTGCCTCCACCCGTCGTGTGGTCCCAACATTCTGACCCTCAGCCATCATTGGGGCCAAACTAATGCCAGGCACTGGTCCCACCCCTTCCCATTGGAGGAAAGCAGTCCCCTGGCCTTCCGACTTTGCTCCCAAACTTGGGTTGTTGGCTTCATGAATGACAGCACTACCACTGCACCAGTGGGTGGCCCCACCCCCTATGTTTTTACTCTGAATAGCTGAAGCAAAATATGAACCAAGCCTGAAAGCAGATCGCTAGATTCAGAGTATTTCAAGAAAAAAAATTGTTTAAAAATATTCCATTATATTTTTTAAATACAATATGCAGCATTTCACCTGAGGGAAAAAGGCCCTACTTGGCTTTGACCAGTTGTATTCAAGCTCTCTCATGATAGATCCAACAGGTAGCCAAGTCTACCCAATTGTTTTTCATTTTTGTTTTATTTCCCAGACCCTGCCTAATTCACATTGTTACATTATTACTGTTTTGTATGTTTATATGTTCTTTTGTTTGATTTTAAACATGTATTGTAATTTACCCAATGTTCCACTACTGTTTATTGTACAATACCTTGTGTTCCAACTGTTGTATAGTCTTACAATGTTGTACTGTTTGTACTACCCACATACTATTGTAACTGATCATCCTTCACAACCCTATGTAACCCCCTCTCCTCAGCTCGCACCATGAGATGAGCAATTTGTTGTTCAGTGTGCCCTCCTGGTGAAACATTTCAATAAATGAAATAAATAAAATACATCGCAATCTCTGTTTCCTGCAACCCTACCCCCATGATTCCCTTGTGCCTGTTCCTGGCATTTTTGAACCCAATTACTGTTTTCACCCATACTACCTCCTCTGGAAGGCTATTCCAGGTATCCACCATCCTTTCTGTGAAAACATAGTCGCATCCCTCCTGAATTTACCCCACTCCAACTTCATATCATGCCCTCTTGTTACAGAGCGCCTCTTTCTCCAAAATATACTCTCCTCCTATACCTTATTAAACCCCATAGGGTGTTTGAGTTTCTGTTATATGCTACCTTTCCCTCCTTTCCTATAGGGTATACATATTTAGCTGCTTCAGCCTCTTCTTGTAGGGCTTTTGTTGCAGATCCTGCACCATTTTGGTAGCCCTCCTCTCGACTGCCTCCACTCTATGTCCTTTCTGAGTTGTAGTCTCCCAAACTGTACACACTACTCAAGGGGGGTTCTTAACAACTATTTATATAGTAGCACAACCACCTTTCTCTTTCTGCAAGAGGTACCCCTACTTAAGCTCCCCAACATCCTGCTAGCTTTTCCGACTGCCTTATCACACTGCCTGGCCACTTTTGGGTAAACCGATATGATTATCCCTAGGTCTCAATCCTGGTTGGCCTGTATTGGTATCACTCCACCCATCTTGTACTCTGCTCCCAGGTTCCTATGGCATAGATGCATTGTTTTGCACTTTTTTGCATTAAAATCCAACTACCATACCATTGATCAGTCTTCCAATCTTTCTAGATCCCTGCACATTCTACCCCAGGTGTGTCCACTTTGTTACAAATTATGGTGTCATCCACAAAGAGGCATACCTTCCCTTCCAGTTCTTCCACTATGTCTCTTACAAAGATATTGAAGAGCACTTGTCCTAACACTGATCCCTGAGGTACCCTCTGGTCACCCTCCCTTTCTTGGAGCATACTCTATTCACCACTACCCTCTGTGCCCTTTCTGTTTCCCAAATTCTTATGCAGGTTACCACCTTATTATCTCCCCCCAAGTTACACAACTTGCTTACTAGTCTTCTGTGTGGATCAGTGTTGAAAGCCTTGCTGAAATCCAGGTAAGCCACATCCAGTACTCCTCCCTGATCTAGCTACTTGGTAAACCATAAAAACACCATACGACCCACCTAGTCTGCCCATTTCTCAACTCAGTGCTGCAGCCCCAGATCCTATTTGATCTATGGCTCTCTTGCTCTGCACATTTCCAGGGTACCTTATGTCTATCCCATGCACTCTTTAACCCTGTATTGTTTTCTCTCCCACCATTTCTGCTGGAAGGCTGTTCCACAGCTCCACCACCCTTTCAGTAAAAAGTACTTCCTAACATTACCCCTGAGCCTTCTACTCTTCAGCCTCATATCATGCCCCCTTGTTCTTGTGCAGAATTTTCTCTGAAATATGCTTTTCACCTATATCCTGTTTCCCTGATGTACTTGAAAGTCTCTATCATATCTCCCCTCTCCCTTTTTTCCTGCAGTGAATAGATATTAGAGATTCACCAAGCTAAATGGAGGTAGATGTGCACCACACAGTTTGATGCCTTACCGCCTCTGATTTATAGTTGGCCAAAAAATATCCATCAGCATACAAGTACAATCGTTTTTAAAATTATCTCCACAAGGACACAGGCACTTCCTGGTTCTAAAATCCATCCCCACGCCACCCTGCACTCAGCCAAATTTATGACATGATCACGGGGCGAGCACAGGGACACACACCATTATAGTCTATGGGGGGCACCTTTACAATGATTTTTTTATATTATAATGTCCAATTGGTAATGAACTGTGGGCACTGGTCAACTAACGAGGGTAGGGAGAGTCTAGCTGCAGGAGGGATGCAACAACTGTTCCTGAACAGAGCACCATGCTTAGGGTGCAGTTTTTTATGGATGGTGTCAATATGTCCAGAGAAGTTTAGGTGTTGGTCCAACCAAACACCTAAGTACCTGAAGGAGGATGTCTCCTCAAGTAAAGTCCCCTCAAGGATGTGAAAAGTGGGTAGGGAGGGAAGCCTAGAGAGTGTCTGCCATGTGTCATGGAGACCGCCTTTTTGATGTTGAGGAAAAGTTTATGGTTAGCAAACAAGAGCTGAACCTTGTCGAAGTCTTGCTGTAAATTGGTTGTACTCTCAACAGGACAGGAGCCAGATGCATACAGGATTATATCATCTGCATACATGCGTATAGCGGAGGATGGGGAGCAAACAGAGGGAAGGTCATTTAAGAAGATGGAGAATAGGATAAAGAATAAGTATTTGTTGAAGATGTTTGTCTTTTCTTGATCCACCTCTGTACAGCACCCCCTCCCTCTTTAACCATAAATCCCTCCCTTTAGCTTCCTTTTTTTTTGCTAACACAATGAAAAAATGTCTTGTCCCCTTTGATATTCCCTCGGCTAGTCTTTCCTCAGTTTGTGCTTATGCTCTCCTTATCGCTTTGCTTGCCTCTTTCCATTTTCCCTGGTACACTTCCCTATCCTCTTCTCTCTTGGTCACGTTGTACCTTCTGAAAACCACACTTTTAGCCTTTACCTTTTTTGCTACCTCTTTTGAGAACGACAGTAGTCTCTTCTTTTACTTTTGCTTACTTGCATAACTCAGTGATTTGTTGTCTTCACTATGCCCTCTTTTAGTGTGGCCCACTTTTTGCCCCCCCCAGGTCCTCACTCCCTGTCAGTTCTTTCATGAGGTATTCACAATCTTAGTAAAATTAACCCTTCTGAAGTCCAGGACCCTTACCTTTGTATGACTGGTTTCTGCAGTTGTTCTAATGTTGAACCACACTGTATGATGATCACTGGTCCCGAGAAGGCTCCTCACCCTGTCAGTAGGCACCAGGTCCAGTATTGCTCTATCTCAAGTGGGTTCCCTGACTAGTTGCCCAAGGAATTCCCCCTGCAGGGAGTCCAGGATGTCTCTGCTTCTAGCTGATACTGCAGCAGGGAGGCTCCAATCTACATTTGGCAGACTGAAGTCCCCTACCTGTAACACCTCCCCTTTTTCAGCCATTTTGCCAGTTTCTTCAAACATTACCTTATCTAAGTCCTCCTCTTGTGCCGGAAGCCTGTAGATCACACCTGTCTGACAACTGGCTTGTTTTCCTGACTCAAGGGTAACCCACAGCATCTCTGCCCCTCCCTGAGTTCCCTGCTTTTCCGTTGCTTTTATGCTGTCCTTCACATAAAGGAACACTCTTCCTCCTTTCCTTCTTAACCTGTCTCTTCTGAATAATGTGTACCTTGATGACCATGTCCGAGTCATAGTTTTCAGTGCACCATGTCTTGGTAATGGCCACAATATCCAGGTCAGCCTCCGCCATGATAGCCCCTAGTTCTGGGATCTTATTTCCCAGACTCCTAGCATTAGAACACATGGCCTTCCAGATTTTGTTTACTCCTTGCTTGCCACTTCACCCTTTTTTCCTTTTGTTCCCCCTTACTCCCTCTTTTCAATTGCCTGTTTGGTTTCCACCTTCATCCTTTTGTAACCACCAACTTATTTGGTTTAATTTATCCAATGTGTGACCATCTTCCCCTGAATATCTATACACTCCATCTCTGCCTTTGGTGGGGGTAGTTTTTGCTTCCCCCACTAGTTTAAACGTTCATCAAAAAACATTTAAACCTTCCACTGAGAACTGTGGTCCCCCTTCCAGATGGATGCAGACCATCTCCTCTGTATAGGCTCTTATTCTCACAGGGAAACCCCAGTCTCCAATGTAGCTATACCCCTCCTCTCTGCACCAGGCCTTCAATCATGAGTTGAAAGCCTTGGTGTGGAGCTCCCTCTCCTTCCCCCTATTGCAGACGGGCAGTACCTCCGCAAAAGCTACACAGCATGCTACCTATAGACTTTTTCCTAGCTCTCTAAACTCACACTGCACTGTTGGTGCCCTATCTCTAGCTAGGTCATTTGTCCCCAGGCGGCAATGACATCCTGCTCTTCTTCCCTACTGCCTTAGCTATCCTTAGAATTTGTTTCCCATCCCTCCTGGCTAATGCACCTGGTAGGAATCTGACCTCCCTCTCCACCCCCTTTCCTATTCCCAGCTCTATCCCCCTGACAATAGTCCCCCACCAGTAGTTGCTTCCTCCTCCTATGAAGTCCCCTTTCACCCTCTTTGGGATCTCCACTTAAGAGGACTCTATCTTCTCAGTCACTACCATGGGTGCTTTGTCGTGGCTGTCCCACTCTGTCAGAGTGGTGCATAAATTCTGCAGTGGTTATCGGTTGTGTTTGAGGAATGTGCCTGTGACGCCACCCCCAACCTTCCTGATCCCATCAGCCCCTCTCCCTCAAGCCTACCATAGTCCAACCGCTCCTCCTGTATGGCATCCTTTGAGGTAGTGGTGTCAGACCTGATGGCCCCTGGGTAGGGGGAAAAAGTCTCCCAACTCTTAGTCAATGCAACCTTGAGTTTCGTAACCCTCTCCTGGCTCAAAATTAATGCAGCCTTGAGTCTAGAAACCTTCTCTGCCAGCCCAGAGAGGTGCATGCAGATGGAGCAGCATCGTAGCCTCAGAAGGTCTCCCTGAAGATTGCTGCTCCACAACCACTACAATTCCCCACATTCCCTATTCTTGTTCTCCTTATACTTCCTGTTTTCCCCTCCCCAAATTCAGTAAGAACAAGCTGTCTATAGTACAGGTAACTAAACTATACAACTTATAATTTCACACTTAAAAATATAAAGACACAGTACTGTAATACAGCAGGTGGGTCAGCACTCCGGAAAAAGCCCTGATATAATATCCACAGTGATATGCATCACAAACAGGCCCAGACACTCAGGTAAATTTCAAAGTCTTGGATATCTTTATTCCAAAACGCACGGCAAAAAAGTGAAACAAGTGCAAAAGTCCAAATACCAGGTATATCAGCATCAGTGTGAAAATCCTACATGTGCAGTGAGACTAGAACGCCTCACAACTCTGAAGATGTCATCGTAACATTGAAATGTTTTAGTGGGTCAGATGTTGTTCAGGCGTGCTCCAGGTTAGCAGAGACTCGCAGAACCCATGAGGTTTTTGAACTGCAATTTGGATTTTCTTCCTGCCATCTTGAGGTGTACCAGTCTCGCTGCACATATAGGATTTTCCCACTGATGCTGATGTACCGGGTATTTGGACTTTTGCGCTTGTTTCACTTTTGAAAGATTAGGGATAGCGTGAGAGAGTCAAAAAGACAATCCATAGCCAGCAGGGAATGGGATATAATGAGAGACTGAAAAATCTTACCATGAATTCACTGGAGAACAGAAGGGAGAGAAGGACATGGTAGACATTCAGGTTTATGAAAAGGTCCAACAGAGTGAATGCATGTCTTTTTTTTTGGGGGGGGGGGGCCTCAGAACGTGGGTGCTTCAATCATTGTCATTCCTCTCATCATAGCCAGGCCAAATTATTCATTAGAATTTTATATTTTACCATTATATATCAATTAAATTAGATTATTCAAGAAGGGAAACCAGATCTGCAAATATTTTTCATATTGATCTTCCATTAAATATAAGGCCTTATCGACCCTTATGCTTAGAATGGAATGGATGACATTTTAGTTATCCATTCCAGATAGGTTGGAGGATCAAAATCTTTCCATTTTTGAAGAATTGTTTTTTTTTTTTTTTTGCCACCAAAAGACCAAGATGAAACAATATTTTCTGAGTGTTAGACACCTCATGCCGATCTTCCTGCAAACCAAATACAATTATTACAAGATCGAATGGAAAATCTTGTCTGACTGCTCTGGAAAGGGTTAACCAGATGTTAGCCCAACATTTGCATAATCTGGCGCAGGTAGCCAACATATGAAGCAAAGAACCTTTAGAGTTCATGCATCTCTGGCACTACACAGACAGAGCATTGTCCAATTAATGGAGTCTTGCTGGTGTGAAATAAGTTCTGTGTATTGTGTGAAAGTTAATTTGAAACAATGTATTATTTTTTACTGGAAAGACAGTTAAATTGACCAAGTTGTCCCATTGTACTTCAGTAACAGTTCTCCCTATATCCTTTTCCCATGCTTTTTTTGTGTTTCCCAGCCGCAAAGGAGTAGATTCCAAAAACAAAGTATAGAGCCTGGATATCAATTTTTTATTGGCACAGGCGTTATAGAACAAGGTTTCCAGAGGGGAATCTAATACAGAAAAATCATTTTTATTTTTTTTTAAATACGTAGTTCTTTAACTGTATAAACTGCCACCTTTGATTTTCTGGAATCTCATAGATTTGCTGAAATTGTACGAAGGACATTATCTGAGTGTGTAGATACAAGGTGCCTACAGAATGAATAGCCTTATCAAAGTACCACTTTTTAAATGTGGCATCCTTCATTGAAGGAGGAAAAGAAGAGTTATTATAAATGGGAGAAAACTTTGAAATCTTGTTATTACCACCCATTAACTTAAGAGCCTGTGCCCAAGCTGTGATAGTGGATTTTGTTGTATTTAAAATAGAACTTTTACTTAAAGAGCTAGTGTACTGCTTGGCATTAATAGTAATTTTCAGATGCAGTCAACTATCACTTCCACTATCTGAAGTATTTTTTTATTTTCTGTTTGCTAATTAGTAGATTTTCCACCTGGCAGTACTGAGGTGATGTGTGGAATAGCACTCTGTTTGGAGTAAAAAAAAAAAGTCAGCTCTGTTCCTCCCACTACATCATCAGAAATGAGACCAAACACCTTGAGGCACCACAATCCTTGCAGCCTGAGCAGTGACTTTCACACGCTACCAATCAAAATGCAGGGAATTGTGACATCACTAGTAACCAGGCAGAGCCAGTCCCTGGTGCTTCATGTGAAAGTAAAATCTGGCAGTGAAAAAAACGGTTCTCATTGGTTACTAGTGATGCCATAGTCAGTGTGGTCTCAGTGCTGATGTAGTGAGAGGAACAGATCTGACTTTTTTCCCCCTCCAGGCAGAGTGCTGCTCCACACATCACCCCAGTACTGCCAGGTGGAAAATCTTCTAATTAGCAAACAGAAAAGAAAAATTACTTGAGATGTAAGAAGTGATAGGTTACTACATCTGAAAGATACAATTAATTGCAGGCAGTTTCCAGGCAGTACACTAGCTCTTTAATTGTAGAGGGTCGAGTGATAAAGCTAGGCCCCCTACATTAGATTTTTCTAAACTAAGTCTTGCGATGTAATCTTGTTTATGATAAAACCAAAAATAAACAATCTCCAATTGAGCAGCGAAGTAGTACAGCCACAAATTTGGGCAACCCAAACCTCCTTTTCCTTTATTTTGTTGAAGTTTATCCAAGGCTATTCTAGGGCATTTGCCCAGCCAGAGGAAAGTTCTAATCTGCTTATCTAATTCTCTAAGGAGTCTTTTAGATACGTCTATTTAAGCTAAGAAACACGTTATGTACCAGGGGGCATGCTCTTAAGTTGAAGGGGAGTGGGGTGGTTCTAAAAGGCCTTCAGGAAGTATTACTTCATGGAAATGGTGGGTGGTAAAAGGTCCTTGACAGAATTGTGGAGGTAAAGACAATAGCAGGATTCAAGAGGAAGCAAGTCACAGATAAAGGAGCTACCAGATGGGAAGTGGAGGTAGGGGTAGGGATGACTGGAGTGGATAGAGACTAGAGCATCTTCGATCTTGTGACAGACTGGATAGTGTTCAGGTCTTTTTCTTTCTGTCATTTTTCTATCTTTCTGTAAGTCAAGGGAGGTGGGGACCAAACAGAAGTGTTTTTTTTAATTATATTTTATGCCCCCTTCCTGTCTCTGGTACTTGTCTACTTCAGAGAAGTGTGTTTCAGGGTTTTAAATAATTATCAGTTTTTTTTTCTTGGGACAATACTAAGTGTACAGAAAGCATTTATATAGGTTTTCTAGAAGTGTTATGTTTGTTAAACACAGTGAGGCAAGTGCTATGCATTTTCACAATGTTTTAGAACTTTTATGAGCAAAATGCTAATCAATTTTTAGAGTTAAATAAAACCCTGTGTTTTATAATCCATACGACCAACATCTGGAAAGTTGTAGTCACCAGAATCCATACAAGCAGTACAACTAGAACTGAAGTAACTGCACAGATTTTGAGTGGGTCTCCATGTTCCAGATTTTACCACATGTAGGGTGAGAGGAAGCTGAAACAGCCATCATAACTCATGCCCCCCCCATAAGAACAGCCACCCTGATTCACACAGTGATCCCCCACCTGCTTAAATGGCCCCTTGAGTGGCTACCCCAGAACATTAATGCTCACCCTGAGGGTAGGGATGCTCACCTTGAGGACTGGAATGTCCACCCTGAGGGGTGGAATTCCCCACCTGAAGGGTTGCAAAGATCTCCCTAATGGCCTGAATGATCACCCTCGGACCGAATGCCCACCCATGGTGAAAGAATGTTTACACTTAAGGACACAGTGGTAACCCTGTGTGCCTGAATGCCCTCCCTTGCATGCAGAATCTCTATAATGGTGGCTAGAATTACCATCCAGGCTGGGCCAGAATGCCCACCTTAGGGGCCAGAATACCTGTCCTGGGAGCTTGAATGCCCACCCTGAGGAGCCCAATGCCCACCTTGTGTGTCAGAATGCTGACACTGAGGTGCACACTGCACCCTGTGCACCAGAAGGTCCATCCTATGCACCTGTATGCCAACCCTTTATAACAGAATGTCCACACTGGGGCCAGAATGCATAACTGGGGCTGGAATGGCAATGTTGGCCAGGCCAGAATGCTGACATTGAGAGGCACAATGCCCACCCTGTGTGCTAGAATGCCCACCCTGAGGGTGCCCAGCTTGTGTGCTGAAATTCCCACCCTTGGGTTAGGAATGCCCACCTTAGGAGCCAGAATGCCCACTTGGAGGCTGAAATGCCCATAATGGGTGCCATAATGCCCACTGTAGGGCCAGAATATCCATCCATGCAGCAAAATGCCCACCCTGGGGTCTGGAATGCCCAACCTGATGATTTGATGCCTACCATGTGCCAGAATGCCCATCTTTGGGACAGAATGCCCAGATTGTAGGCTTGAAGACCCACCCAGAGCAGCATAGTGCCCGCCCTGTGTTGTTATTCCCATTGTGGGTGCTAGAATGCCCACTCTTAGTGCCACGATGCCCACCCTAGGGCTGGACTGTCAATCCTGGGGGTTGGAATGCATACCCTGAGGGGCACAGTGCCCACCTTGTGTTGAAATGCCCACAATGGGAGCCAAAATTCCCACCCTGGGTATCAGAATGCTCACCCTAGGGCCTGAATGTCCATGATCAGGGCAGAATGCCAACACTGGGGGGCTGGAATGTCCTTCCTAGGGCCAGAATGACCATCCACTGACTGGAATGCCTGCCCTGCCACCACAACAACCTCTTGCCCCAAGAATGCCAAATCAGCACCTAAAAACAACCTCCTGTCTCCCATGTTATGTGGGAGCATTCCAGCCCTCTGCTCCCAACACAGACTTCTCCCCCACAGAATGTCTGCCCATCCTCAGAACAGCCTCTCTCCCCATGAAACAAATGGCCTTCTGACCCCTACACAGTGCCCACCCTGCCCAGGAATGGCATCCCTTCCCCAAAAGAATACCCACCCTGCACACAGAACAACCTCCTGCCCCTTGTAATGCCCACCCTGCCCCCAGAATGGCTTCCTGACCCCTACACAATGCCCACTGTGCCCCAAGAATGGCCCCCTCCTTCCCAATGCAACATCCACCCTGCCTGCCTACATCAGATCAGGTGGCTGGACAAATAGCATCAATCTGCGCTGAAATAAGTTTTTCGTAAATGCTGGAGTAAAAAGATTGATGGTGCTGGGTTGTATGATTTGAACTGTGCAATGCAAATTTTTGATTTTAAATGATTTTGTGTGCCATGGCACTTTATGCTGCAGCACTCTGCTCATTGGTCAGTTTTGACTGTTTTTATATTACGTCACTCTGCACTTTATGTATTTAAGAATTCGCCTTGTTTGATGTCTACACCCCCCCAATGAAGAGGGTTTTTCACCCTCGTAGCGCTGGGGAACCGTTGTATGTTTCAATAAATTTGTTATTTCACCCAGAAGTTTATCTCCTGTGTGTATCGCTAATTTTAGTTTTTATGTTTGCTTGCATGCATGTGCAAGTAACATAGTGCCACCATATGAGTTTTCTTAGGTGTGCCTGCCCCACTTCCAGTGCCCTGCTCCCTTTTGCAGGCGCAGCTGCACCAAACCAATGAATGTCGGCGATGTCTATGACAGCTGTTCAGATGCAGTGGCATACAGCTGAAAGCAAAAAACCGCTGCAGTCAGTGGTGGTAACGTGTAGGTAGTTTGCATACTACCATTGGCAGGCAATTTACATACTGCCGTCGGCAGTATGCAAAGCGCCTACACTCTGCACTGCATCTGTACAGCTGTCATAGACAGCTCCATTTTTGTCTACTCCCCCCCCCCAAATAAACACCAAAGTAGCCGCTGGGAGCCCACCCCAGCATGCTCATGTGTCCCCTCCAGCACACCGTGTAGCGTGGGGTGCCCAGTCCCCTGTCGGCTCCACTGTCTCTCCCCCACAACCAGACTTTGACATGCCACGCTGGGGCCCACCCAGTGTGGCAGAAATCTATGGACGGAGTGCCCAATCCCCGCCTGCTCCACTGCCCCCAAAACTTCCAACTGCCACACTGGAGCCCACCAGCGGGCAAAAGTCCCACGAGTCTGAAAAACACCTGAAAAAACGGTCCCTTGTTGACTGCTCTCCCAACCTCTGCGACCACCTTCACACCCTTCCCACACCCCCCTGACCCCATACTTACCTCCGGAAGGCCAGCGCGACGATCTTCGGTGCACCAGGAACACATCTGCAGTCTTCAAAGCTGACCGCAAACTGAAGAAATGCTGGTAAGCTGTATTATGGCATAAATGGGTTTTTTTCAACTTTGGTGCATATCTCTGCCATTTTTGGGAATTTGTTCACCAAATTTTCAACATGGCATTCTTGGGGCCCCACCTCATGAACTCAGTCACTTTCATTTTGTTATTCGGTCCTGAAAGGTGATTTTGCAGTCACTCATGGAACCACCTTTTGGGACTGGTAATGAAAATGACAGTGTCTGATTCATGAGGTAGACCAAAATCCTATGTTGAAAATTTGGTGGAAAAATGCCCAAAAATTACCGTTTTATGAGGTTGCATTGCGCAGTTCCTACACACACTCGTAACTTTGAGAATTCTTAATATTTTCACTCCAGATTTTCAACATTGCCATTTTAACACACCACCTTATGAACAGTCTAGCTATCATTTTTCATATCTCACCCAAAATGTGTGTTTTGCACATGTAGCGCACATTAGCGCGGTCGGTGTGCAAAATCAATGTTCGGGACACATGAAGAAAATCACAGTGACACTGGTCATGAGCAGAGGTGTTAAAATGGCTATGTTGAAAGTTTGGTGACGAAAGTCCGTAAAATGACTGTTACGAGCGTGCATTGCACAATTTCCATGCACCCTCATAAATTCACGAATTTGTAATAGTTTCAGTCCAGATTTTCAACATTGACTTTTTTCCACACCTCCTTATGAACAGTACAGCTGTCATTTTTCACACCCTGGCCGAAATGTGTTTTCACACTTCCGGCACAGAATAGCATGGTCGCTATGGGAAATTAGTGTTCGGGACAGATTACAAAAATCACAGTGACACTGTTCATGAGTGGAGGTCCCAAAATACCTATGTTGAAAATCTGCTGTAAAAAAAAAAATAAAATCCCTAAACTACTATCATTACAGGTGTACGTTGCGCAGTTTCTACGCACGCTCGTGACTTCAATTTTTGTATATTTTCACTGCAGATTTTCAACAATGCCATTTTTTACACTTCCTCATGAACAGTACACCGGTCACTTTTCACATCCTGTTCAAAATGTTTTTTTGCACCTGTGGCACCAAATGGCACAGTCACTCTGCAAAATCACCTTTCATGTAACGAACTGATAGTGTCACTGTTTATGCGGTAGGGTCACAAAAAAACCATGTGGAAAACTTCAAGTAAAAGTACCAAGAAACTCCCAGGGCATTAGGGGTTTCGACCATACCGCCTTACCCTGTAGGGACTGACAGACGTCAGGGGTGTGACTTGGGATTGATGACAGTAATGCTCATGCTATTTCACCTCCACCCAACCCTGCAGCCAGTGACAGGCATCAAGGTGCACCATGGACCCTTTGCCCCCAGAGTTCACCCCATTCTCCAATACTGCGCAAATTTCAGCATATTTCCTTATGGAATGAGGTGAATGTAAAGCCCAAACTCTCCAAGGCACACTTTGACACTTGTCAGTGTCTGAAGGGTAGGGTGAGGTGAAATGTCGTGACCATAATGGGCGATGACCCAAAGACACACCCCAATGCCTGTCCATCTCTGCAGAGTGAGGGTGGCATTGGCATCAGTTCAATACTTCAATGCCATTCCTATACTGCATCTGTCTAACTCATGCACTTCCACTGCTAATGCCAGCAAGCAAACATTTGGCATTGACAAATGCTTGTTTCATGTTGTGACCGCTGTTAAAATGCAGATCCACAGAAGTGACTGTTCAGCACGCATGTTTTGGTGTTTTAAATATGTACTGTTGGCGTCCTACAAGCATGGCTGCAGTCAGTGGTTTTAACCATTTGAAGTTATAATTGTTTTCAGGCGGGCGCTTTTGCACTGTGAGTCTTAAAAAATTACATGCAAGTGGCCAGTATTGACTGTAACTGGGTCTCCTGTGGAGGTGACCAGTGGAACATACACTTTGGTGTCTCTTTGCTTCACACTTCTGCTAAATTGCTGAACTGTTAAGTCAAGAAATACCTGCGCTGCTCATGCTCTCCCATCAGATTGTTTTGTTTGCAAATACTTAACATTCTAGCACCCATGCTGGGAAGAAATGAATGAGATGGGAGATCCAGAAGAGGCAATATGCTCAGAAGATGATGAGGAAGCACCTATTGCTCAAGAAGTGTCTTGCTTGAAGTAATTATAGAAAAGAATTAAGAGAAGACGAACAAGGAGACCCCCCCCTACAATTCCCACTGTAGGCGAACCACTGGAATACACTGCAGAATTAAAACCTATCATTACAAAGTTAGAGAAATTGCTAAAGACAGAGCTATCTTTGTATTACAATATTGACAGTTTTAGAAGGGGAGTACCAAACCAATAAGTGGGTTCCTCAGGGGCTCCGTTTAGATAGCAAGCCAACTGTGGGGATCGAGAATTTTAAACATAATACAGAGTAGGAGACATCTTTGGGAGTCTGTTCTGATGAGCTAATTAAAATCTTGATTAAAGAAGATAGATCTAATTATGATGAAGTTAAACAGATTGAGACAATACAAAGAGATTTAGAGCCCTTTAAAACCCAGTCACTGTTTAAGATAAAGGAACGGGAATTAAATAAGAACATTGATCTGTTTGAGAAAGAAACAAGATGTAAACAGATCAAACACGATAGAGACCTTAAGGACTTTATTCTGGGACAAGTTTTTATTTGAGGAAAGACTAGAACGTACTACAAATAGGTTGGAACTCAAGCCGCAGTGCTTCTAGGAACAGAAGAAGAAGAAGAGGCAGCAGTTCAAAAAACTGGAGACAAAAATTAGGGATCTAACAGAGGCACTGAACAAAAGCATCAGGAAATAGAGTTGCTAGACGAACTGCCCAGTGCATCAGGTACTGCTGGTACCTCAATAAATATAAACTTTTTTTTTTTTTTTTTTTTTAGACAAAAAGACACGGGAAAACGTAGAAAAACATGAAGATGCAAACGGGGTGGTCAAAAACACAAAAGAGGACAGGACAAAAAGGTTGACTCAGTCCAACAACCAGAAGAACCAAGAGAGGTCTTAAATTTAAGCACTCATACATTTAACACTACGGAGTTGAATGTTTTAAGCAAAGGTTTCTCCTTTTTGCCATTACCTAAAGTGAACAGATTTAAACTGCAAGTAGAACTGTTCAAAATATTTAGAAAAATTAATCTAACCCATTTGTTTTGCATCAAAAAACATGGGGGGACAATTATTGACGATAAATGAAAATCAAGACCTAGACTGATTTATCACACCTGAATAGGAGCTCTTGACTTAGACCCAAATCGATTTTTTGCCCTAGAGTATTTGACCCAGCTATACATACTTACCAGAGAGTAGTTGTGAAGGAAACTAATGCATTGTTTTCTAAGAGATGGTACCACAATAATGGTTATCTCTCAGCATCAGAACACGAAGCCCTGAAACACTAAAAAAAAAAAAAAAAACTTAAAAAAATGTTATATTTAAACAAGCGGGTAAGGGCAGAAATATCGTTATCCTGGACAAGAAGGATTATACATAAGAAGCAATTTAGATTGCTATCAGATGCTGAGACACATGCCATTTTAACCAAGGATTAGTGTTGCTTAGATAGTATCCTAGAAATTAGGATACCACCAGATACCTCCCATTTAGCCAGATAGTTGCTGTGGTAGGACAGTAGTACTATCTGCCCTTGGATCCTACCCTCTAGGATCCAGCTCAGATCCTATCTGACCTAGGATCCCTGGATCCTAACTAAGATCCATCACTATCTGACCCTGGATCCTAACTATTTGAACAGCACTATCTGACAGATAGTGGTAGGATCCACAAAAGCACTATCTGAGCAACACTACCAACATAGAAGCTGATGGCAGACAAGGACAGCAAGGCCCATCCAGTCTGCACATTTTTTTTTATCTTATGAATGTGCCATAGGCCTTTACTCTGTTAATGGTCTATTTATTCATACTCATCTGTATTGCTCCCTTGTGCCTGTCCCATACCAAGGATCCAACACTACAATTCCATACACATCTTTTCTGCATGAGTGATGAGGCTGCCTGGAAGTGGTATTATTACTGAAAAAGAAAGCAGTGCATCAAAAATTTCGTCCTATACTTTTTGCTTTTTTCAGATTGCTACTTACCTCCTGACTTGTATGATACCCTTCTTTCCACAATTGGAGTCTGCTCTAGTACTTTTTTATGTCTGCCTGCACACATATGCAAGAAACATATTGGGGCAGCTTGCTGCAGTAGCGAGTTGTGGAGGTGCAGCAGTGTTGCCCATGCAGGCAGACCATTTTGGGGCTGGTCTGTGTGACACCAATACAGGATCATGCTGTCTATGACAGCAGTAGTGTAGCTTGCCGCCAACTTAACACAAACCGGCCGCTGCAATCAGGGAGTGCCCAATCATCAACAATTAGCTGTTTTTGCGGGGGTGGTTCCTGACTGCAGCAGCCAATTACAGCTGCATTGGCTGGTGTCCCCTTTCAATAAACATGGTGGCAGCTTCTCTGTCGGCCTCTCACAGTCCCCACGAAGCCGACGGACAGCTGCCACCTCTCATAGTCCCTGTTAAAAGCCAGCGGTGCCCAATCCCCTTTGAGCATGCCCTCTCCCAGTTCGTTTGCCGGCAGGGTAGCCCAATCCCGTCGAATGATGCCATCCCCAATTATTCCGTGCTGAGGGGGGGTGCCCAATCCCCCTCAGCTCATGCGCTTCCCCCTCAGCACACTGTATGGTCGGGGGTGGTCAGTCCCCCCCAACAAACACCCAGGTGGCACACTGGGAGTCCACCCCAGCATGCCAAAAGCATCCTGCGTTGTCTTTTCTTTTTTTTTTTAAATCCTGTTAAAGAAAGAACAGTCCCTCATTAAGTTCCTTGCCACATCCCCAACTCGCACCCACCCTCTGTGCACCCCACCTCCCCCTTTCCCCATACTTGCCTCTGGAGCCCGACGCAATGATCTTCAGTGGACCGGGAACATGCCTGCACTCTTCAAAGCCGACCGCGAACTGAAGAAATGTCGGTATGCTGTATATTGGCATAAATGGTTTTTTTTCAACTTATGTGGAGATCTCGGCCATTTTTTTAGACTTTTGGCACCAAGTTTTCAACATGGGGTTCTTGGGACCCCTCCTCATGAATTCAGTCACTGTCATGGTGTTATCTGGTCCCAAAAGATGATTTTGCGGTCACTGCACAGAATCACCTTTCGGGACTGATTTAACAAAATGACAGCATCACTGTTCATGAAATTGACTCTCAAAAAGCCTATGTTGCAAATTTGGTGAAAAAATTCCAAAAAATGACTCTTACAAGCGTGTGTTGCACAGTTTCCACGCACACTCATAACTTCACGAATCTGTAATATTTTCACTCCTGATTTTCAACATTAGCATTTTTTCACACCTCCTTATGAACAGTACAGTTGTCATTTTTCACATCCTGGCCAAAATGTGTTTTTGCACTTCTGGCACAGAATAGCATGGTCGCTGTGGGAAATCAGTGTTTGGGAACAAATTAAGAAAATCACAGTGGCACTGTTCATAAGCAGAGGTCCTAAAATACCTATGTTGAAAATTTGGTGACAAACGTCCATAAAATAAGTGTGTTACACGCGGGCATTGTGCAGTTTCCATGCACCATTGTAACTTCGCAAATTTGTAATATTTTTACTCCAGATTTTCAACATTGGCATTTGTTCACACCTTCTTATGAACAGTACAGCTGTCATTTCACACATCCTGTCCAAAATGGGTTTTCGCACTTCCGGCACAGAATAGCGCAGTCACTGTGGGAAATAAGTGTTCAGGACAGATTAAGAAAATCACAGTGACAGTGTTCATGAGCAGAGGTCACAAAATGCCAATGCTGACAATTTGGTGAAATAATTCCACTAAATGACTGCATTACGAGCATGCGTTGCACAGTTTCCACGTACACTTGGAAGTTTGATCATTTTTAATATTTTCACTCCAGAATTTCAACATTGCCATCTATTCACACCTCCCTATGAATGGTACAGCTGTCATTCTACATATCCTGCCTGATCTGTGTTTTCGCACATCTGGCGCAGAATGGCACAGTCGCTGTGGGAAATCAAAGTTTGGGACACATTAACAAAATCACAGTGCCACTGTTCATGAGCAGAGGTCTCAAATGCTTTCATGAGGTGGTGGTCATAAAAAGGCCATGTTGAAAATCTGTAGTGCAAATACCAACAAACACCCGGGCTGTTAGGGTTTCTAACCATAACGTCCCACCCTGTACAGACTGACAGGCATCAGGTGTGTGCCTTTGGATTGCCAGCTGTAATGCTCATGCCATTCACCCTCACCCCCCACCCTGAAGTCAGTGACAGGCATCGAACTGTGCCTTGGACTCTTCAGCCCTAGACTTCACCCCATTCTCCTATACTACATCCATTTCAGCATATGTCCTTATGAAATGGGGTAACTGTGAAGCTGAACACCCCAAGGCACACCTCAACACTTGTCTGTGTCTACAGGATAGGGTGAGGTGAAATGCCATGAGCATTATAGGCAACAACCCAAAGGCACACCCCAGTGCCTGTCCATCTCTGCAGGGTGGAGATGGGGTTGTCATGAGTTAAATACTTCACTGCCATTCCTATTCTGAATCTGTCTAACTCCTGCATGTCCAATGTTAATATCAGCAAGCAAACATTTGTCATCGACAAATGCTTGTTTCATATTTGAAATAATAAAAGGAGTGCTCCTTTTAATATGGCTTGGACCAGGTCTTCATCAATATTCTCAGCTGTTTTTGACCATCAATTGTTTCAATATCACTTCTGTTGTGCCTAAAATGAGCTACCATGCAGCACAGCAGTGCTCACTGACCTTATGGAACAATACGTGTTCAAAAACAGCTGTAAATACTGATGAAAACCTGGTCCAACTCATTAACAGGAGTGCTCCTTTTATTATTTCAGACATGAAAAAAGTACTAAAGAAGACTCAAATTGTGGAAAGAAGGGTATCATATATGTCAAGAGGTAAGTGGCAATCTAAAATCACATAAAAAAAGTATAGGTCAAAATTTTCACTAGATTGATGCACTGCTGATTTAAGGTGGAAAATCTCACAATTCATCCTTCTATCTACCTAAAATGCATACAAATATGGAAAAAAAAAAGTCGGACCATCGTTTCAGGCATAGGGTCTCTAACAAAGAATTTGTCTAGAGTCTGCAATTTTTTTTCTCCAACCATTAGTTTTAAATTTACCTTCCTACACTCAAGATTATTTGCATATTTTGGAGAAAATGAACAGTATATACTGCCAACATGATTTTATTTGGATTTCAGTGGATGTGAATTCACTTTATACTTGTACCCCCCACCACCTAGGTATAAAGGTATTAAAGTTTTTTCTCTGTGGTGCGGCATACACAGACGGCCCCCCCCCCCCAGTGTTTCACAGATGCTGCTGAGTTTATTTTGAAGCATAATTATTTTATGTTTAATGGTAAGCTTTATTTACAAAACAGGGGAACAGCAATTGGTGCAACAGTTGCACCCACGTATGCCAAACTATTCCTTGGGTGATGGGAGAACAGGTATATTTTCAGCACTGGAAATAAATTCTTAGGCAGTATTCCCTTTTGGAGTCGTTATATTGACAACCTATTGATAATTTGGCAGGGCACAGAAATGGAAGTCAAAACCTTTGTTGAAGGGTTGAATTCTAATGACATGAATCTGAAGTTCACGAACAAAATTTAAAAAACTCGAATCGATTTTTTGGATTTGACATTGTGTGCATCCACAACTGGGAAAATAGAAAGCTCATGTTATAGAAAGGAAACTGCAGGCAATTCTATATTGCATGCAAAAAAGCACCCACCCACCAGCATTGATCAATTCTACACCTTACGGACGGAAATTGCTCATTGGAGCAGGATTTTGAAACACAAGCCAAAGATACATTTTAAAAGGTTCTCTGATTGCGGTTATGATGTCAGTAACCTTAACAAAGCATTAAGGCAAGATTCCCAAGGCAGACAGACTCTTTTGAGATCAAACTGAAGAAAGCAGAGAGTGACAATAAACTGATTTTCATCTTCGTCCTCAGTCTTTTATTGTTTAACAAATTATGTTGTTACAATTTGTTAAACAATTTATAAATAATCAATGAATACCCACTGAAAAAAGTATCCAATAAAATTCCATACATACACTAGTGTTTAATACTATCAATCTCTAATTACACAAACATCTCATTCAGTTCATAGCTGATTCTCTCCCTTCTTTCCTTTCACTATACAATTTCACACAAATGTAGACATTGCTTCTCGATTAAACATAAAAACATAGAATTTGACGGCAGATTAGGACTGCTTGGCCCACCCAGTCTGCCCATTTCCCTACCTAATGGATAAGTTGCAGACCCTAGTTAACCAGCAGCCTACTTCTTTCTACCCCCACCCGTTAGAATTGCCTTATGACTGTCCCATGCATGCTTGAATTACTACCTCCTCTGGAAGGCTGTTCCATGTATCCACAACCCTCTCTGTGAAAAAAATACTCCTTTACATTACCTCTGAGCTGCCCCCCCATCTTCAAATTGTGCCCCCTTATTCTTGCACCCCTCTTTTTTTGAAAGATTCTACCCTCTTTGACTTTGTTGATTCCCTTGAGGTACTTGAAAGTTTCTATCATGTCCCCCCTCTCCCTCCTTTCCTCGAGGCTATACATATTAAGCTCCTTTAGTCTCTCTTCATATGTCTTCTGGTGCACACCCTGCACCATTTTAGTTGCCCTCCTCTGGACAGCTTCCATCCTGTCTGTCCTTGCGGAGACTGGATCTCCAGAACTGCATGCAGTACTCCAGATGGGGTCTCACCAGCTGTCTGTACAGAGGGATAACAACTTCCTGTTTTCTACTGGTGATGCCTCTCCCTATGCATCCCAGTATCCCCCAAGCCCTCCTTGCTGCCCTCTCACATTGCTTGCCCACCTTTAGGTCATCTGATATGACTACCCCAGGTCCCTTTCCATTTTGTTGTTGTTAGTATTTCACCCCCATTGTGTACTCTTCCCTGGTTTTGTTTCCCAGGTGCATTACCTTGCACTTCTTAGCATTAAATCTAAGCTGCCATACATTTGACCATTCCTCTAACCTTGCCAAGTCCCTTCTCATCCTTTCCACCCCACCTTGTGCATCAACTCTGTTGCAGATCTTTGTGTCATCTGCAAAGAGACATACTTTTACTTCCAGTCCCTCTGCAATGTCGCTTATAAAGACATTGAAGAGGACCAGTCCTAATACTGAACCCTGCGGCACCCCACTAGTAACCCCCCCTTTCTTCAGAGTGGACTCAATTTACTATTACTCTCTGTGTCCTATTCTCCAGCCAATTCTTTACCCAGGATGTCATTTTGGGACCCACTCCAAGGCTGGCTAACTTGTATATTAATCTTTTGTGTGGGACTGAGTCAAATGCCTTGCTAAAGTCTAGGTAGGCCATGTCCACTTTCATGAATGTAATCACAGCCTCCAATATTTCTACTGTTTGAGCATTCATAATCTTTTCTACTAATGTCTGAGGATTCCTTTCCAAAGACTCTAAAATGGGCCTCAAAATTTTTGTTCTTGCCTTCTGATAAAGTGGACATTTAATCAATAGATGAATTAAATCATCTTCCTCTAAATTACATTTACATATCCGCTTGGAATCCTTCACTTTCATTAATCTATTAATTCTTTCACTTAAGAAGTATTCAAATCTATATTTAATATAAGGATTTCTTCTAGCTGGATCTTTAAGAATTGTTATATATCATTCCTTCCAAAAAATCTTCTTGTTTGCTACCAACCATTTACTGATCTTATATTTTGAGCATCTCTCCATGTCCTTTTGCTTGAATATGTCTCGTAGTCTTGTTTGTCTCTCTCCTTCGAGTTCCCCTTGGGGCTTTCTTAATGCGTCCGCAAAATGTTATTAACTCGTATGGTTTTACCCATTTTTCCACAATATCCATGATTGGGAATTTAAATTTCCTGTCATAATATTCAATAGCCTCATCCACACATTGTTTTGGTAAGGGACTGTCTGACACTGCATATACCTTGAAAAGGTATAAGATAATTCTTTCCTGTACCAAGTTTTCTACTGAAGTCTGACCTAGTTCTGCTCTAATTAGAGCTGCTGGGGCTCACTTGGGCAAACCCATAATCTTTCTATAAAATATATTTATTATTCCTTCTCTTTTCGTCAATCTCTAATCCCCAAATTCTGCCCCATACAAAATTTGTGATCTTTTTTTCGCATTAATAACTTTTAATGCACCTTTAATAGAACTGCCCCCATACTGACAGAAAAATCTAGTAATTACAGGCACAAACTTCTTAATTTTCAATCTTACCTCGTTAATGATTCCTCCATGACAGTTTTTCATTAAAAGTTATGCCCAAATATTTAAAACACTTTACTTGTTCTAGTATTTTCTCTTTATAACATATTTTCATCTTTCTTTTACTATTGTTACCAAAAAACATAACTTGGGTCTTTTCTGGGTTGATACATAGTTTAGACTTATCACATTCTTTTTGGAATGCATTAAACAATCTCTTAATTCCTAGGCTACTCATTGAGATCAAACAATGTCATCTGAAATGTTAAATAAAGGTGTGCTCTTTTTCCAATTTTGGGCATATGAGATTAATCTCTATATAATTTTTCCATTATCTAATTTAAGTAGAGATTAAAAAGAATGGGTGAAAGGACACATCCATGTTTAACTCTATTTCCCTCAAATTCCTCTGTACAATCTCTTCTTGGGTTGAACCTGATCTTAATCTGGTTGTTCTTGTACAATACTTTAATCATGTTTAAAAATGTTTTTTCCATTCCAAATTCTTCCAGATGATTCCATAATAATTCACAATTAATACTACTGAATGCCATTTTGAAATCTACAAAGATACAGAATAGTTTTGGTTTTTTAATTTTTGTATATTTGAACACTAAATGCCTGAGACTAAAACACTGATCAGTAGTAGAGTGGTGTTCAACTAATCCTTCTTGTGCTTCCTCAATCAAATTATTTGTCTTTATCCCATTTTGCTAATCTCATATTTATTATCCTTGTTAATATTTTGTGTGTATTATCAATAAGGCTTATGGGCCTATAGCATGCTGGCTCTTTTTTTCCCCCTTTTTTAAAAATTGGGACTATGATTGATTTTACCCATGATCTTGGGATCTTTCCTGTCCTACTTACATAACTGAATAATCTCGTCAACATTGGTACCCATAGATCTAATTGATTCTTAGTCATGTCAATCGGTATCCCATCTGATCCCAAAGCCTTATAACTTTTAAATTTATTAATTGCCTTGATTATTTCCTTCTCCTTTATCTTAATTTTTAATCACGTCAACTGGTATCCCATTTGGCCCCAGAGCCTTAAGTCTTTTAAATGTATTAATTGCCTTGATTACTTCCTTATTCTTTATCTTAATTTTTAAAGGTAACTAACTCCCTAGACATTCTACAGATCCCACTACTACACCTGGGTCTGAAAATTGATTTAATGCAATTTATCCACTCATGTGGCTCTAGGTGGGAATCAACCTCTGTATTATAACTACCCATACCTTCTGCCACAACTGTCCAAAATTTTCTAGTGTCTTTATCCATAACTGCTGCTTCTAGATCTTTCCACAGCTTCTTTCTATAGCTTTCCTTACTTTTCTTAATTAGTTTATTAGATTCTTTTCTAGTTTTAACATTTTTCTATTATCTTTGATGTATTTTCCTTGTTCTCCTAGTTTTATTTAATTTTCTCTTCATTTTTAAACAAATTGCTCCTTGTTTCTGGATATATTTTAACCTCTTGCAATCCTATTAATTATACCTTCATATTTAACAATATATTCTTCTCTACATTCCTTAAAAATGTCCATATCCTGTGCTATACCCTTTAAGATTAATAAATCTCTAAAGTTTTGTATATTAATCTCCCTCCAATTTACTCATTTTCTACTTTGAATCACATTAGATAAACTATTATTGCTATCTTTTATACTATCTGCTTTATTCAAATAGATTTCCAAGGGGAAATGATTACTTTCACCCCTATTCTCTACTTTAAAATCCAAAGATTCTCAAACTAAATTGATGTTTAGCCAAGCCAAATCAATCACTGAGGCCCCATTAGAGCTTATGAATGTGAATTCTCCCTTATGATCAGATTTGGACCTTCCATTGATTAACACCATATTTCTTCCTCTTAATACCTTCGCCAGTCTCAAGCCTCTGTCATTGCTTTTCCTGTCCTTTGTATTCCTATCATTTCATAAATTCTCTATATCCCCTGCAATCAAATACTCTTCAGCATCTCTTGAGGATTTTGCTATATTACCAGCTCTGGCATTTACATCTCCTAAGACCATTAGACCTATTAATGGATTATTTTCCAACTTTTCATTCAATTATTTTTCCTATTCTATTTATCATTTCTTCCCTTGTTTTTTCTTCACTTGGTGACATGTAGATATTTAATATGACCACTAAACTATCCCCCAAAGTCATTTTTAGACCCTGAACATTTAGAGTTTATTTCAATTTCTTTTATTTCTGATGCCAAATTTACCTTGACACAAACAAACCTCCTTTTCTCCTCCCCAATTTTTTATTTTTAATTGCCAGTAAATTAAATACCCTGTATCCATTCAACATCTTCTCCTTATTTTCCCAAGTCTCCTGTAGGCAAATGTCGTCAAATCCTTTAAGGTACTTCAGCAACTCTTGATCCCCTAATTTATTTCTAATACCTGCTATATTCCAGGACAGGATTCTCAATGACGGATTGCTTAATTTATCCTTTACCATTCTCTTTCTTATACCTTCTTATCAATCATCATCAAGCTCTTCCAAGATAGCACATTTGTTTACATTTTCCATCATCTTAAGCCACTCTGGCTTTATTTCTTGTCCTTTTTTTTCAATCAGACATTCATCTTCTATAAATAGACGAATCCCCAATAAGTCCAATTCTGAACTAATTTTCACCAATTCCTTAAAAACCAACTATTTGTCTGACCACATAGTTAACTGTCCATTCTTTTCCCATCTTGTAGCTTTACAAATTTTCTTTCTTAAATCCACTATTTTAGTTAGTGGTTCCAAGAAGTCTCCAATTATATTTTTTAAATGTGCACTATTTTCATTAGGTAATTGATCCAAACCAAATAAAGATATTGAATTAATCTTTTTGATTTCTGTATCATGTTTCTCTCTCAGATCTTTATATTCTCTTTTGAAATAGTTGGGGGGGGGGGTGTCCTAATATTCCAATTTATCCAGTCTTAATTCCCACTGTTTTTAGTATTTTGACCTTGTTATGTATTATGGTTTGCAAGACAAAGAATTGGTCTGTCACAAGTAATACCCAATTTTCATTCTTAATCTGCTTGATGCTACTAAAATTAGACAATAGAACATCATTTGTTGATGCCACTCCTGAAATCAGTTTTTTGATGTTGTCCCTCAAAAAACTCTTTCACCAGGTATGATATTCACCTCATATAATGGTGGTAAAGTCTGAGTGCTCGTTTTTCTCCATAAACTTATAAAAGTCAATGCTAACTCCCTTGTTTTCATTTATTTCTTCATTCTTTTCTAGATGAGCACTTTCTTTTCCCCTTCTTTTACAATGTTTATTCAGTTATTCACTCTTCCCTCTCTTTTCATCCTTCCTTCTGCTCCCATTTGGCATCATAACCCCTACTACTTTAGCTGATTTATCCAATACCTTTACCTCTTCTATTTTCCTTGTTTTTGTCCTTTTCTGTTTTCCCTTTCCTCCTTTAGCAACATTCTCTCCATTTTTCAACCGATTTCCTTTCTGTTTTCTCTGTTTACTGGGGTTACTCATATCTAGCCTCTTCTCCATATTCTTCATCTCAGTTATACTAGCCTCTGCCTTTGTTATAACTGGTTCTTCCAGTCTCTGAATATTGTCCACTTCCTTGTTGGGTTCCACCTTTTCCCCCCTTCTTTTTCTCCTCCTTGTTCCATAAGGTCCTATGTTTATGTTTCAAATCTTCACAAATACTATTATTTTTAAACCTAGGTGCAGGTAACATGATTAATTCCAAGGAATCATCATAACTCTCCATTCCCTGGTCATATTCCTGTTCATACTCCTTTTCTTCTCTTTTTCATTTTTTTCCCCCTAAATGTACCTGAAGTTCTTGAATTGCCCTTTTATTTTCGATTAAAATTCCTTTTATGAATTTTAAATCATGAGAAATTTTTATTAACTGTTCATAAATCAGGATATTGGCCTGTATTGGATCCCTTAGTGCTCTCCCTATTTCTCTCAAAAGGCCTTCAATATCAGTGCAACTAAGCTCCTCCTGGCTCATAAACACTGTTTTCCCTTCTTCTGTATTTTTTCACTTATGTATGATTTATACAATCTATACTATTGTTCTATCTTACCTTCTCTACTTATACCGCTCTCCCTCTGCTTACTATCCAACACCTTAAGGCCTTGTGTAATAGATAACTGGTCTCTAACTTCGTTTAAGCCCAAGATCAAACCCTTATCACTTACTCCCTCACTTATCTTAGTCTCATTCTCTTCTTGAATCCCCTTGCTCAAATTCATACTTGTTTTCTCTTCATATTCCATATCCCAATCTCCTATTATCTTTGAAATTTCTCTTGAGGCCTCATACTCCCTTTCTCTACTCTTCCTATCATTTATCATATCATGGCCTTCCCTTTCCTTTTCATTTCCATTTATGGGAGTGGAAGCTTTTCCTAAATCTTCAAAGATTCCCTTCAAACCTTTCTCTATTTGGTAATCAACAAAATATGCAGTCATCTTTGGTTGCAGTATGTTATGCCCTAAACTTGTCTATCTTTTCAGTGTTCTTTCCATTTTTTACTACTTTATTTTCCTTATTACCACTATTCTTTTTTCTTTCTGGCTAGCTTATCTGTGTTTTCAAGATTTTTTTTTCCCTTCTGTATCAATCCTTTCCTTTTTGAAGTCACGTTACTTCTTGTTTTAACCAGCATACTGAGACCTGTAATTTAAACACTTATAAAACTGTAGTAGGATCTTGTCCAAGTTGATTTGGCCCTCTATAACAGAAATCACAAAATACCTAGTTGCTTGTAACCACCTTTTTCCTCTTGTCTGAGAGATGTATCTAACTATAAACCTAAATAAGTATGACTGTGCGAAACACAAGATAAAAAAGAAAAAAAGAAAAAATGCAAGCTAAAAAAAACACAGCATACAAGGGTCTTAAAACACCATTAAATTATTGATGACAAATACACGACAGTTACAGGTCCCCCAATGACTTCACTACTCAGTATCTTTTAATATATTTAATCTTGTTTTTATTACCCTAATTGTCCTTATCTTTAAAAATGTCTGACACTCAAATATCCAGATTACGCAGTTGTTCTCGATCATTTTCATAAACGCTTCTGTTATCTTCTGGTTATCTTGCCACAGATTTGTTATAAGGCCCTCAATATCCAATTTGCTCAAAGATGCTCATTCTCTAAAGTTCTCTTTCCAATTTAAATCCACAGACTGTACAAGCAACACAATTCCCCTTTTCATGTGCACTAGGACATTTGTCTTCCAAGAAAATATAACCAGCTTTTCTAAATGGATTCTCTTCAGATCCTCCTTCCACTCCAGTATACCAAAAAACATAAAAGAAACTCAATAATAATTCAGTAATTTAATATCTCCCACTTTTAAAAAGCACCCTGCTTAAAATCTCTATTAACCCGCTCTCCAGTTAACAGACTGGTGGACTCATAAACTAGTAGGCACACTTGATTTACAAATACTTTTGCTTATTTGCTTGCTTTTTGTTACAACTACAATTCCCTTCAGTTTTACACCGTGTTTTCCAGGATCAAGACGGCTATGGAAATTTTATCTTTCACCGGACCTCTGTCATATATCTCTTTATATCTATGTACTAGGCCCCAACACAGTCACAAGGTAATAATTTATTCCACCAATCTTGCTATCTTAAACTGTGATATGATTTCACTGTCTACAGCTCCGGCCCCCTGCTAATGCAAATCAAAATGGCGTCTATCTCACCAGAACGCCAATGCATGCGCTATATAAACCATCACCATGTGACTCGCATTAGCCAATTCCAGTCTCTTATTTCACTCCCTTACTCCCATTTTTACAAACCTGGAAGTCTTGTGTAATTTAATCACTAAATAATTACTCGTTTTATTTTATAAATCACTTGTTTTTTTATTTTTCTGTGTTTTCCCCCTACTTAAATACTCTTTGTTATTCCTGAGAATCTTTTTTTTTTTTTTTTTTTATAAAAACCTGGAAACAGCCGTCACACTATCAGCCTAAAACCTATCCTTAGTACAAAAACCAAAAATGCTTTGAACCTTGCCACCACACAAAATTCAGGCCAATAATAACAGATGTAAGCATCTAGTTACTGAAGAATGGGGAAACTTTAAAACACTTTCTCTCTTGATTCCTACACGTAATTAAATTCTTGTTTAACACAGTATAATATAAATAACATAACAAAGGTCTAAAAAAATCCTGCTGTTTTTTGTAAGAACCCCCTGAGTATCTAAAAAAATTATCAGCATAAATATAAAGACAGAGAATCAACTCTTTTTCTTTTCCTGTAGTGCAGAAAGGCATACAAAAAGGAAGCAGAGCCATCAGGCCATTTCCACCCCCCGTGGGTTTCTCTGGTACTTTCAAGCTTCTGAGCAAAGGGCTCCTACCACTGCAAGGACTCACTCCCAGACTCGTAGCTGGCCCAGAGGCCAGCACAGGCCGTGGCCCCCAATTCGACTTTTCTTTCTTACCTCAAACTTTACAGGTTCGCTGGCCTGTAGAACCAAAGATATTCTGGTAAGATCAGTGAAATATCAATTCTGTCCACTTATGACAACGGTGGCATACCTGTTATAGAAAATAATTTAGTTTTTCACTGTTTTTCTGCTACAGATGCTCTTTCACAGCAACCTAGCGACTGGTCTCCTCAAGAAACTACACTCCCATCTTAGAATTTAACAGCATCTCTCCAAAAGTAAACAATATCTTGCTGCAAAATTAGTTTGCTTGAACATTGCAATATTACCTAATCTGTTTTCTGTTGCCCCTCACGTAACATTTAGTAATGCAAAAAACATAGCAGATCTCATTTCTAGGAGCCGTTACACAGCTGACAAGTCACGCTCTAATACATGGTTGCCAGAACGGCCAGCTGGCTGTTTTAAGTGTGGCCATTTCACAGCATGTAAACGTGTGGTGCAGGAAAAACAATTCATTCATGCCAGAAAAGAAATTCAAGTAGAGATTTTTGACTTTGTAAATTGTTCAATGGACTATATTGTTTATGTGGCACAGTGTCCATGCAAACGTTTATATGTGGGTCCCTCTAAAAGATGTGCAAAGGAATGTTTTCTGAAACATCTAAAGGACATTGGAAATAACAACTTGGAGTCTTCAATAGCTGTGCATTACATGAGTCAGCATGGCAGTAATCCTATGTCCCTCAGATTCACAATAATTGAACATGTTAAACAATTTCCAAGGAAAGGCAACTGAAAACAGATTCTTTTGCAAAAAGATTCTAAAAGGATTTACACATTACACATTTTCCCCAAAGGGTTTAAATAAGGATTTCAATCTCAGTGTTTATCTGTGAACATTATTATAGATATGGCTCCCCTTTTATTTCTCCCCCCCCCATTCCCCTCATTTAAGAAACAGATTGTTGTTTGATATAATGTGTCCATCTCATCTTTCCTGCAATCTACACTGTACTCTTTCATTTCATGTAAGGGACACATCGGTGTATAAGTAAATAGCATGGAAACTGTGCCCAATTCATTCCCTTGGAAATTAATATGTTTAAAAATATTTTTGCCAATAAAGTTGACTTTTCAAAATAATTTGTAAAATCACTGTTTATGTGATTGCCATGCGGCAGATCCTTAGAAAATAAATTATGTAAATATTAAGAAAGAGAACATTTTTGGATACATTCCACATATGCTTCTAAGCTTGTTTTGTGCAGAGCATTTGAGTTATATGAATTTGATAAGCATCAGTTCACGCTGAAATAAGTTTTTCGTAAATGCTGGAGTAAAAAGATTGATGGTGCTGGGCCGTATGAATTGAATTATGCAATGTTAATTTGTGATTTTAAATGATTTTGTGTGCAATGGCACTTTATGCAGTAGCACTTTGCTCATTGGTCAATTATGAGTTTTTTGTATTACATCACTCTGCACTTTATGTATTTAAGAATTCACCTTGTTTGATGACTCCCACTCCAATAACCCTCCCACCCACCTCTAAAAGAAGAGGGTTTCACCTCTAAGTACTGGGAACTGTTGTATGTTCCAATAAATTTATTTCACCCAGAGGTTTATCTCCTGTGTGTATCACTAATTTTTGTTTTTTTCAGACTGGATGGTACTGCTTGGCTGATCATGCTACAGATTATATTTTAGTTGGATGCTTGCATAGTAGGGGTTGGAGCCATTTCCAATATGGGTATGTCTTGCTGGCATGCCAGTCCAGGTGCCTTAAACCAAGCATGCCAATGAAGGTGCCCTCACAGGGGACAGTATGTACAGTAGGTGCCAAAATTCTGGCACCTGGACCAGCATACCAGTACTGGAAAAGGCTAAAACCAATATACACAGTTCAACCCAGTGGTGTGATGAGCTGAAGCACTGGTTGTCACATCCTCAGGAATGGACCAGGGTCACTTAGGGGCTGGCCAGGGGAAGGAGGATTGAGCATCTACTGACAGCTCTCCTTGCAGGGAGGAGGGATAGCATATGCCACTTCTTAGTCTTCTAGGTGGCATAGCATATGGCTGCCTCTCAGAGGGCCAGGTGCAGGCAAATAAGTATGCATGGTATCTTTACACTGCATGTAAGTCAACCTCCTGAAAGGGGAAAAATTGGACAGAAACATCAAACATAGAAACATAGACTTTGATGGCATATAAGGACCACTTGGCCCACCCAGTCTGCCCATTTCCCTACCTACTGGATAAGCTGAAGATTCTAGTTAACCAACAGCCTACTTCCTGCCACCCCCCACTACAACTGCCTTGTGTCTGTCCCATGCATGTTTGAATTCCCCACTGTTTTAGCCCCAACAACCTCCCTAGGAAGGCAGTTCCACGTATCCACCACTCTCTGTGAAAAAAGATTTCCTCACATTACCCCTGAGCCGTCCCCCCTCTATCTTTAAATTGTGTCCCCTTGTTCTTACACATCTCTTTTTCTGAAAGATGCTACCCTCCTGGACTTTGTTGATTCCTTGAGGTACTTGAGCGTTTCTATCATGTCCCCTGTCCCTCCTTTCATCAGGGTATACATATTAAGCTCTCTCAGTCTCTCTTCATATGATTTCTGATGCAGACCCTGCATCATTTTAGTTCCCTCCTCTGGACTGCTTCCATCCTGTCTATGTCCTTGCGTAGATGAGGTCTCCAAACTACACACAGTACTCCAGATGGGATCTCACCAACTGTCTGTACAGAGGGATAACCACTTCCTTTCTACTTGTGATGTCCCTTCCTATGCATCCCAGTATCCCCTGGCTCTCCTTACTGACTTCTCACATTGCTTACCCACCTTTAGATCATCTGATATGATTACCCCAAGTCCCGCTCCACTTTTGTTGTTGTTAGTACCTCCCTGCTATTGTACTCTTCTCCTGGGTTTTGTTTCCAGGTGCATTACTTTGCACTTCTTTGCATTGAATCTAAGTTGCCATATGTCTGACCATTCCTCCAACCTTGCCAAGTCCCTTCTCATCCTTTCTACCCCCCCTTGTGTATCAACTCTGTTACAGATCTTTGTATCATCTCCAAAGAGGCATACCTTTCCCTTCAGACCCTCTGCAATGTCACCTATAAAGATGTTAGAGGACTGGACCCCGTACTGAGCCCTGAGGTACTCCACTAGTGATCCCCCCCCTTTCTTCAGAATGTGTTCCACTCACTATTACCTTCTGTGTCCTGTTGTGCAGCCAGTTTGCAACCCAGGCTACCACACTGGGACCCGACTGGCTGCCCAGTGAATGAGGTGCCACCACTGACCAGATCAGGACCTTATCGGAGGTGGGGTCCCCCACTAACCCTGCTGAGGGAGGCTAGTTTTGGGGGAAAAAAGTGGTGCAGTAAGCCCTTGGGAAAGTCGGGGTGATGGGGCTGGGTTGTCCAGGAAGGAAGGGGTAGAAACAAATAATGGAAAAAACCCTATGCACATCATGGGGGGGGTAGATTACAGACAGGGACAGAAACCCCAGGAGTAGAGATGTCATATCCTGGGTGCTGGAGGGTTGAAATGCAGTGCTGAAGTACAGAAAGGTCTGGTGTAGTGTCTGGGGTACTCGAGAATTGGAGTGCAGTGCCTGGGTACTAGCAGATTAGGGTGCAGTTCTGGGGAATCAGAGTGCCAGAAGTCTTGGAGGGGCTAGGTGCAGTGGCTGGTAGATATCTGGATACAGTGACAGGAGTACCTGAGTGTTGGGATGCAGTGCTGTGTGTATTGGTGGGATGGGGTGCAGTACCCAGTATCAAAAGAGTGCTGGGAGACTCCAGATGTCTGCCACACACTATGTTAGCTGAGGAGAAGCTGCAAGCACAGGAGTTGTACAAGGTAGAATTCTTGCTTAAAACATGTGACAGCCTCATAGGACTGTTCCAACAAGTAGAACAGGTATAGAAAAATAGTTTTAGTGCATTTAAAAAATAAGTTGCTAAGGACTTAGGTTTGAGTCCCAGAGTAGGTAGGAGCTGCCAGCTAGGAATGGGATGGCCTCTGCAGTGATATAAAATGCAGATTCAGAACCTAAAATATTAATAAACAATAAGCAATTTTAAAATAAATTAACTGTCAGAATCAGCATGAAAATATTATTAATTGGTATAGTAGTATGTAGCACGGGGGGGGGGAAGTATGGAAAGGACTCATGGCCCTGACTTTCCTTACACACATGCAGTTTTGCCCATTTTCTAATGACTGACAAGCTTTTGTATATAAACTGTAGTATTTAAAATATGGTAATTTTAGTCATTGGTGGCCAGTGGGCTAGTAATCAGATTGCCCTGGCTACTGAAACATGCCCTGGTGGTCCAGAGGTTCAATTTGGTCTACCTGGGTTACCAAATATATTTTTAATGTTTTGTATTTTAAAGAGATCATTCCTGTAATAAAGAAAGCTGCTCTGTGTAACTGTAAATGGAAAAAGATGCAGAGTGGCAGCTGTGGACGCCCAGCGTGCCGAAAAGAAGAGCGGGGAGTGTGAGTGACCAAGAGTCGGTCCCACAGCAGAGCACACCGTGCTCAGTAAAGGAATTCCCCAGGCATGCTTGCGGGTGGCTAGTCCTCACTACCACACTGGTCGGAAGTCAGGCTTCGGCCTCATGCAGTTCAAGCCTGTGCGAAAGGGAGACACACTAAGGCACTCCTCTTGTGGGCAGGATCAACCAGATATTTTCCCTTTCTTTTAGCAGTGCAGGCAACAAGTGCCTGGGAAAGTGTTTTAGGAACTGACTCACATCAAGTAAAAATAAATAAAAGGACACAGTCTGGCAGGGACTCTGTGGAAGTACCACACGCTTAAGTTATATAGAGCTCACAGAGGAGCCATTTATTACTCAGAGGGTGTGATCTTATCCTGTGGAATCCACGGCTTCACACTTAGGAAAATATATTAAAAATACTTTTTTTTTATTTATATATATAAAATAGCCATGAAGAGGCTGAAGGAAGTCCTGGGTAACTAATAGGAAATCACAAATTGTTTTATAATTAATTACAAGCAAAAACAGCAGTTTTATGTACGGCTCTGTAGAGAAAAGTTGCATAGAATCACAAACCACTTGCTTCATTCATGTACTTTTCTAAATCATGCTGAGCCGTTTTTTGCCAGATTTGTCTGAAACTTGGCAAAGTGATAGATTAAAGTGTGCTGCACAACATAAAAATAGTTTTACATTATAAAAATGTGAAATAGAAAAATCACTAACCTTAGAAGGGAGAGTGGGTCCCGTCGAATCTAAATCCATGCCGACAGTTACACAGGAGGTGAAGCTAAGCAAGGGAAAAATGAATATTCAATTTCTGTGTGATAAAAATGTTGTGGATAGTGTAAGTAAAGGGGAAACTGCTGTTTTCAAGAGAAAGTGAAGAGGAAAGTGCCTAAAATTAATGTATGAAGTTTAATAAAAGAGTGTAAGTCTTGGCAACTTAACTTTCCTGAGGGTCATTTTGTACAAAAAAATTTCAGCAGAGAGCTAAAGATGACAGCTTTCCAGCCATAATAGTGGAAACATGTTTAGACATAAAGAAAGTGCTTATTTTTCTGACAAAGAAATGTTTCAAAAATGTCAGTTATAAAAAAGGAAGCATTGGAATGTTAAGGGTCAGTTGGATTTCAAAACTGAGTATTCCATTCTGGCTTATGCTGCTGCATGGAGAATTTTGATTGGTGCTGAGCCCCTGGACAGGTCTGTGTCCACTCAGTGACCCCAAATTAGTTTTAGGCATAAAAGTAGCTGCACAGCCAGTGTGCAGGGAGTCCAAGCAGGAAGAGCGACTGAGGAGGAGGGACCCAAGCCAAGTTGGTATCCTGTCTGAAGAGGCCTACTGCAGTGACGAAGCCTGATAGTGGCAGCCTTCATTTAATTAAAATGTAGGATTAGGGGATCGCCTGAACCCCGGTGTAGGGTCAGATAGGGTAGTGAGTGACAGCAGGGTGAGACTAGAAAGCCTGTTGCTTCAAGTGCCTGTTGATCCTGTTATGACAAGTTTTCTCACAGGAAAAAAAGCTGCAGCCTGAAGAATTCCTCGCTTCTCCTGATTCCAACAAGAAACTGCTGACTCAAGAGGGCCCTCCAACAATTCTTCAGCAATTCCAGCAAAATAATTTCTTCAGAAAATACAAAGGGGTGTGGTATTGTACAAAACCTTATTGATGTAGTTTTGGGACTATCTTAAAAGTCAAGTGACACTGAATTTACAGAGAATTTACCTCAAGCCTTCTGAAATTTAGAGAGACTTTTGTCATCTGAAGGACTGAACAGTGCAAGTACTGAAGGGGGATACTCTCACATCTTTCAATGTACCCGTATGCAATATGTTTTGTGCCACTGTCATTCCTGAATGTTTTTTTGGGGTGATTTATGTGTAGAAATGCCTAGTGATTTCTAATTGTTTAAAGTATAGAATGATAAGTGTAGTAACTGTTTGATAGAGACCAGGGTAGGCATCTGGTGTAAGGAGTCAGTGGGCTGACTGAGGTAGGCTAGGACTAGTAGTCACTGCATTCCCTTACGGTTTCAGTGCGAACAAGCTTTTGCATTAAGGCGAGAGTGAGGGCACTTATCCTGGGACTAGCTTGTGTGGTATCTGGGGGGGCTGGTGGTGGTGGGGGGTGAGTGCCTACGGTCTCTAGCAGTAAAGTGTATGTGCTGGAGGGATGGTGGGTGGTGAGTACCTGCAGTCTCCAGGGAATCATAATAAGAAGGTTAGTGGGGTGGTGTTGCCCTGCTGGGAAAGAGTAATAAGAAGGATAGTGGGGTGGTGTTGCCCCGCTGGAAAAGAAGTGAAGCGTACAATCAAACTGTCAATTTTATGTGTTTTTGTTTGCCATTTATGCTAAAGGTGTGTTGTGTCATTTGTGGCTGTTTCAGATATTTATTTCACCTTTTCAGTAAAATTTTACCTTTTTTTTTTTTCCAACAATCCAAGTGTCGGTGTCTCGCCTACAGAGCAGTGTCTCACATTCCTGTGGGTCTCCTGGTGAGTCCCGTGCTGCATTCCTTATGCTTTGCAGCTCTTAGCTACACCAGTGGTAAAGGTGGGCAAAGCAATGTGACTAGACAGAGTACATCCAAGGATCCTAAAGGAACTGAGGATGGAGCTGGCAGCACCTTAGGCAGCCCTGTTCAGCGAGTTGCTGAACACGGGGGTGGTCCTGCAGGACTGGAGAAGGGTAAATGTGGTCCCTCTTCACAAGAGTGGTAGCAAGGAAGATACAGGGAACTACAGGCCAGTGAGTCTCACCTCAATAGTGGGGAAGATCATGGAGACACTGCTTAAAGAATGTATTGTGGATCACCTAGTATCCATTGGAATGCATGATCCAAGACAGCATGGGTTCACGGTGGGAAGGTCCTGTCAAACAAATCTGGTTTCTCTGACTGGGTGACCAAGGTGGTGGGCCAGGGAGGGCTGGTGGATATTGCCTACTTTAATTTCAGCAAGGCCTTCGACATAGTCCCACATAGAAGGCTGGTAAACAAGCTAAGAATTCCTCAACTAGGCCCCCTGGCTGCACTGTCTCCTGCCCTCGGCCACCTCCCCCCATATCTCCACTCCTGCCCCTGCCCCCAACCACCTCCCGTATGCCCCCTTACCCCCTGCACCTCCTACCCCCTCGATCTCCTACCCTCACTCCCCCACCCACCCCCTTCCCTGTCTTGCTCATAGCTCATGTCTTGTACTGGTTATTACATGTCTGTAAGTCAATGACTATATGTTTGTAACTAAAAATGATGACTGTTGCACACGCTGATGTGGAACCTTTGTAAAAGAGCCTCGGCTCAAAGGTATTGTAATCCTAGATTAAATAAATAAATAAATAAATAATAAAAAAAAATTAAGAAGTCTAGTAGTGGGACACAGGATGGTGAACTGCGTTAGAAATTGGTTAGTGGACAGAAGGCAGAGGGTGGTAGTAAATGGCACAAAGTTGGAAGAAATGGGAGTCACCAGTGGTGTGCCACAGGGGTCAGTCCTGGGACCAGTCCTCTTCAATGTCTTCATAGCAGAAGGGCTAGAGTGAAAAGTATGCCTGTTTGCAGATGACACCAAGATCTGCAACAGAGCAGATACTCAAGGGGGCGTAGAGAGAATGAAAAGAGACCTGGAAAAGCTAGAAAAATGGTATGAGGTATGGCAGTTAAGGTTTAACATAAAGAAGTGCAAGATTATGTATGTGGGAAACAGAAACCCTGGCGGGGTTGCATGTTGGGGGTGAGTTGTTGACAGTCACCAGGGAGGAGAATGATTTGGGGGCAATTGTATCAGATGACCTGAAATCCACCACACAGACTGCAAAAGCAGTTGAGAGGGCTAGTGGGATGTTAGGGTGTATAGGGAGGGGTATTACAATCCATAGGAGGGTGGTGGTGATCCCACTATACAAGACACTGGTTAGGCCTCACCTAGAGTACTGTGTGCAGTTCTGGAGGCTGCACCTGTGTAAGGATATTGACAGGATGCAAACAGTGCAGTGGAGGGCAACTAAGATGATGCATGGTCTGCATGACAAGGCATATGGGGATAGACTTAGGGACCTCAATATGTGCACACTGGAACAGAGACGGGAGGGGGGAGGACATGATTGAGACTTTCAAATATCTGAAGGGCATAAATAAGGTGGAAGGAAATAGCATCTCCCAGTATAAAAAGTACAGTAGAACTAGAGGGCATGACATGAAATTGGGGGGGGTCGCACAAGGGGTAAAGTGAGAAAGCTATTTTTTACAGAGAGGGTGGTGGATGTGTGGAATGCCCTGCCTCCGGAGGTGGTGGGAGCACGTACAGTGGAAGGATTCAAGAGGGCATGGGATAGGCCCAAGGGAATCCTCCATATGAAGGGGCATAGCTGAGGTTGCTGACCTAGTAGAGGCAGCGGGAGCAAATTTGGTAAAATGGGCAGACTGGATGGGCTTTGTGGTCTTTTTCTGCTGTCAACTTCTATGTTTCTATGTAGTCAGAGAGGTAAGGTATTGTACTCTTGTAGTGCCCAACTGGAAAACTGTTGTCTAAGGGGAAGGAACAAAGAATCCTTGATGACACCTACTACTGTGTGGAATGCTTCCACCTGTGGCTAGAGATTAATGCAGTAGGGGTCCCCTGTAATCACAAAAGCAGCATCCAAATGTGTGGCTGCACTGTGAATATTTTTTATTGCTTTGTGTGAGGTTAACACAACTGCAAGACTGACCTATTCCAGGTTACACCTAACCGTGGAATATTCTAAATTGCTGTTTGTTGTGAATTGGTTGTAGAATTTTTTTCTGGCTCAGGAACCTTAGTGTTACGCTTTACACTAAAGGGGCATATTTTTTGCAAAATTACAGGTGAGTACAAGGATTGTGGTGAAGTTGGCTCTACTTTACTAAGCCTTGGCTGCTGTAAAGTTCGGTCTGTCATTGGGTTACGAGAAAAAGGTATGGATTTGAGACTCTCGGGAGTGTTGGATGAGTGTGAGGGACCTAGAGATTTAGGGGGAGCACATAGTCTAGATCCATTTGAGGGGGGTTTGGCGTGAATTTTCCTTCTGCGGAAGCACCAGAGTTTAAACCAAAAAGTACTGAATCGCCTATGGCAGGGATAATGCCAGCACCTATAGGATTTGGTAGTGGTTTTACCAGAGAAATGCCTATGGAAAAGATATCATTTGATTCTAAAGAAGTTGAGAAGAGAATGAGTCACAAGTTAGAGAGATGCATGGAGTAGAAGCTGGAAATCAATCAATTTTATTTATATACTGGAAAGTATGTGAGCAAAAATGCCCGTTTTCACAAACCTCCAGTGTAGGAATACAACAAGAAAGTAAAAACAAAAATAAGAGTACAGCAGATACAAATTTAATCACAGGGTAGCAATATAACAATACACAATGGTAAAACAGGAAAAGGACAATAATGGAGAAAAATAAATGCGGGAAAGTGTGGGTCTACCAGAGACAGTAGTATAATGGGACACTTATGTGGAATTAGGAGCCAGGCTAGGTTCAGCATTTAAACTTAGTGGGGCAACTGCAATTGGATGTATTAAGGAGGTAGGCCTTGAGGGAAGAGTTGAAGGAGTGAATGGTCTTACAGGCCTGAATTTTAAGGAGTAACTTGTTGTACAACTTTGTGCCAGTGTAGGAGATAGAATTCTGAGCTTGCTTGGTCCAGTAGAATGGGGTGTTGAAGACAATGGTGGTGGAACCTCTAGTCAACTGCCCAGGGGCTGAGAGTGGGGAAAAGGGAGTTGATGTTAGGTGGTAGCAGTCTGATGTAGATTTTGTGAAGGAAAGAGAATTTTGAGTTGGAACCTCCCTTAGAGGGTAGGCCAGCTAAGGGAAGAATAGAGGGTGCAGTGGTGAGTTTTCCAGGGAAGACTGGTGACAAAACGCGCTATATTGTTTGTAAGTAGCTCTTAATTTGGTGTAAAGGAGTAAGGATGTTGGCGGGAAGTAGAGTGTGGAACCATAGTCGATGAGGGGCAAGAGTAGAGAGGTAGCCAGGCAGAGGCTAGAGGCAGGGAGCAGGAGCTTTCTAATCCTGTAGAGAAGACCGAGCCTGATATGAATCTCTTTTATAAGGTTATTAATATGCAGATTGTAGAAGAGGTGGGGGTTCAGATAAAGACCAAGGTATCTGAATTCTGTCATCTGTTCGATGAGATTACCAGAATTGTCAAGTAGGGTTAGCCCAGTTACAGGTTTTTTCGAGGACCGGAGAAGATCATGAATTTGGTGGTCTTGGAGTTAATGACCAGGCCGTTCCCAGAGAACCAGGAGTGAAGTTTCCTAAAATCAGACTGTAAATTGTGGAACATAGTGGTCGGGTTTTCGTGGCTGCAGAATAGGGCCACGTCGTTGTTGTTGAGTACTAGTTGCGTGGATTGGCAGATAGAGGGAAGGTTATTAATGAAATGTGAGAAAAGAAGGGGGCCCAGGATACAGCCCTGGGAGACCCCAAATTTGATTGGACATGCAGAGGAGAGGTGACCTTCAATGGAAGTTTGATGGGACCTATCAGAAAGGTAAGTCCCAAACCATTTGACAACATAATCGGAGTGGTGCAGACCTTGAAGAGTGTCAAGGAGGAGGGCATGGTCAACAAGATCAAATGCCTTGGTCAGGTCAACAAAGACAAATTCAGAGTAATGACCTTTGTTATTGGCCTTAAGGATGCTGCCTGTGAATCTGACAAGGGCTGTTTTGGTGCTATGACCGGATCTAAAACCATGCTGGGCACTGAAGAGTAGGTTGTAGGATTTGAGATAAGCGGGGAGTTGAGAGTGAACTACTTTCTCAATTATTTTTGATAGAGGGGCAAGGAGAGAAATGGGGCAGTAGTTACCAACATCATTTCTGGGTCCAGACTTGAATAATGGTTTAGTGGTGGTGTTTCCAGGTGTCAGGGAAGGAGCCCGACAGAGGGAGCTATTGAGAAGATTAGTGATAGGAACTGCTAGAGTACTGATGAACAGTTTAAGAATTTTATAGTCTATCCCGTTTGTTCCTTTGCTGGGTTTTGGGTTGTTCCTATGGATATGCTTGATTGTGTCGGTGGGCTTAAGGGCTTTGAAGTAAAAGTTTGGGGGGCAATTCCACAGCATTGGGGCAGAGAGGGTGGGTTGGGAGGAAGAGGATGGGATGGAGGAGGGAGGTTTGTATTTATCTAGGTCCCCAAAATAAGAGTTAGATATTTGCTATTTCAGGTGGATTGTTGATATATCTCCCATCATGATACAGGGTGATGGGATTGGGGTTTTTGGTTTTGCCCAGGAGCATGTTGATAGTGCCCCACAGCTGACGGGGGCTTGAGGCTTCCCCAAGTTGTTTTTCGTGAAGGTAGTCAATTTTTGCCTTTCTTACAACAAACTTGCACTTATGGAGAGACCTGTAGAGGGATAACTGGGTAGAGTCCTTGTGCTTCGAGTAACGGGTCCAGGCTTTGTCCCTAATTCTCATCTGCTTGATATCAGAGGTGACCCATTCATTTATTTTACCCCTTGTTCAAATTTGTTTGAGTGGAGCATGTATATCGCATATATTGCCAAGGATACAGGAGAGTTTCTGTAGGATATAGACACAGTCACCAGGCTCCTCTGTAAAGGACCAGTCTACAAGACTGAGATCATGGGTTATTAATTCAGTGTTCTGGTCTGTCAATCTCCTGGTATAGATAAATGTAGGGGGGAGGTGTTTGGGACGTTGGGCAGACCAGAGGCAATATGTTGCACAATGATCGCTGAGTCAGGTAAAACCCCAGAATCCGTAATGCGGTTGGGATGCAAGATGATAATCCAATCAAGGAGTGATTGGGTACCTGTTTTGTAGTTAGATCTAGTATTCAGGAAGTATTTATGGACAAGGTCATGAATAGTCTTCAGAACTTAAATGTAATGCCAGATCGAAGAGAGAGTACTCCTACTGCATATGTAACTAGAAGACGTGAAGTACAAGAAACTCCAAAGGGAAGAAGTGAAAGTCAAGAAACTCCACAAGGGAGGCAGAATATGTCACAGAGCTATGAGAGAGCTACGATGCCCATAATTCCCATAGTTACACCATGGATTGGTGGAAATCTTCCAATGTACAGTGGAGAGAGAAAAGATGCATCTCAACTTCTCGAAAATTTCAAGCGTACTTTATGACACACTCAAGTGCCAGAAGAAATGTGGGTACAAAATTTCGAAGGAGCTGTTTGAGGTGTCGCGAGCAAATGTTGCAGCTACAAGCAGGACCAGATACAAGATTGGAGACAGTGTAGAGCTCAGAGCCCATTTCTTGGAATATTTTGACAAGGCACATAGCAGACAGCACTTAAGAAGAGTGCTGGATCATTCACAAAGGTATGGAGATCAACACGATATGCTAGTTTTGGACAAGTGGGATATGTATAAGCAATTGTATCCACGTGTCTTAGAGGGAGAAATTGTTGAATTTTTTGTCAGAACTCTTCAGCCAGATCTGCAGAACTTGTTAATGTGTGTAATGCTGAGAACTAACTATCAAAGAACTTATCCAGAAAGAACAACACTGCAAGAGAATTTGAGTCAAACAAAACCTGCTGAAGGTCACAGATATGAAAGGAGAGAGGAATCTCAAATGAATGCAATACCAGATAGTTCAGCCAAACTGACACAACAGTTGTATCAGTCTAGAAGAACCGACAAGACAGAACTGAGATGTTAACGGATATAACGAACTAGGTCACAAGAAGCCTGATTGTCCTAAAAGAAAATCTGAGCTGAATGCTAACAAAGCAGCAACCACACTAGTCCGAGACAAGAAGTTGAAACCAAAACCGATGGATGTATCCGAAGAAAAGAGCATTTCAGAGATAGCAACTGCAGTCACAAGTTCAAATTTGCTATATTTGCCAGTCAAGTTGGGACATATGGTCACACGACATATGGTGGACATCAGTGCTAATACTTCCATAATCACAAGGCCAATTCTAATGCAAAACATCAACTCATGGACCTGGTTCCAGAGGAAGCCCGAGATGGAACTCACATTGGCATCTGAAGAATTGTACAGCCCATGGGGACATGGAGAAGTGAATCTCAGCACATGGGACATCCCATGGAAAGGAAGAGTCATTATCTTTGACACAGCCATGTCTGAAGTCATCATTGGAACTGATATCCTCAAAGATCTGCAAATAATAATTGACATAGCAAATAAGAAAGTGATCATTAACAAAATGGCTGAAAACAGACCACAAAAAGAGATGGAAGAAAAAGAGGAAGAAGCTGAAAGAATACCAGAATCTACTGAGGAGCATGTGCCTGATAAGCACCAGGTTTCTACTGTAATCACAATGGAACCAAAAGATATTCTGCAAGATATCAAAGTGTTCACAAGTCCATGTCTGGAAAAACTGATCGAGCTGGAATTCAATCAAGATGAGCAACTTGAGAGAGTTCTAAGTGAGTTTCTGGAGGTCGTTACAGAAAGAATTGGCCATACAGACTTAATTCAATACACAATACATACTGGAAATTCACAACCGATATGGAGTCGACCATATGCCTATTTGCCTGCAAAAAGGGAGATTCTTTAGGTACAGGTATAAGAGATGATGCAGGAAGGAATCATCCAGCCATCTTTGTCAGTCTGGTCATCACTAGTAGTGTTGGTACCTAAGAAGGACGGAACCACGAGATTCTGTATGGATTACAGGAGAGTAAATTCTGTGACTATAGGAGATGCCTATACTATGAAGAATATGAGGAAAGTGTTCAATACGCTTGCTGGAGCGCACACATTCTCGACAATCAATCTCAGAAGTGGATATTGGAAATGCCTGTAGAAGCTCACGACTGGTATAAAACAGCCTATATCACGCATAAAGGACTGTATGAATTTAACATATTACCATTTGGACTGAAGAATGCACTTACAACGTTTCAGAGGATGATGGATGAAGTGTTGAGGAATTCAGTACTGATTCAGTTTCGCTTACATGGACGATGTGATCATCTATTCCAGCTCAATGGAAGAACAGTTGGAGCATTTCAGTGAGGTATTACAGAGGCTCAAAAGTCATGGACGTACCATTAAAAAGAGAGAAATGTAACTTCTTACTGTCAGAGATAGTTTTTGGGTCATATGGTAACAGATGGAGAAACATTGCCTAAACCGGCTACTGTGCAAGTTATCCGAGCTTTTCAAAGACCAAAGAAAGTAAAAGACATCCAAAGATTTCTAAGACTATGTACTTGGTACGGACCTTTTATCCAGCAAATGGCAGATATTGTCAAACCTCTGAACCAGTTAAAAAGGAAAAGAACTAAATGGGAAAGGACGTCCGTCCAAGAGAAAGCATTTCAAACCAGAGAAAATGGAAGAAGCTGAGAAACTGTTCTTTTCAGATTTCGACAAACTATTATATCTCGCTATGGATGCAAGTGACAAGAGAACTAGTGCAGTGCAATACCAAGAAGAATAAGGAGAGAAAAAGTGATCTTGTATGCTAGTAGAACATTAACTGCAACTGAGAGAAAGTATCACACATCAGAGAAAGAATGTTTAGCGATTGTGTGGGCTATCAAGAAGTATCGAGAATACCTAGACAGAAAACTATTCACCTTGTATACAGCTCATAACCCTTTAACTTGGTTGTTCACAATGAAAGACACCAATGGACATTTAGGACGGTGGTCACTACTCTTACAAGAGTATGCATTCAAAATACAACACTGCAAATGAAGTGCGAATGTAATGGCAGATTATCTATCCTGAAGTACTGAGAGTGATGAGGAAGAAGTTGAACTTGATGTCACTGACATGGAACAAGTAATTCCTGAATTATGCTGTAGTGTCACGACAACAAATGCTGAGTTTATGGAAGAAGAAGAGCAGCAATTACTACCATTCAACTGAAGAGAAGTTGGAAGAGTGCAGAGAAATAATCCAGAACTGAAAAAGCTGATAGATAATCCAAGAAGGAGAAGACATTGAAAGTTAACCCACCAATTGGAGAGTGCTGAGTCAAGAGCACCACTATGTGCTGGTAGATAACATACTGACGATACACATCAAGAGTCCAGAAGAATGGAAAGGAATCCTACCAGAAAGACTGAGAGAGGAAGCTATGTGACTAATGCATGATTGCACCATATCAGGACATATGGGCAGGAAGAAAATGCTAGGCAGATTAAGAGCACGATTTTATTGGCCAAAAATGCATCAGGATGTGATGCAATATGTCCAATCATATATTACATGCCAAGAGACGAAGGCAAACAACCAGAAAATGATGGGACACATGATTGTAAATCATCTCAGTGGACCATGGACAATAATTGCCACAGACCTAGTTGGACCGTTGCCAAAGACAAATAAAGGGAATGAGTACATTGTGGTAGTTGTAGACCAATTCACCAAATGGGTGAAAGCTTTTCCTTTCTGCAGAACCAACTCGGATGTCTTGGTGCGAGAAATGGAAATATTTTGCCTATGGGGAATTCCAAAACACATAGTAGCTGATAATAAACTGCAGTTCAAGTCTGAACAATGGGAACAGTTCTGTAAAGCTTGGGGAGTCAAGCCTATCTACACAACACCATACCATCTGCCAAGTAATTGGACTAAAAGAACTAACAGAAAAATCTAAATTTATGAGCATATGTCAATGACAATCAACCAAAATGGAATCAATACAGTATTTACCAAGAATGTTAGTGGCCTTATGGACTGCAGTACAAGACTCAACGGGATGTAGCCCAGCCTACTAATGTATGGATGAGAAGTAATACTACCCGACAGTGAGTTGTTAGGAGCACCAGAAACATTTGAAAGACATACTGGAATATACAAAGACTTTCAGACAATATGCAAAAGTGCTGGGAAATTGTGAAATGCAATATGGGCAATTCTCAGAGGCACCAAAAGCAGTACTATGATCAAAACAAAAGAGATGTAACTGTGGACTGTGGAGAGATGGTACTGTTACGAAGTCATCTGCAATCAGATAAGAATCAGAAAATTTCTGCAAAACCTGCAAGAAATGGAAAGGACCATGTGCTGTTGCCAGAAAATGATTAGAGGTCATGTACCTTCTGAGAGACCCATCCGCTGGTCTATACAGGGGGGTACACCACATTAGTAATCTTAGGAAGCTTAGAAGTAGAGCTAGGACAAAGTACACCAGAATGAATTCTGGAGGTGCACCACATTTGCAAACTTCTTCGGAAGCGCCAGAAGAACAAATTCATGAAAGCCAAAGTACACTGAGTTATAGTTTTAGGCCTAGGAAGAGTGTGGACTACAGAAGCCTACATTCTGAAGGTGCTCAGCCCTAGTGGGTACGCTACGTCCACAAAAGTGCTTAACAAAACAGTACAAGTATAAAGTGTGAATAGTGTGTATATAAAAAATATGCTAAAAGTAATTTTGTATGTGTAAACGTAAAGCAACAAGGCTTTCTAAGTAGGTTAGGCGTTGGTCAACGTAGCTGCCCTTCTGGGGGGAAGACTGTAACAGCCTCGTAGGACAGTTCCATCAAGAAGAATAGGGACAGATTTAGTGTATTTAAAAAATAAACTGTTAAGGACTTAGGTTAGAGTCCCAGAGCAGGTAAGAACAGCCAGCAAGGTATGGGTTGGCACCTACAGATTCAGAACCTAAAATATTAAAGGACAACTAAACTGGCTATTGCAATGAAATGAAGCAGGCAACATCTGACAACACATGGCTGTAGACTAAGCTCTTACCTGTGAAGTAATGTCCTTCGTTTTATCCAAAAAAGTGTTTTACCAGAATTTCGGCAACTTTAAAAAATGTAAACAAAGCTTTGAGATTTTCAGAGTCCCAGCTCCCGAATGCAGCCTAAGATGGTCATGATGTGCTTATGTGATGGTGTCATCAGAGCCACAGTGCTCTGGAGTGATCCTGGAAGCTCTATAGGGACCTCTTAAATATATTACTTTTAAATCCCTTGGACTGCATATATGGGTAAAACCCTTTACTGTACATATGTGATACCATCTTCACCCACATCAGGCTTCCTCAGGGGACAGGATCTGTGATTCTGGAGTTGATTATTTTCCAGTAGTATGTATCTTCTCAGTTTCCATAATGACCTTTTCTGAATAGTTTTTCCCCAATTCTGGCTTGAAAAGAGTGTATGCCCTGGGATTGTCTTTCAAATATCATTTACATCATCGTGGATTACTGGAGCTTTTCTGCCTTCCTCTGGCTGTGTCTCAGCTTCTATCACATTATAACATGACAGAAGCTGAGACACTGCCAGAGGGAAGCAGAAAAGCTCCAGTAATCCACTATGATGATGTAAATGATATTTGAAAGACAATCCCAGGGCGTACACTGTTTTCAAGCCAGGATTGGGGAAAAACTATTCAGAAAAGCTCATTATGGAAACTGAGAGGATACATACCGCTGGAAAATAATCAACTCCAGAATCACAGATCCTGGCTCCTGAGGAAGCTCAATGCAGGTAAAACATTGGGCAAGCACAGGCGATTGTTGATTTTAAGAAATACTTTAAAAAAATAAAAAAAATGAGCTTTTAAGAAAATATTGAGTGGCTGGCTTTCTCATTTTCTGAACATTGGATTATCCTTACTCCAGCCCCACAACAAACTGTATAGCATATTAACTGGAAGGGGCCCCCCGACTCTCTTGTTCATGCCAAGTTTCCTCACAGAAAAAAAGCTGCAACCTGAAGAATTCCTTGCTTCTCCTGATTCCAACAAGAAACTGCCCTGCAACAATTCTTCAGCAATTCCAGCAAAAGAATTTCTTCAGAAAATCCAAAGGAGTGTGGTGTTGTAAAAAACCTTATTGATACAGTTTGGGGACTATTTTAAAAGTAAAGTGACATTGAATTTACAAAGAATTTACTTCAATCCTTCTGATATTTATAGAGACTTTTATTAGCTGAAGGACTGAGGGGGAATAATGTCACAGCTTTTAATGTACCCGTATGCAATATGTTTTATGCCACTGTCATTTCTGAATGGTTTTTATTTGGAGGGTGGGATTTATGTGTAGAAATTCCTAGTGATTTCTAATTGTTTGAAGTATAGTGATAAGTGTAGTAACCGTTTGATAGATACCAGGGTATAGTGTTGTCAGAACTAGTTCGTCAAAGATTCGAACCCTCCTCGAACCCTGGTGTTCGAGTTCTAACTTAGAACTCAAACACGAAAAGGTTCGCAAAAGGGTTCGAATCTCAACTCCTGTGACGTCTTTTTCCTGGCCCCAGCTGATGACTTGTGTGTGGGGAGGAGGCACGTCCCAGCAGGCAGCCCCGATGTGTGTGTGTGTGTGTGTGTGTGTGTGTGTGTGTGGGGTGTGGGGACACGTCCCAGCAGGCAGCCCCGATGTGGGGGGATGTGGGAAGGAGGTACGTCCCAGGCAGCCCCGAGGTGGTGGGGGTGCTGCAGCAGCAGTAGTGTTGTTGTTGGGGGCGGCTGCCAAAGTGCCAAATTAATCCACCAGTCCACCGCGAGTTCTCTCTCATGCTTTGCGCTTGCCTGTAGCGTACTTATGCTCAAGTGTGTGAAGTCATCCTCAGGTCCTCACCACCTGACCATTTACTATTGGTCAGGTGGGGGGGGTCGTGGGATCTGTGGAGGGTATTTAGGCAGATGTGCATGCCCAGAGCGCGATTTGGATGGAGGCAGCATCAGCCTGAGCAAAACTGTAGCAGAGCGTAGCGTACAGCAGCCAGCAGCATTCTTGCTTGTCGATACTTAAGTTAGGCCAGGGCCCAGGTTGGTGTGGCCGCAATCGGACTGCAGCACTTGCTAGTTACTGCAGTGCTTACTGCTTACCTGAATTATTTCAGTCCATCATCCATTTTCCTGCGAAAAAGGGCTAAAAGCAAATGTTGAGGGGAAGGGGGCAGGGCCCAGGCCTGAGAGACCGAGAAAGGCTGAAAAGGCTAAATTAACGGTCGGGTGTGGGACTAGGGGAGGTTCAGGTGGAGGGACTAATCAGGAGGGGATCGATCAGGATCAGGAGAGAGAGAGTAAAAAAAATACAGAAAGAAGAACCTTTGTGAATCTGATTGTGAAACTGCACAGTGCACACTCAGCAGCTGCCAGCAACAAGCATATAACAAGGGGGAGAAAAAGGCAAATAAATTTGTCAGGACAGTATAAGGACTGTGCTCAAACTCATTGTGCTGTGCTGCTAAGGGGGATCCTTCTCTTGACTTTCACCCTCAAAAATTCCAGTCCTTATACAACAGCACAAGGCACTGGCAGTAAGGCACTGACTGAAGGCAGGCAGTTCATTTTTTTGGACACCGTGACCTGACCACTCCTCTGTGTGTGTGAGACTGTCTTCTACTTCTCCACTCCTGAGTCCCTATGTTGTGTATGTGACTCCCTGCTCCCATCTCCCGAGTTGTGTGCTGTTATTACCCTTACATGACAGAAACTTAGAAATATAATTCTCATTCCCTGAGTTGTGTTATGACTCCATCTCCTGTGGTCAGCCCATCACCCTGCTGCTGTGTGCCCCTTGACTGCACTGTACCCTACCCAGTGTGTGTTACAGAGAGAAGCCCAGTGGTCAGTTGTGTGTTGGTATTACCCTTACATGACAGAAGTGTAGAAATATAATTCTCATTCCCTGAGTTGTGTATGTGACTCCGTCTCCTGTGGTCAGCTCATCACCCTGCTGCTGTGTGCCCCTTGACTGCACTGTACCCTACCCAGTGTGTGTTACAGAGAGAAGCCCAGTGGTCAGTTGTGTGTTGGTATTACCCTTACATGACAGAAACTTAGAAATATAATTCTCATTCCCTGTGTTGTGTGTTATCTATGTATGTGAGTCCGTCTCCTGTGGTCAGCCCAGTGGCCAGTTGTGTGGTGGCATTAACCATACATGACAGAAGCGTAGAAATATAATTCTCATTCCCTGAGTTGTGTATGTGACTCCGTCTCCTGTGGTCAGCCCATCACCCTGCTGCTGTGTGCCCCTTGACTGCACTGTACCCTACGCAGTGTGTGTTACAGAGAGAAGCCACGTGGCCAGTTGTGTGGTGGCATTAACCTTACATGACAGAAATGTAGAAATATAATTCTCATTCCCTGAGTTGTGTATGTGACTCCTTCTCCTGTGGTCAGCCCATCACCCTGCTGCTGTGTGCCCCTTGACTGCACTGTACCCTACCCAGTGTGTGTTACAGAGAGAAGCCCAGTGGTCAGTTGTGTGGTGGCATTAACCTTACATGACAGAAGCGTTGAAATATAATTCTCATTCCCTGGGTTGTGTATGTGACTCCGTCTCCTGTGGTCAGCCCATCACCCTGCTGATGTGCGCCCCTTGACTGCTATGTGTATGCCTATGCCCAGCAGCCCAATCATTCTGTAAGCCTTGAATCTGGGATCCTTTAGTTGTAAACTGTCATATTTTTTAATTACTTTCAGTCCACTGCATCACAGTGTCACACAACCAAAATAAAATTTTGGAGTTGTAGCCAGCGATCACAGATCACATTGCTTTCTTACACAGGAATTGTGTGGGTGTGTTCACTGCAGTATACTGGTACTGTTATGGCTGACACCAACATAGATGAAGCATCTGATGCTGGTGTTGGAGCAGGTGTTGGTGGTAGTGGTAATCCTGGTGCTAGCAGAAATAACCAAAATGTTTCATGTGATAAAAATTTAAGAAACAGCAAAAGAGCAACAGCGAAGTGTGGTAAAGGGGGACCTTTTAAGAAAACCTGTACAGCTGCTGGGGTCACATGGAGAGGCACCATAAGGTATGCCATTCATGCTGTTAAGATCCCTGTGACTAGCAGCAATAATGCAAGTGACAGTGAGTCTCTCTCTGACTCAGACAGTAGCTCTTTGTCTCAGTCCGACACTGTTGTGTCTTGCGACGTATCATTACTTCCTCAACAAAGTGAAATGAGCAAGTCTCCTGATGATGAATCAGGTAGTGCACTTGCAAATACATCCAGCACTGTTGGCAATGAAAAGGACATATCCGCTGAATCCACCACTTCTGTGTTGGCCAGCAATGAAAATCCATCAGAGTCTTCTGCCCACTCTTCTAGCACCAAGGAGCATGTCCCGGGCTATGTTATGACAGGTGAAAAGACGCAAACAGTCTTTAGCTAGCTTCCTAGCACTCGAACAAAATCTGTCACATCTGAGGTGTGGAATTATTTTTCTGTCAGTAAAACTGATCCATGCAGAGCAATTTGTTCCCTGTGAAAAGAGAGTGTAAGCTGTGGTAAAGTTGTGTCATGCCTTGGCACTACAGCTCTTAAACGCCATCTGAAAAAGCATTCAGTTTTGCGTGATCATCCAAAACCCATGTCCTCCATCTTCCAGACTGTACGTGAGAAGGAATCTGAAATGGATACTGAATTGTCTGAACTTGATGCAGACAGAACCACTGCCAGCCCTAGGATCATTGTTACCACCAATGCCAGCACCATTAGTACCAGTTGCACATCCAGCGATGGCACTGAATGTATAAGTCCTAGTCCACCATCCCAGCGTCCATCTGCCCATCGAAGCACGGTGTATAATAAACCAGCAGGGACATGTTGTAAACAGCTAACACTGTCTCAAGCATTTGAAAGGAAGAATACCTTTACTAAAAATCATCCAAAGACCCTTCATCTTAATCACAGAATTGGTGAACTGTTGGCTGGAGCCCTTCTCCCATACTCTTTGGTAGATCATGAGGATTTTAGGGAGCTCTTGAAACTAGCAGAGCCTCGTTATAAAGTTCCTCATCGAAGGTACTTTTCCTATGTTGAAATACCAAACATTTATCAGGCTTTAAAAGCAACAGTGATGCTTGCACTTAAAACTGCAGAGGGTGGGGTTATTCATGTCACAACAGATATGTGGACCAGCACTCAAAACATAGATTACATGTCCCTTACTGCTCATTGGGTCACGTTTTCTTGTGGTTCTTCAAAAACAAAGACACCCCTGAAGATGGTGCTGCTGCATATAAAAAAATTTGGGCAAAGTCATACAGCTGCAAACATCTTGCAGGAACTAAATGACCTCTTTGACGAATGGGTATATTCTCACGGTCTAAAATGTGGCTTCATAATAAGTGACAATGGAGCCAACATCTTGAAAGCAGTACAGGATGGAGGATTTATGCATGCGTCTTGCTTTGCACATTGCTTACATTTAATTGTCACGGGATTTCTCAGCAATGAAACACAAGTGGATGGTATGATTGCTGTTTGCAAAAAAATTGTGACTCACTTTTCACATTCAACCAAGGCTATACGGACATTGTCCAAACTGCAAAAAAAAACACAAGCTGCCCCAGCAAAAGCTGATTCAAAATGTTTCCACTCGGAACTCAATGCTTTATATGCTGCAGCGCCTCTTGGAGCAAAAGCAAGCTGTACATGAGTATTGCTCCAGTTACATTATTGGAGATGGCATTATGCTGTCTGTGCTGCAGTGGAAATTAATGGAGACAGTGTGCTGCATCCTAGCTCCTTTTGAGACAGCTACAAGGGACATGTCTTCTGAAGGCACATCTGTGAGTCAGGTTATCCCACTCATAATGCTGATTTCACATCATCTTAGTGTTCTAAATCTACAAATAGAAAAAGACAGATCTGAAGCTCAGACAACATGTCGCCTGTATCATGGGAATCTCGTAAAGAGAATAAGCGAGCGCTTAAAAACCAATGACAAATTAGTTGCAATGACAAAATCAAAACTCTACATCCTTGCAACTCTCTTAGATCCCAGGTTCGAGGCTATACATCTTCCAAAAACAGATGATATAGAGCAGTACAAATGTCTGTTGCTAGATGAGCTGCAGCACGCACAGTACCCTCAGGTTGTCATCACCACAACATGCAGGTTCATCTTCACAAAGGGATACAGAACTGGAAAAGTCACCAAACATTAACAGTAGTTGTTCCACAACTGCCACTTCTTCAACCCTTAGTAGCAAGCTAAATCTGTGGCAAAACCTTTTCCAAATTGCTGCCATACCAGCTTATGCCGATTCCTCTTCTGAGTGGTCTCTGTCCATCATGGTAGACAGTTACCTGCAAGAACTGCCTATTCCTATTGATGAATGCCCTTTTGAATACTGGAGATCAAAAAAGTTGATTTGGACAGAGCTGTATGATGAAGCCTGTAAATATCTTGGTTGTCCTGCAACAAGTGTCTCTTCAGAATGCATGTTTAGTACAGCTGGCAATATTGTGACAGACACCAGAAATAGGTTGCTGCCAGAAAATGTACACACGTTAACTTTTATTAAAGTTAATAAGTCAAGATTTTCGTATCCCTACAAGAGTATACAAACTGATCCTGAAGTGATAGATGTTGTGGATGTTGATGGCGATGACAACTCAGATGGTGGTGGCTGGTAAATACTGTGTGGGACAGAGTCTCTCTGCACCAAAAAGGAAACTTTTACAGACTGTGATGACTTCGATTGTGTCTCTACTTTCTCGATCTACTACCTTGGACTATATACCCCCAACAACTTTCACCATTTCATGGCAAACTGCTTTGTAGCTAGGGTCTAAAGTCAACAAGTTTTATATACAGGGCAATTTTAACATCAGTGGGAACAGGCCCAAATTTGGCATAAAAGGGACACTGTCATGTCAATCATTTCTGTATCATATTATTTATAGTTAAAGTGCAAACATATATTTTTGGATTTACCTTCTGTGACTTTGTGGTGCATCATTATGGGCTGGGACCGGGGGTGGTCTATTTTTCAATTTTAAAGAGGACAAAACAATGAGTCCTAATTGGTAGCTGTTTATTATTTTTTCAGTTACAGAAATGTTAGCCATAAACCAAAATGATCCATATGTAACTTATCTTACTGAATAAAAAATTAGGGGAAAAACTGTATTTTGTATTGTTATGTTTCTGTGGGCAGCATCCTGTTACAAGTCTCTTCCAGGAAATAGTCATCTGGAGTTTTACCTATGTCATGGTTGAGCACATATTCTGTAAGCATAGGTCTCATACCACAATAGCTCATGTTTAACATTCTGTTGTATACAGACCACGGCATAATAGCAACAACTCTCAAATTACTGATTCCATGAAGAGGACTATACAGAATGTTGTCCATAAGAAGAAAGCAATTGAAAAGACAGTTTTTCACATAAGTGTTGTTTATTAAGAAACAGTTAAGTATGGCTCATTTGGAGGCAAGAGTTTCATTTTTCTTGAGTAAGCATGTGGTAGTTTTAGCATTTGAGAGGGGGAGGAGGGTAGAATGGGTGCTGGAGGGTGGGAAAGGGCTGGAGTTTGGTTTAACATGGATGCAAGAGGGAGAAAGATGGCATGGATGAGGGTTGGGGGTTGGTTTTAACATGGATGAACATGGATGCAGGAGGGAGAAACATGGCATAGTTAGTACATGGGTGATTGTTGGGGGAGTGGGTTTTAACATGGGTGAGGGACGGAGAAGGGTGACATGAATGGTTGTTCATGAATAAGTGTGGGGTAGTTTAAACATTTGGGTGAGGGAGGAGGGTGGAATACATGCTTGAGGGGGGTGAGGGTTGTGGGTTGGTTTTAACATGGGTGTAAGGGTGCTACTGCACAGATGAGGTGGTGGAAGAAAAGTGGAATGGGTGATGGGGTGAAAGGTGGGTGTTGTTTTAGTCCTTTCATTTACAGAGTCACGATTGGCTGGGGATGGTGAGGAAAAAGATGATGACAGACCGAACCTACTATACACATAATTTATATATATATATTTTTTCTTATTAAATACATTGCAAACTGCTGCCACCTAGCACAATTGTCCTGTCCCCTTTAAAAAAGAATGAAGGAAACAGAAATAAAAGAAAATCTGTATCAGCAGTTTTCACAGAATGTGACCTATCATAAAGTGTTTTTGCTTTACAAGTAGTGATAATTTGATACATAATGGGGTTGACAGACACTGTCCCTTAAACATCACATGCCAACTGCTGCAGCTACATTAAATGTTCCTTAAGTTAGTATGTGGTGAGGAAACCACTTTTTTTATTTATGTGATTGAAATACAGATTTTATTGACGTATCAGCTGCAAAAATGCATCATCTTAGAAAGTTGTATGTATTACTTCAATTTTCCAACAAGAATGTTGGTATATGTATGCATTATCTTAGAAAATTGCATGCATTTTTTGCCAGCACCAATGACTGGCATATTTTTTATTCAAATGTCTTGACTGACTACGTTATGACATAATATGTTTTGCAACAGTTCCACGTGCTGCTGCTGCAGTACCTTGGCTTGACTTTGTTATAAAAGCTTTCTTTTAAACATAGCAACTTTTGATTTACTCATTTAAAACAGAAAGCAGCAAATAGCTGAGATTAGGTAATATCAGTTATTTTTTCTCATAATTCATGACGATGAGTATATATAACTGAGTACATAAATGGCTAATGTGCCTCTTTCTTTCACTAAGGAACTATGATGCAGCTGCAGCAGGAAAACTTTTTAACATATGGGTGGGTGGACCTGTTACGTATTAAGTTGCTGGCTTTAGCAAACAGAAGAAACCATAGATAAACCTAGTTGTATTTCTATCAATGTCACACATGATAATTTCTCTCCCCCTTATATTGAACAGTTTTTCCTTTACATGTATTTTATTACTATCTTCATTACTGGCAGCACAATTAAAAAATAGGGTTCGAGAGCTAAAAAGTTCTAAAAAAAGATTAGAACCCTAGAACTTTTTTCAAAAGTTCTAGACTAGAACTAGAACCCAGACCTTCAGAGGGTTCTGACAACCCTACCAGGGTAGGCGTCTGGTGTAAGGAGTCAGTGGGCTGACTGAGGTAGGATAAGGACTAATAATCACTGCACACCCTTATGGTTTCAGTGTGAACAAGCTTGTGGATTAAAGCCAGAGTGAGGGTGCTTATCCTGGGACTACCGTGTGTGGTATCTGGAGGGCTGGTGGGTGGTGAGTACCTGCAGTCTCCAGGGAGAAAGTAATAAGGTTAGTGGGTTGGTGTTGCCCTGCTGGGAAAGAAGTGGTGTACAATCAAACTGTCAATTTCATGTGTTTTTTGTTTGCTATTTATGCAAAAGGTGTGTTGTGCCGTTCATGTTTTTTCAGATATTTGTTTCACCTTTTCAGTAAAATTTTACCTTCCCCCCCCAACAATTCAAGAGTCAGTGTCCTTGCTTACAGAGCCAGTGTCTCACATTCTTGCAGGTCTCCAGGTCAGTCCAATACAGCATTCCCTACCCTTGACCGCTCTTAGCTACACCAGTTGGGGAGGTAAGGTACTGTACTGCGGTAGTACTCAACTGGAAGAGAGTTGTCAAAGGGAAAGGAACAAAGAATCCTTGATTACACCCACTACTGTGTGGAATGGTCCCACCTGTGGCCAGAGGTTAATGCAGTAGGGGTCCCCTGTCATCACAAACGGGTATACATACCATCATCACTTGAGTAGGAAAATTTTATATACAAATCTAACCTACCACATCTTGTGTTGCCTCTTGCACTGTTCTGTGTCTTTTCTGTACCCCCAGGCTAGGAATGCAAGGAGTCTGAGTGGTGGAAGACCCCCTACCTGACCTTGATGGTCAGAGAGTCCTATGGAGGGTTGTAACCACACAGTTTATGGCATTTTTATCCAGTTGGAAAAGTGAATGAGGGTTAGCTGGAGCTCTACTGGACCAGCTATTCAAAGAAGGAAAAATCGACAAATTAACTCATCATCCCCCATTGCATGACTCTTCAAGAAAAACAGTCCAAAGGAAAGTTAACTCTGTCTAGTTAAAATCTTCCATTCTCTCATCCTACTCTCAGAAGACATTTACTTAAATTACTCTGAGATAAGCTGAGTTTATTTGAGTTTGATATGGGGTTGTAACCTATAGTTTGAATTGCCTTAGAAAATTATTGTATAACACAAGTAAAACAATCTTTTAAATATTTTATATATATTTAAAATCACTTTGACTTTCGTGCCAGTAAAATCATATGGGCAGGTACATTGAAGGGTACAACTTGCACAGGCGCTGGCGTCCTGATAGATCACTTCTGAGGAGTAAAATGCATGGATAGAGAGCCTGAGCTTATGCACATTCGGAACAAGCTAACCAGCCCAGATTGTCTGTCGCTGGTGTAGAATATTTTGCAAGATAAAACAAGTAAATCCCCAATTAATAAGACATGCATTTTTCTTTGCTCAATTATTTATTTATAGTCTGGTGAAAAGAAAATGGGGGAATATACAATCCATTAATTTATAATCAGGAGAAAGATCCCTACATGGAATACCCACATTTAACAGAAGCATGAGTGTGTGCTATTAGTGATACCCTAGATATCAATATTTAATGCTGATTCTTTTTTCTAGTTAACCAGGTACTTTACCATCTGGAAAACTGGATTTGCTACCCTTGTTGCACTGTTGGGGCCTGATTTAGACGTGGAGGGACAAACATGCTTGAAGTGGTTTTGGAAGTCTGCCAGGATGGCCTTGGAGTGGATGATTGTATTTTGCTTACTCAGGCAGTGTTCATTCTGCCTGTGCACATTCTGAAGAGTCCAACAGAGATATCACTAAGGACCTCATCAAGGACAAAGCTCTGGTGGGGAATAGTTTGAAAAGAAACAGAGTACTGGTGCTTAATCAAATGATGGGACAACACACTGACCTTGCTCAGAAGGTGGGACAATTTATGGGAGCCTTTTAAAATATCAGTCATGATTTTTCAAAGACTGCACCTTAACATATAGGGACAAGAGACTACTTCACTTTGTTTATCTTATTTTATAATTGATTTCATTTTATCTGTAGAAGGTTGTTGTCACTAATTGCCATGAATTCTGACAAAACAGCCTTCAAGATTTACAATGTATCATTAAAATATTGTGTTGAAATAAGTACCCCCCTATTAATTATGCCTACCACTCTGGGAAAGAAACAATGGTAAGTGAGCAGCAACAGGCTGTAATTTGCAGCCAATTAGAAGGGGATAAAAAGTATAATCTAAAATCATTGAAACAACTCTCACTAATTATTTTAAATGAAGTGCAAACTAATAATACCAAAGGAAACAGAAATGTGAAAGGCAAAATGCTCAGGAAAAAAGGTATTACAAGAAAAGGCTTTGTTGCCAACAATCCATCTAAACTCCTCAATGACCTCTACCCAAATCTGAAGCCAGATAAGAGGTGGCCTTGAGGGACTGCGTATAGAAAGCTCTCGAAAGGAGGAAAATTCAAAAGTTGGAAATTTGGAATTAGATGGGAAAGTAGAGCTAGCCAAAAAACTAACGTGTAATATCAGGGGTAAACAAGAAATCAATGAAGTAGACTCAGCTATACATTTCACTGATCTTTCAGAGAATCTGGATATTTTAAATAAAATGATTTCGGAGAATCAGAGAAACATAATGTAATAGATTATAGTAATAAGCAGATAAGAGAACAAGAGGAACACAATAACATAAGTGTTTCCATTAATTCAATATATGATCATATACCAGTAATGTATTTATTTATTTAGTATTTGGTAACCGGGTGGGGTGCACTAGGCAGACAATGCCTATTTTCAGGCACGACCGGGGAGGTTACAACAGCAATGATTATGATAATACATGATTGACAAAGAATACAAGGCAGGTTTACTTGGTGCATTTGGGAAAAAGAAGGCCAATGCCCATCAAGATTGTCTCCCACAATATATGTGGTACATTAATCCAAGGTTAAATTATCTTGGAGCCATTTGTCAAACCTTGATCTGAATATAACAAAAGATGAGTCCACAAGTTCTTGGAACAAGGAGTTCCAAAGTCTAGGAGTCCTTATAGTGAAGAAATATAACCTTTATTTGTATTTGCTTTTGCTATATTAATATGTTGTGCAATCTAGGAACAATACATCTATTGCTAAAGTGTAATCCAAATTGCTGCATTAATTCTGGAGACTGTTGAACTTTATAGAGGAGTAGAAGATCTCCTCTGATTCTCCTTTTCTGTAGTGAATGTATGCCTGTGATATGCAGTCTTGAGGCATAATTTTTTGAGTCTAGATGGGGAACCATGTTTGTTACTCTTCTTTGGACTTTTTCTAGACCTTGAATATCCTGCAATAAGTATGGGCTCCAAAGTGGGGAACCATAGTCCATATAAGGCCTTACATATGTTCTATACAGGGGAATAATACATTCTTCAGATTTCATAGCAAAGGTATGTTTTATGTGCACAAGTAGTTGATCAGAAGTTTTTGCTGTTTTGAGACAGTGGTCTCTATAAGTCAGATTATTATTAATTAGTATTCCTAGATCCCTTTCATAGGCAGATACTTTCAGAGGGATGTTATTAAGGGTATAAGTCTGAAATGGATTAGTTGAGCCATAGTGTAAGACTGTGCACTTATCAATGTTAAAGTGCATATCATTGACTAGTGCCCATGTTTCAATGTGTTTTAAATCATTTATGAGTGATAGTCTGTTTGTGAATCTACCCTCCCAATTTAGTATTATCGGCAAATTTAGACAGAATATTTGCAGATTTAATTTGCATGTCCCAGATGAAAACTTTAAACAATGTGGGCCCAAACACAGATCCCTGAGGGACCCCGCTTGTTACTTGTCTCTCCACTGATAAAGTACTTTGAATTTTAACTTGTTGGCTTCTATTGGTCAGCCAGTTGTTTATCCAATTAACCAAAATGGTAGAGAAACCTACTAGTTGTAATTTAGTAATGAGTTTGTTATGAGAGACTTTATCAAAAGCCTTACTGTAGTCCAGAAGAATCACGTCTTGGGGAATGTTGGAATCGAGACTCTGGCTTACCTTTTCGTAAAAGGCAATTAAGTTTGTGGTACATGACAGACCTTTTTTGAAGCCATGTTGTGTCATATCATTCAGTCTCAATAGTTCAATTTCTTTTTCAAGAAGTGCCTTAATGATTTTTTTCCATGACTTTTGAAAGAACAGATGTAAACTAATAGGTCTATAATTTTCTGGATTAGATCAATTTCCCTTTTTAAAGATAGGAACCACAGTAGCCTTGTGCCAGTCATTTGGAACCAGACCCTCTTTCAGTGATTTATTGACTATAACAGATAGGGGGAGTGCTAAAGTTGTGGATGCTGCATGTAGGAATCTAGGATTTATATTATCTGGACCAGAATTTGAAGTTTTATTAATAGATTTAAGTGCTGTCAATGTGTCATCTAAAGAAATAGTATGATTAAAATGACTAATTTCAGTAGTGTTTATACATACAATCATACAGAGCAGTGGTAATCATTAAGTTGTATGGAAGGGCACAAAGATACATACAAGTGACAATGTATAAAAGGTACAATTTGTTTTTTTACAGTATGGAAGGGCACAACGATGTATACAAGTGACAAAACATAAAAAAGGTGCAGTTTTTTTTTTTGCAGATATGTTGCTGAAGAACACGCAAAAGTAGTCATTGTAGTCTTAGACAGGTGGCAGCACAATGTTAAGTGTTAGGACAGGTACGTTGGGAGGTTTGCAGCAGATAATCTCAGAGATGTCGACTGAAGGTCCCAGAATGAGCCAGAAAGCTTACAATTTCATCATATGGAAAACATAACGAGATGTGGCAATTTCATTAGCAAATCCAGTAACAGCAAATCTCCTTCTGTATAAAGAGTTAGCAAATATCTAGCAGGATATTACTTTTATCACATAAACTTGTCTTTGTAATAGCAAAAAAATAACTAGAGAATGACCACAACACAGTGAGGGGCAATACAGGATTAGAAAGGAAACCATGCACACAGGAAAGTATACATGAATTTACAACAGAAGAACTACTAATCATGTTACCACAACTACAATTTAGGGAAATATAGTATAGCAAGAGAATTAAAAGAACACCACCAGACTCTTGGGGGGTGGCAGAAGACAAGGAACAATAAGATGCAGTCCTAACTTTATGGAAAATAAAGAGAAGGAAAATAAGGGAAGCAAGTTTGGAAGCAATGAAAGGGAAATCAACAGAGCTTATGCCCAGATGTAGTGAATCAGGAACACAAATGACACCAAAACAAGAAATTACAAGGAAGGTGGGAAATGAAACTATTCCCACTTATGAATTTACAAATGAAGAAGAAACAAATTTAAAAACAGAGGCTGGGAACTGGGATAGAAAGGAAAAAGAAAATAAGTAGACAAAGAGCAAGCTACAGGGCAATACACCTGAAAAGGAGAGACAGAATATAAATAGAAGAAAAGGATCTAATATAAATGCAGCTAGAAGTTATAAAAAACATGAGAATAGGAGATCACAGAAAAAATTGTTTAAATACTGCCACTACAAATAAAACATAAACAATACAAAATTATAATAGAAAAGAGGATGGGGAGAAAGGAGATCTAAGAGTCAGGTTATTTGAATCAGAAGTACATACAAATAATAATGGAGAGATAATCCAGAGTGAAAAGACAGAAGAGAATATAGGATTGAATATTCAAGTCAGAAAAGGAAAAGAGCTATTTAGGAGACTACGGCAGGGGTGTTAAGGAAACTTCTGAAACAGCTCCTAAGGAAAATGAAGAGGATAATCATTTTAAAATCTTTTTGATAACATTTAAGGGTGCAGAATTTTTACTGCCTATATTTAATGCCTCTAGAATACCAAATGAAGGTAAGGAAACACACAACCAAACTATGAAATCACTTGTGACAGCTATATGTGGAGGTAATAGAAATTTGGTAGACCATATAACAATATGCCCGGTGAACACTCTAGAATGACTTTTTTTAGCATCTACACAATTGTACATTCTTTTTAAAACATGTTTAGTTTATTGAGGTTTCTTCTGATAAAATGTATAGTTTACAATAATAAACATCAAGATACAAATCTCCCAACCTGTCTGGAGTAGGGTACCCACTGCTCCTTAGATTACAGGCTAATGCAAAAAAAAAAAAAAAAACACACACACAAAAAAAAAAAAAAAACCCAGAGATTATAGCATACAAAACAATTTTACATACTTAATTCTATTTTGGGGGGAAAAAAGAAACTAAATAATATTGGTTCAGAAATTGAAGGAATTCCAATACTGGCTATATTGTTCCCAGAATGTTACAATCCCATCAGAAGCAAAAATGAGAACAAACAGATAAAGACAATCTCAGGATTTGGTTGGATTCATATGGAAAATGAGAATGTAGGAAATGTGAGGAATAAGGTTAGTTCAACACAACTTTTGCTCAAAATACCAATAGAAAATAAACATCACAAAAACTGTCAGATAGGAAAGGAGTGGTCAGATTATACACTCTGGTTGAATGATGTTTCATTGTATGACCATGTAATGTTAAAAGCACCTTTTCTGGATCTTCTGGGTACCTATATAGTGGAAGAAACAGTTCCAAAACAACAAACTGTTAGAGACCAGCTCCAATGAAATGTCTATCTACTCCCTTACAGACTGCGGTGAATCTTTCTAATAAATTATCAGCACTGGGGACAGATCATAATGTAAACTGATATATGTCAGATTGTAATTCAGATAGTAACACAGTGAGGCTACAGATTCTAGAAACTCAACAATACCATTGCACAGATAAGGGAAGAAGCAGTTTAACAACATAGAATATAGCAGGATTGAAAGATAAATTGACAGACTGGAAAACATTGAATATTTCAACTACTTCCAATGTATTTGTTGACAGGAAACATGAGTAATAGAATAATATTTTAATTTTAATGGATTTAAGGTGTATTTGAAACCGGCCAAACAAATTTAAAAATTGGAAGAAACATAGGGGAACTGGCAGGTTTCTGAAAAAATATTTAGAATATTCAAACTTTTCAGTTGAATAGAAAAAATGAAGGTGTACTGGGATTGTTAAAGAAAGCAACAAGGAAGATTGTATTGTTCTGAATGCATATACTGTTGTCCACCCCACAATACAAAATATTATAAAGATAGTTTTGGGGAAGAACTAGGCACTATTTTGGAAGACATTAACGATAAATTACTCCCTTCAAGAATTATATTAGTAAGGGATTATAATACAAAGGTCGGCAAATTTTTAGATGAGGGCTTCATTGATACACTTTTGGCTGTTGATAATAGTTTATCAAAAGATACTCATTTAGGAGAGAATGGTAAAATACTATACAAAATTCTAAATACCAATAACTAACTTATCATACTTAGTATAATACTTTAATATTTATTAATAAAAAGGACTAGGTCAGATGAAAGTGAATTTACTAACATCTGTAGATTGGGTTCATCAACAATTGATTTAGTATGGGTGAATGCTATCTCTTCCCTTTTAGATATGATCATAAGTAACCAAGCTGAGAGTCCACACTGTCCTATAGAAATTAAGGTGGACTTATGGCTTAAGTAATTAACATTTGGTGAGTGAGTTTATATCCCAATCCTCTACTGAGTTGTTAGTGCCTAGCCTGAAGATGGCTTCTCCCTTTGATTAGTTATTTCCTCTGTTTATACTGAGGTGAGCTGTGATGGAAGACCCGGAGGGACTTACAGCATAGTCAAAATAATAACAATTGCTATAACATGTCAATTAGGATAAACAATAAACATGTATTTGCTGGGAGTTAATTTATAGTAAAGAATTTCAAGAAGGATTACAGAATATTGGTATAACAGAACACATCTTAAGTGAAAGAGATAAGTCAGAAGGTACAAATGCTACACCTGGATATGAGAAGACTACTAAATAGATATCTAATCATATATCCACAGAAGTACACATATCCAATCATAAAGGAGCAAGATAGTATAATAAAGCATACAAAAAGGCTAAAAGAGAATTGAATCAACAAATGAGATTAGTAAGATCAGATCTGAGTATACAAAATATGAAAAAAAAAAAAACTGAGATGTTTATATAATGTGACAATAGAAATAACTAGGGCGAAATATAGAAAATCATTATGGAAAGAGAAGAGGCAGTTATCCATAAAGACAGCGAAACATTTTTGAACATGGTAGCTAAAGGTATGGAAAAGTTCCTGGAGGATCCAGAAGTATATATTGAACCAAATGCGTAGGTTAGACAGTTTCTAGGACTATTTAATAATCAGAGTACAGATTACATAGAAAGACTTGACTATAATTATCAAATAGAGCACATAACTCTTGATCCTCAGTTTCTTCAGAGGAGATTAGTCAGGCTGTCATATCGTTTAGTTGACACAAAGCACCTGGCCCCAATTGGGAACCATTAGACATTTTAAATCAACTGGACCTACGGTTACCATATGTGAAAACATTATTCCATTAAATTACTAGTTCAGGAGAAGTCCCTTCATCTTGCAGGAAAAATATAATTGTTTCAGGTTTTAGGAAAGACAATAAAAAGGATCCAGACTGTTATAGGTCAATTAGCCACATTGACTGTTTTTTAAATGATACATAAGAGATTATCATTGTGGATAAAGGAAAATAACATCTTAGATGACACTCGGACATGATTTTGACAATGATATTCTATCACAGATTAATGTTTCATCCTCTCCCATTTAGCTTACAAATATAAAGTTATTAAAATCAGACATATTGTATTTTTGTAGATCTGAAGGCAGCATGTGATAACCAAAAAAATGGAAATCTCTTATGGAAATCAATAGAGATTATAGGAATACAGTGACTCTTCTTGAATCTGATAACGATATTATACTCTGAAAGGCTGACTCGGGTAAGATATGATACTAAAGGAAATAGAAGTGAAGAGTTTTTAGCAAATATTGGGGTCAAACAAGGTTGTGCCCTCTCACTATTGCTATTTAATCTATATTTGGATACTGTTTGGAGAAAGCCTTATGATGGCAACTTTCATCCTCCGAAAATTGCTAACATCTGCCTATACCTTGTCTATGTAGATGACAATGTGATGTTATTTTGGCATTAAAAGAATGCTTGAACATTTTTTAGTTGAAAGTTATACAGCAGAATTCCAGATTGATTATAATAAAGCTAAGGTTATTGTATTTGGCAGAAGTAAGAAGTCATATATTGGATTCTCACTAATCGACATGAGCATGTGACCAAGGCCGGTGTCTTGGCAGATGCCATAACTGACCACTCTCCAATTTTCTGTCAATGGTCTTCAGGTGCCCCACCATCTCCTCCGCCCCGCCTTGTCACCTTTACTAACTTTGCAGGCATGGACACAGATGCCTTCCTCCACGATGTCTCCACCATAGACTGGTCTGAAGTCTACCGAGCTCAAAAAGTTGAGGATGCCCTACGAGCTTTCCTTAACAATTTCAGTGAAATCCAGAATAGACATGCACCAAAAGTGAAAAGGAGAGTCAGAGGAAACCAAACCAGATGGCTCCAAAAAGACCTGCTCTTACAGCTACGGCACAGGGACAAACTATGGAAGCACTACAAAAACACTGGCCTACCTACAGATTACACGACGTATAAACAACACAGAAATTCCTGCAAAAAGCAAATAAGGCAAGCCAAAAGTAGGTACTGCCAGAACCTACTATCCAGCTCAGCCCACGACCCTTGGAAATTCTGGGCCCACATAAAGACCTTCCTTGGCACACCTCAATCTATAACCCCCTCAGAGATGATCCTCAACGGTGCCTACTGCAATGACTCCTACATCATAGTGAATGCCTTCAACAGAATGTTCTCCGATCTCTCACCCTACACCACCACCTTTCCACAGGCACCCATCATATCTCAGCCCACTGACTCAAGTGAGCCAACAGGCCTCTCGTCTTCAGCAACTGGGTCTCCGCTAGCCTGGTCTTTCTACTTTAAAGCCATAACCAGCACGCAGGTTCTAAAACTACTAAGAACTATCTCCGACAACACCAGCCCAAGATCCGGTTCTCTAGAACCCCGCCTCTTGAAGATGGCCACCCATCTCATTGCCTCACCATTGGCCAAAATCTCCATACTATCCCTCTCCAGTGGTGTCGTACCTGACCGCTGGAAGACTGCCAGGATAACTCCGATATTCAAAAAAGGGGACAGAAATTAGATCTCAAATTACAGGCTGATAGCTATTCTCTCAGTCCTGAGCAAAATACTGGAAAAGCTCATCGCCACCCAAACCCTGGACTACATGGAAACTTCAAACCTGCTCTGTGATGCGCAACATGGCTTTAGGAAAAACCATAGCACTTCAACGGCCCTGGCCAAACTCACATCAGATACTCTCTCCAACATGGATGATGGACGGCTAACAGGTGCTATCTTCATTGATCTTACCAAGGCCTTTGATCTTGTGGATCACTCCCTACTCCTGTCCACTCTTCAAACCATAGGCTTCTCCACTCCTGTTGTAAACTGGTACAGGAGCTATTTAACCGACAGGACCCAAGCAGTGAAATTCAATTCCGCAACATCGGACAGCACCGCAATCAATGTTGGAGTCCCCCAAGGATCCATTCTGGGACCTCTTCTTTTTTCCCTCTTCATAAACAACATTCTGGACAATGTCTCAACTTGCTTCTCTCTTCTCTATGCTGATGACCTGGTCATCTACGCCAGCTCTAATAACATCAACTACCTAAACTAGTCTCTGACCACGGCCTACAACAGTATTCAAAACTGGCTGAGCAACCATCGACTGGTTCTAAATACACACAAAACTAAAGCCATGCTCCTGGGCTCCACCCCCAAACTAAGATCCTGCCCCTCCCCCTTGAGGGTACTCGACCTGGATGGGAAAACACTAGAGGCTGTCACCTCATTTCGGTATCTTGGGGTTTTGCTTGACCAACCTCTGGACCTAAACTCCACATTCAATCAACCTGCAAAACAGTAAACTGTAAACTGGGTGCCGCCTGCAGAACAATTTATATGCTAACACCTTCTGCTAAACTAGCCATTGCCAGGGGGATCCTTCTCCCGATCCTAACTTACTGTGCTCCTATCCTGGCTGCTGCCCACAAATCAGCACTACAAAAATGGGACATCACCTATAATAATGTCTGTTGTTATGCATCTATGTCCCCTCGGCTCAAGCATCAATGTCAGCTGTATAGCGACCTAGGCTGGCTCTCCCTCTCTGCAACCAGACAATACCATCTCAGTTGTCTATCTGACTCCATAATTAGGCTGGAAACCCCGGCATCACTGGCAGAGCTATTACGTCCCGTCACCTCAAACCGTGGACTGAGGTCAAGGTACCCAGGTGTCACACCACCAAAGGCACCGGGGCCTTTGGGCATGCTGCCCCCAGATGTGGAATATGCTGCCACTGGATCTAAGGCAATCTACATCCCACTACCACTTTAAAAGTGGGCTACAACGCTACCTAGCTACTGCTGGATGGTGTACCTGTTTCGACCCTACCTGACCGTGCCAATAAACCCTGCCCCACACCTATCTCCACTTTACAATCCAAAATCTGCTAGATCGAAACCCCCAACCCCATACATTACACTCCTCTCTCCTTTCTCTCTCATCTTCCTAAACACACTTACTTGCTTGATGCCTGTTTCTCTCCTGCTTGTTGTATTTTATGTCTACCTGTAGAACCGTACTCCCTCATGTTATAACCTGCACCTGAAGCTACACTGCTGACTGTTATACTCTTACTGCATTTGTTGCATACTGTGCTGACCAATGCTGATTTACTGTTATCCGTGCCCTCATAGCTATTTTAGCTACTTATGCTTCATGCCAAGCACTTTGCTTTACTGTCTAATATTTTATTGCCTTCCAAGCTGTATTGTCAAATGTAAACACCCTGGGCTGGATATTCAAACTGCGCTATTCTGTGGCGCAAGCCCTTGAGCTGCTCAAATAAGTTGCGCTGGGGTGTGGCCGGGGTGATATTCAACGGAGTTGCACTATTGAGCAACTCCTTTGAATATCACCCCCCTGGCCACAGCCACTGTGCATGGCGCAGTGGAACTTGCGCCACTGCAAGTGGTCAGTGGAGCATTCAAGATGCGGTGGCGCAAGTTCCACTGCGCCATCTGTAAATCCGATATTCAAAGGTGACATGCAAATGGGGCCATAATTCATGCAAGGTGCAGGGGGCCATTTGCATGCCATCTATCTGCAGGTGCACCAATCCCGACGACTTATGCGTGGTGCCCTGCCAGGCAGCTAACAAGTCAGGGACAGCGCCCCCTGCAGCCCGATCGCGGGCATGAAGTAAATCCCCGACTGGCCTGATCATGAGCAAACCCGTAGTAATCCCCTCCCCACTAGCCCGATCGTGGGCGGAACAGGTCAAACCCCCAAGAACAGTATCCCTGGTGGTCCAGTGGACCACAAAGCCTGATCAGCGGCATTAAGTCCACCCCAAGGTCCAAGTACCCTGGTGATCTAGTGGCCCCAACCCACCGAGCCCCACCCGCCTGCTGCCCGCCGCCGCCGACTGACTGCTCGGTGGGCTGCCGCCAGTTGGTTCAGGCAAGAGCCAATGGGCGTGCAGCCCATACGATGAGCAGTCAGATATGTGAATGAATTTCATTTGCATATCTGGACTGCCAACATGCCGATGGACTACGCCCATTGGCTCGCTGAACCAATGAGTACGGCCGACCGGTCGACGGGCTAGGTGCTGCCGCCACCGGCCGGCGAACGGGGTGGTGGGGCTTCAATGGGTGGGTGGGGTGGGAAGGCCACTAGATCACCAGGGTGCTTGGACCTGGGGGTGGACTCTAATGCCCACGATTGGGCCGCATCACTGGACCACCAAGGATATTGTTCTTGGGGGTTGAGCTCTGTTCTGCCAGCGATCGGGCCGAGTGGAGGGACGGGGAATTATTAGCCGAGTTTGCCCGGGCCAATCAGGGGATTACTACGGGTTTGTCCGCGATCGGGCCAGTCGGGGAGGTTACTATTATGCCTGTGATTGGGCTGCAGGGGGCACAGGGATGGGGGACCCACAGGTGGCAGCTGCTGTGTTGCGCCCTGCAATGCGGCAGCTCACCTGTGGGTGGCCCTCAACTTGCTCCTTTTTTTTTTTTGCTCTTTAGTTGTGCAGGCACAGATGAGGGTTGCGCCTGCACAACTCTGCACAGCCCGGCTGAATATCGGGCTGTGCAGTTTACGCATAGTTCCTCCCCCTCCGGTTGAGCATGCCTTCATTAGCATTGCGCTGTTGCTCAGCATAACTTGGGGGACGCAACTGCCTCCTGCTGAATATGGCAGAATGGCGCAATTTCGGACTTACGCAGTCGCAACCCTATTGCGCATGGCGCAACCCTTTTGAATATCCAGCCCCCTCTATATGTATTGTCTTGTACTCTCCCGGGTCGTGCCTGAAAATAGTCAACTGGCTAGTGCACTTACCCGGTAAACAAAAACTAAATAAATATAAATATAGATTAAAGGGCCATACTTTGGAAGTGGTTAGAATGTTTTGTCAGCTGGGAATAGTCTTTTCTGATACATTTACATGGATAAAGCAAATTAATCAATCAAATAAATCAAGGAAATTCACTCCTATACTCTCTAGCTTTGTTTATAGACATGGAGGAAACTCCGTGAAGGGTTGCCTCAGAGTAATTAATGCAAAAATAAGGAGTCCAATCTTATACAGGTTAGAAACTTGGGGATGCTCGGACTTAAGTGATTTTTCAATGTGTTTTTTTTTTTTTTCAACTCTTATTATGAAAACATTTTGGTATTATACCAAAGTATACCATCTGCATTGGTTAGAACTGAATTAGGTCAGATACCCACAAAATGTATCATTAAGGGATGTTTTCATATGCTAAGGGCTTATGTAATGGGAGACAAAGTTTTCTAGAAGATGTGTGGAGGAAGATTTAAACTATTTAGACCAAGGCTTCCAATTTACCAGAACACAATTCTTCAAAGAATATGACAGGATGAATGGATTGCTATACTGTCTTACTGAGGTATGTTTAAATCCTTTTTCTGAAATAAAGCATTATTTACATGCAGAGGGAAATCGATAAATGTTCACAATACAAAATAAGTAAATGATTAGCCTCTAATAAAAAAAAAATTCCCTTGAACCTTATTTGAATCTGATTAGGAATCCACATAAAACTGCTTAGCAAATGTAGGTTTGAATATTATAGTAGTCAAAGATTTACTGGATTTTACAGGAAGTATGAGATTGAAGCTCTCTATAAACGTCATCTAGAAACATAGAATATGGCGGCAGGTAAGGATTGTTTGGCCCATTCATTCTGCCCATTTCTCCCTACCTACACTATTACGGCAGACTGTACCTGACTTGCAGCTCTTTCTCCCTCCCTCCCCCTTCCTTTCCACTGTGATTTCCTTGTGCTTATCCCACGTATTCTGGAACCCCACCACCTCCACTGGAAGGCTGTTCCAGGAATCCACAACTCTTTCTGTGAAGAAGTACTTCCTCATATCTCTCCTGAATCTACTCCCTCCAACTTCATGGCATGTCCCCTTGTTTCTGAGCACCTTTTCTTCTGTAAAATACTTCCCTTCTATACCTTATTTACCCCCATGAAGTAGTTAAAGGTCTCTATTATATCCCCATTTTCCCTCCTCTGTTCCAGGGTGTACATACTGTGGTCATTTAGTCTCTCTTCGTCGGGCTTTTGATGCAGACCCTGTACCATTTTATTTGCCCTTCTCTGGACCAGCTCAACTTTGTCTTTCCAGAGATGTGATTCCAGAACTGGATGTAGTTGTGTAGGTGGGGTCGTATCAGCAATCTATACATAGGAACACCACTTCCCTCTTTCTGCTGGTGAGACCCCTCCCTATGCACCCCAGCATCCCGAAGCCCTCCTAACTGCCTTGTCACACTGCCTGGCCACCTTCAGGTCATCTGATATTACCCCCAGGTCTCTTTCCTGCTTGGTGGTCATCAATACCACTCTACCCATTTTATACTCTGTTTGGGTTTCTGTGCTCGAAGTTCATTATTTGCACTTTTTCCTCATTGAAACCCAGCTACCATACCATTGACCACTCCTCTAGTTTTCTCAGGTCTCTGCCCATCCTTTCTACTACCACCCTAAGGTCCTACCCTATTGCAAATTTTGGTGTCATCCGCAAAGAGGCCACCTTCCCTTCCAGCTCCTGTGTAAAGGTTGCTTTCCTTTCTAGCTCCTCTGTAATGTCACTTACAAGGACATTTTAGAGAACTGATCCTAGCACCGATCCCTGAGGCACCCACTGGTCACCAATCCCTCTTTGGAGTGAACTATGTTTACCACCACCCTCTGTCGCCTATCCCTGAACCAATTTCTTATACAGTTTACCACATTTGAACCCGCTCCTAAGGTACCTGACTTGCTTACTGGTCTCTTATGTAGAACAGTGTCAAAAGCCTTACTGAAATCTAGGTAGGCCATGTCCACTGCTCCACTCTGATTGAAATCCTTTGTCACCCAGAGTTTATCAGATTCATCTGACATGACCTTCCCTGTGTGAAACCATGCTGCCTCGGGTCTTGTAACACACTGAATGCAAGATATTCCACAATCTTTTTCCTTAGCAGTAATTCCATTACCTTTCCCACCACTGATGTCATGGCCTATAATTGCCAGCCTCCTCCCAGCTACCACTTTTGTGTAGTGGGGCTACATCCACCCTCCTCCAATCCTCAACAACCACTCCTATTTCCAGAGAGCTGTTAAACAGATCTGTCAGAGGTGCAGCCTGTATTTTCCTGAGCTCCCTCAATACCTCTGGATGCACCCCATCTGGCCCCATTGCTTTGTCCACCTTCAGATTAGCAAGTCCCTTAAGGACTCTCACCTCCAAAAAAGGACTAGTGTCCACCTCCCTCCAGCGCTTCTGTTACTTTTTTGTGGCATCTCCCCTTGTCCTTCTGTGAACACTGAACAAAAGTATATATTCGGGATGTCTGCCTTTTCCTGTTCTCCCTCTGCACAATCCCTCCTTCCTTTTTTAATGTTACAGTCTCAGCCCTGGTCTTCCTCTGTTCACTTACATACATAAAAAATGTCTTGTCCACTTTTGTTACCTCCTAGACTATTCTGTCTTCAGTTTGTGCCTTTGCACTAACTGCTTTCTCTGCTTCCCTCTGTCTCCCTGATACACTTCCCTATCCTCCTCCTACCACATCTCCTTATACTTTCTGAATGCTACCCTTTTAGTCTTTACCTTTTCAGCTACCTCTTGTGAACCATAGTGGTCTCCTTTTTCCTCTTGCTTTTGCTCACTTGTTTGATACAGAGGTTTGTTGCCTTTACTGTGCTCCATTTCAGCTTCCCCCACTGTTCATCCACCCCACCCAGGCCATCCCCCCTTTAGGTCATCCCTGACACATTCATTCATCTTTATAAAATCTGCCTTTCTGAAGTCCAGGGGCCCTCGCCCTTGTGTGGTTCGATTCCGCAGTTGTCCTTATATTGAACCACACCATATGGTGATCATTGGTCCTCAGGTGGTCTCCCACCTTGACGTCTATAATACTATCCCTGTTAGTGAGTACTAGGTCCAGTATTGCCACATCACGAATGGGTTCACTGACCAGTTGCCTGAGGAACATCCCCTGCAGAGAGTCCAGGATGTCCCTGCTTCTAGCTGAAGTCAGTGCTAGGAGGCTCCAGTCTATATCTGGCAGGTTGAAGTTCCCCAGCTGCAGCAGCAGCATCTTCCCCTTTCCTGCCATCTTGCCAATGGCTTCCACCAGCACCTTAATTCCTCCCCATGCTGGAGGTCTGTAGATGGCTCCAGTGTGAATAGTGGCCCCATTCCCTGTCTCCATGGTGACCCACAGTACTTATGCCTTTCCCTATATCTGTCACGTTTGTTTTCCCTCCCATAAAGTGCCACACCCCCTCCTTTCCGTCCCACCTTGTCCTTGCGGCACAGAGTATAGCCTGATATGGCCATGTCCCAGTCATGGTTTTCAGTGTACCATAACTCGGTAATGGCCAAGGGCTAAGTAATGGCTTCATACAATTAATTGGCAAACTGATGGACTCCAGAAAATACTGGAAGGTCAGTCAGGTCAAATTCCAAAAGTCACTCCTGTGGGCCATTTTAGAAGTGAGGAAGACATAAGATGTGCTTGCAGAAGACACTCCAGATTCTAGACAGTGGTAACATTTGACACAAATTGAATGTGTGTGTGTTTTGTGATCATTTAGATTTGTTTTCTGTCGAAGTCTAAGGTTTTTCTTTGAGTATGAGTAGACTGTGTAGGTTTTACTCTATAAAACTGATGTTCTGAGATAGAGACTGAGAAGGGAGTCAACATGTAGCATACACACAGGTTCGAAGGGGTTGGAGACCTAAGGGAGAGAGCATAGCAACAGGTTGGGTTCTCTGAAGGCAAAGGCTGTTTCTTGTCCGTGTGTCTTTCTGTAAGTTTTACCCAGTTGTTAGCAAGTTAAGTGAGCATTTTATGGTTTAAAACAATTTTCCCTATTTTTTCCAGTAAGCACTTTATTCTGTTTTGGCTAATGTGTAAATACATTATGAAAAAAAGAAAAAGTAGACTAACACAATATACAGACTGCGTGTGCATTTAACATACAAAGGGTATAGTTTGTGAATCTCTGGGGTAACCGCCATTCTAAAGAGGGATGCTAAATCTGGCGTAAGCAAATCTTAAAACATATCCCTTCTGATACAGGGAAGGGAGTCGTGTGAACTTTGATAAAGACAGAACCCACACTTCATCTGGGGTTCAAGCAGTAGTCCTTGGTTTGATCCAGGGGGACTGGTGACTGGGCTCAGAGAGTTCAGGTGTCTAGGTGCACCACCTTTGTGCAGGGTCGAGCATGGGCACAAGGACATGATGAGGGATGGACACAGATGAAGGTCTGTGACAGGGGCGCTGGTTGGGGTGTGGACAGGTGGGTTTACCCCAGGCCACAGTACCCAGGTTGGCCTCTGCCATGATGGCCTCTAGGTTCAGAAACTTATTTCGTAGATTTCTAGCATTCGCATACATGGCCTTCCAGATTCTGTTTCCACTCTGCTTGTTGTCCCCCCTTTTCCTCTCCCTCCTTCCCCCCTTTCTTTTTAATGCTCCCATTCTCTATCACCCTGCTTCCTTTATTAATTTGCACCCTGGGAGATTCCTCTCCCCTTGGGTTCTCCTTACACTCTACTTCAGCCGGTGGGGAGTAGTTTCTGCCTCCCCGATTCCTTCCACCATCACCCTTGGCTAGTTTAAATGTTCATTGAAGTAATATTTAAACCATCGACAGAGGACTGTGGTTCCCCTCCCGGATGGATGGATGCAGGCCATCACCCTTGTATAGGTCCTTATCTTCCCAGGTGGGTCTCCAGTCCCCAATGTAGCCAAACCCTTCCTCTCTTTACCACTTCTTGTTCAAGTTTATTTCAGGAAAAAACTCCACTGAGCAAGCTCATTCACAAGGAGGTCCTGGTAGATGTCAATACAGAAGCAATACGAATAGCATAATATACAAACAATGTTACAGAGCAAGATCATGCAGCACAGTATAATGGTAAATACAATCAGGAACATGTCATTGTGCAAAACAATCAGTAGACATTACAACAGATACATAACCATACTATATAACCATTAGACAGTACAGAGCGTAGAGGAAGGGAGGGGGGTTGGAGGTAATTGGAGAACTTAAGTGCTTATCTGGGCTGTGATGGGGAGAGAGCTGGTCACTGCAGCAATGCCAAGATTCTTTGAGAGTATTGTTGGCCAGGGGTTTGAAGAAGTTGAAGTAGACTAATTCAGGAAGTCAGATCTCAGATTGGATTAGTTACAACTAATCAGCCATCAGACAGAATAAAGTAGTGGAGGAGGGGGGTTCAGGGGTAACTGGGGAACAAAGTACTAAGGGCTTATCTGAATGTGATGGGGAGAGTGCTAGCCATTGTGACAATGGCAAATTTTTTTGAAAGTTTTGATAGCCAGGGATTTAAAGAAGATAGCTAAATAGACAGACAGATGGATATATACACTGTTTATAGATAGATACTTTATTTATAGTTTGCCCCTTTCTGAACCAGACCCTTTTTAAAGGCTTCTACAGAGGAAGCCTCTTTCAAATAACCAGATAATGAATTCTAATGGGTAGGCGCAGCCACTGAGAACACCCGTTCCCCCAAGTGCCACAACCTAATCCTGGGAACTCCAAGGAGGCATCCCTCAACAGAACGGAGGGACCAGGGCAACCGGTAGGGGACAAGGAGATCTTGCAGATAAACCAGCCCCTTTTCATGCAGGGTCTTATATGTCAGGAGCCCCATCTTGAAGACGATCCTCCACCTGACCGGCAGCCAGTGCAGTTCGCAGAGGACTGGGGTAATATGGTCACACCTTTTCACACCCATCAACAATCTTGCTGCCATGTTCTGCACCAGCTGCAGCCTGCGGAGGTTGCCTCCAGATAACCCTAGGTACAGGGCATTACAGTAGTCCAGCCTGGATGTGACGAAAGCATGTACCAGCATGGTCAGGTCATCAGTCGGGATCAGGGCTCTAATTCGAGCAATGTTCCTAAGATGGTAGAATCCATTTTTGACCATGGCCAACACCTGAGCTTCAAATGTCAGGCCATTATCTAGGATCATGCCCAAATCCTTCACCTGTCTAGATGAAGCAAGGGGAATCCCCCCAGCACTAAGCCCAGGTGTATCCCCTCACCACCCCACCCCACCGATGACCTGAATCCACCACCAGTACCTCAATCTTGTTTGGGTTAAACTTAAGCCAGTTTTGAGTCATCCAAGTCTGGATTTCCTCTAGGCAGCTGTTAAATACAGAGGCTGCCATCTGGGTATCAGGTGCACAGGATAGGTATAGCTGGGTATCATCTGCATAACAGTGAAAACCCAGCCCTTACCACCTGGTAATGTCTCCCAATGGCAGCATATACACCATGAACAAGAGTGACAAGACCGAACCCTGAGGAACCCCACAGCGCAGAGGTTTCGGGTTAGAGGAGGCTAACCCCATCACCCTTTGCACTCTGTCAAGTATGACCTGAACCAGTTAATGACATTACTGGACAGGCCACACCAGAACCGCAGGCGGTCAAGTGGCACCTCATGATCCACGGTGTCAGATGCCGCTGAGAGATCCAGGAGGACCAAGATGGTATGGTGTCTCCTGTCCCTCACCATCGGGAGATCATTTAGCACCCACACCAGGGTAGTCTCCATACTATGCCCTGCTCGGAACCCAGACTGAAAAGACTCGTAGGTGCAAGAACAGGTAAGATGCTTCTTGAGCTGAACAGTCACCACCTTTTCTATAACCTTCTCTAAAAATGGGAACTTAGAGACCGGCCTCTAGTTGCCGAGGCAGTCCAGGTCCAAGGAGGGCTTCTTCAGAAGGAGCCTGACCAAGGTCAATGAATAGACCCCATTCCTCAAAGAACTCAGGACAATCTCCGCAACCACAGGTCCAAACATCCAGCCAAAAGGCACGTTGGACCTGGGTCCAGATTGCATTGTGGTGGTCGCAGTTTCAAGACTATTTCCACCACCTCCTCCACCTCAACTAGCTCAAACTCATCCCAGGCAGGAGGAGTGTTTCAACATGGCTCAGGACGGACCCCACATCCTTTTCAAGAGATGCTCGATGAGACCACGGCCGATAGAATACATTTTGTTGGCAAAGAACAGAGCAAGCTCCTCACACCATTTGCTAGAACCTGCCCCATGAACATGGAGACAGGCAGAATGTAAAAGCCCGTCTACCATGTGGAAGAGCTGAGCTGGTCTGCTCCTTGCCGCAGCAATCTCCCTAGACAAAAATTCAGCCTTTTTTCAGGAGATTGCCCCCTGACAGTCAGCATAATGCGACTTCAGGGCCAATTTGTCCTCCGTCAGGCCAGAGCTCCTCCAGCACCTCTTTAACCTCTGTCTCCTAATCTTTAAACCTCAGAGATCCTCATCATACCACAGAGGTCTCCGGCAAGTAGACAGGGGCTAGACATGAATGGGTACAACTGAGTCAAAGGCCGTAGCAACAGCCCCATTACAGGCTGCCACTGCCTCTTCCATCCCAATCGTACATGCCACCTCCACACACGAAACATCCAGCACCACCTGAAGTCCTATCAAGGAAACCCCCTCTTAAAGGGTGGTACTGGACCATTTCCACAGGGCCAAAACCATCTGGGAGGGGGGTCCCCTAAACATGAACACCACGGTGCTGTGATCCAACCAAACTACCGGATCCACTCTGAGGTCAGTGATATCAAGATCTAAAGAAAAAACAAGGCTCAGCATATGGCTGCCCAAGTGTGTCACTGTCATAACATTCTGTGTCAAGTCCAGAGCCTCCATACTCCTAAGGAGATCGCTTCCAAATCCTGAGAGCCCACTGTCGACGCAAGCATTGAAGTTCCCCAGAATCAACCATCTGGGGAACTCTAACACCAGGCCGGAAACGAGCTTATCATTCAACCGTAAAAAATCCCAATCTCTTCCTGGGGGACGATGGAGCAGGAGGACTCTGAAGCCTACACCAAGACACCCTCTGGTGGTCACACATTCAAAGGACTCTATAGGACCAACAGGTAGCACTGTGAGGTTCAGGCTAGATTTACAACAAACGGCCAACCCCCCGCCCCTGTGATCCTCCCTCAGGGTGTGTATCATGGAGTACCCGGCCAGCACTGCTACCTCCAAAATGCAAGCAGCATTCTCATCCAGCCAGGTCTCCATGATGCAAGCCATGTCGACCAAGGATATTAAGTCTGCCATTATGGCAGTCTTGTTCCTCATTAACGTGGCACTGCATAACACAACCTGAGTAGGATAAGGGGAGGTAACTGGACCAGCCATCTACCCACCATCTAAGGTGGAGCCCTTGGGTATGAGAACTAAGCAGGGTAAACCCCACTCCAGTTCCCATTTTGCCCCAGGGCATCTTCTTGGCCCCACCACCCGAATGCCAGACATCCCGTCAGCCACTAGGACATGACCCCCTTTGGACCCCCTGAGCTATCCCCAATGCCCTACACCTCCTATAAAACTACACAGGAAGTACTGGGAGCTCAAAGGGATGGAGGTCCAGGAGGGAGGCCCCCGAGTAGCTGCACCTTAAGGACCCCTGTCCCAAACACATGATCCTTGGATAAAATTCCCCACAACAAAAATAATACACTTAAAATAAACTAATCCCACAGTTCACAAACAACCACCCTAAAACCCACCCAACTTTGCACACCAAAAGAACTCACTCTGTGCCATATTGAAGGAACATCACGCCACATAGTCTGAGTAGCCATAGTTTTATTTTGGCTGTTTTAACCATTGCAGCTTCTAAAAAGCAATGTTTAGTGACTTGACTGCCCCAGGCTTTGTTGGAGCTGGGGTATGGTAGCTGATGGCTTTTCCCAGCTCTTTTTTGCTACTGGCTATTCCTACAGCTCAGTTTAGCGTTAACTGTACTCACTGATAGTCATGCTGTGCTGTGTTCGATGGATGCAGCCCTAGCTAGACTGTCGCTCTTCTGAATATTTGAAATTTTTATTTTTTTATGCCTTTCTGAATACATGATGCTGTACCTGGGAGCCAGCTGGAAAAAACTGCACCTATCTATAAACTACCAGGCCATTGAGATGCTGGGATTTTGTACTAGGAGTGCACTCCAGGTTTATTTCTGACCTACTTTGGCCCAGATACCAATGTATTTGGCTTCCAAGTATCTGTTGGGAATAAGATCTGACCTAAGTATTTTTTTGGACATTGTTTAATTTGCAAGACTTTTCTTTCTATTTTTCTGTGACTATTGATAAGTCAGGCTTTGTGATCTGATCTTGCATCTGCCCTGTGTGATTTTATTTTGACTATATAGACTGTATATATACTATACACTGGAGAAGGAAAAAGAAGAAAGGAGGAAAATTTTGGATAGATTTTTGTTGATAGAAATACAGAAATATCTAGACCATTTGAAATTCTTTCTCCACTTTGGTGTACTCAGAAATGTTGAACCCTGTGTGCTGAATAGATAGCAGTAAGTTTTGTCAGTCTCTCATTGGCATTATTGGTAGATCTACCCTAATTTGCGGATTACAAAAGAATGGTGCACACTAGGTTATAAAGAATGCAGAACAATACTGTGTCACCCCTGCATGTGATGGTTGGGAAATCTAATAGTAGACAATCGAAAATAACTGAGCATATGGTCTTGATACATAATAATACTAAGACCTCAACTCCCAGAAACAGTTTACTCTCCCTTTACAGTAGAAGGGCAGTCCCAAGGATGTATTGCCTGTGTTTCAAATATCAAGCAGCAAACTTGATTTAGTGCATTGTAACAACAATGATACTTTTAACACTAGGTGTACCTCAGTTACTTCTGACAATAAATATGAGGATATGATATCTCCCCGAGAAGTAAGTCAGCAAATTTAACTATTGAACTAGAAGAAAAATAGGTTAATATTGTTAATGAGGGTACAGCACAGAGAGACCATTCTATGATTAACTCCAGTACAGAAAACCTACCAAAAGTATGGAAGTCCAATTATTGTGAGTTATCAAACACAGAGGAGATAAAGAAGGTTTGAATTCCAAGCTGGAAGAGGTAATAATGGAGTTGCAGAAGACCATTACTGGTCTAAAACAGCTGAATGATACACCTATGGTATCTCCAGTTTGTAAAAGGTGTGGGAGAACTATGCAGCAAGAGCTGAGAAAAGACAATCAGTATAATCCTTCTAGCTTAAGTGATTCTCTTATAGAGACATTAAAAAATCCTCAGAATGCACATTTATTATTAATGGAGCAATTTGTTATTAAAAGGACTATACTGGAAAGTTTAAAAGTAGATGTAGCAGTTAATAGGTCCAAAATAGATACAATTATCAGTCAAACAGATAAAAGGACAGGCCTAAATGATACCGTAAGTGTAAGGGGAGATTTTTCACAGATGGAGTCAAAGCAAGACATTAATGCTAATAAACAAAGACCAGACTTTAGTTTAATTAAAATACCTGAAACACCAGTAAGGAAAATCACTGTAAAGAGACCAAATAAGGAAAAAAGGAGAAAAGGGACTCTATTGAGAAGAAAAAGGGAAAAGAGAAAGTAAATCAGATATCTGTGTCTCAAGATAGCCACAATAGTCAACAAGAAATTCAGCATGACAGACCTTTAAAGGGTAAGTCGCTGTCCTGGTATGATGTATTAAGTAACCCTGACCTATTGGCTAAATAGAAAATTTTGGAAAAAGAAATCTCAACATTTAATGAGCAATGTGGGTCCCTGATTAACCCAATGGAGAAAGCTCAAGGGTTACAAATTATTGATAAGGGACCAAAGGAGTTTTTAGAGGTTGCTGTGGAGGAGTTTAACTCAGATAATCTATCTGGACAGAATCGTACCCTCTAATAAGACTATATGGGCCAGTTAATTGGGGGAACTTCAATCCATCCCAGTTTGAATTTGAGGTTTTAAAGTACCTAAATAAAAATCTGGATACCAGTTTCAGAGAAAAAGATATCTTGGAAATTAAGAACATACCAATTGTAGAAGCTACTGTGATAGATATTTTATTTCTGTCTCCTACAGTAGCAAACTATATCTGGGTGAATAATTGGTTGTTCCAATATAGATTTAATTATTACCTTTCCCAATCACATGTTATTTAATAAAGTGATAGTGTCAGGATAAGCAGGTTACTCTCAGCATGTTTGGAATGTCTAAACGTAAACAAGAAAATGAAGTAAGTAACTAATTCTATAAAAGATTTGCTGATAAATTTCTTAAGAATACCATTGGAGGACTTGGGAGATATCAGCAAATAGAGTGGGTAGGGAAAGTCAAGTAGATATAAAAGTTTCAAACTTGAAATTGGCTGAAATTATCCTGGAGAAGACTCCAATTTTAGATACTATGGGACTTAACCTGGTGAATACAGACTGTCTTGCTATAACAAGGGATACAATAAATGGAAGCAATAATAGTATTAGAATTTTTGAAGTACCACTAAATAATAGATTCTCACAGCTGGCTGGTTATGGAGAGAATTGACTATTGACAAATTATCCATCTACCCCTGAGGTTATAGCCGTCAAGTCTGGAATAACATTTATGACATGAAATATTGCGAGTTGGATGTCACACATAGTAGATGTAGACTTTAGAAATGTTCTTATGGAATCAGATTTTATTTGTTTACAAGAAACTTGGCACACTAATAATGTCATTTTGCTAAATGGCTATGAGTGCTTCCAGGTCCCTGGTATTAAGCTCTCCAAATTTGGAAGAAACTCAGGTGGTTTAATTTTTTGTAAAAATAGGCAAGTTTAGACAAGTAAGGAAAATATACTCTCATAACAATATAATTGTAGTGGATATTAAGATTGGGGATATGGATATTTGTGTGTTCAATTGTTATGTCCCCCCGGAGAATTCTGGGTTTTATTGTAATGATCTGTGGAATGATATAGCGAACATAGTCTTAAATATTTATCAGAATTTATCTGCAACAAACCATCTTTTATTGGGCAATTTTAATGCAAGGATTGCTAGGTTTGATGATCTAATAGGCAATCTGATGTTTACATATATGCTACCTGATAGGCAAATTTATATCAGGAGTTCAAGGGATAACAAGTTAAATAACGGGAAGAAACTAATAGATTTTATAACAGATAATATGCTTTATCCCCTAAATGGTAGGTTAAAGGGAGATATAGCAGGAGACGTAACATTTTTGTCTGCTAGGGGAGCCTCAGTGGTAGATTATACCATCTCGTCAGGAAATCCAGATTGCTGGAATACTCTAAATATACCCGTGCATGCGGAGAGTGATCATTTTCCTCTTCTTCTGGATTTTAATGTTTCAGTACAGTCTTTAAATCATCATTATATACCTATTCTTCTTTACACTGAGATTAGAGGGAATAAAATAATTATCTGGCAACATGATTCAGATGAAATTATGGTGTCCTTGTTACATGGCTCTTGCATTTTTGATAATACTGTAAATCTTTGGAAGAATGATGTATAGACTCTAATACTGATGCAAAGTCAGCTGTATGCAGATATACGTAGTTATTTTGAATGTAGTCCAAGAAATCATCCAGTTGTTTCGAGCAATTGGTTTGATAATGAATGTAAAAAGAAAAAAGCCTATATTAGAAGGTCATATAGGGATTAAAGGAATACTAGATCCAAACCAGTATTGACAGTATTGATAAATCAAGAAAAAAAGAATTATAAACAAATAACACAAAAAAGATTACATATCATAAATTAGGGCAAAAAATTTTAACTGCGGTTGAACAAAGGGACTTAAAGTCTTTCTGGAATTTGGTTGTTAGGGGCTGTTCGAGTTCCTAATATGAAATTGATACCTATATATCTGAAGAAGAGTGGATTAGATATTTTACATCTATCTTTTATAATCCAGATATGGAGTTGAGTCAGGATAATAATAGGATTGTACAAAATGGCTCTATTATAATCACTGCTATAAAGCTTCTTCAAGCAATTGCAGGATTAAAAAAGCACAAAGCTGCTGGTCCTAATGGTATACCCTCAGAAGTATATCAATGCTTACCATTAAAATGGGCTAAATTTTTAGTTATCTACTTTAATAAATGTATTAACTCAAATATCTTCCCGGACTCCTGGAAGGGAGCAAATATTATCCCTATACATAAGAAAGGCAGCCTTTCTAACCCATGTATGTATAGGCCTATTAGCCTCCTAGATGTGGATTTGAAAATACTCTCTAGAATTTTATTAGGAAGGTTGGAGAATGAAGTAATAAGAACAGGAGGTCTAGCAGAATATCAGGCAGATTTTAGAGTTAATCATTCCACATTAGATAATATGTTTGTTTTGGAGCATTTAATTGAAAAAATATATTATAATTAGACAACAGAAATTATATGCAGTGTTTACTGACTATTCTTCTGCATTTGATTATATCTCTAGAGATATACTGTGGATGATTCTAGAAAAAAGGGGATAGATAGGAACCTAGTAACTTTAATATCACAGCTCTACAAGAATAACTGGGCAAAAATCAGACTTGGCAAACAAGAGGAATTATCGGCCTCTTTTACTGTTAATAGAGGAGTTAGACAAGGTTGTGTGTTGGCCCCACTATTATACTCCCTCTATAGTAACAATATGATATCTCAATCTAACATTGATATGTCCAATTCACCAAAAATTGATACACTACCATGCCCTCTTCTTGCCTATGCAGATGATATTGTCCTTCTATCTCTCTCAAAATCTGGATGACAGAAGAAGCTTGATTATATGTATAATAAATCTACTGAAATTAAAATTAAAAATTAATATGAATAAGACCAAGGTTGTTATATTCGATAAGGGAAAAAAAAAAGATTCAACCTTTTGACTTGTAGGGAAAGATAGGATAGAGACTAACTAGTTACTTATATCTGGGTATATTATTCCAGGAAAGTGATAAATGGACACAGCATGTAGATCTGCTTCTCGATAAACTAAAGAAAACAGTAGCTGGACTGGTTTGTTCCAATACAAAATATGATGTTATATGGATCTGATATCTGGGAATGTCAGAATTTAAATAGATTGTCACCATTATATAAGTTCTTACGTTCAATTCTTAAGGTAGGACATTCCAGCCCAGCTTCGTATTTAAGATCAGAACTGTGTATTGAAAATATTGGGGCAAAAATAGAAATTAGAGAAGTAAACTATTGGACAAGAATAACTAGACAATGACCTATTTCAGCAAGGAAGGCACTCGGAGAAAGAACTCTGGTTTGAACTGGGTTACAAGACTGGTTTATGGTATACATCATTAATTAACATTTTAAAGAAACATAAAATGATGACCCTTAAAAGGGCTGTAGATAGGGGTATTGTAATCAGTGGAAAATATAGGAAGTATATAGCTAAAAGAATAATTTCTAGCTGGAATTATAAGGACTTGGAATCAATCAAGAGTTCTCATTATTCAAAATGGTTTGCCCAAAATAATTATTATTGTGGCTTTAAACCATATCTTGAAATTCTGACAGATCCCAGATTAAGATCCTTGGTCTCAAACTACAAATTTGAACAATGCCCAAGTAATATGCTATTTAGGCGATATAAGCAAAAAAGGTTTAAATTCAGCTGATTGGGATTGTAGTGTAGGAGGTAAAGAGAATTTAATGCATATTATGTGGGAATGTTCTTGGCATAATAATATACGAGTTTATTAGCTGAGACCTTTTAAAGCTAACCTTTATCAGACTGATAATGTGACCCTTACAATAATTCTTTTCCATACCATGGACGTATGGTCAGTTGAAAGGCTTGCCAAATATCTGAATGCCATTAACCAAATAAGAAAAAGAATTCTGATAGTATAATTTGGGCTGGTTAATGTTATTTTTAATAATTTATATAACCTATGATATATCCCAAGGTTACATCCAGCTCAGTTGACTGAAATAATTTAGGAAGTGTGTTAAATAACATTTATGACTACGTTTACTACCTGATCTGAACAATGATTGTTTTTGTCTTCTGTGTCAGAGATCTCATATTAGATTTTTATGGTCAAGATTAACTGCAGCATACTAAGGGAATTTACTGTGCAATAAGCTAATATTTTGAACTATATTTATTATATATAGATGGAAGCTGATTGAGATGACTCTATTCTGATCTCAATGTTTTTAAAATATGTACTGTTTGTTAGAAAGCTTATATTAGTCTTCTGGTCCTGATTAGTGCAGTAATATTACATTCAGATCAGAACCTAATTAGATGGTGAATTTACTGTGCGATAATGTAACACTATATATAATTTATGTAACTGGAAGTTGTTTGAAATAATTCTCTTTCATAATATTTATAGATTCCTATTCAGTGTTTGACTTGTTTAATTTATTAGGCTACGTATGATTGTAATAGCTTTCTTGCTACACAATAAAATTGGATTGATTGACACATTTAAAAGAACTTAATAGCTACAAAAAAAAAAAAAATTACCCACCTTAAACCACTACAAATAATAATTACCCAGTTCAAACTCTGACCACTCACACATACAGATCCACAGACACATACACAATCTCACAGATAAATCAAATAATACTAATTAATACACAATCCTCCAAAAGGGAGAGAAAACACCAGTCCAGCAAATCGGAGTTCTTAAAAACTGCTCAGTCCAAATTTATACAGTTTTATGCTTGAAGACTTGTTAGCAAATAGTTTCCTTCCAAGTCCAATTTCCCATAAAATAACCAGCCGTATATATAGGCAGACGCTGAAGAGCTCTCACCTCCACAGCCCAGTCAGTGCAAGTACCAAGAGGCTCCCACCCTCCTGGTAATGACTGTTTCTTGCCATTTAAATGTATGTTACAACACACTTGCCCAGTTTAATAATAGAAAGAAGCCACTAATCAGCCAAAATCCAAAAAAATGCAGTCAAAGCCGGAGTTCATATGTCCCAAGTGATAAGTCTTACTTGCAGTCCTGGAGGAACGGCTCATCCAGCAAGAAGAATCCTCTTCAGAGGCAACCCTCACCAGGCACCCCTGCAGACCAGTAGCTGGCCTACAAGAAGTGTCTGGGCCACAAAACTGGACCCAGTGAAAGCTGCCCTAAACTCCAGAAGTCCTCTCATACACAGCTCCTCAGGATCTGTCCCCGAGCTACACAGCAGCCCAAGGACTCCCCCACACTGGCAGCCACCTCGTCAGATTCTTCCCTCGGACACAACCACCCTCTGGTGGCTACTCCTTGGGACACCCCCTGGACCACACTTGCACCCCGGAACTGAACCCCACTGATCGCAATCCTGGGCATTCCTCACATTTGACTCTGGGATACAACCACCATGCTCAACTCCAACAATGCTCCTCTGATCTTCCTGCCTCAATCTTTCAGGTCCATTGCCATTCTGCTGCCGCTACTCCAGCCAACTCCAGCTGATAGCTTCCAACACCAACACTTCACTCCTCCACAGGTAATTTGGCAGCTTTAAAATGCTGGTGGCCACTGATGGTTGTGTTTTAATTTAGAACAGGGCTTCTCACTCCTCGCAGTATTTGCAAGTTTGCATATATGAATACTGCTCAGCCCAAATGCCCCGGTCTAAAAAAAAAAAAAAAAAAAAAAAGCAGTTGCACAGACCCGGACCAACTCTCAGGCTTTTCTAGCCCTTCAGAAAATAAAACTGTTCACAGAGATGAGTTCAGGAAGTCTGAGTGCAGACTGGATTTTATTCCAGACTGATGGGATAACAAAGCTAATAGCACCTTTGCCATGAGAAGTGCGTACTCTGGACACATCCAAAAGGATGAGGGTGGATTTCCCTAGTGAATAAGTCCTTTATGACCTATGAATGATTGAACAGATATACTGTGGCAGTTTGTCCCACAAGATTTTCAATGTCCAAGAGCCAATTTGGAGCATCCGTCTTGTGGTAAGGAACGTCCACCCTACTGCCTGGTAGAGGTCACAATGATGCATCTTATAAGGTACATTTGTAATAAAATGCAGGGCACAGTGAAAAAGTATGTTAAGTTTATATAAGTTAGTCACTGTGATGCAGTTATATATGATGTCTCCATAATCTAACAGTGGGAGGAAGGTGGCTTGTACCAGTCTATGTCTTATGTCCACTATAAAAAGGGCATTGTTCCTATAAAATGGGTCTGCAACCTTTTCAGGATCGGGAGCCGCATGTTCAGTCTGATCACCAGAGAGCCATATGAGCATATACATAGCAGAAGTCTTTTGTAGTGCATAATTTAGCTTAAATTCATCCCACAATGCTATTTGAATAAAGTATATGTTAATCAGTTGGAACACTGCACAAAGAAACCACACTGGACAGCTTCCCCATCAGATCCTCTCTAAGAGAATCAGAGGAGTTTTAGCCATGATTTTGTAGCTGAAAAGGCAAATGGTTAGTAACTTAAAATGAATTCCTAATGCATGCTTCAGGTAAATCTCTTGGAGAAACTGAGAGTCCCGCTCTATTGGCCTCTGTTCTCTGGTGCAACCTTCCTGTGTCTCGGCATAGATAGGGGTGAGCCTGGCCACCGCTACCACACATATATATATATATATATATATATATATATATATAATGTTTGGTTGGGACATGCCCTGGAATTAGTAGTATTTTTTTGGAAACTTTTGCTGCAAATCACTTGAAACATTCATCCACCCCTGCTGATGAAACCAAAAGCATCCCAGTCTTCTAGAAAGGTTATGTTTTCTTCTATGATTGTTTTCTTTCTTGGGTGTGCCAGTTTATCATAAAATGTATGGTTGATTCACAGCATCAGTGCCACCTTAACATTGGCAACGCTCTGTTTAATACACTTAAAGGAACACTGTCAACTTCCTTAAGCCTCAAACTGTCCCTAATTTAAAATGCACATTTTATGATTGTGCACATTATATACAGACTGTTTATGCAGCTGGTAGTTTGATTCACATCCCTTTCTTCTTTTAAAAAGTTAAAAAACTAATTGCCCCCTATACTGGTGCTACCATGCCAAAACATGTTTGTTTACATTTCTTGACCACATCACACTGCATCTTTCCTGGACTCGGAAACACCCCCAACACAAGCTAGCCACTCGTTATGCAGTGGGAGTAGAGGAGACTATTGTATCATGAGTGGCTGCACTGCTTGATGGTGTGTCTTAAGTTCAGGAAATGTGCACTAAGAGTAGTTCAATGATTTGAAGCAAAATAGAGCTAGGCATAGCTGTACATTACCATGCATTTAATTTCTAACAAGCAATGAGGTAGATAAAACAACCAGCAACATAAATCAATTTTAGAGAAAGTAAGCAATCATAAATGTGGATTTTTACCTAAAATAATACAAACAAGGTTGACAATGTCCCTTTAATATTTCTTGCAGTTGTATGTCCTTGCATGCCTTGACTCAGTCCTCCTTCCATCTCCACAGCCTTCTATCCTGCCTGAGGAACAACTGCCTTTAATTATCTGAATGCTACATAGCATCCTGATATACCTGTGGTTGTACCTCTCACCCCACCTAGATCCCAAATGATGTGAGGCTATCACAATACAGTACATAAAGTGCTCAGCACCTGTTAAGAGATGGAGAAGGATGACAAAATAACTGGCTGGACCATTCTGTGTATCTGAGGGTAGGAGTCCATCTGTCCCTCCCACTTGGGGCACTGATGTCTTAGTTAGGCAAGGGTGGCTGGGCATGGACATCTACCCAGCCCTGGCTGCTATACATAAAAACACATGGCATGTCTGGTGCCTCTGCATTCAGTGTCAAGTACTGCAAGCCCTAACATCTGGCAACATTTCCTGAACTGCAAATCTCTGCCAACATGATCCCTCCCCTTTGGTTACAAGAGAGCATTTGTGCAGTTGTGAGGCATCCAGAGCTGATTATCACTGGGTTTGCCACTTGATGTGCAATACTCTGGGCTTTGGCACCAACCCTGTTCAGCACCTTGGTAATCAGTAACGCTAACTATGATGTCATCCGGCAGTCCTGCCATGAACCTTTGAAAGTTTTCTCCCTCACATCCCACTGGCTGATGTCAGTAACACAAATGGTAGTATCGATACTGGCCTATAATATGGTGGACACTACAGTGCTGATATTCTCTCATAAGTAATTATGCTTAACTTCCTCATATTGTTCCAGCATCAAGAAAATTCTACTTCACAGAGAAGGTGATGGATAACTGAAACAAACTCCTAGAGGAGGTGGTGGGAGCAGGGGCTGTGGGGCGATTCAAGGGAGCGTGAGAGAGACACAAGGGTCTCTTGGATCGGGGAGAGATGGGGAGATGGTAGGAAATTGCAAAGTCCCAGCAGCTCGTTAGGCAGACTGGGTGGGCTTGCCGGTCCTTTTCTGCCGACACATTTCTACGTTTCTACCAAGGATATCGGTGTGTATGTGATATTGCATATTCAGTGCATGACCTCCACAGACAATTCCAAAATATGTTATTGTGGAGCAAAGCTGCAGAGATACTGAAAAGCATAAAATTGGACTTTTGACAATTAAGGAGCTGCAGATCCACATGAACACAGGCAAAGAGCTGCATGCGGCTCCCGAGCCTCACACTGCAGAACTTTGCTATAAAAAACCCTAACCTCACTTTTAGTTTCTTTGTAAGACAGTCAATGTGAGCACCGAATGTCAATTTGCTGTCAAGCCAGATTCCCAAGTACTTAAGTTTGTCCACAACCTCGAAAGAGTCCCCAAGGATGGTTGTAAAGGGTGCTGGAACAATCTGATTGCGTAAGGTTGCTGATGGACGGGTGAAGGGGAAATACATCACCTTGGTTTTCTTCGTGCTCAGTAACAGTTTGGAACTAATTAGGTTGAGTTTCAGTTGATTGAAATCTGACTGCAGCTCAGCGCATACTTCAGACAGTGAGGTTTTGGAGGTGTACAGCACTGTATCATCCACAAACAAATGAAGCTTAGATTTGTGGATGTTATTGCCCAGGGAATTTATATAGATGGAGAACAATAGAGGTCCTAATATAGACCCTTGCGGAACACCTCTTGTAACTGACCAGGGATCAGAAAGGAGCCTGTCGGCTTTAATCCATTGTAGCCTGCCCATGAGATAACTGGAGAACCAGTTTACAGAGGGGCCATCCATACCTAGAATCCTAAGACGGAGAAGGTTGTGGTCCACCGTGTCAAACACCTTACTCAGATCTAGAAAGACAGCACCCGCGGGTTGCTTGGCATCTAAGGCAGTGAACCAGTCATTGGTGACTTTGGCCAGAGCTGAGACAGTGCTATGGTTCTGTCTAAAACCAGACTGCAGAGGATTAAATAAATTAGAGTATTCTAGGCACTCCTTTAGTTGATTGTTTATTATTTTTTCGAGAAGTTTGGACAAAACTGGTAGGATGGAGAGGGGCCTGTAATTAATAAGATCACTTGGGTCACCTGAATTAAGTAAGAGCAGTATGAAAGCTGTTTTCCAACATGAGGGAACTGTGGGGGCAGAGAGAGATTAAAAATGTGCAAAATTGGTGTGGTTAACGGGTGACTCCCTAGCTTTAAAAATGTGGATTCAATCCCATTGACACCAGCACTTTTCTTTGGGTCTAATTTGTTAAAGAGGTCTTCAACTTCCTTATAGGTTGCTGGAGACAACCGGAAGGAGTCTTGGGGCCTCAGGTCCTGGGGGGTGTCCATGAGTGTGGAGCTACCAACCAACCCAGCTGGCGAGAAATAGAATGCAAGGCCTGCTGTGGCAAAGTTGGCATTTCATTTTTTGTAGGATGGATCCTTGGTCAGAGATCACAACACCACCCATAGTGATTTTTACGGGTATAGATGGGGGGGGGGTTATGGCCTTCAACCAATTTGATCATCTGCCATATTTTGGATGGGCTGCCTTTAGTCTCCTTCTTGGTTTCGACACAGTAATTAGTCTTGGCTGTTCTAATAAGCTTAATGCATGCATTTCTCAAAGTTCTGAATGCCTGCAGGGGATTTAGTTTGTCTTGCACGAGTCCAAAGTTTATCACAAAGGGTAAGAGCAGCTTTCAACTCCAAGGTGAACCAGGGATGTATAACCTTCCTCAACCTATGTTTTACAAGTGGAGCATGCTTATTGGCTAATTTCGTAAGAATTGTAATCAGGATAGCAATGGCTTCATCCACTGAGGTGGCCAGATAGAAACTTTGCCAGTTTACACATTTAAGGTCAGCTAGATAGTTATCAGTTTTAAATTTGCAAAAGCTTCGCATTATGACAAATTTGGAAACAGAGGAACGTTTTTCTTGGGTACAAGTGCAGATGACAATATTGTGGTCACTCAAATCATTATGAAAGATGGCTGTGTGTGAGATTTTATGGGGACGGTTTGTGGGAATCACATCAAGGATGGTGCGTTTTCCTGGTTTCTTGTGTTGATCCTGGTGGATTCTGAAATAAGCTGCGAGACGCCAAGCTCATCACATAAGTCCTTAAGGACATTTGCCCTAGGTGTAAGCCAGTCTAAATTCAGGTCACCGAGGATAATAGTTTTATTGGTTTTAATGAAGTTCCTAAGGGTTGATAAAAGTTTGACACCCCCCGATGGTGGTCTGTAGCAACCAATGATGTTGAATGCCTCAGAAGAGGGTAACAAAATCCTTAGTGACACATAGAAACATAGACATAGACTTTGACAGCAGATAAGGACCACTTGGCCCACCTAGTCTGCCCATTCAAATTCTTTAGGCTTTGTTAATGATAGGGTTTTGGTGGCATTGAGTTTGGTATTTACATAAATAACTACCTACCCTCTCCTAGTGGGTCTGTATAATTTGAAGGCATTGAAGGAGGGAAGCATAATCTGTTGGTCAGTGATGGTGTCTTTTAACCATGTTTCAGTGACCACTAATATGTCAGGGTTTATATGAGCTACCCATATTTTTATTTGATCAAGTTTTTTAAGAAGGCTGCAAGCTTTAATTAGCATTAGTTTCAAGCCTGGGGTTGAAGCAAAGTCTGATGGGGAGGTGGGGGGGGGGGCAGGGTTTACCTCCATATTCCCTGAGCATAAAAGTAAGAGTAAAATTAATTTTTTTAAAGTTAGCTCTTAGAGTTGCTAGCTCTTTTTTTGCCAGAGAACCTATTAGCCGATGTTAGCGATGTGTGGTAACCCAGAGTGAATGTGAAGAATTAGGGGTAGATAATGTATGCCAGTGGCAATGCCCTTGCGGTTAAGAATTGTGGTTCAATGAGTAAATGAGCCAGAGTGGTGCAGGATGGTCGCAATGAAGGTGTGAGTTAGAGGAGCTGAACCCTGTTATATAACACCCCCCTTCCCCCTCAATTACACAACAGTTATGGCCCTATCACTGGCAAAATGGAAATTCTGGACGCCTTCAATAACCACTTCACAACGGCTGGCCTTGCCTTTGACACCTCTCCAGCTAACCTGCTAAGGGAACAATTAAGCTCCCATTACACTGGTGATCAGAGAGCTGACTCTTCCTTCAGCTTCAAATCTATACTGTTGAAACAAGTAGAGGATCTATTATGGCAACTGGATACCAAAAAAAGCGCAGGGGCAGACTCTCTGGACCCCTACTTTCTAAAGATTGCATGCCATGTACTTGCAGTCCCCCTAACACAACTCTCTAACTTATCCCTAAACTCTGGCTCTGTTCCCACACTGTGGAAGACAGCCCAAGTGGTTCCCCTTCTAAAATCAGGGGACCCTATGGATCTTAATAATTACAGGCCCATTACCATTCTACCAGTGCTATACAAGATGCTGGAGAAATTAGTGAGTAATCAGTTAAAGGAGTATCTTGACAATGCTAACCTCCTAAACCCAGCTCAATCTGGATTCAGGGCCAAGCATAGCACTATCACTGCACTAGCCAAGGTCACAAATGACTGGCAATCCGAATTAGATAAAAAGAATAATGTCTGTGCAGTATTCCTGGACCTGAGCAAAGCATTCGATACTGTGGACCACGAGTTACTACTTTCATCCCTGTACTCCATTGGCCTAGATCCATCCTCCCTTAAGTGGTTCAGATGCTATCTCACCGGTAGGTCACAGCAGGTAAAAGCTGAAGGTGACCTATCCCCATTAAAACCACTGTCAAGAGGAGTCCCCCAAGGTTCTATTCTGGGTCCTATCCTTTTTGCCATTTATATAAATAACATTGATTCAACCCTTACCAATTCCTCTGTACACCTCTTTGCTGATGACACTGTTCTGTATGTCAGCAACCCTTCACCTGCAGCTGCTCGTGAAATCCTACAAACAGAATTCTCCTTGCTACAATATCAGCTACTCGAGAAAAAGCTTCTGTTAAATGCAAAGAAAACTAAAGCAATGATGTTCATAAATCAAAGCTCCACCAGCACATCCTCTCTAATCATTCTCCCCCAGCTATGCACTATACTTGGAGAAAATCTGGAGTATGTAGAAAACTTCAAATACCTAGGTGTGTGGATTGACGACAGACTTGACTTCACTCATCATTTAGAAGAACTGCTAAAAAAGCTTCGCCAAAGGCTTGGCCTTCTCTATAGATTAAAACCCTTCCTAAACACAGACTCAAAGATGAGGTTAGTCCAGGCCATTTTTCTATCAGTTGTTGACTGTGCAGACTTCCTTTATAGTCACTGCCCCATCTCCTACCATCACAAGTTGGATACCTTATATCATAGAGCAATAAGGTTCATTACAGATCTGCCATCTAATACTCATCATTGCTCTCTTTATGCTGCAGTTGGGTGGGTTTCCTTCACCTCAGAAGGAACAGAAATGCAGCACTATGGATTTACAGGCGTTGTCAAAAAACTTCCAAACTATATCCTGGACTGCTTCACCCAGACCTCTCCTAGCTCCTATGCCCTAAGAAGCAACAATATCATCCTGCTCAAATTGCCCAAATTCAACACCAGGCTAGGGAGGCAGCAATCAGCTATTCTCTAGCTATAGCATGGAACACCCAAAAATCTCTAAAACTGTCCAATATCATTCCATTTGCATCCTTTAAACAGCACTGTACAGTCTTCTTCAAAGAGAAATGCAATTGCTACCACTAGAGCTAGCATTGTCATCTCACAAATTCTCCTTCCAAACCATATATGGCATATTCCTTCCAGACAGACACCCCATCTCATGGCACCCAGTAATACCTTCACCATCCTAGTATTACATTATGTTGAGTGTCTGCCCCCCACTGGGATATGTATATACTGTACATACTGTAAATATTAGCTTAACTTTCCTGTAACCGTTTTTTATCATGTGAATTTACTGTACATCACTGTGTTTATAAACATTTTCCCCTGTATGTATAACTGTCTTATATAAGTGTATGATGTATCTGTTGTGTATCAGCTATTGAACCTTGACCTTATCAGGTCCATCTTGTAAATGAGCCTTGCTCAATGATGTTCGCCTGAATAAAGATTTGATGATGATGATATATACCAGTGAGGTGGAAGAGAAGATCTAAACTCCATGTCCTGGACTGTACAATGCCACCACTAGCAAGAGCGAGGAAAGCATTGCAAGGAGACAAGCCATTAAGGAAAAGCAATAAAGCCTGGGATATCAGCGAGATTCTGTATGTGGCAGAGTCCCAGGTGGGGATGCAGTGGGAGGGATGAGTTGAAGCTCCTTTGTGCAGAGATCCCTCTCCTTTCTCCTGTGGTAGACAGGTAGCACCTCAGCAAAAGCCACTGAGTGAGCTACCTGTCCAAGACCCTTCCCCAGCTCCCTAACCCCCCCCCCGCACTATCCCAACCAGGTCATTAACCCCAGGTGAACAATGACATTCAGCTCTCCTTCCTGTCCTGCTTCCCTAGTGATCCTCAGGATCTGCTTCCCATCCCTCCAGGCAATGGTGCTTGGTACGCACCTAACCTGACTCTCCAGCACTTTGCTGTTTCCAAATCTATCCTCCCTCACAATTGAGTCCCCCACCAGAAGTTGCTTCATCCTCCTCTGGGGTCCTCTACCACTCTCCTTGGGGTCTCTACTATGGAGTGGCCCCCACATCCTCCCTGGTCACTACCGTGGGTGCCTGCTCCCAGCAGTCCTGGCCCACCAAAGTGGCGTAGGAATTATGTAGTGGTACCAGTTGAACAATGTGCCTCCATCCCACCACCCCACCCTTCCAGAGCCCACCATAGTCCAGATGTTCCTCCTCTCTGGCATCCTCTGAGGTAATGGTGGCAGACTTGATGGCCCCTGAGTGGGGGAAGAGGTTCCAGGAATCCTAGCCAACTTGACCTGGAGTCTAGCAACCTCCACCCTCAACCCAGAGAGGTGCATGCAGATGGAGCTGCACTGCAGTCTCCAGAAGGTTTCTCTAACAACTGCCACCCCACAGCCACTGCACTGCACCACTCCCAGCATTTTCAACTTCTATTCTCCCCCATTTTAACCTGGAAATACTTTTATACCCTTACCCCTGATTGGGTGTTTCTAGTTTTCCCCTTTAAGATTCCCTTCTAGATTCAGATGAGCTTACTCATATCTTAATTTTATGTCCCTTGTATAACTCTTATAGAAGTAAATATTTAAGTAATATATTAGTAGCGGTAGAAGTGGACTCTATTAATAAAGGTACCTATCTGCTAAAGTCCCAATCTTTATATTGGAATCTGCAGCCTGTTCTCTTAAAATTGTTTTTCAACTCAAAGACATTATGATGGTAACTATTAAAGGTCCAATGAGTGTTATGTATATTTAAACAGAATATTATGATAAACCTTGTTTTTTCCATATAGCTTTTTGTTCCCCCGTTGCCTACTGCACCTTCTTGGCAACAGGGAAGGCATGGTATTTTGTGATTCTCTCCCCGTTACCCCGAGACCCTGAAACACCATTGAACATGTGAGTGGAAGCGCACATGTGCTCCGTCGCTCCAGTGACTGCCCCTTCTGACCACCAGGCCTGATGCCAGGGTTTCCCTTGTGGCCTGGTGCTGCTACCTAGCCTCCACCAGGTGGCAGCCAAGAGCCGGGTAATCCTCACTTCCCTCCTCAGAAAGGAGAGCTGCCTTGCAGCTGCTCGACTCCGCTCCACACCCTCCCCCTGGTGGCCCAAACTTGCTCCTGAACTCAGGTCGCTGGTGTGGTGTCCTGCGCCTCAACCCTCAGTGCCACCGGGCCAGATATTTTTAATTTTTTTTATGCAAAACATTTGAACACTATTTTATGATATTTTGATACTTAAAATGTTACCTCTTTAGGTCTATAAGCTTTTATGTATTATATTTTAATGTCTGTGTATGCATCTGTATCTCAAGTTTAGGTAATGGCATTAATTGCCGATCAATAAACGTGAACCAAACCAGTATCAAGATGCTGTACTAATACTGGGGAGCAGTGCTTGGTATCAAGGTGCATTGTCAGTGTGTACAGAGGATCATTGCGAAACTCAAAGTTTATGTAACAAGTCCCTCTTTACTGTAGGGGAGGTGGTTGTTTCCAGAGGTGGCCTGCGGGGGACTGGTGCCTCAACATCATCCTCCAAGGTGTAGCTGGTGTTGGAGGAGCTGGAGGCAGTACACAGATAAGATGCCCTCATGGTGGCAGCGAGTTATGATTCTGGAGGTCACTTAGAAGTGGGAGTCAGAAGGGCTAGGTGCCACTGAGTTGGCAGGCAGCATTGATGCTCAAGGTGCTCTTGCTGTGTATGTGCCCTCAGGAGTACAAGTGAGGGACCGGCTAGGACACCTGAGGCCTGGGTGGCAGCTAAGAGGGGCAACCAGGCACCACCAGCAAGGTACTTGGATGACAGGGGTACTCCTATGTGCTCGCCAAGGACATGCAGTCACAGCACCCACCTAGTGGCTCGCTGCAGGATGCCTGCCAGGGGCACAAGAGACCCCTGATGTAAGCTTCTGCCTGGAAGCAGGAGCGCCATTAACTCTTGGAGTCTGAGACTGTTATGGGTTCGTGAAAGCTCTCTGCAGTGAGGGCACTGTGATACCATCAAAGGTGATCCTGGAAGCTCTCAGGGAGGGACCTTAGGTACCCAGGTCATATCCCATGAATGTGGGACTCGTGGGTGGGGATCAGGAGATTTGTCCATAGTGTGGGAGTTTAGTGGGACCACTGGGAAAGTAAAGGAAACCTGGAGGGATATCCCCTTAAAAAAGACTTCCTGATGGCTTTTGGGCCTGTGGTAGGGTCCCCCAAAGTTCACAGTGGGACATCCAGGTGGAGGGGTGACCACAGAGTCCTGCCTGTGTGAGACCCCTGAGCAGCTTGATAGGTAACGCAGGTACTGCCTTGAGACAGCAGGAGCAAGTTAGGAGACTCCTCTCCAACACGTGAAGGGGAGAAGGAGTTCCCAAGCAAGATAAGGGCACCCATGGCCTCCACTGCTAGAATGTGCAACTCCCGAGGGATGGTAGTCATCAGGTACATCTGGCAGCTCACTGAGATATAACACAGGTCATGCCCAGCTGGAGTTATTTGTGGAAGGAGCACTCGTGATGATGAGGGAAATGCCAACCCTGTCGGATTTCTCTAGCAAGTGTTCACCTTATACATGTCAGTGTACTGCAAAAAAGTAAAATGCAGGAGATTTTTATGCTACAGAGGCAGCGTCCTGCTTAGCAACACAAAGCCTTGAGATCTAGGACTAGTGCCAGCCAGCTTGAGGGTCAGGATTAAGCAATGTGGGGGACAGGATGCTCCAAGGAACATGTGACTGGGACATACAGATAGGGCATCCATATTTGCCTGACTTGACGAACAGAAAGGACAGAGTGTCAGAGACACAGAAACATAGAATCTGATGGCAGACGAGGACCGCTTGGCCTACCCAGTCTGCCTATTTTCCCTGTTTTATATACTGCAGATCCTAAATGATCTGCGGCTTACCCTCTCTCTCCTATAGCCAGAGTTCCTTTATGTCCGTCCCATACATTTTCGAATTCCCCTACAACCTCTGCTGGGAGGCTGTTCCATGGACCCACCACCCTTTCCTTGAAAAAAATACTTTCTCACGTTACCCCTAAGTCTACTCCCTCTATTTTCATATCATGGCCCCTAGTTTTTGAACATCTTTTTTTTTTTTTTTTAAAGATGCTACTGGCTTGTACCTTATTTATACCCTTGTGGTATTTAAGAGGCCTTTTGCAGAGTGAGAAAACTGCTAGGAGCATGATAGAGTTAACATGGGTTGCAGTAGTCAGCTGCCCTTGGCTATGCCGAGAAGTACAGCACCTGAGGTGGAGATGGTTATCCATGAAACAAATTAACTGTTATCTGATACATTTAGGGGTCCATGAACCCATCATGGGAATGGTAATAATGAACTCTGACCTTATCTCTTAGTAAAGAGTCATATACTTGAAGCCCAGTTGTTCAGGTGTATTTTGTTCAGTCACCTAACGATGTGGACATCCAACAGCTCCAGCAGCCAGTCAAGCAACTGTATTGCTAACTGCAAAGTGCTCTTTGTGAGCACAACACCAGATACCCATACACAAGGGAATGCCTTGGGCCATGTCCACCCATCTAGGCAGTGATGCAGATCGGTCACAGTATCGCCAAAGGGGAGGGGTGTTACATTTAGCCACCAGACTAGAGAGGCAGTTGTTGCAAAATCCCACAGAGAGACAGGTTAAATAAATTGTTCAGGGTCACAGAGAATAAATGGCAGCGGTGGTGATTTCTGTGTACAAGTGTCATGCCATCATTTCTGGTGCACTTCTTGCTGACAATCTGAGTTGCCGACATACCAGAAAAAGTCTGGCTGTGTTCTTTATATGCGGGTGTTTCATTTGATCGAATATCTGTTTCATTATTAACTGCTGTTAGTCATGGAAAGATTAGGTTATGGTAAGCTCTAAAAAAAAAAAATATAAACTGTAGGGCCTATTATAACCCAGCCTTATCAGAAGTAACAGCCATTAATATTATATCAATGTGACATCTCACAGAACAAACAAATAGCTTATTTACAGGGCACTGTGTGGTGACGGTGCCCTGCAACTAAACTTGAGAAACATTTACATGATTTGGAACATGCAAATTAGGCAATAAAAGCATTTTGGAATATGCAAATAGGGCAGCAGAACATGCAAATAAGTAGAGAGGTGTTCCAACATTCAAATGGCTTTCTGACCTAACATTCACCTCTTAAATGTTCTGTCAGAATCTCAGCTTTGAAACAGGCATGGCTTCCTCTTTGTGGTTTTACATCTGTCAGAAACTGGCAATTTTTTCTGGCACGCTGACTTGTCAGCAAAGAGGTGTGTTGGATTTGCCTCCAACCCCCTCTTTTCTTGCACCTGGTGATGTGCACATGGAAGGGTGGTAGGGCACTGGGGAGGGTAAAAGGGCATTCAGTGGGTGTGGGATGCCGTTCCAGGTGCAATGCAGCTGTTGCATGGGGCAGAAACCCATTCCATGTACAGAGTGAGCATTCTGTAGGGCAGGAGGCCATTTCGGGAGCAGGGTGGTCATTCTGGGGGGGTCTATTCGTGGGTGAGGGTAGGAGTTGCAGGGGAGGCAGCAGGCCATTCTGGGTGCAGAGGGGCCATTCCATAGGGGTGGGGGACAGGAGGCTGTTCCAGTGGAAAGGTAGGTGTTCTAGCCAGTCAGTGGTCATTTTGATCCCAGGATGGACATTCCTGCTCTAGAGAGGGCATTTTGTCCTCAGGGTGGGCATTCTGGTCTTTATTTTAAATAAATAAAAAAACAAAAATCAGAACAGGGCATCATTCCCTGAGGCACTTGATAAAATTCTGAACTTTTGGAACACACACACTGCATTTTCATACTAGGTTTACTAGGTACGTAGGACGCAAGGAGGCCCATCAAGAATGTCCCCCACACTAGTGGGTCATTTATACCATGTTATATTCAGAGCAGTAATGATCATCCAGTTTTTTTTTTTTAAACGATCAAAAGTTGTGAAATCAGCAACATTTTGTGGAAGTTTGTTCCATGCTTTAACAGTTCTTATAGTATAAAAGTGTCTCTCTTGTTAGTTGTAACATGAGGGACAATAAGTTTTTTGTTGTGAAACCTTAAATTACCTCTGGTAGTACTATAATGTATATCACAGTAGTTTGTTAGTTCAGGAGATTGCAATATTTTATAGAGCAGTAAAAAGTCTCCCCTCTGCCGTCTAGATTGAAGAGGATAGAGACCAATAACTAGCAACCTCTCTGGGTATAGTTTGCTTTTTAACCTGGAGATAAGTCTGGTTACTGACCTCTGAACTCCCTCTAACCAGTTAATATCCCTGGCAAGGTAGGGGTACCAAACCTGTGACCCATAGTCAAGGAGAGGACGCACGTAACTTTTGTACAGTGGATTACCCCTCCAGCACTTATCCCACTAGTTGTTGGCCCTATGAATGCCAGATATTTGCACTTCTATCCTGTATTTTGTTTACATATTGTTCTTGCAACTGTACTGTCATTGCTGTATAGGTCATATAGCTGAATTGTGACTGATCTCTAGTCTATTTCTGTACCGATTCTTGCTCACTTAATTTTTTCCCTGTATGTACTGTTATTTAAATGCCCTCTGTTGTAACCTCCCAGGTCGTATCTGAAAATAGGCAGCCCCGTTGTCTAGTGTGCCTACCCGGTTAACAAAAACTAAATAAATAAAATGCATTGTTCAGATTTGCACACAAAAGTATGCTTGATTCTATTAACAATTCCCTTAGCTTTTTTTTTTTAATAGGGACATACAGTGGTCGGTTGAAGACAGTTTGTTATTAGTAAGGATACCAAGATCATACTCAAGGGCAGAACTCTTCAGAATATTTTGATTCAATATATAGCAGTAGTTTGGATTATTTTGGCCAAAATGCATGACAACACATTTAATGATGTTAAAGGACATGCCATTTTTAGCTGCCAAGCTTTCAATTTTGCTCAGATCATTGACTAAAGATAAGTGTTTACCTAAAGTATCCACTTCACCCCCCCCCCAATTTTGTATCGTCAGCAGATTTAATGATGGTATTTTCTAGTTCCTTATTCATATCACTGACGAAGATGTTAAATAGTGTGGGGCCCAGAACAGAGCCCTGGGGCACATCGCTTCCAACTATACCCTCGTTAGAGCATCATTAGTTCGGACACGTTGCACTCTATCCAGGAGCCAACTATTAATCCATTTAACAAGACTTGGGCTTATTCCAAAATCTAATAGTTTTGAGATCAAAATATTATGGGACACCTTATCGAAGGCCTTAGTGGAGTCTAATAAGATGACATCGGAAGGGATTCAGTTACCAAGGTTTTTACTAATTTGGTTGTAAAATACAATCAGATTCGTTGAGCATGACTTTCCTTTGGTAAAACCATGTTAATTTTGATCACATAGTCCTTTATTCTCTATTAATAGTTCAAGCCATATTTTAATGAATTTTTCCATTAACTTACAGCACTGCAATGATAGGCTAATTGGCCTATAGTTTTCCAAGCTACCTCTATTACCTTTTTTAAAATGGGGATAAGAGTTGCACGGCGCCAGTCATTAGGTACATTACCCTCATTCAGGGAGAGGTTAAAAATGACAGATAAGGGATATGCCAAAAAGAGGGCTGCATTTTTAAGAAATTTGGGGTTCATGTTATCAGGTACAGGGCTTGAAGAGCTATTCATCTTGATTAATTCTGAGTAGATTTTCAGATGTTACCTGTAGCCCCTGGAAGCCTCTGACTTCCCCTTAGGACTACAGGACTGAAAAAGTTAACATCTGGAGCTAACTGGAGCACTGGGTCAGCTAGTCTGCCTCAGGGTTCCAAAGTGGGGGGGCAGCTGCTGATAGCTGCTGGCAACTGGGGAGCTGGAGGGGCACTGCCAATCAAGCAACAGGTGCCTGCTCTTTCCTCTGGCAGTTTCCATTTCCAGACATGTTAACTAAAGTAAATCCTCAGGAATTGTTGGGGCAGCAGATATCTAAAGTGTCCCTATGGGGTGCAGCCACTGCATATCCTAAGAACAGCAAGCTAGGGTTAGACAAACTCTTGGACTATTTGCCATCGGTCACACATAAAAATGAGGTTATCTGCCTTAGGGATTTCAACCTCTACTGGCTTGGGCCCTCATCTTCTAATCTAGCTACTGTAATTAGCAAGGCTCATCTATCACAAATAGTAGCAGAACCTACCAGATGTTCTAGCAATGTGTCCAGCAATACTGTCTTAGACTGGATCCTTACCAATAGGAAAGCTAGGATCACTACAGCTAGGATCTTTGCTGACTCGATCCGCAACCATTCGTTTTTTGTATTTGGAATGCCAGACCACCCTCCTGCTCCCTGAAAGTTCTCAATCTTTGACTTTTTTGTCTTTAATCTAGACACGGTCCTCCACAATCTTAGGCACGTCGACTGGTTCCCCCCATGACACAAATGATGGTAACTATGCCACTGAGTACTTTACTGATGTCGTCTCCCTACAAAAAAAGCATATCCCTACCCCAAGGCATAGGGTCAGAGGGGATCTGACTAAACGGTTAAAATGTCCCCTTCTCAAAATGCTCAAACTACGTGACCACTTATGGGCCAAGTTCAAACCCTCCTCTCTACACTTGGACCTTTTCACATACTGGGCCATGCGAAACACCCATTTAATTTTGGTAACCAGGTAAGCCCAATGAGACCAGAGGTCCCTTTTTCAGGGGCAACCCAGAGTTAATTACAGGCAACATAAAGCATTACATTTATACATTATACATATCACAAGCACATGAGGCAGGTCATACAGCAGGATAGATCCAAAATATTAGTCGGTTGCAACACATAGCTTACAATCAACAGTAACAAGGAGTCAGAGACAGGTTATACATGCATTTTAAGAGACACATTGCAATTTAAGTACCTATCCTATGGATAGAGACCTTATCATTTGTAACGGTAACATTGTCTTGAACTCAGTAGGTGCGACTTGTGTTGCTTTTTGAAGCCCCTCAGGGAAGTAGAGGACTGGATACAGGAAGGGAGCGAGTTCCATAGGGAGGGAATGGACGTGGAAAAGGATCACGCTCCACTGGAGGTCCTAACTCTTGGCACCTGGGGCAGATTGCATTCTGAGGACCGCAAGGATCAGCTACACAGCTTCGGTTGCAGCTAATTTTTGAGGCGGGGGGGGAGGTGCTGTCCTGCATTATTTTGAAGGCTAGGCATAGGGAGGGGTAGTTCAGTTTCCCTTCTAGTGACGGCCACCAAAGGGACCTCAGGACTAGACAATGGTGGTCATGGGACCGAGCTAAGCTGGCAAACTTGGCTATCCTATAACAGAGAGACCTGATCATCTGTAGTTCCACACTCCTGAGTGAGTGTAGCACAGGGGCCCCATGGAGAAGGGTGCTTTGAGCAATTCTAGTTTGGGATTCTGTGGTGAGGAAGGGACTGATCCAGTACATTAGGCCTACCTTTTGATTAATAGTTTTGGTTAGGTATCTAATGTGAGTTTTAAAAAGAGCCATCTTGGTCAAGATGAACCCCTAGTTACTTAGTGGAGTTGACCACTTCAATCTTTGTTTGATCAGACAGGCAAAGTCAAAGTACTGCAGAGCAGTCCAAGCCAAGATTCCTTGGCCCAAGCAACATAGCTTTAGTTTTTTTCCCCATTGAGAATGCATTTGTTTGAGTGGAGCCAACTCTCAAGTGACAGGAGGGCTTTGCCTAGTTGCCCATTCAGGTTAGCGGAGTTTGGGGCAATTCTATAGAGTGCTGCATCATTGGCATATAGAGTGACACTGGCCCCTCCAGAATGTTGGGGGAGGTTGTTTATGAATAATGAAAATAGTAATGACTCTAGAATGGAGCCTTGAGGGACTCCATCTAGGAAGGGCCGTTGATCAGAGAGAGTTCCTCTCTACCTTATTATTTGAGATCTGCCCTCGAGATAGCTTGTAAACCACTTTCAGGAACAGTTATCCAGATCCAGCGAGTCCAGCTTACCGATTAACAGTTGGTGGTTTACCAAATCGAAAGCTTTGGTGAGGTCTATAAAGACCACACTGACTAGGAGTCCTTGGTCTATGGAGCTCTGGAGGGAGCCGGTCAGGCTGACAAGAACAGTGTCTGTCCCATGACGCTTCCTAAAGCCGTGCTGTTCAGGGGTCAGAACATTGTACCTCTTTAGGTAGTCCTGTAATTGGTTATAAATTAACCTCTCTAGGATTTTGTTGAGCATCGGAAGGATGGAAATGGGCCGGTAATTTTCTACTGGCTCCTGGAATCCACCTTTACGCACTGGTGTGACTAATGCCACTTTCCACAGGGAGGGTACTCTCCTATCAATTAAAGATCTATTATAGATTCAGATAATGGGGGAGGCTATGACAGGGGTAGCTAGTCTTAATAGGTAGGGGGTAAGGTTGTCATAGCCAGCTCCACCTGTGGCATTCACCTTCAGCAGATGATTGAGGGCAACTTTCCGAGAGATGAGTCTGAGATGAAATTGTGGTTGGTGACCAGGCGCATCGATTGTGTTCTGTTGGGTGGTGAGACCACCCAATGGATTTCTGTATTTAAGATAAGTAAAATACTCTCTAATTCCATCAGCGGCTTTGGACGGGTCTTTGAGCTGGATGCCATTCCATGTTAGGTCAGTATCCTCTAGAGAGTTTTTACCTTTTAACAGGGCATTGATTTGTGACCAGATTTTTTTTGTGTTGGACAAATTTGAAGCCTGCAGATCCCTAAGAAACTTTTTCTTGGCCAATTTCAGTTCCATCTTGCATCTGTTATGCAGAGCTCTGAAGTGTAACCAGTCCTTAGTAAGATTAGAGGATTTGAAGTTGCCCCAGGCCTTATGCCTTGACCTCTTGAGTGAGCTGAGCTCTCTCGTTAACCACTTGGCATGTTGACCTTTGACCCTCATTTGCTTGAGGGGGGCATGGCTTTTAGTTATAGAAGTTAATTAGTTTATGAAGATATCAAGGGCAGCATCAAAAGTAGGGGCAATTTTGACCTGAGCCCAGTCTATCCTAGCTAGGGACCTTAGAAAGGATTTGTGTTCAAATTTGGAGAAGTCCCTAGTTCAGAAAGTTCTGGGAGGGGGTTGGGAAAGTCATTTCTCCAGATTAGAAATGTTGGGATATGATCGCTAATTGAGTCGCTGAGAGTGCCAGCCAGTTTCACCCTCTCAGGTCTGGATACATGAATCCAGTCCAAGGTAGTGTGGTTGCCAGTTTTCATGTTAAGCCTCCTAGGGACCTGAATTATCTGAGATAGATTTAGTTCTGTTCAAACAGATTTTGTTTCAGCATCAGCCAAGGCACCCCAGTGGATGTTAAAGTCCCCAAGGATAATTTTTTTGACCAGAGGTAGCTCTTGGACCATGACCATAGTGGCCTTAAAGGTAGTGTTGGCATCCTTTGGGGGGTGATATACACACCCAATAATTAGTGATCTCGTCCCACCCAGCAATAGTTGTACGAACACTACTTCATCAACAGAGCTAGACTGGGTATCCAGGGTCACAGAGCTGGCATTGACAGAAGATTTAGTATAAAGGGTGACACCACCACCCTTCCTACTGAGTCTATCCGATTTAAATATCTTGTTGCCCTTTTAGCACATTTATAAGGTAGAAAAAGAAATGGGCAGACTGGATGGGCCTTGCGGTCCTTATCTGCCATCAACTTCTATGTTTCTGTAAAATGGAAATTCGGGCAGCTAAAAGTATGTACTATAGAAACTTACTCACTGCCACATCCAAGTATCCTAAAAACTTTTGGTTACAAATAAATTATATCTTGGGTAAAAACAGGGGCCAAATCCCCCGTGAAATGGATATCAACAATATAAATTGCAACAACCCCATCACCATTGCTAATGCCTTTGACTCCATTTTCTCCAGTCTTCCAAGTTTTGAATCTCTCACATCCACCCCATCCCTACTCCCCCAACAGTCTCTCCTGTGGCTTATCCTCCTCTGATCCTTGCCTCTGTCTCATGCCATGTCCTGTGACTTCTTAACACTATTTCCCCCCACAGTAGCGTGGACCCAGATGAGATGCACCTGAAAATACTCAAATTGACTGCCTCTCTCCTCGCTGCACTGGTTACATGGTTATTTAACTTACCCATGAATACCCCTACAGTTCCCCAACTATGGAAAAATACTAGGATTATCCTGGTTTATAAGAAAGGAGATCCCAAATCTCTCTCTAACTTCTGTCCAATTGCTTTACTACACACTATTAGTAAAATTCCTTGAAAAATGTATTCGCAACCAGGTCTCTGATTTTCTACTCAAATTTAATCTCCAATCCCCAGCACAACATGGGTTCAGGACAGCTCACAGTACACAACTGCCCTTGCACAATTCAAGAGGGAAGTTAAGTCCAATATGGATAAAGGTCTGCTTACTGGGGCAGTCTTTATTGATCTCACTAAAGCGTTTGACTTGGTCAGTCACTCCCTCCTCTTACACAAGCCAGAAACCCTTGGGACATCCCAATCAACCATAATATGGTTCTCAAACTACCTCCACAACCGCTCAGTCTCCTTCAAGAAGGTCCTCTCCACCCCTGCCTCTATATTCCTAGGAGTTCCCCCAAGGCTCCATACTGGGACCTCTATTGTTCTTTATCTTTATAAATAACATAACCACCTCTCCTTCCCACTGCCATACTCTTCTGTATGCTGATGACCTAGTACTATATATGGCCTCCAGGTCTACGGATGTTATAAACACCCAATTTATCACAGATCTCCATAACATCCAGAATTGGCTTACCTCAAATTGCCTGGTCCTAAATGTTGGCAAGACACAAGCTATGTTGGTCGGGTCCCTCAAAATGTCTTGTGCCTGGTCTCAAGAATTTCTCATCCAGTGTCTTGATGGATCTTCTTCGAGGCAATCTCTTGCAGCAGGTCATTACATGCGGGATATCAGCCACAGGCATCATTTCCTCCAGATTACTTTCTCAGCAGTCGACCCTGGGGCCTCCCCCTAGCACCACCACGTGGTGTTCGCCTGGTAGTTATAAAAGGGGGAGGTCCCAGCTACTCCTCAGTTCTTTTCAACTGTGACCTGCTTACAAGTTCTCCTTTGGAGCTCTACTTCCAGTCATCGACTAAGAGTTCTACCGTCCAAACATCCAGTTAACATGGGTTTATCTACTGCACATCTTTGGATACAGAGTATTCCTGTTGCTGTTATGGGTCCTAAAAACCACGACATTGGTGGGGGTGCCTTGGCCCTGTGTACAGTGCTCCAATTGACACCTCTGCTATGGATCCTCAAGGAACCTCCCTGGGGTCTCATGCTGGTGAACCCTCCTCATCGATGACCATGGGTCCAGGTGTGCACCCTTCTGGAAAGCACGTTGCACGCCATTCCCTGATCGTCGACGGAGAATACCCCAAGTTCTACAAAGGTAAGTAGACTGAGATGGTAGCCAGCTCTTATGTCATCTTCTCCACTGTCCATGACTGCTGGCTCCTCTCTTTCCTCCGACGGCACCTCTGTCAACTGACGATCCTGGGGGTCTTGCCTTTGACATCCTCAGAAGACCGTTGGCTTCTAGCCCGTCGACAATCATATGGATGTCAACAGTGTCATTTAGGGGTTATTTTACCTATGCCATTGTCCACTGATGGCCTCTGGCCCGTTGATGTTCCATTTCGTGGACGTCTGACTGGTTTATTCAGGTCTGTCACTTTCTGTGCCGTCGGCGGCTGCTGGCCTGTTTCATTTTACAATGGTCGGTGCAGGGTTTTTTTTTCCCCTTCCCGTACTGCTGTTGATGCTGGCTTCTGGCCCTTCATCGACCCTGAACATCGCAGTGAGGAAAGATTTTAAACAGTTCGTCCGTCGATGACTAGCCAGTTTGTTCAGTCACCTTGTATACCAGCTGCGACTGCTGGCTTTCCTCTTTCCCCCGTCGACAGCTTCTCCATCGACAATGAGTGCCAGGGTATGCCTTGCCTTGTATATTGATATATTGTGGCATGCCGATGGTCCTAATCCATCAACGGTGTATTGCACCCTTCCCATAGTCTGTCGACGATGCCTTCTGGCCCACTGATGTACCTTAAACTGTTGATCACCGGTCGGTTTTTGTACCATTTATCTTCTAAATGTCCTGGACCCCCCAAAGGAATGGGTTGGTCCAGGTTTCTGTACCCTCCTATCTTTGACCTAAGGAGAACGTCCAGCTCCTATAATGTGCCGTTAAATGGCTTGGTACCTTGGTAGACCTGGGTTTGATTCCCACGACCTCTGCTTGCCTCCTATGTGGCTAAACTGTGCTCCTGGGTTGCCCCCTCCTGACAAACTGGAACATTGTGTCATGTGGGCCTTACCCAGTTTCCAAACTGTATTCCCTGGTTTATATCCATGGAACAGGGCCCTGACACATCCCTTTCTATAAGTTTGGGATCTAGTTGCCCTTCTGGGTAACTCACTGTTTGCTGAGGGGGGGGAGGGCATCGGCCAAGATGTCTCTCCACATTCTTAATATCAGGGTCTACCTCCTCGAATACCGAGAGGCCACACTGAAAGTTAGAACTTGGTCCCCTACTGTGGATGCAGTTCAAAACCGCCACCTGCTTGGAGCCCCTCTCCTGCCGCTGCTACTAATCATGGCTTGGATGTACTCTGTGGGGGTTTGCCTTCGCATGGGTTGTGTCCATCCAGTTGGACATACTGCGGCCAATCCTTGCCACCCCTTGATGAGTGATGCGCTCTTTAGGCAGGCTTCGGACTTGACAGCTGTCCTTGACTCTGGTCATCCCCTTCAGTCCATTCACACCATGTGTTACCCACATGCGCCTCTGGCCAACAGGGGTTCCTTCCCTGGCTGTCCTCATAGGTTTTGGCCCCCTACTCTGGTGATAGGAGCACTGCCCTATGTTATGCTGCTGGCTGCCCCTAAAGGGGCCTTCTGTCTGCAGGGCAGTGTGTCTCCGATCATGAGCACCTCCCCTTTGGGGGTCCAGGGGTCACTTCGGCTCTTGGGATGATCCTCCAAGTGCTCCCATCGGGTCACGTGTTTACTCTCACGGAGTACCCCTTCGGCAGCCTCCGGGTCTCTCTCTCTCTGTCCCCAGGTCCATGCATGGGCATCACATGCTGAACTTGATGCTTTACTCTTTAAATAAGCCATTGCACTGGTATTCCATCAGGTGGCACGGGATTGTATTCCCGTTTTCTTCTGGTTCCCTCATGGAATATGGACATGGGATGCACTTGGTTCTATGTGGTTTCCACCTCACTCTCAGATTCCATTAATTTCTGGTGGTATTTTTCTGACACTATTCCAGTTGCGGGCCACTAGAGATTGGCTCTGTTCCCTAACTCTGGAGGATACATTCTTCCTTTCCCTGATGTCCCCACTCATGGATGGTTTCTCTGTGTTTTGTTTCAGGATTATCATTACCAGTTCAGACCCTCACTGTCTGGCACTTTCCTAAAGGCCTGCGGGTATTTTAAACATGCCTAGTGGCATTCGCAGTGGCCCCTCATAGGGCAGGCCTCTGTCTTTCCCTACCAGGATGACTTGCTCCTCACAGAGTCTTCCCATTGAATGCTGGTATCCATGCAGTTGTTCGCCCGGTGTGGGATGGCAGTAAACTATCCAGTGTCCATACTGGACACCATGCGATGCCTCCTGTATATCTGAGCGTGTCTGCCTCCTCCTCCTCCTCCTCCGGGGTGGCATTTTACTCAACCTGATTACATGGGGTGCCTTCCGGGACATTTGGTCTCTCTTCACCCGACAGTCCTCAATGAGGCTGTGCTTGTGGGTCCTTCAGTGGACACTGATGGCCCAAAGGGACTGGCAGGAGATTGATTTCAATGCCCCAGTCCTCATGTCTTCCTCAGCTCTTTGAGTGCTACAATGCTGGCCGTCCATGACCTCTTTCATGTGAGGCAGGCAGTTTCCTTCTCATGTCCCATGTCTCATTCTGACAACAGACACCACCTTCATAGGGTGGAGCGCACTGCTTCTACACGTCCCATCACATGGATCCTAGACACCTGTGTAGGTCAACCTACACATCACTGTCATGTGGAGGGGGGCCATCCTCTTCACTTTACAGGCATTCCACAACTCACCTACCCTCATATGCCTGCCAGTACTATCAGACAATTTTGTGGTAGTTCACTACCTGACACAACCAAGGTGGCTTCCATTCCTGCCCTCTCTGCAGTGCATTGATGAGGGTTTGCCCTTTGGCAATCTGGAGTAATATTTATCTCCTGGCAGTACTCAATCCAGGGGTGTCCAACATCCTAGTGGATCTCTGGGCAGATCCATGGCCCAGACCCATACATGGGAAATCTTCTCCGTTCTACATGGCATCTTCCTCTTGTGGGGCTGACTGGAGTGGGACCTCTTTGCCACACTGCACATTGTTCCACTGCTGCTTTACTACTCTCTTGTGTGAGATCTTATAACTGTGTGGCGGGACACATTATCTCTTTCTGGCACAAGCAGATTGCTTTATGTCTTCCCGCCCTTTCTGCTCATTCGGAGAGTACTACTCTCATTGGTCCAAGACGGGGCATCTCTGTTTCTCATAGTGCTGTTCTGGCCAAGACGGAGTTGGTTTCTCTCCTTCTACAGCTCTCTGAACGAGGGCTGATACCTCTGCCTCATTTGCCAGGCTTTACTGTCTCAGGTACCTGGCTTCCCGTTGCAACCTGTCATTCGCTCCCTCCACCTGACTCGCCTGGCTCCTGAGGACACTGTCCTCTTGCACTTTTGGATGTCCCCAGTGGTGGCAAATGTCCTACAGGCTGCTGGGAAGCCATCTATCAGGTCTGCCTATTCCATGACCTGGACACACTTCTCCATTTGGGAGTCTGCGCTGGCCATGCACCATTCCGTGTGTTCCCCTCAGCGCATCTTGGCTTCTTTGCTCTCCTTGTAGGAGGGTGACCCGAAATAGTCATACTGGGCAAGTCCACTCTTTTAGACATTGCTGCATTTCATTTACATGTGGATAACATTTCTTTGTCCCAGTTACTTTTGACTGAACCTTTTTAAACAAGGTCTTCTGCACCTGCCTCCCCCTATATGGGATCCAGTCCCTGTGTGAGATTTGCATTTGGTGCTTGACAAATTGGATTCAAGCCCATTTGGGCCTGCTGATAACAGCGACCTCCATTGTCTTTCATCACAAAAATCTATGTTGTTAGTTTACATTGTCTGGCTGCTGTGTCCGAGTGTAGCACACTCTTATGTGCACACCTCCGTGCTAACGATTTCTTGACAATCTGGTGTCTTTAGACATGTACCTGTCGTTTTTGCCTACAGTTGTTTCTGATTGTACTTTACATCAGACCATTCCATTATCAATGTACTGTGCTAAGCCTATGACTCTGGGGGAAGCCCTGCTTCTTCCTATCCCTGTGCATAGCACATTTTCCCTTCTCCATGCTTCATTGTTCTCAATACATTGAGCAACTTTTTGTTTCTTTCACCCTGAAAAACAGGACGTTTGTGTTTTGCTGTTCTGCTTGTCCACATGGGAAGCCATCTGCCTTCCATTTCTGCAAAATACAACACACCTCTCACAGGGGTTGCTTATCACCATTCTACCAGGGCATGGCAGCCTCTACAACATGTTTCTGCCTTGGATATTTACAAAGCTGCTACATGGTCTACTGTACATACCTTCATCAAGCGTTTCAGTCTAACCATCACTTCCAAGGTGCGCACCATTTTGGACGGGCCGTCCTACAAGGCCTACTGTCCTAAACCTTCTTGATTCATGACCTCCTCCCACTGGGTATAATAACTGCTTGGGAATCTTCTCACATGTAATGACCTGTTGCAAGAGATTGCCTCTAAGAAGATAATACGGTTGCGTAAGAACTTACCGAAACAGTAGATCTTCGAGAGCATCTCTTGCAGTAGGTCATGCAGCCCTGCCCTCCTTCCCCCTTGCTGTTGCTTCAGAAGGGTTCCTTGCCCCTGTCTTTTATGATTCCATGAGCTGCTGCCTTGATTTCCCTCCTTGGCTCCCATCGGAGGCCTGAGATATGTTTACACATTCTATCGTCAGGATGGAAAAGAACTGAGGAGTAGTTGAGACCTCCCCCTTTTATACTTAGCAGGTGAACACCACGTGGTGGTGCTAGGGGGAGGTCTCAGGGTCAAATGCTGAGAAAGTCATCTGGAGAAAATGATGCCCGCGGCTGATATCCTAGATGTAATGACCTGCTGCAAGAGATTATCTCGAAGATCTACTGTTACGGTAAGTTCTTATGCAACCATACTTTCTCCGGTCACTGTTACCCTCACCTTTAAATATCTAGGTGTCATGTTAGACCCAGCCCTTGACTCCTCCCTCCACCTTAATGATATCTGCAAATCCATTAACTCCAAAATCAGGATGACTTATTGTGTATGTCATGCCCACACCCCGGCAGCTTGGGTTACAACTGACCAGAGTGTTTTACTTCCAGGGCTGTGTTATGCCCTCCTTGTTTTTTCTCGGGCAAGTGCCAGCTTCTTTCATAAATGGGATGTTGCTTACAATAACATCTGCTGGTTTGCTTTGTCTGCCACTCGTCTCATCCATCACTATGAACTTTACTCCACCTTACAATGCCTATCTCCCTCCTCCCAATGGATTTACGTCCTTGGATGCCTATCGGCAATATTCATAAGTCTTCATAACCAACCTCGCTGGCCTCAATGTTTGCCACTGTTGAACATTCTTACTGAGTCTGGTCCTCTACCCAAGTCCTTCTCATAGTTCCCAGCTGTGTAACTAAGATGGGAGAAAAAGCATTTGCCCACTTCACCCCCAAAACTGGGAACTCTTTGCCTTATCAGCTTAATCATAGAAATTTGACGGCAGAAAAAGACCCTTCTGGCCCATCTAGTCTGTGCACAGTTTGCTCTTAAAGTCTCTAAATCCCACGACCTATTTAAAAAAAAAAAGGAAAAAAAAAAGTTGTCATACCTGAAAACCTTAGACTTTTGCTCCTGCCCGACAGTAGCGCTAATGCATCTTATCTTGCTCTGTTCCCTCCTGTTGCTAACCCCATTTCCTTTTTAATTATATTTTTATTTTCAGATATATTATACATAGAATACGTGACATATTATATTATTACATTTCTGAATGGGTCTTGTAGTGCATTTATTCCTCACCACACTTAATCTTTATTCATGCTAATACATGTCATATTCTTGCTCAACTTAATTCATACTGGATCATTTAATTCCATTTTCTTTCATATCATACATTTAATGCACATTTTGGTTTTTACGTAATTTTGAAACATTCTCTCCCCAGATTTTTGGGGGCAGAATATGTACTTCCTGCACTTACAGCTTACATAAGTATATCATTTATGAAATAACTAAGAAAAGTATCTTTAGGATGATAAGAAAAGGAGTGGGATAAGAAAGGGAAGAAGAAAAAAGGGAAAAGATATAAGATGCATGGATTTCTGCTCAGTGTATCTGAAGTTGAAAAAGTGCATGGGGGAGGTACCCCTATGGAACAAATTCTGGGTTATTTTCCAATTGATATAAGACCCACTTCCTCCAAAATGTTTCAAATTGGGACACTTGTCCCTGTAATTATATGTTAGATGCTCCATATTGTATATCTCTACCATAATGGATCTCCATGTTTCTCCTGTCAGCTGTCTTGCCGTGTGCCATAGTCTCGTGATGGCTTTTTTTGCTGCCAGCACGGAGGTGAGAATTAGGGGTAAGATTGCAGTGTTCCATCCTCTCCCCTATGGGGGAATAGCTAGTAATACTAGCAAGGGTGTGAGTGCCCCCTGGCAGTCAAATGTTGCTTCTATTTCCCGGATGACTGTTTGCCAGAAGGGTTGTATCTCTGGGCAAGCCCAAAATATATGCATTGCATCTGCCTTATGCTGTTCACAATTCCTCCAGCACACTCCTCTCTCTTCTACTGCATATTTAGCCACCATTTCTGGTGTTCTAAAAAAATCTATATTGGCATTTCCAGGAGAATTCTCTCCAGTAGGTTGAGGATGTGAGATGGTATGCCGGGATGGCAAATTTATTCCACTCCTCCATTGTGTGCGTAGCGTCCAGCTCCCTATTCCAGCTCTGTAGGGTGTTTGCTGTGGTTTCCACTGCCACCTCTTGGATTGTTTTGTAAGCACATCCAATTAGATGTTCCAGTGAAGTTCCTTTTAGAGAGGCGATCAAGAGCTGGATAATTAAGGGGAGGCTAGCAATACTAATGTAGGGTACTTTTAACTGATCTCCAAGATATGATCTTACTTGGAGACATAGAAAATGATTTGTGTTGTGTAGGTGGAAGTCCCTTTGCAAAGTTGCAGATGAGAGGGTTCCATGTTCATCTATTAGTTGGAAGATGAAACGAAGGCCCAGCTTGGCCCATATTTTTCGTGTCCCATCCATTCGGTTGGGTCCATAATCTATATCATTTGCTAGGGCTCTAAGAAGGAAGCAGTGTTCAGGGTTCATGTAATTCTTAAGCAGCTGTAGCCATTGGGTCAGTACTGTTATGTATGTATAAAATTTTGTTACTGGGATACATGCCGGGGGGTTGACTAACAGATATGAATCATAGTTGTGGAGGTCATTTAGGGTGAACTCAATCTGCTTCCAGTATGGGTTTTGTGATGGGCCACCCAGATGCAAATAGTGTGTAAAAATGCAGTTGAAGCATACTTTCAGAGGTTTTTCAGATTGAGGCCTCCTCTTAGTCAAGGGAGTTGAAGGACTGCAAATTTGATCCCTGGGGTTTTTCCGTGCCAGATGAATTGGGAGATGGCTCTGTCCCATGCTCGGATGTATTGTCCCTCTGGCATTATGGGCAGGGTTTGTAGATAACATAATGTATGCGGCAGTATGTTCTGGTGTATTGCCTCAACTTGTTGGAAAAACCCCAGTGGGAGGTGTATCCACCTGGTGAGATCTTCTGCAGTTGGTATAGTTGGGGACTCATAGTTTAGGAGTTCCAAATGTTCCAGATCTCTAGTAATTTTAATACCCAAGTATCTGAATGAGAGTTTATTCCACCTAGATGGATACATGCTTCTGAGCCATGTGGAGGGTGTATAGTTATACAGAATAACTTCTATTTTAGATGTATTCAGTTTGTATCCTGACATACCTCCAAATTTATTGAAGATCTTCCAGAGTGTGGGTATTGACTCCTCCGGGGAGGTAACTGTAAGAAGCAAGTCATCTGCAAACAGAGATATTTTATATTCCTTGCCTCCCACAGGGACGCCCGAGACTTGTGGCGTTTGTCAGATCTGTGTGGCATGGGGTTCTAAGTACAGCGCAAACAGGAGAGGGGACAGAGGGTATCCCTGCCTAGTCCCCCACTCTAAGGGGAAGGGGTCTGACGGGGATCCATTGAACTTTATATACGCTTGAGATTCCTTGTATATGTTTTGCAAGGCACCTACAAACTCTTCTGGCATGCCAAATTCTGACAGAGTGGCCTATAGAAATGGCCAGGCCAAAGGCCTTCTTAGCATCCAGGCTTAACAAGGCCAATGCTATCACCTAGGCATTGGCCTGTTCCAGTAATAAGAGGGTCCTTCTCACACTATCATGAGCCTGTCAGGTCTGCACAAAGCCCACCTGGTCTTGATCAATTAGATTAGGTAAAATATTCTCTAGCCTTCTCATCTTGATAGTCATATATATTTTATAATCATAATTCAATAGTGAGATAGACCTGTATGAAGGGGCATATTTTGGATCCTTGTCTGGCTTTGGAAGGGCCGATATTACTGAGTAGTGTCATGTGGGTGGGGGTGGATCACCAGTCTGGACAACATGAAAGACTGGGAGGAGGAGCGGGGAAAGCAGTGGATAGAATTTTTTGAAAAGCTCTGCTGGATAGCCATCTAGCCCTGGGGCTTTCTCCATTTTGGAGTTCCAGATCACTCCTTGTAGCTCTCCTGAGGGGACAGGGGCCACCAGTCCCTCAGCCCTAATCTCGTCTATCTTTGGGAGGTGTAGTGTTTTTAAATAGCTTTTTGTATCCTGTGCTGATGTTTCCACATCTGTTGTGTACAGTTTTCTGTAGAATTTGGCTAAAATAGCTCTAATAGCTGAGGGTTGGGATTCCAGCTTTCCCGTATCTATGTCAATCATTTGTGTGACGCAAGCCCTTACGTTCTGTACACGCAGTGTTCTTGCCATATTTCTTGCCCCCCTGGCCCCTCCTTCATAGTGGTGGTGCTTGAGGAAGAATAGAGACTGCTCCACTTTGGTGTCTAGTATTTTCTGTATATCTCTTTTAACTTGGTCTATTTGCTGGGAGAGTTGTCTCCCTGCATATGGAAGGACTACAGAACTGCTAGTTTGACCTGCATTCTTTGCAGTTTCCCCTCCCATTCCTTTTTCTTCCTTAAGGAATAGCTATTATTTCTCCCCTTAGCACCGTCTTAATGGTGTCCCACAAAATCACTGGAGACCCCAAGGGGTTTGAATTATCTGTTATGATTTGAGGGAGTTTATCTTGAACTAACTAGATGAATTCAGGGTCCTTCAGCAATGCTAGGTTTAGTCTCCATGGAGCCCTCGCAATGGGTTTTCCCAGAATAAGTTTCATTTGCACTGGAGCATGATCCAATAGTAGCATGGGGCCGTGATTGATATCCTGGACAGTGTCCAAGTGCTCAGCTGTTGTGATTATATAATCTAGCCTGGTCAAAGTGCCTGTCCTCGAGGATTTGCTAGTAAATGCTGGGGTTGTTGGAAAGAAGTGTCGCCACACATCTATGAATCCTAGGTGCGGTAGAGTAGTGCATAGGTATTTCTGACGTTGTGTAGTTCTGAGTACCGAGGGACCTGCAGTGTCTAGTGTGGTAGACCGTATGGTGTTAAAGTCCCCTCCCATGATCAGTTGACCCTGTAGGAGGGGCATTAGTTTGTTGAAGAAACGTTGGGTCACCGCCTTGTCTGCCCCAGGTGGAAAGTAAACACTTGCCAATGTGACTTGTGTTAAATGGAGCTTTCCCACTGCTATTACAAAACATCTTTCCAGGTCTGAATATTGTTCTTGCAGGCAGAAAGGAATATTTTGTGGTATCAACATGGCTACCCCTCTCCTACAGCCCATACTGTGTGAGGCTGCTACTGCTTGAGAATATCCTTTTGTCTTTAGTTTATCATGGTCCATTTGAGATAGAGGAGTTTTCTGAAGGAGAACCACATCTGGCTTATCTCATTTAGTTGCTGCAACAGTCTAGTACATTTAATTGGACTATGAATGCCATTAATGTTCCAGGAGATAATGTGTGAGCTGTTATTCATTATGGTTGCATTTTAAAATACTGATCTGTACCAGGGGGACCCACCGGATCCTGACAAGGAGAAGAATAACAAAGGAAGACAAAAGATAGAAGAAGATTCTGAGAGAGATCCCTTAAATTTCTGTAGAATATCAGGGAGTAACAACACTGGTAACTTGAACCATTTTTACACAACACACATCCTATCCCAAGGCTTTAACATACGTCAACAGGGTGACTTGAACAAACATACAAAACCTTTGCAGCCTCATTTGCTCCATCCTTCCAACTTACCGTGTCTAACCCTATTTCCTTACATTTTTCTGCTATAACCCTTTGTTTACTTCCTGTGGCACCTACTACCTTCTCTCTCTCTCCTTATATTATTTCACTTCTTTGTAGGTTCCCTTTTCTTTCTCCTCCCTCCCTCACCAAATGTTCTTCCTTTTACCCTTGTATTTTACTAGTCTTCATCTGTTTTCATTGGTTGGCCCCTGTCAGCAGTTGTATACTAATGCACTTACACACCACTGTCTAGCTCTTAGTCTCTACTGCTCAATAATGTCTGGACCACTGGTACATTACCAAAGTCTGAGTTATTGTTGTTCTCTCATTCTGAGCATTCTGTTGCATTTGTTATTGAACCACTGTCTTATTATCAGTATTCACGGATTTAATTTTCTGTACCTGTATGATTTATTCTGGGTTATATCACTACTGATCCTTGGTTACTGAAATGATATTGTTGTTTGTGCTGCATTGTATCCCTTGTCTTTGTAACTCTCTGTATTGTTCACAACCCTGCTTAATGTGATGTTCGTACTCCCTGCAATTGTACTCTCCCGGGTCATGCCTGAAAATAGGCAGGTTCTTGTCTAGTGCACTTACCTGGTAAACGAAAATGAAATAAATAAATATCTGACAAGATTCCAGAGGGAGAGATTTCCAAAGAGTGAGAGAGAGAGAGAGAGAAATAGGCTGGATTGGAGAAAGTCCTTGGGTGAAATGTGCTTTATCTGTCACTTTGAGACTGTTTATGAGTATCACCTGGTACCATCCCTCTCTGCAGCTCAACAGGAGGGTGAAGAATACCTGAAAGTAACTGCTTAATCTGGCCTGGGATCCTCCGGCCCTTGGGGGCCATCGTGAAGGTGGGTAAGGTGGCAGGACCGGCAAAGTTGTGGTCTCCCGGTTGGTACTTGCCCCCTGAGAGAATTTAAAATTCAAACCTGCATTTTAAGAATGCACCTCTGATGAAAATGGGTAGGGACCCGGTTGGGGGTATTTCAAGCAGATCTAAGGGCATATACTGTCTGCTGTAAGACTGAGAGAAGATGTATAAAACCTTTAGTCCCCCTGGGGCTTGTGCAGGTCCTGAGGTGGTGAACTCCCTTGATGGGCTAGATTGGCCCCTCTGTGGGGACATGTTGTGCATTTTCAGGACAATCATTTGATTATTAAATGCCCTATTGCTGGCGGAGGGGTGGAGCAGCAAGATGGCTGCGCTACTGCTCCGCACTATGCTGTTCAAGACTTGATTCTCCTTTAAACTTTTTAATTTAATAAGCTTTGCCACATCGTTATTTTTGTTACTTTTGACTCTAGTTGTAAATGTTGCTCCAGCAAGCTCACTGTGCTCTCTAAGCGATGTGTTGGTCCTGTTAGGCATCCAGTTCTCAGCCTGAGCTGCAAAGCTGAGTTATGCATTGCGCCCCATCTTTAACTGGAGAATTGAAAGACTAGAACTGAGAGGCTATAAATGTCTGGAAAAGGAGCATCTGTTTAGAGAAGACAGCGAGGTGCAGTTTGCACAATAAGCACTAAAAGTGCTGAGACTATTAGTATCATATAATTACAAGTATGTCATCCTCGATGGAGGGTTAGGGGGCTATTTACCTATTTTAAAAAGCTGCCTGAAATATTACACTCAGTGGAGTGATTTTGTACTTTTTTTCTATAGGCTAGTCTGGATTCGAATCCTGAACAATGGCGAGTGTGAACTCCAGGATGACTCATGTTATGTATACCTTTTGGCCCTAAAGGATTCCATTTCAGTTTGCACCTTCAACTCTATTCTCAAGCAGGGAAAAAGAATTGGGAAACTGTATAGCGCACAAGACTCTAACCTTCTGAGCCTAGTTGGGCTTTGTTAATCTTTAGAGTTTAAAATGTAAGTTATGAACTTTTGGAAAAACAAACTTGAGCTTTTCTTTGATATTCAAGTATAAACTAAGAGTCCTTAAAGGCTGAACTTCCCTCAGAAGGTATACTTTATTTTTGATTATGAACAAATGACTCCTGAGGAGCTACTTCTATCTATTGCATAAATTGAGTATTTTAAACTCAATACTGGATGTACTCTAAAAAAGGCAGCATATTGATTATTTCCTATGATCAAGATTTAGTCTCGAACCGAGTTTGTTCTCTGCTGAACATAGTTACAACAGTTTAAAGAGGACATGAAATCATTTCCAGTCGGTAGCTGTTTATAAAGTTCTTATTCTCAGAAATGATATGCATTCCCCTAAATTATCTGTATTTAACTGTACCCGAATAAAAAACAGATACAAAAAAATGTATTTTGCATTGTTTTGTTTGAATGGGCAGCATTCTGTTACAGTTCTCTTCATGGAACCAGTATTTTGGAGTTTTAACTACGTCAGTTTGTGCACAGAACTCTAAACATGGTTCTGATAGGGACAATAGCTCATAATTAGCATTCTGTACACAAATCGTGACATAGTGCAAACTCCAGGCTACTGGTTCTACGAAAAGAACTGTAACAGAATGTCGCCCATAAAAACGAAACAATGCAAAATACAGTTTTTGATATCACTTTGTATTCAAGTACAGTTAAATATGGATAATTTAGGGAAATGCATATCATTTCTGCTAATAAGAACATTATGATAAGCTGACAATTAGCACAAATTTCCTGTCCCCTTTAAATCAAATGAATAATTTTGAGTTTTAAAAGATTCTTTGAATACTTGTTTTACACTTTGAATTATCAGACAACTTTTTTTGTCTAATTTGTGTGAATGTTTGTATGACATTTTTGTTGAATAGATAATTTGTTTTAACTACCAATACCCAGGTCAGACACTTGACTCATTAACCCTGTATTGTCCTCATGTAATGAACAATATGCTGGCTCTGTGCAAGGCACCTTAAAGGTCCTAGAGAACTGGTGGTTGATTTGGATGAGAGTCCCAAGGAGAGCCTGGAAAATGGCAATAACTTCCTTGGTCAAGTCGGTTAAAGTAAGACGATGTTCTTTTTTTTGAAACTGTACTTTATCCACCCCTCGTCCTGCTGACTCCGACCCTTCAGGGCCCACAAGGAGTCATCCTCCTGCCTCCTGCTCTACCCGTACTCACCTCCAGACCCCATGTAGCTGTGGCTTACCCCCCAAGCGGGGATGAAGTGGGGGACCAACACCCCGTAATCCTTTATTGCATTGGTCTTGGCTGTGGTCGAGCAAGCGGGGGAACATTGGAGGTATGCTCCTGGAAGCCCATCTTCCCAAAGCCGGCAGGCAGTTTCCTCTTTTCTCCCTCCCATACAGCGTGCAACCCCCTGATGTCATGGCGCAAGGTGCCGATGTCCATGCTGTGCACTGGCCGCCCATCCCCTACAATTGGGGCTTGCAGTACTCTGAGCCTCCATTCGGAGCAAGGTAAGTGCACGGGCATCGACTTCTTCCCTCTCTGGAGAAGGCAGGCTGTCATGGGACGCTCACACCTGTCTCCCCCCGGCCGACCCACCAGCAACCTGAGTCCGCTCCTGAACCCGTGTCACCGGCGTGGTAGGAGGAGTGGCGTCCAGCGCCTCCACCCTCAATGCCACTGGGCCAGCTGTGTAAGATGATGTTCTTGTTGTACCTGTTAAACACTGGGCACCGATTAAACTGGCGTAGTGTTTTAAGTTGGAAACCGATTGTTTGTGATAAGTGTAATCTTATTTAGGACATGACCAGATGTCTGCTGGCATTTAAAAGGCAGTATGTCTCAGATGTAAGTCCCCTCTTGTAATCTACTGGTGACGAGGGTTTATTATGGGCCCAGATGGCCATTTTGGCTAAAGGAAAGCACATTGTGTTAAAGGGATGGCAAGTAACAAGGGCTTAGCCCCAGTTGTCACCATTAGGTAGATTTAGGGTGGTATCCGGCACTCTAGCCAAGCTATAGTTAGCTACTAAGTCAGGTGGAGCCCTTTGGTTGGATAAACAAGTATTGCAAAAGGGACTCCTTGGGTCTGCAGAAAGGTTTTCTGTTTAAATAAGATGGGAGGATAAGGAATATCCCACTGGATGATGGCTTTTTTCATCTTAGTTGAGCGTACTAGGCCTATCTTTCTGGCCTGAATATAATGTGACATTATTACTGTAGCAGTTGTTTACCCCCGAGTAAGAACAAAATGATTATTTGATATTTTGATGCAGAATTCTCAAATAAAGCTAACAACCTGAGGACATGACATTAATTTGTGCCTGGTTTTTGAGTCATTGGAAATTACTAGTCATATTTGTATTGTACATCTGGTCAACTTGCACTTTTGTAAATCCAGCCTACAAGGAACTAACAAAATGAGAAATAGATATGATAAAATTAGGTGCCAATGGTTTTAGTAGATGTACAAGTTTTAATGTACTGTAATAGCTTGGTACTTGTATCAAATATTTGTGGTTGTTATTTTTCACATTGTAAAGACTTGTAGTCGACCAATAAAATTGAACTGAAAAACGTCCTATTGCCCCCATGCCAGGTGCCCAAACCCCTAATCCAGACCAAATAGTAAAGGACCTGTGTCCACTTGTGAAAGTAAACTTCAGTGTCAAGGAAGTCCAAACACTGTGAAAATGCATTTGGATGATGACAGCCCACTATCAAATGGCTAACAAGAATGTTGAACCAGACTGGCCGAGAAGTATGTTCACTCAGGCAGTTCTCTCTCACCCTCCAATCTCTGGGCAGCAGCAGCAGTCAGGTGGGTGGAAGTGATGGCTCCCTGACACCACCATGCTTCCCCCCTGATGGTCCTGGCCTGGCAGCACCCCAATTTGTGCCGCCCTGTCCTGTGCCCCAAACAAGCATTGGTGGTAGGAGTGGTTTGTGGGGTGGAAACGACGTGAGATGGTGATTCCAGTGTGGACAGAAACATGTGACTTGGATTTTTGTTTTGTCTCATCCTCTAGCAGAGAAGCCAGGTGAGAGCACAGCTCCCCAACCTCTCAGCAGTGCAAACAGCTCTTGGCCATGGTGGTGAGTGGAGCACGTGCCGAATTTTTCTTTTACACTCACCACAGGTGCTCTGAAGGGGAGAAGACAAGGAGAAATGGCTGAGGGCCCAAACAAAGGGATAGGAGGAACGCAGTGGGCTTATAGCCCTTTGTCCTAGTTTCACGCCATGACTGCAGGGGTGGGCCCAGCAGCAGAGGCTCTTATTATATGTATATAGGAGGTGGGGCTAGGGCATAGAGGCCACAATGGGAAACGGGCAGGGTCAGCAATATTCATAAGGCAGATGGGCCCAGGGCATAGAGGCCCTAAATGAACAAGGACAGGAGCAGTGGAAGAGGCCCTATGTATATTAATTAAAGGGTGGCTCTGCTCTGGGGGTCTACTGAAGCAGCCAGAGGAAGGAAAGATATTTAAGGGCATAGCATCCTCGGGGAGGAGGATTTGTCTACTAGCCCTTGGTTGTCCACTGAACTATGTTGTGGTGCCCTCAGCCCTACATAAATGGAACCGTAGTATAGCATGCCTGATGCTCCCAAGAGACTGAACTCCTTTTGCCTAAGAACTGAACTGCATTGTTTACAAACTGAACTGTGTTATCGAACTGTGTCCCTTGTGTGCCATGTGCTGTATGCTCCAGTGATGTAGTTGAAGCAATAACTACACTGGGTGGGGTAATAGTTTACTGCTCAGCCTTGACTCCTGCAATGTATTCTTGTGGGATCCCTCCTGTGACTCTTCCCAGAGTGATGTGAAATGCCAAGATGTCTGGAGCCACTTATAGAGATAGTTTTGCGTTAGTGAGGGCCACTGAGTAAGCTTAGGAGTCATCTGGGCTCAAGTATTAGGGCTTTCGGTCATTCAGTTGGCCTTGGATTCTTCTTCCAAGTTTATTATTTTGATGTCCATCTTCACCACAGTTGCCAGGACCAGCTTCGTCTGCACTTTATTCTGACCCAGGGAGGTCCCCAGCCAATCCTCCATCTTCAGCATACTTGCTTCCAGCAACTTCAACCTACTTATAATCTTCACCACTGCATTCCAGCATCGATCCCACAGTGGTGAGCTGTAGAGAGTCGCAAGTCAGGTATCCAGAAGTCAGCCAACTCAGCAGCCACCCCGGCTCAAGAGTGAGGGACCATAGTTGATGTCGTGTCTGACCATTTTACTTAGCCGCCTGTCCGCAAGGCAGATGCATACCAGTGTGGCTCCACAGAGGCTGCACTAAGGATCACATCACCAGTAGTTGTCCCATTGGGAGGTGGCCTGGATGCTAGGGAGGTACCAGTGGTCATTACTGTGGATGATCCAGGTCTCTCCCAAGCAGCCTGCAATGATACTCTCTGGAGGATTTGAAAGATGGACACTTGGAATGGGAAAGCCATTTTCCAGACTCTACCAGAACTCTCGATGGAGTTGGATGCCAGTCTGTATGGCTGAGTAGCCTCCACGGGTGGCAGGAGGTCAGCTGAGGAGTTCTCCCTCTATATCAGTGTGCTCAAAATCCTGGCAGTGTTCTTTGCAATCCAGAGTTCTGCCAAGGGCAGAGACAACCTGGCAATTCTACTGAAGATGGACAATGTGACAGTGGTGCGCTACATCAAGAAGTTAGGGGGAACGAAATGGCATTACTGCTTGTGCCACAGACTGCAGATCCAGGCTCAGCATAACCCAGGCCCCTCCAACCCAGTGGCAGACTGGAACTCCCATTAGCTGGTGGACTCCAGCGATTTCTGTCTCAGTAGGGACGTATTCCTCTGGTCACATTCTCGGTGTGGACTGTTGGAGGTGGATCTTTTTACCTTGCACCTCTCAACTCGGCTCCTGATCTTTTTCACCTGGAGACCAGATCCGGAAGCCAGTGCTACTGATGCCTTTCTCCAGGACTGGAGCAATCTGAAAGGCTATGCCTTTACCCCATTCTCCATGATCGGCAGAACAGTGTCACAGATCAGAAGACAACAAGCCACTATCTTGTTGATCACTCCATTCTGGCAGGCTCAGCTTCGGTTCCTGGTGCTGCTGGAACTTTCTATTCGACTTTCCCTCCTTATTCCTTGGGAGAATGGCCTTCTTGTGGATGTGGCTGGCAAGCTGCACTCTCTTCTGCTGGAAGGCAGGCTCCAGCTAGTGGCTTGGCTTCTTTCAGGGGTACCTGGTCGACCATGGGACTTTTGGATAGGGCTGCCAACCTTCTCCTAGAGTCCTGGGTCATGGGGACCAAAAAAGTTTATTCGTCAGGCTGGTTGCTGTGGACTGGCTGGTGTGGTGGAAGGGATCTGGATTCCTATTCAGCATCGGTGATGGAGGTGGCAGACTTTTTATTTCCACTGAGCGTTTCATGTAAGGTGTATTGGTTTATCAATGTGGTGAAGTCTGCCATTTTCGCTGCACACATCCCTGTGGACAGTAAAAAATTTGTAGATTAACATCCTCTTATTTGTAGATTTGTCAAACCTATCAGATGGTCTAGACCACCCGTAAGTCAGGTACAGATGTGCCTAGGATGCGGACATGGTTCTACAACACTTCAAGAGTTGGTCCTCAAGATTTAACACTAAAAGAACTTTCTATGAAGTTGGCCTCTCTGTTCTCTCTGACTTCGATCAAGAGGGTGTCGGACATTAGGGCTTTAGATATTTCTAGAATGTCTCCCCTCCCAGGAGGGGTTATTTCTCCTTCGCCAGATGGATGAAAACAGCAGCTCAAGGGGTATCCTATCTGCATTTTGAGCCGGAACTCAAGCTGTGCGTGGTATCCTGCCTTTTGGAATATCTCCATCAGACAGCTCCCTCTCTGGGGATGTGGATCAGGTTCTGATCTCTGTCTAAACCTCATGAACTTGTGGTACCCACCACCATTGCAAGGTGGGTCCGTTGGACTATGGCAGAAGCAGGAAATGACTTGACCATGTTCAGGCCCACTCCTCTAGAGGGGTGATGGCCAGCAAGGCATTCAGAAGCAGTGTTCATTTGGAGGATATCCTTCAGACTGCCAACTGGTCTGGGGATTCGGTCTTCAGAACTTTCTACCATAAGCCTGTGACCAATGGGGTGGCGACTGTAGTTTTATCTGGAGCTTTGAACATGTCTGTAATTCAAGCCTCTGTGTGTTAACATAAAAAAGAAAGTTATGGCTTTAATAAACACATGGAAATGCAGGACTATAGTCCCTGCTCACCCTTCCTCTTATTTTGTTGCAGCCAACATCTAGGATGACCTGGAAAGGCCGAGATTGGCTCCAGTGGAGACCTGCTTACAGTGTTCCGGTTTCAAGTTGTTATTTTAGATGGCGCCTGTGAACTGGAAAGGCAGAGGTTGGATCCAGTGGAGACCCATTTACAGTGTTCCGGTCACAAGTTGTCATTTCAGATGATTTCTGTTTCAAGTTTGGTTGGAGATTCCTGGCATTAAACTGCACAAAGAAGAGGATGATGTTTGGTGCCTTTGACTTTTATGGGTGCCTGAAGGACTATGTGAGGGGCAAATCACTCTGGGAGTTGTAGGCAGTAGCCTGTGTTAGCTAGGGCCAGATGGACAAGTTTCGTGCTGTGTATATTTAAACGTTTTTGCTGCTGGTCTCAGTAAAGAAGAGAGCACAGCCTATAATCCTGCACCTCTGTGTGTTTATTAAAACCATAACTTTCTTTTGAGCTACACTCTTGCAAAATTACACTTTTGTTTAGTTTTTGGCCGATGTCTTCTGTTACGAGAAATCCCAGAGTCTTCTGCAGCCGACATCAGAGCAGTAGGCAGCAGTGCAAGACTCAATAGTCTGCAGTGCATGTTAGAGCATTTATAATCCCTGAGCAGATGATTTCTGGTTCTGCTTTTCTTTTTTTTTTTTTACATGGTTAAGTACAGTCCTCTGTAGACTGAGACTGTACTTAGCCCAGGGAGGACAGCAGAACCAGCAAACAATAGATCAGAGCTTACATAAAGTCTAAAATACACTGCAGGCTATTGAATCTCCCACTGCTGCCTGCTGCTCAGATGTCAGCTACAGGGCATTCCAGGATTTGTCAACAAAGCAGGAATCGAGCACTCACCAGCCAAAGATAAATCCACAGCACTCAAGTAGAACACATTTATTGAAAACAAAAAAAGACCCACAGTGAAACACTGTGCATGCCTAACGCATTTTGGATTACTTGAATCCTTTCTCAATTATTGATAAAGGATTCAAGTAATCTGAAATGCGTTAGGTGTGCACAGTGTTTTACTGTGGGTCTTTTTTTTCTTAATAAATGTTTTAAGAGCTGTGGAGTCTCTATAATCCACCACCACCCCAGTGCACACTTTCTGCTGGTTTGTCTGCATTCTGGGATTTGTAGTAACAGAAGATGTCAGCCTACAAGTAAACACTCGAGTGTGGGGCCCTTTATGGTGACTGTTTTCCTTTTTGAAGGCAAACATTTTATAATCACAGTCAGGAACCCCAGGTGGTGCATTATGGTAGAATAACAGCACTTCTTGGGCGGTGGAAGCACTCTGCATCACCTCATGCTTCAACCCATCTGAGGTGGGTCGTTATCCTAGTATGACTCACCCCGTCATGCCTGAAAGCTTAAGCAATGAACTGTGACAAATAGTGACCTGTATCCCCTGGATTGCTTTTATCCCCTAATTTGTTTTGGACTCCAATTTCATCTGGGGGAGGAACTCCCACTCTGCTGAACACTACCCCTCCCCAAAATAAAGAGACTGATAAACTGGACAGTTTGTGCCTACAGACCAGTGATGTAGAAAAGAGTTACCGCTAATGATATGCTCATGGGCTACTTACTGCATACATGCACTTGAAATACATTGAAAAATGTTAGGCTCCATGCACAGTTGGTGTTTCTCACTTCGTTCTTTGCTGTGCACCTTCTCTCCACTTGAATTTTCATAGGCCAGCTTGTTTTCTGAACACACTGAGTAATTTGAGCCAATTGTGTGACTCATCCCTTTTCACTCCAACCCCCCCTTGCCAGATTGAACTTGCTCCTCCTCCATTTCCCCTGCATCAGGTGAGAATAGGTAGTCTCCACTCAAGACCACGTCTGCCCCATAAATTGAACAAGTGCAGAGCAGGCAAGCATACCACTCAGCTGTCCCTGCGTACGAGGTGGGCGTCCCTCATTTTACCCCTCAGAATTGCTCTGTCCCTCATGAAAAAAGTGCTGCACACACAGAGTATGTGCTGTAAATTCAAAATATTCTAAGATACTAAATCCATAATAAACTGTGTAGATGTACAAATAAACACAACAGTTTTCACAGTGTCCTGAGCGTGTATGTCCATGTTTGAGGATGTGTTCCTTCATTTTGAGTCTCTCTTTCTCAGTTCAGGCAGGGTACTTTAACATGGGTTGGCAAACCCAATTGACAAACACCATCAGGTGACCATGGATTAAGTGTCAGCAAATGCAGAGTTGCTGCGACTCACCAGCAAGTAATATCCTGAGGCACAGCGGCACTCATTATCTGCTTCCAAAATCAAACCAGAAATGCCACCATTGTACAATTGGGAAGCGAGAGACAGATACAGTGCTGAGCATCCTGAGCTACAGTTGCAGGCGGCTCCTGACAGGCTGTCCTCCGTTACTGCTCCCCCCACTCCCATGGCAATATTACCTCCCTATGCTCCGGAGTCACCAAACACCCTGTCCTTCATTTGCAAGTCCCCCACACCTCCGGTCACGGAGTGGCGCGCCATTACCTTTCACGCTCCTGCCAGTTTCTCCTGCATTGGTCACCCCCCCAAAATGATGTCCGCTCCCTGTCAGTGCTTGCAGTAGCAGGGAGAACATGTCACGATATGCAGGTGTGGGACAGAGCTGTGACCTGCTGTCACTGTGTGAAAGTGGTTGATAGGGACTGTGACAGGTTCTCTGCTGTTCAATCTTCATGAGAGAGACCGAGAGAGAGAAAACAGCATGGGTGTGGGAGACAGGCTGAGCAACAGAAAGAGCGCTAGAGCAACAGAGACCGCACATGCCAGTGTCTCCCCCTGCAACATGTGCTTGACAGTGAGTGAGAGAGAGAGAGAGAGAGAGAGCAGCTCACTGCGGTCCTGTGACAGCGCGCAGGAGACAGAGAGAGACAGTGTAGACCGGCACATTTTATTCAGATCTCCTACAGTATACTCTTTCTCTCTTGAGCCACACAGCTACAATTGCATGTGAAACCTTATGTTTCTTGTTTGTTTAAAGCAGTTGCAGAGTGGAACTACTTTGAGTTGTGGAAAGACACATCATAGATATCATCCGTTTCATCCTTAAACACACATTTCTGTTTATTTTAGCATAATTATTCTTAACCCATGTTATAAGTGCAATAACCCACTCCAGGGTATGAGGTCATTGGGCCTGCGGCCTCATGCCTCTCAACATACCCGGGGTGTTGATTAATCCCCAATAACCCGATACCCTGTCCTGGGTCATTGTTTATGTAAGGACTGTTTGAAGGAGTCAGAGTGAAGAGTGACCTACTGCATGCTGCTGATTAGAATCGAACAACCTGAGGACGTCTGAACAGTGCTACTTAGAGAGTGCAGGGGTGAAACGGAGCACTTCATATTTGTTTGTTTGTTTTTGGTAACCGGGTAGGTGCGCTAGACATAGTGTTACCACCTTTTAAGAAGACCAACGTGGGACATTTCTTACTGAAACAAGATTTTTCGCAGGACAGTACGTAACAGTGACCAATGCAACAGACTTGTTTTCTCTATATAATCAGAATTAGGGCTAAGTATTGTGATTTCTTAGTTGCTTCTATTGTTTATCATTTTAAGATATTTTAGTTAAGGTATGATAGTTTTCTGCAACAATTATTGGAAAATTAGAAAATATTTTTACTACTACAAAGTCAGGACAAGTAGTATTTTTCATGTTTTTTTGCAGGACACAGCTGCCCAAATCAGGACTGTCCTGCGAAAATAGGGACAGGTGGTAACCCTAGATAGACATAAAAAAATGCCTATTTACAGGCATGCCCCAGGAGAGTGCAAAGACAAATGTAAATTACAGTCCATAGAGAGTGATAGAGTACAGTGAATGCAAAACAGTCATAATTGTCAGTAAGATGCATCAAAATACATCAGTAAAATACAAAAATCAGGGGGAAGGGTAAAAGAAAGGGAAACAATAAAAAATGATAGCAATACATAATTCATGCAGAAGTAGATTAAATAGGGTATACTGTATTTACTAAAACCAAAATCATTGCAGTAGATGAGGTAGTTCATCAGGTACAATGGGAAAGGGATAGTTCAGTAAAGCCTAAGAGTACAACATAGACAAGAGCTAAAGTAGGCAATGGGTAGTAAGTGCAGGAGCGAGGCAAGGTCAGGGGTAGGTCCAGCAATGCGAGAGGAGGGAATCAGTGTGTACAGGGGGATGGAAACCGGAGCATAGGTCTGATTGTAGCAGATGACTTCTAAGGCTGCATTTAAAACTGGCATGAGTAGGGGCTAGGCAGATATTTGTAGGCAAGGAGTTCCACTAAGCAGGTGCAAGGTGAGAAAAAGCGTATGCGCCCATGACTGTTTTACACCTGGGTACATGAAAAAGCCTTTGATCACTGGAGCGGAGGGCATAGTGAGGGTTCTGAGGACTCCGTAATACTGCAACAGTAGGAGGAACACCAGATCGTAAGATGTTATCGGTCAGTGCAGCCAGTGATTAGAGATGGTGGGCCATGGGTGACAGCCATTGAAGGTTGCTGTAGAGATGGCAGTGATGGGTACGTCAATGGGAGGTCAGTGCAAAATGGCATATATTATTATATGTAGTGTTCCATTTAAGCAGGGTTTTCTGAGGCACTGGCATATGCGACTTAGCCATAAGTGAGGGCTAGCAGAAATATACCCTGTGCTATGGAAACCTGGGCTGATGGTGTGAGTGCAGGTCTGGTTCCGTAAGCCAGACCAGTCTTAGAATTGACGGCTTTACAGGTGATGGAGATGTGGAGGTCGAAATCCAGAGAGGTGTCAAGGGTGACACCAAGATATTTGAAGGATTGAACATTTTCTAAAGCTGTGCCAGAGACAGCTAGCAGGTTTTGGCAATTCTTCAGCCTAAAAGCAGACCCAAGAAGCACGGCCTGAGTTTTACTGGTGTTTAGGACTAGTCTGTTTATGGTGAACTGGCCATGGATACGGCAAAAGTCAGAGGACAGGGTACTGTTGAGTTCAGTGATGTCCTTAGCACTGTGACAAGAAGATAAGTTCATCAGCATAAAGAAGGGATGAGGAGTGAGAGGCATTAGAAGTAATGTTGATGAAGATGGAAAAGAGAAGGGGGGCCAAGGATGGAGCCTTGGGGTATCCCAGTGTTGATGGTAGACAGCTTGGAGGAGGTGGAGCAGTATTTAACGTACCGCTGTCTGTTGGCGAGATAGTTGAAATGCCATGCAACCACCTCAGGGGAAAAGCCAAGTGAAGTCATTTTAGTCATAAGTAAAGTATAGTCAATAAGGTCAAAGACCTTAGTGAGGTCAATAAAGACTGCACCAGTTAAAAGGCCAGAGTCCATGGATGTTTTAACATCATTTGAACTTGAGAAGAGCTGTGGTTGTACTATGGCCCTTCTAAAAGCCTGGTTGGGATTCTTAGAGAAGATTATGAGCAGGAAGGAAGGAAGGAAGTTATATGGAGGGAAATGCATTTTTCTAAAAGTTTACTTAAGACCGGAATTATAGCAATTGGTTTATAATTAGAGCCAGACTTAGGGTCACCTTTTTTAAAGACTGGGACAATCCTGGCTGTCTTTCAAATATTGGGGACTATTCTGCAGCAGAGTGATAAATTGAAAATTCCTGCCAACTGTGCTGCGAAAAGGGGGGCAGCTAATTTAATGAGTCGAGGCTCAAGGCCATCCGCACCACCACTACAGCTATCAGGAGATTGTCCTTAGGTCATATTCTTCCTTATGAATTACAACCCGGAAGTGAAAGCAGTCAGAGGTACTGGGAGGGGTTCAAGCAGGGTAAGGAGTAGTAGCACAAATGACTAGAAAAGAGCTACTGTAGGTAGATAAATCAGGAAAGCGTAGATTAAAGGAGTTGGCAATACTGACAGGATTATTACAGTGCTGGCCATTTAGCACCATAACACTGAAGGATAGAGAAGGCTTAGTCTCCATAAAACTTTTTTTCTCCTCCTCCTGCTACCCCTGGTCGGCCACTCCTTCGGGTCCCCCAATGTCCCTCAGACTGCACACTCTCCCTCATCCCCAGCTACCACTCACCTCAAATTGTGACGACCCCCCCCCCAAGTAACCCGGCGTATCCCTTTGCCGGACGGTTCCCTCTCCTCTGAGGGGGAAGGCACTGGTGGGGGCAGGCCAGCATGTTTGTATTGACTCGGGGGTGTCACTGAGGCAGTGATGTTGGTTGGGAAGCTTGATGGCAGATGGGGACTGGAGGGACTGTCATGCGGTCGACCAAGGCAGTTTCCTGGTTTACTCCCCAGGGAGTGATGTGCCACTGACGTCAAGGTGCACAGCGACGTCCGCCACTCCCCAGCAATTTCACCTCTGGTGTCTGTGCTGTGCCTCTGTCCTCTGCCAGGGGCCAGCATGTGCCGAGGTGCATCCCCACCCTCCTCCCAGAGAAGGCAAGCTGTCCTGGGATGCTCCTTTCCTTCTCCCGGGCCAGCCCTCCAGCGCCCAGAGTCCGTTCCCGAACCCAGGTCGCAAGCGGAAATCCAACCACTGCGCCAATGGGCCGGCTCCCATAACATTTTTAACATGTACCCAAAATTTTTTAGGATCAGCAGCAGCATTAATTAGCAGAGATCTGCAGTAAGCGCACTTGGCTAGCCAAACAGCATGCTTACAAAAATTTATCTTAGCTCGATACACCTGAAGATCTGCTAGATGGCAAGAGGATTTTAATTTGGACCAACAGCTGTCACAGGATTATAGCTGGGTTAGGAGATGCTTACTAAGCTATCTACTGGGGGTCCCACGAATATGACAGGACAAGGTGGGAACATGCTGGTTCTGTAAGGCACCAAACTGTACCAGGAAATGATCAAGGGCTTCGGAGGCATTGTCAGAGGTGCAAAGGAAGGAATCCAAGATATGTCATTTAGAAACAAAGAGGTGTCAAGTTTGGAGAAGTCACGGAATGTTATGACTTTAGGTGGAGGGGCAGGTGTGTGCCAAATACAAAATATAGGAGAGTGGTCAGATATGTTCTCAGAGATGGTACTTGCTTCAGCACTCCTGTTTATCCTGCTTGTTAGGATCCAGTCATTCTGGTGGAGATTAAACTCATGTACAATGGAGTTATAGGTTTTGTGGGATTTGCCTGTCCAGTCCAGGTTTATCCCCAAGAATGACAATGCCATTACGGCCTGTGGCTGAGGCAGCATGACAGAGGAGTTCAGTTAGACCTGCAAAACCACCTAAAAGGGGAGTTGTATGCATACAATATACGTAGTTTCTTTGAACCAAGAAGGAGGAAAGAGTGCTGTAATTCACAATGAGAGACAGAGAGGAGGGACAGGGATAGTGGAGAGGTTAAGATGAGATTTAAAGTAGGTTTCCACCCCCCCTTTTAGTGGATGGATGGGCCTCTCGAATGCGATTATAGTTGGGTAAAGAGCAAGCAGAGTCCGGTACAGAAGGCTTTAGTTAAGTTTCAGTAACACATAGAATATATGGCTTGAATAGGGTAAGGAAGCATGGAGGGCAGCTCCGTACGCTAACGTGCCATGAGTGAAGAAGGTAATCCAAAACAACAGAGAACCGGGCACCATCCACAAAGAACTCCATGTAAAATGAGTTTAGTTGCTGAATTGTTTTAATGCAGAAATCCACAGCAAAAAAGCAAATAAACGTCGCTGGGGGGCAGTGGGGGGGAAGGGATCGAGCGCTCAACAGATGATCTCACTCTCTGGGGAGGGTTGCGAGCTAGTCCTGCCATGTTACTGCCATCTCCTGGGTGAACCTGGGTACCAGCAGTGTGTAAAGGGTTGTGGGATAACAGATGGATGCTTGCACTGAAGTGATTCTCAGAAATTCAGTGTTTAATTAAATAAAATACAGGAACAAATTAAAACGGACTGGAAACATTCAAATAAAATAAAGTGATGAAGGAAACAAAATAAAAGCTTAATTCAGCAATTCAACGCATTATCATACATACAGCACTAGAAGGTACTAAGCTGAGGGGTGTTGCACCTTCAACACACTATTTGATTCTGACTTGCAACCATTCTTTGCTTAACATATAAAGAGGTTGTGGACTTAACACTGGTCCATCTAGCCGTCAATCATTTTAGTTTCAAAACTTTGCATTTGTACATTTTTCTAGTAATTTTTTAATTACATTGTTAAATACATATCTAATATCGTATGTATTACAATAATACATAGGTATCATACTTTTAATCATTGGATTCAAATTTCCCTTGTGTAAGCCATCCTGAAGTCCCTCTTCTCACTTTGTTCTGTATAAATGAGATGGAAATAAGGCTGTCCGGCTCTTAGAAAGAACATCAGAGTGAGGGGGAGTTCCACAGAAGACTGTCTATCCTGGTAAATTATTCTAATACAACTAAACATTACTTTTTATTTTCATATGCCCGTTAAGCATATCTAGTTTAAGTACTTTCATTTGCTACACTTGCACCTTCCTCGGTTTCCATTTGTACACGCAGTATCTTAAATGCTGAAGCTTGAGCGGCTTTTAGTAGACTGCAATTCTGAGGAACGCATACCAAATGAAAAGAAAAACTTGCTTCGGTTTACAAATTATACTCCTTGCTTACAACAGTCAATATGTCCTACTTACAAACTCTCCTTTACCAGTATATACTGTCATTTTAATTCCGAACTGTCTCTCGATAGAGCGCTTTTGCAGTTGTTCTACCTCTGCAACCCTGCGCACGTTCGAGAAGTAGTTTTTGACGAACATTACTTTAAGTGGAAAGGTGAGCAATCTCTATGTGCCCAAACCAAACATCTACCCCTCTCGATATCTTATTATCTTACATACCGATACTACAAGGGAAAACAGATTACTGAAGGAAAGAGAAATTTGTCTCCTTGCAGCAAAGGCGACACATAGTGAGGAATTATTTCTGCCTAAAACCCACATTTAAACTACGCTTCTTGTCACGAATTACCTCAACTAACCCTGAGATGATTATATTAAAGTGTTATTATACACCATTACAAAAGTGCAGCTTAATCAACAGGATGCTGGGGGGGGGGACGTAACAAAACAAACGTTTTACATGGATGGCCAGTCCATACACACATAAACAAGAATGTTAAGGTAGTGAAGGAAGACACATAAGGATTTCCCCAGCACACCTGTGATATACTGTTTAGGGCCTATCACATTCCTCCCCGCCTAAGATAAAACCATCCGGTTTTATAACTTTTTACTGACATAACACACTTATACATCAGATCTCTCATCCCTAGAGAGATGGAACCGTGGCCCACCCATCTCCATAGGCTCCACCTCGGGGTCCCTTGTCAATTTAGAAACAGTGTACTTCCTACATACTCGTAAGAAGTTTGTTTTATGTCTTCTACACCCTGAGATCTGATAGGTGTATTAATCATGTCTGGACCATATCTGGAAAGGTAATCTACATTACCATGGGCACTGCCTTTCCGATGTTTAATCGTAAAATGATAGGGCTGAAGGGACAGGTACCATTGCATGATTTGTGGATTCCGATCTTTCATTACATGTAGCCAGCCTAAGAGATTATGATTGGTCCATAATTTGAATTCTGCTCCCCACAAATAAAAACAGAGTGCCTCAATTGCCCAACGTATGGCCAGACACTCCTTTTCTATTGTGGAGTACCGTGTTTCCCGCTCATGTAATTTACAGCTCACATAAATAATAGGGTGCTCTTCACCCTGGATTATTTGTGTGAGAGCCGCCCCATACCCCAACTGGAAGCATCCGTTTGCAAAATAAAGGGTTGCGAAAAATAAGGTGTTTTTAAAACTGGAGAAGAACGTAATTTAGCTTTTATATTGCAAAATGGTTCCTCACTTTCAGAAGTCCAGATTACTTTATCAGGCTTCTTTTTGGTTAAATTAATTAGAGAATATGCTAGAGTAGCAAATGCAGGTATAAAACGTCGATAATAGCTGGCTAACCCTAAAAAGGATCACACCTCCTTTTTTGTAGTAGGTCGGGGACTACTGGCAACTGCTGCCATTTTACTTACATCGGATTTTATTTGTCCTTCCTCTATCTGAAACCCAAGGTATTTGGTCTCATTCATTGCCAATGTGCATTTGGATGGGTTGATTGTTAACTCTTCCTCAGTAATAGCAGTTAAGATGGATGTCAAATGATGCAGTTCAGTCCAAGAAGGGCTAAAAATGACTACATCATCTAAATAAGCTGCACTGTAGGTAGCATGGGGTGTTAATATTCTACCCATTGCCCGCTGGAAAGCGGCCAGGGCACCATGGAACCCAAATGGCATAACATTGAAGTGAAACAACCCTAATGGTGTACTGAATGCTGTCTTTTCCTTGGCAGAAGAATCCAAAGGTATTTGCCAATTACCTTTGGTTAAGTCTAATGTGCTTATAAATTTTTCATTACCCAGATGATCTAGTTATCATCTATACGAGGCACTGGGTAACTATCAAATTGTGAAACAGCATTCAGTTTCCTGAAATCTAAACAAAGCCTCACGCCCCCTTCTTTTTTGACTACCACCATCAGGAAGCACCATTCACTTTGTGAAGGTTCAATGATGCATAGATCCTGCATTTTATGTAATTCCTGCACTACCACTTCTCTAATTCTATCTGGCAATCTATATGGTTTTTGTCGTATTGGCATTTCTTGTGTAAGTATAATGTGATGAGTGGTATCTTTAGCTCTACCGGGTTTCCCTGTAAAGACTGTTTGATGCATTTGGAGCAATGTTTGTAGCTCTGTGGCTTGCTGAGCTGTGAGATCAAGATTAATGTGTATATCTGACAGTTCCCCTACAACTTCTAAGCGTTGATATGCTTGATTTAGTTCACTATCTCCTGTCTCAGGGTGTATATATCCACAAAACGGGGGAGTCCTGTCTACCCAGGCTTTTAACAAATTAGCATGGTAGATGCGTTTGTCTCTTTTTATCATGTACATTTATTTCATAAGTGACAGGACCCATTCTTTTGTTACAGTGTAAGGCCCTTGCCATTTCATAAGAAGCTTGTTTTCTGAAGATGGTAATAATAAAAGAACTTTGTCCCCTTCTATGAATTCTTTATGACCTATTCCTTTGTCATATTGGGCCTTTTGTCTCATTTGCTGGATCTGATTGATGATATGTGCTTTCCGAACATAATCCATCAACTTTCTTCTCATTTGACACATATACTCAGAGGGTGGTATTCCTTTAGGACTTCTCCCTTCTTCCCATTCCTCCTTTACAATGTCTAAGGGTCCCCTGGGATTATGCCCATACAATAGTTCGAATGGGGAAAATCCTGTTGATGCTTGAGGCACCTCTCTATATGCAAACAGAAAGTAAGGTAAATTACGATCCCAGTTTTTCCCTTCCTACTGTACATATTTTTGGATAGTCTTTTTTAATGTCTGGATGAAGCATTCTACCAGACCATCTGTCTTCAAGTTCAGGCTCATTGCAGGAAAAAAAACCCATTGAGCAAGCCCATTCACAAGGAGGTCCTGATACATGCATACAAGCAAGACAGATACTACATACAGTGAGTGCTTATTGCATACATTAAGTGCTAAACATATACTTGTGTACAATACTGCTCCGTATCGCCTACCACAAGTCACCACAGTCTTTTCTAACATGCTGGTGCAGATATTTTAGACCAGTGGAATTAAGTATATCCTAGTAACACGGATTTTAGTGACAGCCACATACGTCTTATTTTTTTGCATTAGATAGCATTTTGAAGAGGCTAGGAGAGACTAACTTGGGAAGTTTCAGGGATGTTTATAACTGATTCCAGATGGTGGGGAGGGTGACAGAGAAGGCATGTTTGCCAGGAGTAGTGTGAATGTTTGGGACCTTCAGCATTATAAAGTCTAAGTTCCTGAGTGAATAGGTACTGTGAGCGGTCTGGATAAGGGAAGTTAGATAGCTAAAAGTAGGAGTTTTAGGGTCCAGGTGCCAGCGTGGAGAATATGTCTGGTAGTGAGTGATGCCCAACCTACGGCTGAATACATGTCGCAGTGATGCATCCATATTGGGGAGTTTGTGATGAAGCGCAGGGCATGGTGATAGAGGATATCCAGTTTCTTTAGGTTTGAAGTTGAGGACGAGGTGTAAATTAGATCCCCATAGTCAACAAGTAGGAGGAATGTGGCCTGTACAAGTCTGGTTCTGATATCGAGTGGAAAAAGTGACCTGTTTCGGAACAGGAAGCCTAAGCGTACTTTTAGCCTTTTGGCAAGGTCATCCAGATGTTCCTAGAAGGTGAGCTTACTGTCAATCCAGAACCCGAGGTATTTAAATTTCAGAGTGACTTCCAGAGGCTCACCTAAGGAGGTAACTATAAACTCCTTCTGCAGGGTGGAAGTTAAGGCGGACACTCTTTTAGAAAAGAAGATCATAGCTTTGGTTTTCTTAGCATTTAAGAGAAGTCTGGCATTAATGAGATTGGTCTCGAGTTGGGCAAAGTCGGCTTGAAGGAGCTCCCTAACCTCAGATAGAGATGCTTGAGAAGTATAAAGAACCGTGTCATCGGCAAAGAAGTGGAATTTCGATTTGGATATGTGATGGTCAAGTTCATTAATGTATATAGAGAAGAGGACTGGACCTAATATGGAGCCTTGTGGGACTCCTTTAGTGATTGGTAGAGGTGAGGAGAATGTGCCACCGGCTTTGATTTTTTGCATCCTCCCTGAAAGGTAACTGCTAAACCACCATACGGTCGTTGGAGTAGCACCTATATTGGCAAAGCTGTATTCGATTAGGAAGTGATCTACTGTATCGAATGCTTTGCTAAGATCTAGGAAGACAGCACCCGTGATCATCTTTGAGTCCACGGCGGAGATCCAGTCATTGGTTACTTTGCTTATCTCCTTGTACAGTTATTTAAGTTGGTATTAATGGATAATTATGTACGTCCCCATGAATACAGGTCACTTTAATGGTCGGCCCTCCAACTGGTGGCAGTTGCTCTAACATGTTAGCCTGAATCAGTGTTTGCTTACTCCAAGAGTCTAATAGCCCTTGCACAGTTTTACCTGCCACAGTTACAGGTACACTATATTGTCCCCAATTGGCCAGTACAAGGTGTGCTGCTTCAGCTTTCCTTTTGGGGCAAAATCTGGCTATATGGCCTTTGTTTTTGCATTCGTGACATATTATTTCAGGGTTTTACCCTTTCCCCATAGTTTGGTTATTTCTGGCCCTAGTGAGGTTACTATTCCCACTGGGATTGCTAACAGGAGGAGAGAAGAAGAAGAAGAAGAAGATCTTACCGGAGTCTGAGGGTAGTTGGGATGAGGGCTTTTCTGTCTGAAGGGTCGTGCTGCTAGAAAATCCTCGGCTAGACTTATGGCAACTTCCGCTGTATCGGGTCGATGTTCTTTTACCCAAAGTCGCACATCTTGGGGAAGGATATGAATGAATTGTTCCATTACAGCTGCCTCTAGTATCCGATCAATAGTTCTGGTAGCAGGTTGCAGTCATTTTCCACAGAGATTTTTAAGTTGTAAATAAGCATCTTGAAGGTTATCAGCAGCATGGTATTTATAGGTACGAAACCTCTGTCTATGTCTGTGTTAATGTTGTACCTTTTCAATATGGTTGCTTTTACATGGTCTTAATCATTCATATGGGTTATATCAACATGGCTGTAGGCCAACTGGGCTTTCCCTGTTAAGAAAGGGGCCAGCCTTATGACACACTGGTCCCTGGGCCACACACAGGCAGCAGCCACCCTTTCAAAAGTGGTAATATATGCTTCTATATCATCCTTCTCACCTAGTTTTGTCAATTTAATATATTTTTCTTTCACACCTAAAGGAGCTTGGGGGGGAGGCTATTGGCACCTGTCGCCTGTATGGCATGCAGGGTATCCGCCCACCAAGCTTCACTTTCTTTCTGATCCCTCTCCCTCTGTCTTTCCATTTCCATTTGTCTAATACACAGCCATCTTAACTCATCTGATTCTTGCGGGGGGAGGGGTTCTTCCTCTGTCCATTCCCCAGTTGCTTTGGCCTTGAGGTCTGTTTTGTTCTCTTCCCCATTCATTTGTATACTTGGCTCACCTACCAATTGCCTCTTTTCCTTCTGCCTGGCCCCTGGATCCAATCCGGATAGCAATGGAAGTTGGTACTTCACTGTCACAGACCTTGTATTCACTCCAGGAGGTCACTTTATGTCCGTTTCGTCCTGTAGCATCAGCCATCCACCAGGTCTCAGTCCAGACTCTCCAGTTGATCAGGAACACCAACAGGATCCCACCACTGCCACTATCTGTGAAGGGTTGTGGGATAACAGATGGACGCTTGCTCTGAAGTGATTCTCAGAAATTCAGTATTTAATTAAATAAAATACAGGAACAAATAAAAAACAGACTGGAAACATTCAAATAAACAAAATTAAGTGATGAAGGAAACAAAATAAAGGCTTAATTCAGCAATTCAACGCATTATCATACCTACAACACTAGAAGGTACTAGGCTGAGGGCTGTTGCACCGTCAACACCCTATTCGATTCTGACTTGCAACCATTCTTTGCTTAACATATAAAGAGGCTGTGGACTTAACACTGGTCCATCTAGCCATCAATCATTTTAGTTTCAAAACTTTGCATTTGTACATTCTTCTATTAATTCATTTCTTAATTACATTGTTAAATACATTTCTAATATCATATACGTATTACAGTAATACACAGGAATCATACTTTTAATCACTGGATCCAAATTTCCCTTGTGTAAGCCATCCTGAAGTCCCTCCTCCCACTTTGTTCTGTATAAATGAGGCCGACTAGCTCTTAGAAAGAACATCAGAGTGAGGGGGAGTTTCTCAGAACACTATGTCTATCCTGGTAAATTATTCTAATACAACTAAACATTACTTTTTATTTTCATATGCCTGTTAAGCGTATCTAGTTTAAGTACTTTCAGTTGCCACACTTATTTACCTTCCTCGGTTCCCATTTGTACACGCAGTGTCTTAAATGCTGAAGCTTGAGCGGCTTTTAGGAGACTGCAATTCTGAGGAACGCATACCAGATGAAAAGAAAAACTTGCTTCGGTTTACAAATTACACTCCTTGCTTACAACAATCAATATGTCCTACTCACAAACTCTCCTTTACCAGTATATACTGTCATATTAATTCTGAACTCTCTCTCAATAGGCGCTTTGCAGTTTTCTACCTCTCGACCTACTGCACGTTAAAGGAAGTATTTTTGTCGAACATTACTTTAAGCGGAAAGGTGAGCAATCTCTATGTGCCCAAACCAAACATCTACCCCTCTCAATATCTTACATACTGATACTACAAGGGAAAACAGATTACTGAAGGAAAGAGAAATTAACGTCTCACTGAAGCAAAGGTGCCACATAGCGAAGAATTCATTATTTCTGCCTACAACCCATATTTAAACTACGCTTCTTGTCGCTAACCACCTCAACTAACCCTGAAATGATTTTGTTAAGGTGTTATTATACACCATTACAAAAGTGCAACTTAATCAACAGGATGCTTGGGGGGGGGACATAAAACAAACATTTTACATGGGTGGCCAGTCCATGCAGGACATGCACACAAAAACAAGAATGTTAAGGTAGTGAAGGAGGACGCACAAGGATTTCCCCACACCTGCGATATACTGTTTAGGGCCTATCACACAGTGCGGTCGTGGGAAGCAGAGAATGAAGGTAGGGGCTTACGTCAGCCGAGGGCCTTGAGTGGGGACGTGTTTCTGTGCACCTCTGCCTCATTGGCCCTCCTTGAGTGCTGACGTCAGCCGGGATGAGGGCACAGAACAAAGGAAAGATGCCCCGCAGCTGGTCCGGGTGATGAGCCACCTCACTGTAGTTCCACAGAGGAACCTAGGGCAGACTCTACCATGCACACACTCCTGAGGATTAGAGGAGGTAAGTGGGAATTCTCCTTTGCCCCACCCAGGTGGTTAACCAGGTCTCTAGAAATAAGTGTGGAGTAGTGCACTCTAGGAGCTGATGCCTCGGCCCTTGTGGTGGAGTGTGAGTGCCTGGAGGCTCCGAGAGAGTGGGCCAGTTGGGGGAACGATATGGGCAAAAACAGAAAAAAAAAAAAGGCAAATAAACAGCAGGGTGCCATGTAGGTGTGCTACCCAATCATGCTAGGCTCTACTGGTTTCACGCATGCTCGCTTCCTCAGAGAAGGCCTTAATCTTCGGCTCATGTTGTTTTTCCCAGTTACCAACTTTTAAATAAATAAATGGTGCAAAACTTAAAGATGCAGTGTACCCATTTGTGCTACATAAATGGAAAAAAATGAAGGTTAAAAATCACAGTGTAAGCAGTTCAAACTAATCCTTGTATCTGGCTTGTAGTTATGCCTTATGAAATACTGTAATAGAGCTAATAATTAACAATGAAATGTATACTTTCTGGCTAAATAAAGATATGGCAACATTATTTTACCACACATGGCCTAGAAAAACCATAGTAAAGCTCCAGTTGTCATGGAGACTTTCCAGATGCTTAACGGTAGGGCTGGAAGGGAAACAAAGCAAACAGTCAGATGTTTTAAACCTCACTTAATTTTAGTGTGCCTTAATAGAAAATGAATAATAATACATAATCATAAAACAATACTAAGTTTGTTTTTTTTCCTGTGGATTTCTGCAACTAAACTAATTTTACATGGAGTTCTTGGTTGATGGTACCTGGTTCTCTGTTGTTTTGAATAGGGTAACCCACACTTCAAGGTCAGTTAGATTACTTAAGAGGCTACAAATATTGAGTGCTATTCATGAAAGGAAAGCCGCTATGCGCGAAAGTGGCTTAAGTGCGGCACACAGCTGCGTGCTGCACAACACATGCAAAATACGTGGCATGTACGAACAAGTGCAGAACACCCCCAGGAGGATGGGGCAGGGCAAGCCGAGGCATACAGCTATGCACAAGGGTGGGCCTGGCACAGCGCCAGATGCCAGAAACATCCCTTGACCCCGCCATATATGGGGACAGAGAAGTGCTATGCGGACAAATGCAGAAACATGTTGGCGGAGGACGCGAGAGCTGATGTTAGGAATAAGTACCGTGGACCGGCAGAAACCACAGCACAGGCAAGCGGTGCCGTGGGACACGGCACGGGCGGTGGAGGCGGCAAGAGGTTGCGGTCCCCCAACTTCAAGGGGTGTGCAGGTTGCCATCTTGGTGATGGAGGTCTGCCAGCACTACAATGTGCCGTTCGGCCACCGGGCACTCAGCACCCCACCCGAAACCAAGTCCAGAATACGGCTTGACGTGCAGGCGGCCATAAATGTCACTGGACTGGAGGCCTGCATAATGGCCGCCATAAAGCACAAATGGCATGACCTCCAGTCCCAGGTCAAAAAGAAGCTGAGCCATGCACACCAGTCACAGGGTGCCACTGGTGGAGGCCCACCACCACCAGAACCTCCCCCCCACAGAACAGACTGTGGTGGACACCATAAGTGACGTCACCACAGACGGGGAGCCCGAAGGCCTTGACAGCATGCTAGGTGAGGGTACTAAACATGCGCCTGGGGTGGCCGCACTGCACAGTATCACTGACACTGGCCCTAACCACCTGTCACCTCACCCACCCACAGGGCCTGACGATGACAGTGTGGGTGAGGGACTGTCTGGGATCGGTGGCAGACAGCCGCAGCAGACAGGAGATGCAGGTATGTAGCTGCATGGACACAGGGTGCTGCACAGCTCAGGACAGGCATACAAGGGCACTAAACCCTGTACCCCTCAACACAGGTACACCGCACAGCCCTGACTGCACACTGGAGGAGAACACACAGCTGACAGCGCCAACAGAGGACCAGCAAAGGCCTGATGATAGCAGGATGCAGGATCGGCAGCAGGAGGAGATTAGAGGCAAAGCCACCCCCGCAGACACACAGGCCAGTGAGGAGGACGTGATGTCGCCAGACCAGGATGAGGGAGACCACACGGTGCCTGGAACGGACAGGAGCATGTAGGAGGGCACCCTGCAAGTGGATGACAGTGGCATGGACACTGCTGGGACGTCGGCACCTGCTGCACCACCGGACACCCAGGAGCGGGACACGTGTGCCTCGGAAGGCACCCAACCCGCACAGTGCCATAGGCCAGGCGGCAGTGGCTCGGCACTGGCAAGCTACTACTCAGACCTCTGCCAGCGGGAGCGTGACCAGCTACAGGCAACCCGGAGGCAGTGCACCGCATGACAGAGGTCATGGCAGCAACCGTACGCCAGAGAGGTTGGCCGAGAGCATGGCCACCAGCATGCAGGTGCAGGAATGCATGGCTGAGGCCAGTGTGTGTGCCCAGGACAGACTCACAGATGAGGTGGCAGCAAGTGCACACTCGCAGAAATGTAGAGCAGAGGCGCTCCATGCCATATTACTCAGAGAGAGTCGTAGAAAAGTGGAAGAGACTCCCAGAAGCAGTCGTTGGAGAGGAAACAGTGGAGGGATTCAAAAGGGCATGGGACAACCACATGCGAGTGTTAAAGGGGGAGGCACAGGTCCAAGCAGATAGCTGTGGAAATGGGCAGACTTGGTGGGCCTAGTTCGGTCGTTTTCTGCCGTCTCACATCTATGAATCTATAGCCACACTCCTGGCTGTGCAGCAGCACTGACATGATGCTGCATACCAGTCAACACTGCAGGACAGTGTCCCTCAGCCTACAGCAACAGCCCAGCCCGCCCGCTGCAATGGGTGCAGGTGACACGGCACGCCATGTACAGGTGGCACAGCATGGCACGCAACCAATGCCCACGCAATGGGGGAACAGGACGAGGGCGCGGATGCGGTTGGCAGCCGCAGACACTGACCATGCAGTGATGTGGAGGAGCAAACAGCAGCAACAAGGACCGGCATGTGCACTCACCCTGCACACACCCGACAACCACCGAAGCACACCACATACCGGTTCACAGCGACACCACAGGGACCAGCGCCACCTGGGCAGTGTGATGGGGGGCACACAAACAGGATACAGGTAAACCACAATGGCCACACCCATCCTACACTGGCACCATGCACACCGCAGTATGCATGGCTTGCACTGGCAGGGGTACATGACAGGCACAGCACGTGTCCATGTCACCTGGCCGAGCAACCAACCCGTGCCCATGACACACGGGTGGTGGAATGGCCATGTGTCACACTGGACAGCTCAGACCTGTGGTGTCATCATCGCCAGCAAGCGCAGCCGCTCACTTGCCAAATGTACCATATACCATGTGATGCCGCACGACCCGTGCTGCCATGCATCCTGCGGTTCCTGTCCCCTGGGTGGCACCCTACCACCATCTCCTGGCGGTGCTGTTCCATGTGGTGGCTGCGGTGGTTCCTCGCCAAGCTCCTCAGGGTGTGCATCCAGGGGCTGTGGCACACTGCATCGGATGCATATGTTGCGCAGCATGGCACAGGTGGTGAATACTCTGCACGCCATACCTGGCGCAAGCACCATCGTGCCACCTGTGTGATCTAGGCGGCGGAACTGCATCTTCATAAGTCTGATGGTGCGTTCCACAATGCCACGTGCCCACACATGTGCTGCGCTGAATGCCTCCTCCACAGGGTGCCGGGGTGCAAGGTATGGTGTCGAGCGTCATCCTTAGTGGGTATCTGCTGTCACCTGTGGAGTGGGAAGGTACACACACACACACACACACACACACACACGTTAGGCACATAGTAATGCACATTCTGCAACCGGTACTGCAGGCACTGAGTGATGCTCACCCAACAGCCACCCGTATCCCTCCTCCTACCGGTCCAGATGGCGACGCAGCACGCTGTTGTTAAAGATGCAGGAATCATGGCACAAACCTGGGTACCGTGCCAGGACGTTGGTGAGGTTGCCCATCACATCACATACCACCTAGCAGTTGATGCTGTAGAACCCCTAACGGTTCCAGTGTGCCTCTTCGTTCATGATCGGTGTGAGTATGGATACAGTCTATTGTACCAAAAGTGCTGGGCATGCCATACCTGTCCAGGAACACCCCCTTGACAGTCCTGAGCTCCGCCACAGTGGCGGGGTACACAATGTGTTGTTGCCTGTTGTGCACAAGGGCATCGGTTACCTGGTGCAGGGCCCTGGACACGGAGGACTGGCTCACACCTATCACGTCCCCTGTAACCCTCTGGAAGGTGCCTGTGGTATAGTATTGCAGTGTGCACAGCACCTTTGTTTCCATGGACATGGCCATGGCGTACCTGGTGCTTGGATGGATGGCATCCTCCACGAGTACAGATGTACTGTAGTGTGTCATGATCGAGCCTGTACTGTTGCAAGATGTCCGTGGTGTGGAGGCTCCATGCCACAAGACGTGGCCTGGATACCAGTGGGTGGCACATTGTACTGCCACAGCCTGTTCCTCTGTCTACATCCGCACAGTAGCATTGCACACAAGTGTGTACCGTGTATGCTGGGCGGCATGGCACACGTGTCCTGTGGGGTGGTGCATGCCCATGTGTTTGGGGCAGGCCGGCCATGGGGACACCATAAATGCACTGACTGTCATGGAGGCTGTGGCTCCACCAATGCCACAGGGAGACGTGCATGGCAGGCTTGCCCTGCCATGGCGACTGTATCATGTTGTCAGGGACATTTACCAGGATGGAGTTCCAGCGGGGGCCTTATGGGAGGTCACTGAACAGAGACAGGTGAGTGCCACAGACTGTTCACTGTTTGTTCTGGCCCTGTGCCTGTTTGCGGGGGGGGCTACTGCGTGGAGCATGCCTCTCACTGTCTTTACATTTCCATAGGGGACACGGCGCCATATGGCCATGTTGGAGCTGCATGAGGTGGGTGGGCTGGGCCCAGCTATGGTGGTGCCCCAGGCTGCATGCTGCCCTATGACATTCCACTGCAGATGGACCTGTGGCAGAGCATGTCCGACATGGTCTACAGGAACGATGAGGGGGGACCTATGGGCCATTCGATCCCCCTCACAGATAGGCAACCATGCTACACCTGTGTGTGTGTTGCACCATTGCATTGCTGGCCTGGCTGGTTTTACGTGTACTGACCCACATCCTGTGTCTGCTCTTGTCGTTGCAGCATTATTGTGGGCCTGAGGCGATGCCGTCACTGGTCGACCCCTCACCCCTGGGTGGCTTGGGTCAACAAGCTCGCGGTGGCCGCCGGAACACTTGTCTGGCGACATGCTCTCGATGTATTCACCAACCCCTTCCCTGCTGCTGTGTAGCCTGAGTGGGCGTTCTGTTTTTGCAAGCCATTACATGCATTTGACTGTATTGCTCTGTGTGTGCCTCGTTCATCGCTCCAGCATGGGGTGTGGGGGTGGCCATATATGTGTGCCATGTGTGTTGGGCTGGTAATGCTTCTGTGTATGGTACCTGTGTTGCCAGTGCCATGGTGCTGGTAATGCTTCTGTGTATGGTACTTGTGTTGCCAGTGCCATGGTACGGACTGTGTGCTGCCAGTTGGTGTGCTAGCCATGTAGTGCATGGTGGTTGGCATGCACACTGCTTGGGCCTGTGGTCTGGTTGTTGTTGCACATGTGGCATGTTCCAGTTGTGTGCATGGCCATGCATTCCGTGGCCTGCATCGCTGTGTTTGTCGTCGTGGGCTTGGGCTCCCCCCATGCCAGTAGACTGCACCGGACTACGGCGTGTGTGCCACTTTATGGCTGCTGATGTGTATTGCCTACGCGTGGCCACGATGCACCATTCCAACATATTTTACGTCGTGAATGCGCGTCTGGCATGGTGCGTATATGTGGGACCGCCCCTGTGTGGTCGTGTATCTTTCCTTGTGCGCTGCTGTGCTCTGCTCGGCTACGCCTGTCCCTGCACACGGTTCGTGTATACCATGTGGCATTTGCTTATGCTGCTTCCACATGGGATGTATATGCTGTGCATAGTGCCGCTTAGCCTTTATGAATAGGGCCCACTGAGAAGAGCAAGACGTAGTCCTTTGTCCATGGACCAGTTGGGATCAGAGTAGTGGTGGGGAGAGGCAAAGGGCCCCGGGTTTGATTCACCAGCACGTATAAGTGTAAGGGGGCCTAAGTACCAAAGGATGCCAGAGACTGCTGAGAGTCGTAGAGGGAGGACGATGGCAACGCGTTTTCACGAACTTGGTAATTAGAAGGAGTTTGCCAGAGATTCGCAGAGGAGAGAAGCTAAAGGAAGAAGGTCGGGATGCATTAATGTTGGAATAAAGAAAGTCACTAGTGGAGAAGGTGGGACCAAGCAACAAGATGGTTTGGAGGTAGGGTAGAGAGAGAGAGAGAATGGAAGGGGGCAAGAAAGGAGAAGAATGGCTAGTAGGAGATAATATAGGCGATCATGTAATCTACCAGCAAACTGACCTGGAATTACAGGAAAAGAATGTCATACTGAACTGGAGGCCCAGTACCCATACCCCCCGCAATGCATCACAGAGCGCATGTTAGTAGTATCCCATAAAATAGCGATCCCCAGTTCGGCATAATGTAAGAAATATTTGCTTGCAGTCTCGAATTTCCATCGAAGAGCACTTGTGCGAAAGCTGTAACAATGCATCTCTCACCACGGGCAGCGTATAGCGGCAGTAGAGGTGGCTTGCCTTATGTCTGTAGCCGATGGGATAAGACAGAGGTGCAGTGGGATTTCCATGGATGTTCTTCCCTCTGAGTGGCAGTCTCCGCCCGGCTGCGCGCCTCCCTACTCCGACCAGCTTACGTCACCTCCCTGCGAGGGAGCAACAATACGCATGCGCCAACTTCTCCGCTTGCCTTGCCTACCATATAGCGGCGAAGGTGCAGAGTCTCCAGCCGCAGGAAACAGTGCACGAGACGCTTCGCTGGGATTTGTTCGTGCTAGCGGCGTGCAGCGAGACTCCGCATAGTATCACCCCGTATCTCGTAAGGGCTGCAGACCGGGAGAATGCCCGTGCCGGGCGGTATCCGGCCCAAGCATCTTGTGGTGCGCTGAACTGCAGCGCGGCGTCTCCCCGGAGCCAGCCAGGGCAGCAGTGCAGGGCGAGGGGCTGCGGTCGGTGGCTTCTCCATAGCCGGTCCTCTTGCCGGCCAGCACTGAGGCAGCAGCGGCACAGAGAACGTATCTGGGGAGTGCATGAGATTTCAGCTAGCAAGGCCTTCGCTCGTCCACCTGTGCAAAGGTAAGCAAGCCATTGCCAACCAACCTCCCGCTCACTGGTCCTCGCATGCAGAGGAGGTGCAGATGAGCACTGCTCGAGCCGTGTCGTGTGTCTCCTGCATTCTCTGATATTCTCTCGTAATCTTTTGTTTACAAGCACCAGAGATTAATGGGCCTGTCAGCCTTCCACATTCAGCAGTCCCAGCTTTCTTTTCATTAACTTTTATTGCCGTCTTCTGCATCGCTGCCAAGTTTCTTTGCTGCTCCCCCTTTCCTTTTCGTATGTCTGTGTGTTTGTTAGCAGAGTATTTTGTGTGGTTATTCCAAGGAGGGGGTTCTGGAATCTGGATGCACTCACCTTGCGTGGCAACTGCTCGCTGTCCAGCTGCTGCGAGTTGCCTTTTTAAAGTTGCGAAGCAGTTTAGACATCATAGGAACATCAGCCACAGACCTCTATCTACTCTATATAATTTAATAAGCATGTCTCTTATTCAAGACATGGTCATTTCTGGAATTCACAGGGGTGGTAAAATCCACAACACTGGAGTGCATACCTTTAACCTTTTACCACTGAAATGAGGGACAATGGGGGGTACTGGCCCTCAGAATGAAGGACACATCAAACATAAAAATGCAAGATCACAGCACTGTTGAAATCGGTGTTTTTATTTGTTGAAAATTTGATTTTGCTTTAGCATTATAGAATGTTAGGAATTTCTGCTTTAAAGTTGGAGTTAATATCATCTTCTCTGTGAGCAGCAGCTTTCTAATGTTGGACAGATCACTTCTGGGGGTAAAAGAGGGAGGCAGTTGAGAGGTATGCTGGAATGCCCTGAATCTGGATAAGGTAGTGTCCAGAATCTTGGAATGGCTGGAATCCACACATGTATAAGATCCAGAACACCAGAATATGTGCCACTTTTATATGGATTCCTGTTTTATGGTGGTGCCAGCTGTTACGGATTTTACTGCTTACGTGGATTCTGGCTGTTCCGTGGTTTTGGTATTTATCAAGTGATATATGGAAGTTGTGATCATTGCAAGGAACCATGATTGTGCCACAGTGCCAACTCATCCACATAGTCCTGTATCAGGATTTTCTGACCTCAGACTGAGAGAACTCTTGTATTTACATCATGGTGCTCACCATGACAACAGACTGATGTCACAAACACAGCAACTGTAAGGTCACTTGGGTCAGTCGGATGTTTTTTTTTAAAGTCTGTGGAACGAAAACATCGCATCTTGTGGCAGAAGCAGACCCATGACCCAAGTCTGCCTGTAGTTGGTACTACCTTAGCCCCCGGCTCAGTGCCGCAGTGCCGGGCTGTTCATGCCTTCTCTTCCTTCCGCTTCCTTCCCCTTCTTGGCTCCCCTAAGTGGGATTATGAGTCAGTTGCCCTTGTCTCACTTGTGCTTTAACCAATTAATGGTCCTTGCCCCCATAGCCTTCATTGGTAAACTGTTCCAAGGATCCACCACCCTTTCTGTGAAGTAAAGCATTCTCACAGCCTTCTCAAATTTTTACCTCTTGCTACTCTTCGATTGTGGCCCCTTGGGACTTTGTCTCGATTTCTGATCAGCAGGTTCTTGCGGTGTACTTGATTTATACCTGTTAGGAGCTTAAATGTTTCTGTCATGTCTCCTCCCCTCTCTTTTGGCCTCCAGCGAGTACATGTTCAGGGCCTTATGATTTTCCTCGAATGATCTGTAGCCCTTTGCTGCACTGACTCCAGCCTGTCAATATTCTTTCTCAGGTGAGGGCACAGTACTCTAGGTGAGGTCTCACCACCGATCTGTATAAAGGCAGCATCACCTCCCTCTATTACTGTCAAAACCCTTCCCTGTACACTCCAGCATCCCTTGCTGTAGACCTTACTGCGCTGCGTGATTTGCTGGAGTGAGTCACTGATGAGGGCTCCCAGATCTCCCTCTCTCTCTCTCCTCTCTGAAGTGACCAGCTTAACCGCTTCCATTCAGTACTCCATGCTTGGGGTCTTATTCCCTCAGTCCATCACCTTGCACTTTTTGGCACTGCCGTTGAATCTCAGTTGCTGGACCTTCAGCACCTGTATATGTGAACTAGAAGACTGTTGGAGAAAGCCAAAACCTTAGAAAATATTTAATCAGGGAATACATGATGGGGTGGGGTGAGAGACTGTTTGCCATGAGGCAGTACTAGCCCCAGTGTGCTTTTAGGCTTGTGAAGTTCGCCATAGTTTACCAGTCAATACCCCCCAAAATTGCCTAATCCCAATTCTGCAATGTGGTGTGGCGTTTTGATGTGAGTTTACATTTTTAAACAAAAAGAAATTGCTGTCTCCCATGTGTGTGCTCCTGCCTTGAGCATGTGATATTGTGTTTTTACATGAATCCCAACCAATCAGATCAGAACATTAGATTTCCTGCTCTGGTTTTATAATGTAAAATGCAGCTGTTATCAGTGTGTTCTAGACATTCTTTTATTTAGAAACCTGTTTCATAAGTTTTACAAACATTTGCAGGTTAGTATGAAAAAAAAAAAAAAAATCGCTTCAGGAACCAATGAGTACAGGAGTCTTGTGAGCAAGGTTGGGGGCACCACAACATGCAAAAGTGAACACAGCGACTAGCAGCACTCCACATGTGGAAGGACAGCAGGAGACAACAATGTAATTGCAGACACTGAAAAATGTTTGAGAACTTTGAGTGTGACATCCAAATAGTGTGACTACACTAAAACTTCCCGCCACTGACAAAGAGGCAGTGCGACTTCAAAGTGCTGGGGCTGTTGGGGCACTCATCCACAGTACCTGTGGTGTTTTGGTGTATTCACACTATTTGGATGTTGCATTAGGCGTTCTCATAAATACTTTCCAGTGCTTGCATGAGGAGTATGGTAATTAGTGTTTGGGAAATATATATTTAATTTTTTGTTATGATGTGATTTTTTTAATTGCTAACTGTTTGCTTAGCCAAACGGTGGCAGTTGTAAAAATGCTGTTTATTTTTAAAAGACATTTATTGTATCAGATAACTTGTCTCTTGCAGAATGGGAAGCATTTTAGTGAGAGATCCATTATGATGGATGAGACCTTTTTGTCTTTGTGGGACTGATAGTGTTGGAGAGCATTATATGTGTTGTGGACACAGGGTAAGGTGTGGCCTCATAGTCCTGAAGTGCCCACCCCGATGGGCCATACTTTGCTGCCAGGTTATCTTGAGATGCACTTTTGGGGCCAGTTATTCAAAACTTTGCACCAGGTGCAAACCGATTGTGCCACAATTGCACCAAAGTGCTATATTCAGAAGGCCAAATAGTGCAGGCGCTAAAAGATAATGTATGTGCAGTGCAAAGTGAGGGGCAGGGACATGCATACAAGCTCAATGGTATATTCAGAACTATAGTGCAGAACAACGTGCATTAGTGCGACGTAGTATGGTGCAAATTACCGCCTATGAAGAGGTAGTCGACTCTGGGCAAACCAAGGATGAGGGGCATGGACACATCAGCAACAGTGAACAAGGCTGTATGCAGCCAGTGAGGAGGCAGCAAAGACGGACGGCCACCCTGGACCACTCTATGTGCATAGGAATACTATGAAACTATGGAACACAGTGCCTCAACATTGCTGGGAAACTAACAATCATGCATGTTATATGACTGAGCTAAAACTCCACTTGCAGCACCAAACTATTTGTGATTGTTAGTAATATGTCGCTACGTTGCTATATGTAACTTGTGTGGTATACGTTGTATTGTACACTGCATCATCACATGTAGTGGCTTTGGGTCGTTCATGATTATGGGCCATGGCCCGATGTGGCTACCCAGCCAACATGGTGATAAATACATATGAAAGTATTAAATAACTGACAGTGCGGCCATACAGCACACACCTCTGGCCCCCCAGTCGGGGTACACCAACACTTTCAGCACTCACATGCAGCATTGGGGGACTGGAGGGTGTTGAGGTGAGGGTGCACAGGTGGTCAGGCTGCACCACACAGTGGGTTTTGCCACAAGGCTAGGGCCATCCCCACAGTGCACATGTTCCAGTGTTTGGAATACCCTGACACCAGTGTGCATGCCTGATGGTATGTCACCCCCCCCCCGCACATACCTCACAACTGTACAGATGCCACGGCACACATGGCCAGCCATGTGTATGTTACTCTGAGTATCCCATGCCAGTGGCGCAGTGTATGTGGGACACAGGACAGCATGACAGTGGTGTCCACTATCAGAACACACCTGCCAGCTGGTCCTGTCACTGTGTGGAGAGCAGCAGTCATTGATGCCTGACACCATAGGCATTGCTGTGTCCCTCACAAAACTGGCCACTATGGTACTGTAGCATCTGCTATGCATTGTAGCAGGGACTACAATATGTCCATGGCATGCAGCACGGACATCCGTGGCTATGGTGCTAGTTCCCTGGGCACACTAGACTCTGCTACTGTGAGCTACCGACATGTTTCTCCAATCTGACGTACAGGTGGAGTTGTGGGGAGACCCAGCCTGCAGCTATCGACCTGTAGTTCCAGTCCAACGTACAAGTGGAGCTGTGTGCACCCTGCAATAGCGCAGGGCAAGCCACATGGAATTGCATGCAAGTCAGGCAGTAATGACATACTAATGTGGCTGTTTGTCCACGGATTGCCTAAGTAGGCTTCTTTGTGTAGCACTTTTAAATATTACACATTTTTGTGCAGAGCAAACATGTTAGCACCGTGCAAGCGAGTTCACCCTGTGCAAAACTGTCAGAACTATAGCACAGTTTGCAGTATTTGGTCTACACTGTTGCAGTTTTTGTGAATCCATTTCTTTGCTAGCACACATGTTGGCAACGTCGTTCTTTTTTTTTTTTTTATCTCCTCTTCTCTTTGTGCCCAGTCTCCACTCCTTCGAGAGACACAGATGGCAGTTTCCCTGCACCACGATCTGCCCAATTCTATCTGTGAGTCCCCATCGAGCCATGGCTATATTCCCCCAGGTGGGTAGGGGGCCGGGACAGCTGCACCCCGAGAATCTTGCAAGTGTCGGACGCAGGTGCGCAAGCAGTCATGGTCTCTGTCATCTAGGAGACCAGGCACATTTGTTTCCCCTGTTCTTGGAGAGTGGCATGCACCGGACATCATGACATCACTGCCGATGTATCCACTTCCAACCCCCTCGAGATGGCTATGACACTTGCAGTACCTCCGACTTCTACCGGAGGTAAGACAAGCGCCAAGCAAGGACCCCCCTCCCTTCCGGGAGAGGGGAGCTGTCCATCGGACGCTCGATCCTCTCCCGTCCCTGCCGACCCCTGATGGCCCGGGTTCGTTCCTGAACCCGGGTTTCCAGTGCAGTGTGAGGGGTGGCATCCAGCACCTCAACCCTCTGTGCCAACAGGCCGGCGCATAGTTCACCTTTACCTTACTCCATGTCTGTGTGCACTGGGCTGCTGCTGTAGTTTGTACTGCCCTGTTGCTATATTTAGAGCTGTCTTATTTGCTGGGCTATGTTTGCACTGCACTCAAGGCCCTGTTTGCAGTTGCACACCATCATTTGCTTGCTGTATTCAACTGATTTAGCCCTGGGGCTATTCCTTTGAATATAGTGTGCAAATGGTTCCAGGCTGTTTTGCTCTTGATATTTTACAACATATGAAGTGCAAATAAGTGCTTTCAACCACAAGACCTGTCCATATATCCAGCATAACAGAACCCTCTGAAGTGCATTATTGAGTCCTATAAAACGTGGAACACTCGGAGCATCAAACGGACTTCCCCCCCAACGCACTGTTAGCCAGGTGCTCCACTGCCATCTTGGCAACAGATGAACACAGCAAGCAAGATAAAAATGAACTGTTCTAATACCTCTGCAGGAAGCTGTAATGTTTTCTGCAGCCTGCAGTACCGTCGGGACTTTTCTGTTTCTGCCAGACAGGGAGCTTGGGGGTTGGGGGAGGTGAGGGCGAGCTGGCAGCCACACAGTGCAGGTGTGTGCGGGCTGGTGTTTGAAAGCCTGCAATGCCTGGGTGGCGCCTGTGTGTGCAGCTCTATCACCACCCGGTCAATAATTTTTAGTAATAATGCAAACAAACTTGCGTTTGTTGTTTTAACTCGAACAGTTAAACAAGAGAATGTACTGAAATCATGCTCAACAGGACTAAGAATCTGGAAAGAGAAAGAGGTTTAAGATTATTATTTAAACATTTTGTTAAGGCACAAATGTAACGCATGTGGTCGTGCCACAGTAAGTAGCCTTGATGGCTGTTCACAAAAGCCTAATGCATTAAATAATACAATGTCTTACTGTGTTTGAGAAGACGAAGGAGGATTAGCATTACCACTTTGACTGTAGTAACAGTAGTAGTAAATATTTTTCAACCGGATCAGATGGCACAATTCACCGTTGGGACTTCAGTCCTATTTAGAAGGTGCTCCTGAAATTAGACATTTATAAAGTTTGTAAGTTACATAAAACACGTTACAAATTCAAGTTTGCTTCAAGAATATCAAGTACCAGATAACATACACACTGTTTGGTGTGGATTACAATATTAACATAGAAGTAAGACAGCCAATTTATATCGGTCACATTTCAACAACATTTCTAGTAAGTCTCATGTTGCATTATAGTAGTTAACTTAATCAAAACGTGCATCTTTTTGTTTGTTCCTGCTTAAGGACTGTTAAATTTCTTTGTACTAACGTTTATATTCTCTGTTTGGGTCTTTAATTCATTCCAAATTTTTATTGTGTAAAATGAAAAGGTAATTTCTTCATATTTTGTTTTAGGAGTATTTATTTGACTCTGTGAAGCACAACTTTAATATACACGGTTATGCTTTATTATATAGTTTGAGAGTATGCTTGACAAAAACCTAAAGTACGAAACTTGATGTTTTAACACTTGAATTGTTCGTATAAAATGCATTATGTCTTAAAGGTTTTTTTTTTTTTGTTACTGATTTAAAGGTATAGGAAAACCCTCAATTATGTATTAATCACAGCCAGTGGTCCAGTTAAGGGGTGTATCGAAGTATTTTACACCCAGTTTTGCCATTTTTACACCCTGTGTAGAGTCCTGGGTAGTATCATCACTACCAGGTGTTTCTATAGACTTCGTGCATTTGCACTTTAGTTCACCAGAACAGTGTGACAGCGTCGCAAAATACTACCTGGCATGTTGAAATACTACCAGCTTGAAAAACTAAGAAGTTTTTACTTCCTGGCCTAGAAAGTTTTCTGGAGCACTGATCACAGCCCACACAGACAGACAACTGCTAGGTTGGAATGTAGAAAAATAAATTTGACACATCACCTTTTTAGTCTTGGAATTTATTGCAGTGGTAGAATCTTCCAAGTCTGACTCAAATATTATTGGGGCACTTTTATCCTTACACTTTCTGACTGGTATAAATAAAAAAAAAAAAAAATCAATAAATATGACCATTTCTATGTAATTAACATTAAAACTAAATTCACTGCAACTTGGAAAGAACCTAGCACATCATGTGACTGAAGTAATCGGTAAGACAAATTACTTGTTTCCAAACTGGCTTAACACAGTTTGACTGACTAAGCTTATTAAAGCAAAAACGATAAAATTGCTAAGCAAATTAAAGCACCAGTACCAGTTAGCTAGCAAAAACAATTGTCATTCTACTTTTTTTTTTTTTTAAGTAGTAATGTATTTTCGATCATCTTAAAGTTCTTCTCTGGAGTATTTTAAATTCAGTCAGCCATTTTTAAGATGACTTTTAATTAGTTTTTGTCATTTGCTTGAATCTAGAATAAAGATAGCAGCCCCAGCAACTTTCAGAAATCCTCCCCCCAGAGATTACATACTAGCTACACCCACTGTTTTCATAATGCATATATGTTGGGGTGTTGGCAGGACGTGTTTCTGATTACCAAGAGCTCAGTACCACCCTGGTCTGCTTACATTCATGATGGACCTAGTAAAGGACCAATAACTAAACTTCAAAAGCCTCTCTCTTGCCTCATGAATTAAATAAAAGATGGGTAGAATGATGATGTTGGTTTGTGCTAACTGCTAACCAGATTATTATACTTTTTGTTCTCTAGTACTGCTGCTTTAGAAAGCACTGCGGAACAGCAAGGAGACTGTTTTCACTGATATTGTTATTGTTGGGTGGGGATATTGGGGAAGGAGGGGAAACAGGACCTGACGTGGATGATTTTCAGTGCACCTCAGAACTGACAAACTCAAAAGAGCTTAAACGTGCGCAGTTGAACATTAGGAGTTTAATGCCACATTTGAACAAATTAAAACTTTGGATTGAATTGGTCAGAATCAGTGTTTTGGAAGTTAGTGAAACATGGTTAAAACATTCTGTACTGAAGGAGTTTGTGAATTTAGAGGGGTACACTTGATTACATAAAGATAGGTCAAAGGGGAAAGGGGGAGGGTTGATTATCTAAGAAAAAGTAAAACTAATGGAAGCTGACATAAATGTGTTGGCTGAACATACGAAATTTGCCAGCAGATAAAGGCCTAGAGGTCTATCAAGTCTGCTCGAATGTGCAGCTAGCACCCCTTATTCTGCAGCTGCCCCTCCCTTCCACCCTTCCCTTCATTAACCCTCCCCCTTGTCCTGTCCCATCCTCGTTTGAAGCAGTCCACTGTTCTAGTGCATACCACTTCAGCAGGTAACGATTCCACCCAGCCACCACCCTCTCTGTAAAAAGTGTCTCCTCATCTCCTCCTGAACCTTCCTCGCTTCCAGTCTCATATCATGGCCCTTGGTTGCCCTCCCTCCTTACTTTGAACAGCCCTCTGTACCTGGCTTTGTTTATTCCTTTCATGTATTTAAAGGTTTCAATCATGTCACCCCTGTCTCTCCTCTCCTCCAGTGAGTACATGTTCAACTCCTTCAACCTCCTCTCGTATGATAAGTCCCCAAGCCCCTTGATCATCTTTGTCACTCTGCGCTGCACCCCCTCCAGTAACTTAATATCCCTCTTCAGATACGGATGCCAGTACTGCACGCAGTACTCCAGGTGAGGTCTAACTAATGATCTATACAGTGGCAGAATCACCTCCTCCCTCCTCGAGGATATACCCCTTGCAATACGACCCAGAATTTTGCTGGCCTTGCAGCTGCCTTCCTACATTGTGCCGAGTTGTTCGCTGATCCTGTAATGAGCACACCCAGATCCTTCTCCTCCTCCTCTGTCTGGGCTAGCTGCACTCCCCCTAGCTGGTAACTCCTCCTCCTTGGGTTCTTCATCCCAGAATGCAGCACCTTGCACTTTTTGGCATTAAAGCCCAGTTGCCAGGTGTCTGACCAGGTTTCAAGCTTTGCCAGATCATCCTGCAACCCCTGCCATCCCCCTAGGTCATCCACCACTGCACCTACCTTGGTATCATCAGCAAACAGACTGATTTTGCTCTTTATGTCCCATGATATGTCTGCAATGAATATCCCAAACAACACTGGTCCCAATACTGAGCCCTGTGGAACACCGCTCGTCACTGCCCTTGGGTGTGAGAGCTCCCCACCCACCACCACCCTCTGTTGTCTTCCCTGCAGCCAGTTTCCTACTCATCTCACCAGCTTTGCACCCACCCCTGTGCCTACTAACTTCCTTCCCAGCTTTCCATGTGGCACTGAGTCGAATGCCTTACTGAAGTCCAGGTACAGGACATCCACTGCATGGCCCCTGTCCAGTTGCCTAGTTACCCAGTCATAGAACTCGACTAGGTTGGTTTGGCAGGATCTGCCACATATGAAGCCATGCTGTCTGCTGTCCTGTAGTCCTTTGGCCTCTAGGAGGGCCACCAGCCTCTCCTTCAGGATAGTCTCCATTAGCTTACCCACAATGGATGTGAGGCTCACTGGTCTGTAGTTTCTGGTTCATCCTTGGGGCCACTTTTGTGGAGGGCACCACATGAGCCATCCTCCAGTCCTGAGGTACACACCTGAATGTAGTGAGGCATTAAATAGGTCTGCCAAAGGTCCTGCAAGGACCTCTGCCAGCTCCTTCAGTACCCTGGGGTGGGTGCCATCTGGGCCTGGCGCCTTGTCCACCCTCAGTGCCTTCAAACCCTCTCGAACTCTGCTCTCCATGATTTCCCCATCTGTCACCACTTCCCCCCCCCCCCCGCTTCTGCCATTTCTCTCACCTTGGCTGTCACCCCTTCTTCTCTTTAGTAAATACTGAGCAGAAGTACTCATTTAGTGCTTCCGCCTTATCGCACCCTGCTTCCACCCAACCCCTCCTTCCTAATCTCTTACTATGTGGTCCTTACAGCTCCTTTTCTCCTGATGTACTTAAAGAAGTCCTTCTCCCCCTTCTTAATGCCTTGTGCCAGCTTGAGTTCCGTAGATGCTTTGGCTCCTCTTACTGCCCTTGTCACCTCCTTCAATTCTGTCAAGTACTCCTCCCTGTTTTCTTGTACTTCCTAAAGGCAGCTCTTTTCCTCCTTACCTCCTTGCTCAACCAGATCGGGTTCTTAGCCCTAGCCTTCTTGCTCTGGGCTTTGCAGCAGGTTTTGGTTGCCTCCACTATCCCCAGCTTTATGAGCTCCCACCTCTGGTTAGTGTCCATACTAGATTGAATTCTGGCCAGGTACCCTATTACCACTTCCCCCATCCTCCCAAAGTTGACCCTCCTGAAGTCCAGCACTATTGTGCACTCCTTCCTTGCCCATATCCAATGTGAGCCATACTGAGCGGTGGTCACTCCCTGACAGCGGTTCCTCCGCTGTAAGTTCTCTCACAAAGTCCCCATTTGCCAGCACAAGGTCAACGGTATTTCCTAACCTGGTTGGTTCACTGACCATTTGCAGCAGGAAGCTGTCCTGGAAGGCATCCAGCAGTACCTGCTCCTTCTGTTCCTGGTTGTTGGGTGCTCCAGTCCACTCTTGGCATGTTGAAGTCCCCACAATCACCACACTGCCCTTTCTGAGGTCCTCCTGATCTGTCCCGCTAGTTCCCTGTCTAACTCCTCCGTCTGAGATGGTGGCCTGTCCACCACTCCCATTCTAAGAATCCTATTCTTGGAATCCTGGATTTACATCCAAAGTGACTCCGTACTACCCTCCTCCCCTTCCTCCCTTACATACTTCAGTCCTTCCTTCACATATAGTGCCACCCCACTCCTTTTCCAATCGCCCTGTCCCTATGAAATAACCTGTACCCTGGTACAGACAGGTCCCAGTCATTGTATTGGGTGGCCCATGTTTCCGTGATGACTGCAGTGTCCACCTTTCCCTCTGCCATGAGAACCTGTAACTCTGCAGTTTTCCTCCCAAGGCTCCTAGCATTAAGGGTAACCACCTTCCACCCTTTTCCCCCCCCTCCCATCCTGCCCTCCTTTCCTAGCATCACCAACCGTACTTGCCATTTGTCCTTTGTCACCGTTATGGGGGGTAGCTCATGGTTTCCCAACCTGTGGTCTCTGCATATCTCTTCCCCAACTGCCACCCCGCTCCTAGTTTAAATTCCCAACTTCCTTTATGTACTCCTCCGTCCTCTGTTTCAACACTTTCTTTCCCTCCTCACTCAAGTGTAGTCTGTCCTTGGCATAGAGACTACTGTCCTCCCAGGTCCCTCCCACCCCCCAACAGCCCATACCCTTTAGCACAACACCAGGTTCTTAGCCATCCGTTAAATTCCTGTATTCTCAGCTTTCTTCTTGTGCTTGCCTTTGGCATGGGAAGTATCTCTGAAAAAGTTACTGATCTTCCTGCCCCTCACATAATTGTGCTAGTTCCTCAAACCTCCTCTGGACTGTATCTACTGTCTTGTCAGCCAGGTCGTTTGTCCCAAGATGTATAATTAAATGAAGCTTGTCCCTTCCCCTTCTAGCATATTTCAGAACAGACTGTCCCACCCTTTCCGCTGTCATTCCTGGCATGGCCTCCACCCAAATGCGACTATGCCTCTCCCCCTTGCTACCCCACCTAACACCTCTTAGTATTGAGTCCCCCAGCACTAAGATTCCACCCCTCTTACTCCCTGCTTGCTTCCATTCATCTCCCTCTCTCATTTCCAGCTCCTCTTCTTCCTCCTGCACATTATTTCCCCTTTTTACCCCTGTTGCAATTCTCCCAGCAGAACTTCCCCCCACTCCAGTTTGGTCCAGGTATTTATCAATTACTCCTCTAATTTCATCATTTCCCTCCTCCACCTTCTTCCTCTCTAGCAGTGCACAACTATTTTCTGAAGGCCCTTCACAAATGCCCACTCCCTCTCTCTTCATAGTAACCTGTTCTCTCTTTTCCACTCCATGACTTTTGCCACTTCTTCGCCTCCCCTCACAAGTCCCTATCTCCTCCTTCCATTTGTCTTTTGTCTCCTGACCTAGTTTCCCCGGCAATTGTTCTTCCTGGCCCCGGCCCCTTTGTCTCTGCTTCCCTTCTTCTGACCCTCTCCTCACCACTGTTGGCTTAAAGGAACACTGTCAACCCCCTTAGGCCTCAGTGTCTAGTTTAAAAAACACATGTTATGATTGTTCATACTCTGAGTCTGCTAATGTAGCTAGTCGTTTGATTCGGATTTTTTTTTTTTTTTAAAGTGCAAAACTGACTGTTCACCATTCTGGTGTTACCGCACAAAAACAGGTTTGTTTACATTCCTTGTTGAACCCCTTCCCCCCCCCCACTGCATCTTTTCTGGACTTGGGAGCAGCAGCAACACAGTTTAGCCACTCATGATGCATTGGGAGTAGAGGAGACTGTTGCATCATGAGTGGCTACACTGTTGGGGATGTTTATAATGTTTATCTTGGTATTTTGCCAGGAAAACATTATTGCCGGGGGAAAAAATCTATATGGTAACTGTAACCATTTGCTACGTATACCTGTTGCTTTTATTCAGTTCTTTCTGCATGAGTATCAGAATGTAGCCGCTAAATGTACAAAACTGGCATTCCTGGGGAACAAATTTAGACTTGTATCAGAGCAGACTTACTGGCTTTGATGGCAGTTTATGATCTGTACTGTCCATTATTGTGAGGAGACCCCTAGACAATTTATGGGTCAGCTTAGAAAGAGTCTTTTAATGTCAGGAAGTGGCTAGCTAAACCAAACATTCCGGTTGGGTTCAGGTCTTGGGACAGAAAAACAGATGTATTTGTCCAAAGTCCAGATCAGACCAGTTTTCCAACCCAACTCAAGACGCAATGAATGTTGAATGTGTGATGTCAGAGTGACATACTGGTTGACATGTCATCGGGAGCAGCTGGAGGGTCTTAAGGTCTGGCAGAGCCTGAAAGAGACAGTTAGGCTTGAAACTGTGAACAAGCTACCATCTATGGCCCTGTCCACACTACGCCTCTGTAACGTTACAGAGTGCCCAAACCGTTACCACAATGGTTTGCATTTACACCTGTAACGTTACAGAAGGTGTTTTTGTAACCGTTGTTGAAACCACATATGAGGTGGTTTCAACAACGGTTATGAAACCGGTTACACCTCAATGCGTTACGGGTGAAGTGTGGACATGTGGTAATGGTCCCCTGCAGGGTCCCTAGTGCAGCGAGCTGCTTTCGAGAATGGGTGCGCACGGTACGGTCCCATAAAGGACACCGCCGCTATTATAGATACACTGCACCGCCCCTGGTTGTAACGGTTTCTATCTGTTACGGGGTCTGAGCGGTGCAGTGTGGACGGGGCCTAAGAGTTCAAGTCTGCCGTGATTCACCACAGTGTTTTGTATGGCAAGTCATACTTTGCTGGATGGTGGGTAGGGGGAGAGTTTCGGTGTGTAACCTACTGTTCTGACATTCTCTTTCCCATTCCTGTAGAATTATTGTTCCCCATAATCTTGCTGTAATGTCCTGTATTATGGTAAATATCTGGAAGTATTAAAATATAATTTCTATATATGTCATATTTCTGGGACCGAGTCCTTTGAGGTACAGTTAACTGATTTTATAATTGACAGAACTGTTTCTACCTCTGAAGAGAAGGTTACTGTCCCCTTCTGTTTATGAAGGAAATTGTTTTCAGCTGTGACAGAGAAGGGTGGGTCTGTTGCCCTTGAGCAAGGAGTGCTGTACTGTGTAAGCAGTGTCTCTGTAGGGAGTCTGACCTAGATACATCCAGAGAGTGTGTCTGTGCTGAGTGGTGGCAGCTACCGATTACCCCTGCAGATGTCTGAAGGGTTCAGGCAGGCTGTTGACTGTGTCAGGCTGAGTCTGGGAAAGACAACTTTGCCACACTGGATAACACGTACTCCTGATTTAAGCAGCGATGATCAGCAGCCAGGGCATCTCCCAGCACGTGCTTGGGTAGTTCACCTCCGCTTCTTCCACTACCCCAAGCACTCGCTAATCTACCAGGCAGTGCTGCAGCGAGAGTGCATTGTTACTGTGGTAACCCTGTTTAAGAATGTAAACTTGTAAAGAAATTGTTTCTTTCAGTGGGTAGGCACTGCTGCATGCAGTCCCATCTGCCTGAGGGGTTTATTTAGTGGCCATTTACTGGGAGCTACTGACAGCTATAGTAACCAGTGACGACATGCTATTTGTGATCCAGTCTTCCATCGGATTAGCAATTAAAATGGTTTCTGTGTCCTTGGAAATCTTTTTTAGCTTAAACATAGGTGAGCATGGAGGAGAAAGGTGTGTGTTGCTTCCGGTTTCCCTGTTGCTTTTCACAGGATTGCTGCGTAAATTGTATTGATATTGTGAGTTTTTAATTAGCCCCCCTGTGAATATCTGAGAGTGTGCACTGTCTTTCTCTACCGGTCTCTACACACCACTCAGCAAGGTCCTAGTGAGCACTGGGGTAACTTTCGTACATGGGCATTTGCTGTGTGTTTTGCTTATTTTGTTTATATCACAGCAGAGCAAGCAAGTCATTTAAACTACCACTACTCCACTCCCATCCCCAGTTACTGTAACTCTAACTTTTGATCGTCTTTGGTCAAAATAGACTGACCTTCTGCTACAGGTTTACGCATTGCTGTCCTGTGTGATTTATCCAGGCTGGTGCTTCAGCCCCCATTCTTTTCAGCCCTGCATAGAATTCTTACTAGGGATAAGTTACATGTCTTACCGTGCTCTCCGTGGTCATCGTGCTTTATTTAAGGGGTGGGGGCTTATTTCTGTGAATTGATGCTGTTTAATTTGAGACCCTGTAAACTTTGACATAGTGTAGTAATGAAGTGCTGTCACTGTGTTATAGTCGCCCTGTGTAGCCTTTGATTTAAGTCTGTGGGATTAACAGGGTTTAACATTTCAGCAAGAGCTGAATGTTTCCAGCCATTCATACCTGGAACTGTTCAAAAGGAAATGTGTATAAAATCATGAGCTTAGAGTGGAAGTGAATTATAAAATGGGTTGGAAACTCATGTTTTTTGGTTGGCTGAGGCAGGCTAGCACACATACACTTATCTCAGTACTACCAGTGGTTTAAAAAGGAAAAAAGTGCCAGTACTAACCTGTTCATTTACCAGCTTATATCAATGTGCCTGTTTAGAATTTTTAATTCTGAACTGATAGCTGTGCCTCTCGCTGAGTAAACGAAACCCTGCCTTTTTTACATTTTGTACGAGGTTACATCCAGCACTATAAATAAACTTTGATACATCCTGTAGCTTGTTTTTGTGTAACCCCCACCCAGGTATGCCGTTTCTATCTGACTGCTCTACCAGGTGGGCTGGGTTCGGGGAGGAATATGTCACTCGGCACATTGGATAGGTTTGGCTACTCTGCACAGGGGCACTCAAGTTACTCCGGACAAAGGAAGCGATAACTGTAATGTCCAATACCAGAAGTGGGATTCTAAAGTGTGGCTTTTATTCACATCCAACAGAAAAAACAAAGCATAGATGGACCCCCACGGGGCTACACTCCTGGTAATGCAGATTTAAGGAGACCAGAACACATCCTCCTCACTTTAGCCCTCAGGCTGTGAAACACACTGGGCACACAGCCCGAACTTGTACGCTGCTCTGGGTTTTCCCTCGCTCGGTTCCCTTGCCAGCCATTTGGGACACTTTCCATATAGCATGGAAACATTTACTGGTGGTTCCCTAAACCACCTCTGAGCACTTCTGCTCCATAAGGGAAACTTTATCATCAATCCCACGTCTGGGTACTTTTCTCAGGCACTGGCCAAGTACGTGAGAGAAAGCAACAGGTGTCCCAGAACAAATCTATAGAGGTGAAGTTGGTTACTACTGATTTGGGGGGGGGGCGCGGGGGGTCTCCCACCTCTCGCTCCCACAATTCATACCCGGCCATTTCTTTGGACTGTAACACCTCATCCTTTAACGCACTTTGCTGTGTAGATTCTTTTTAAATGCATTTCACATTCAATCTACAGTCTTTACATCCCATTTGTGCTGGACTTGAACATACTTAATAAGTGGCTTTGTCCATTACTCTAGACCCCCCACAGAGTTAAGCAGTCCAATCCCCACATCTTCCAAACTGTACTTGGCTGCCTTTTCCTGACCCCACAGTAACAGTCCGTTTAGTTTCATCTTGATGCAGGTGAAAACACATGGTCCTTTAGCAGAGCAAACTCACCTCTTGGTTGCAGGTGCCCCACAGGCGTTTCCTCCTCAAGGAACTCTCTTCCAGAGCTTCTGGTGCCTCAGCACAAACTTAAACAGGCAGCTTCTTTTCCTTAGCCAGACCAAGGGGGTTGCCCCTGGAAATGGGCTGATACCTTCCCCCCGTCCCCGCAGGGATGGGGCCCTGAACCATTGAAAGCAGTCTCCACCATTTCAGTATGTTCTTGTGTTCCTCTTCAGGTGAGAACACGCACCTAAAAAACTAAAGTAGCTCTTTGACAGAGCTGTGAGGGCCTGCCTACAGCATAGCACCTCTTTCAGACTGCCACCTCTCTTGAACTCTACAGACCGACTTCAGATTCTCCAACGTTCTACTCTAACCTCCAGCTGCAACAGTCCAGTGTGGCTTATGCAGCTGTGATAGTTCTAAATGATGTCATCCCTCAGTCTCAGCTGAGACTGAGACTGAGAACAGAGTGAGACAGTGTGAAATCCATTTAACTGGAGTTTCACAAGCTGCCTTCCCTGCCTACCACTAGGTCTTACTGGGATTCTAGTAACCCCGGGTAACGGGGGGGAGGTTATATTTGTAACACCTGCCTTCTCTGTCACTCACTCTGTAACCCTAAAGCTGCTTGAACTGTCAATAGTTTACATTCATGGCTGCCCAGTTTTCATTCATGGCTACCCAACGCCCACCTAGACATTATGAAATTGTCAGTCTTTTTTTTGTTTGTTTAAAAATGCTTATTGAAGAATACAACCAATTGCAGCAAAACTGATTTACAATAGCATTCCAATCCTAACTCATTTTAAAATCCCAAATAGAAACTTCCACGTGAGAGAAAATAATTAAATTCAGTATGCAATTAATTTCCATCCTGCCGACTCACTCATCTCTATTCAGCGTTGCTCCTTATCATGATTTCTGGATGTTTAACTCTTTCAGTCCTTTACAACTAAGTAAAAAAAAAAAAAAAATCAGCTGGCAAGTAAAGACAGACCAAAATCTAAACATAACAGAAAATGTTAATAAAACACTATAAAGAAAAAAAGAACAAGGCATAATTTTCTTTCAAAAATTATAGCCATACAGCACATGCCTCTAGTGCCCTCTAGTGACGCCTTGTTATTCACTGTTTTTTATGTGCTGCAGAGGAACTATTCCATCATAATGCTAGCAGAGTATAACATTTATTATGTTTCTACTTTTCTAATTTATGCATACTTTTGCCTAGATAACCATTTTATAAGCAGAGTAAGACACCCCAGATTGTGGGTAGTACCAGCATAAACACACTTCTAGAGGCTGAAGACACTCTGCCTCTTGCCTACACGTCTGGGCATACATTTATGTCAGTACTACCTACAACCAGGAGTGTCTTATTGCTTGCATATATCTTTTGCAAGTAATCCATGCCCCTCACCATCCTGAATAAGTAAAAAGCATTTGATTTCAGTATGGGGCCCATGACATGTTTGGTCTATACAATAATAAAGGGTACAGTGATCTGTCTAGTCTTCCATCCTCCACCACCTTGCCCTCTTAATTACATTTATCTGGCCATTTTGCTAATTAAAGAAGAGCAAGTGTATATCCCCAGGCTATATCAAATACTGTGACCAGGGCTTCCTCAGCTCTGGAAGCACCAGATAATATTTTGTTGTGTAATTTTCCTAAATATTCCCATTTGACTTCATTCTCCCCCCCACAGCCATACTAATGCACTTCCAGTCCCACATGCCCCCGTGGCTGATGTCATTGACCAAAAAAAAAGTCTTGAAGTATTCCTGTGGCTGGGAGATTTTGAAGCCTTCAGTATCTGTTTATATGCATATGTGAGGGTATACAGGGAAGGGAAGTCTGTTTGAGTATGATACAAAGCTCTTCGGAAGGGTTAGTAGTAAATGAGTGAGAAGCATAAGACAGAATGTGAGGAAACTGGAGAAATGGTCCAGTATTTAGCAGTAGAAATTCATTGTTAGAAAGTGCAAGGTGATGACTGAAGAATCCTGGAATGGTTCATTACATTTAATTATATTTATAAAATGGGGTCTGGTCAGTTCTGGCTCCTCATTGGTCAGGATCCTGTCACATGGTACTGCATTAACCTACTACACACCCCTGCTCAGAAGACATGATGGTTGCATTTGCATTAATTGTGAGTACAACATGTCAGGTGTCAAAAAGTTCCGTATTCTTATTCCATATCCTCAAGGTCAGAAAGATCACAGTGCAAATCAAACAACCCAGCAAACTCAAAAAGAAATCGTGCAAATAAAAACATGATGACACCTCCCCAGCAACATTGTTCGGTAATCTCAAACTACAAAGAAAATCTGTTACAACTTTGAAAAAACAAAACAATTTTCCTACTCAAAAACCAAAACACACAAGCCTCAGTGCTGCTTCCACAAGAACATCTTGAACACCTAATAAAAACACAAACTATATTCCCTCCAAAACCATGATTCTGCACAACAGAAACATACGAAATATACATACATCACTGAACCATCAGCTAAACATCTACAGACATTGTTCTGAAAGCTAAATAAAATATTCAGTTACTTGTCCTATCAGAAGGAAACACGGGACAGCTCAAACTCCCTGCTTGAACCTCATCTTCAGCTGTGCTGCAGTGCATCTGAATTGGGTAATATAATAAAGAAATAATGCCTGATAGGGTGGGTATTATGCTGGGATAACATCCCACCTCTGGTGGCATCCAGCAACTGAGAAGGGATGTAATCCCAGCATAACACCCACCCTGGAGGGCATTATTCCTGTTATACAGTGGCTCATTGCTTTATACAGAATACAAAAAAAAAATTTTAAGAATGTTTGTTAGTGTGTGTTAAAAAAAAAAAAAAAAAATTGTTTCTTAAGAGAAGATGCAAACAATCATGATGCAGGCAATCAACAGGGATGTTATGCCAGAATAACCTCTGCTGTGATGGCCAACTGACCAATCAGAAGCCAGGATTCTTTCTTGCCATTGTATAAGATGCCATCTAATCAACAGCCTAGGCTTCCAGGTCTGACTCGGAGCTAATGGAAAATACAGGAAGCTCAGCTAAGGCTTTCAGCTTAGCTTTACAGGCCACATAGGATATTCAAGAAGTGAAGTCAGGAATACCTATTGAAAGCAACAGGTCAAGCAGAAAAAAGACAGTTCTATCGGGGTTGGGGGGATTATGCTGTGTTTATGTATCTCGGGTGTTGAAGTCCCACACCTTTCGGGCTTGGGACTCTTGTCCACCAGTCGGTACATGAACATAACATAAACCCCCTACTGTCATGCTTTATTACTCACTTGTAGGACTCCAGTAGACAACAAGGAGGAGGAGGAAGAGATTGAGAAGGAGAGACCTGGGAGTGATAACAAGAAATAACATAACCATCTTCTCCATGCAGTAAGGCATTTGGGAGGGCTAACAAGATGTTGGGGTGCATAGGGAGAGGAATTATTAGCAGAAAGAGGAGGGTGACATTGCCTGTGTATAGATCAAAGGTCAGGCCATACGTGGAGTAATGCATGCAGTTCTGGGGATCATATTTGAGGAAGAATAAGAATAGATCACAGACGGTGCTCAGAAGGGCAACAGAGATGATCCGTGGACAACAAGTCAAAACGTATGAGGAAAGAATAAAATGGTTTAACATGTACTCTCTGGAGGACAGCAGGGAAAAGGGTCATGATGGAGACTTTCAGGTTCATGAAACTGTTTGATAGTGTGGACAGTACACATTTACTCACTTTGAGAAACAGTACATTTACTAGGGTTCATGTGCTTAAGCCAGAAGAGGTGAGGTATTTATATTAACAAAAAAAAGGCACTCAGAAGTACCACTTCACAGAAGGGATGGTGGATGTGTGGAACAAACGTCCAGAGGGTTGTGGAGGCAGAGACAATATCAGGGTTCAGGCAAAATTGGCGTGCATTAATAAGGGGATACAGAGTGACCTCTGGATATTCATGAGTGGTGAAGCCAAGCTCGAGTATCCAGAGGTCACTCTAAAAGAGTGAAAATATTTTCCATATTACATGCTTGCACATCATGTATCCGTTTTATACAGTAGGGGTGTGATAACTGGAGAGAATGCTAGTTATCACACTGTGATGTCAGCAGTGTGTGGTATCTCGTGGTGGTTTTATGCTGAAATAAAGAATGGCATATCATCTCATCTCTGTTGTATAAAGAGAGTTATTAGATGGGATAATATGGAGAGGGGAGTATAAGGGAAATGGGTAACCAAGTTAGTAAGATTCTGAACAGGCTGGATGGACTTTCCATGTCTTTTTCTGTCCTCCTCTTTTCTGTGTTTCTAATACTATTCTCACATCTGGCACCACTCTGCCTCCTCATGTCAGGTACTTTTTTACTTGTCGTGGGGAGGGAGAGTGGTACTGGTAATGTGAGTCGTGTTAAGTTGTGCAACAGGGCTTGCGTTTACCCACTAGTGAAGTCACCAAATGTAGTTATTTATTTATTTATTTATTTATTTTTTTTACAGATTTGGAAGTTCAAAACTAAAGGTTGTATTGCAGCACTGATTGCTATTGAACTGTTTGATTTGTACACTCTTCAGTAGCAATAAGTGTCTAGTACTGCAATACAGAGAAATTCTAGCAGATGTTTACCCACTCCCTCAGATTTTCCAGATTGACTCCCAACTTTAGAAACCGGGTCAAGCAGAACCTCACTTCACTAGTGCAAATGCAAGCTGTACTGCAGAATTCTTCATCCCTAGGCTGTGTCATAGGCATACCCCTTGGGTGATTTTAATCAAGGACACCAGTGACTGGGCCTTGTGGGACTGGAAGTACATCAGGATTGGGGGGGGGGTGTCTCTGGATCAAACGGAGACTTTGGAGTCAAAGTATGAAGAAAAAATGTATCTGGCACTTTTTGAGTATGAGACCTATTGGTTGCAGCATTTGGTTTGGTACAGGGACACACTTTAGTTCCTCTTTAAACGTACTGTCTCCGAGGTGGCAGTATAAACAACCTCATGCTCACAGCTAAAGATCCCACATCTGCAAGCTTTATCTGGCATAATGTTAAGGTGAGTTTACGTCATCACATTTGCACTACAGCAGCCAAAGCACTTGGGTTGCTGCAGTGCGGACACTTACTGGATTGTGATAAGCTGATGCCTGCTCCATAATGTGAGTTGCAGCAGAGTTGAATGCATTGCAGAGCGAGTGGTGTAAGCTGCCCTGTTGACTGGCAGCACTGCTTGTATCAGTGCTACATGCATGCTCCTTCGCTGTCCATGTTCCCGTGGTGCCATCTAGTAAACAGGAAGTGGGTGTGCAGTGTGTTCGGTGGCCTTGAGGACTGGCTGGAAGCACAAAGGGGGACTGAATAATGATACTTTAATTAGTGTATAGTGTGTAATTTAATATTGTGCATCAACTTACCTGAGGCAAGTAGGGTTACATGGATTTTTGATTACCGGGTAAGTGCACTAGACATGTATATGCTCATTTTCAGTCATGACCCAGGAGAGTACAAGTTACAAGCACAATGGAGTGCAAATAATCAGATTAGAAATAATATAGCTTCACAATACAATACGTGAGCAAGGTATAGCTTCACAATACAATACATGAGCAACGTAGCAAGAAGACACAATACATTGCAAAAATACAAGAGGAGTAAGGATTTGTTCTTTACAACTAATAACTACTTTGTCTGTTTTGGAAAGGAACAATGATTTCATGCAAATTCTTCAGAAAGTGTGTTGCCTAGCCAAGATAATTGGGTTTTTCCATACATTAAATTGCCACCCCAGCCATGTCTGCAGTCCACGCATCGTTCAATGCATCATTGCTGGCATCAGTGAACACCCGCCTGCCTCCAAGCTCATGGCCCAACTCCAGTGTGGCTTGTAGCGATGCTGAGAGAGATCATGCAGACACCCGTGCTGTATCTGTGCAGGAGGAAAAGACGTCTGGAGCGGAATGCTGCAGCCTGACCGCGACTTTTAACACGCCTTTAGATAAAAGCAAAAGATGCCATCTCTCCAGCAGTAACGCATCTGACAGAGATCAGGAGTGATTTCTGCCAAACTCATGGTAATACTGAGTAGTGAGGTAGCATTTTTTGCTTTTATCAGTGCTACTGACTGCAAAAAGGTGATTTTGTGGAGAAGTTTGGCATCGGAAACTGCTAAATTTTTATAGATACATAGACAGTGTCGGCAGATAAGGGCCTATGGCCCACCCAGTCTGCCCATTTGAGCTTGTAAGTTCAGTTTATGTTTTCCTAGAAGTCTGTTGCCCCTTACCCCGACCTCCAGAATTCCTTTATGTCTATCCCATGCATTCTTAAATCCCATGATTGTTTCAGCCTCACTACTTCCTCTGGCAGGGTGTTCCACTTGTCCACCACCCGTTCTGTGAAGAAAATTCTTCTTCACGTTTCCTCTGAATCGTCCTCCCTCCAACTTCATCCCATGCCCTCTAATCCTGGAACATCTTTTACGCTTAAAAATAGTGTATTCCTGCACCCTGTTCCTCCCTGTAAGATACTTCTATGTCTCTATCATATCCCCTGTCTCCCTCCTCTCCTCCAGGGAGTACATATTCAGTTCCTTCAACCTGTCCTCATAGGACTTGTGATGCAATCCATGTACCATCTTTGTTGCCCTCCTCTGAACCTTCTCTACCCTGTCTACGTCGGTGAGGTCTCCAGAACTGTACAGTGTACGTCAGGTGGGGCCTCGCTAGTGTCTTGTATAGTGGAATTATGACCTCCCTTTTTCTGCTGGTGATGCCCCTGCCTATGCATCCCAGCATCCTATTTGCTTTACCTGCTGCCTTGTCACACTGTTTCCCTACCTTGAGGTCATCAGAGATGATACCCCAAGATTCCTTTCCAACTTAGTGCAATCTATATCCTCACCCCCCAACTGATATATTGTGTCAGGGTTTTTGTGCCCCATATGCATTATCTTGCACTTCTTTACATTGAATTTCAACTGCCAAACCCCTGACCTTTCTTCAAGTTTTGCAGGTCCCTTCTCATTCTGTCTACACCCTCTGGTATGTCTACTCTGTTACAGAGCTTTGTGTCATCAGCGGACAGTGAATTTCTGCCTTCTAGGTCCTGCGCAATGTCACTGATGAAGATGTTGAATAGGACTGGTCCCAGCACTGATCCCTGTGGTACCCCACTGGTCACTCTTCCCTCTGTGGAGTGACAGCCATTTACCACCACCCTCTGTGTCCTGCCGCCCAGTCAATTACCCACCCACCACTACTGTCCTGCCCACACCATATTTCCCAGTTTGCATATTAGTCTCTGTGTGGCACAGTGTCAAAGGCCTTGCTGAAGTCCAGATAGGCCATGTCCACTGCCCTCCCTGATCCACCTCCTAGTCACCCAGTCAAAAATTCAACTAGGTTGGTCTGACATGACCTCCCCTGGTGAAACCATGCTGCCTTGGGTCCTCTAGTCCATTGACAACCAGATGTTCCACCAATCTCTCCTTCAGTAGTGCTTCATGATCTTCCCCACTACCGAGGTGAGGCTGACTGGTCTGTAGTTCTCGCTTCCTCTTTGTTCCCACTTTTGTATACGGGGACTACATCTGCTGTCCTCCAGTCTTTGGGTACCTCCCCTGTTTCCAGTGATTGGCTAAACAGGATAGTCAGAGGTTCAGCCACTACCTCTGTTAGTTCTTTAAGGACCTTGGGGTGCACCCCATCTGGCCCCATTGCTTTATCAATTCTTATTACTTCCAGTTCCTTCAGGACCCTTTCTTGAGTAAATGGACTTGTGCCCATTTCTGCACCATTCTCACCCTTGTACTCCCTTCAGACCCATTACCCTCCTTTTCCTCCTCAGTAAAGACTGAGCAGAAATACCTGTTCAATATGTTAGCTTTACTGTTGTCATCCTCCAAGCAGCCCCCATCCTCCCCCTTCAGTCTCACTATCCCTCCCTTTGCCTTTCTTTTTTCACTTACGTACCTGTAAAAGGTTTTGTCCCTTCTACTCACTGATTTTTCAATGTGTTCTTCTGTCTGAGCTTTGGCTTCTCTTACTGACCTCCCTGCCTCCTTTGCTTCTCCTGGTACTTCTCCTATCCCCTTCTGCCTGTCTTTTTGCATTGCCTGAATGCAATCTTTTAGCTTTCACTTTCTTTGCTACCTCTTTGGAAAACCATAATGGTCTCCTCTTCCTTTTCCTCTTGCTAACCCGCTTAATGCATAATTCTGTTGCTCTTGTAATCTTCATTTTAAATACTGCCCACTGTTCCTCAACCCCTGATTCCTGCCCCATTCCCCTTTCAAGTATCTCCCCATTTTCCCCACGTCTGCCCCCTTAAAATCCAGGATACATGTTTTTGTGTGGTTTGGTTCTGCTCTTTCTGTGATTTCAAGCCACAGTGACTGGTGGTCACTGTTCCCCAGGTGCTCCCCCACTGTTACCCCCATCACACTGTCCCTGTTTGTGAGCACAAGGTCCAGTATTGCCTTCTGCCGAGTTGGTTCCATGACCAGTTACTTGAGGAAGGCACTCTAATCTTTATTAAAAGAACTAATGTGCAGTTTCTAGAATTTAAAATACATATAAAATGACATTTATCTTTACTTGCAAGGGTGAGGACTTTCATACCTCACTCATGGCTCTGCCAGTCATGAGTTATGGTCCTGCTCCCTCAATCATAAAGAAAAATGACATATTCTGAGTCAGGCCATTGCGTGTCCTATATTTATACAACACAAGTGGTATGAAAAGTGCAAAAATGAGTTATTTTTGCTGATGACATTTGTGAACTCTAAAGTAAAAATGTATTTAGCTGTTGGATATGTCAGTCATTTATTTTACAGGTTGCATATGTCACATCCACCCATGTTAAGCTGGAGCTTTTTTTAGAACCAATGAGAGAGCAACTTTCACAATACTGATGACATAATAGCACTGTCCTGCACTGATGGCAGTTGCTCAATTCAAAGAGAAATGGTGAAATCTTCACACAAACTACTGAATTAAAAGTTATAACTTTAAACTGGTGTTGTATAAACTGAATACACAACGACCTGATTCAACATATTTATCACTTGTGAGGGAGAAAGACTTGCATAACTCAGTAGTGGCTTTGCCACTTGTGAAATATGGCCTGCTCCCTCACTCAGGAAGATAAATTGTGTATTTTGACTCCGGCAGTTGGCTAGATTGCAATACAGATATATTGATAAGATGTGTGTAAATAAGGATATAGATGTGTATGTGTGTGTGTATATATACGTGTGGGTATGCATATTATATATGTATGTAGCAGATGATGTACTACAGGGTGTGTGGTTATGCTCTAATATGTCTTGGTGTGTGTATATCAGAGTACGACCGCACAATCAGTAGCAGATGATCTTTCCTATAAAATCGCCAAATTTGATTTGGAGGGGTGTGCAAAATAGCAAAGTACAAGTGTGCCGTTGTTGTGGGATAATATACAGTCATGTGGTGTGTTTCATCCCATCAGAAGACAATATTTTTACAGATTTGTACATATGGATATATTATGACATGTTTGACCCCCTTAATGGTGATATTTCCTCATCTGTCACTTAACCTGTCAAAGATGGTCTCTGTCTCTCTACACCATGGGAGTGCAAATACAGTTTGCAAATAAAGTGGTGTTGTGACCCAACCTGAACAAAATAAATGAAGTTAGTCACTGAGCATGCTGAGAAATTTCTCACTCATTTTAACCACACTGAGCATGCTTAGAAATTTATTCTCACATGAGAAATGCCATATAGCTTTTGATATTATGGATTTGGCATAATGATCAAAAGCAAGGCCACTGATTTATGGTGATTAAAGTAATGACATTCTGTTTTCAAGACTTGAAATTCTGTGAATTGCACTGGTGATGGTTAATTTAATTTCTGGATTTTGCCAGGATTCTGCAGTCATTCTTCAGCACAGAATAGTAGTTTTCTGTCTCTTCCCCTCCTTTCGAGCTAGATATTCTGCCCTGACGACTAAGTGCTTCTTCTATCTGACTATTCATGCTGTATGTGCTCATTTGGGTCAGCAGCCCTGGGAGGTTGTAGAGCAGAATGGTAATTGAGGATTTTACAGAACTAGCCCTGTAACATCACAGTATTTAGAAAACGAGCACAGAAAAATCTACAAAAATATAAATAAAAAATAAAGGTTTATGATCGTTAAATCCAAAGCTGTGGATGGGTATTGCCAATATTGGGGGAGGAAGCTACAGGTGATGTGGTCTCCTGCACAGTGGCAAACAGTATGGTCAAATTTGTACAGATATTTGAAAGATGACAAATACTGATTATTGCAATTTAAGGTGTTGCAAAATTTATGTCTTATCCCTCAGCAATTGTACACAGTGGGGAAGCTGGCATCTAGCCAATGTTTGAGATGTGGAAAGGCAGAAGGGTCTCTAGTTCATATTCTTTGGCTTTGTGAAAAAGTTCAACCTTTCTGGGAGGAAATGCAGCGGGGCTCGATCCCCTACTGGGCCTGGAAGAGGCTTTATGCCTATGATATGCTCATTGGGTAGATACCCAGCAGATTTTACAGAGCCAGAAGGGGATATATAGCTTTAGGTGCTGCCCCCACTAAATCAGTTATCTTGCATCATTAGCTGGATGACCAAATCCCCTCTAAACTGGAATGGCATAGAGAGCTAATGTGTGCCTCGAACGCTGAAAAGCAGATTGCCTGTTTGCATCACTGTTTCCAGTCTTATTGTAAAAGACTGGAAAGTCTTCACACACTTTTTCATTGAATGATGTAGTATTCCTAAAATTATCCTTCTTATAGACTAGCGTTATTTGTGTAAATATATATTGGATTATGAGAGAGCTGCTATTTCCTGTACACAGGGTTTGTATTTACACTTTTTGATTTTTTTCTTCGTGAGGGGATATGTTTTGTTTGAATATATATTGTTTTTTCTTTGTTTCTTGTTAAATGACTGTAATAAAGTTTCTTAAATAAGAAAAAAAAAAAAGAATATGTTACAGGCTGGCCATCCTCACCGCTTTTTTTTTAAGCTTGGATGTCAAAAAGGCGTTTGACAGGGTGTCTTGGGACTTTCTATGGGGCACACTGTCAGCCTTTGGTTTCCAGAGGTCTGTCTTTCATGGCTTGCAGACATTTATAATGTCCCCCATGGCATATGTCTCAGTTAATGGTGCACTAGCCTCACTGATTTCTCTTTAGTGTGGTACCGTCTGTGTCCTCTGCTCTGTCCTCTCATGTTTGCTCTCTGTATGAGCCACTGTCAACTGCTCTCCACTGCTGCTCAGAGGTGGAGTGTATTCTCTTGGAGGGTTTGAATACAGACTGGCTTTATATGCAAATGACATCCTTCGTTCTCTCCTAAACTCTGAGGTCTCTATCCCGACTGCATAGGAGATCCTTGATCAGTCTGGCCTCTTGGCCAGTTTTTCACTTTATTCAAAAGACAGAGGTTCTGCTCTTGAACTTTCAGCCTTCCTTGGCCCTTAGACAGTGTCTCCCCCTTAAAATGGAGAGGCACCAAGTTTAAGTATCTTGGTATCCATATTCTAATGGACTTGGGTTATTCAGAAATCCTTAACTATGAACCCCTCACAGTAACATTAATGGAAAATCTCCCACCGGAGCCATCTTTCCCCTTTCATTTTTTTCTAAAGTAGAGATTTGTTTGAATGAACATACCCTCTCTCATTCTGTATTAACTACAAGCCCTCCTTTTCTTCCCCCCTCAATCCTATTTCACTTCCTGGACTAAAATAATATCTCTGTTTATTTGGGGGGCTGTCAACCAAGAATTTGTTTTTCTTTACTACAGTTACCCGCTCAGCGGGGGAAGGGTTAGCCTCCCACATTTGCTTAATTACGCTAGGACATGGTGTCTCCGTACATATGGCTCTATTTGCAAATGAACCCCACCTGGAAACAGTTGGAATTTCTTCCCAATGACCTATATGATGTAGGCCGGTTTCTACGTTCTTCTAATGCCCACATCTAGCAGATTTTACCACATTTATGGCCATGACTTTGTTGGTTTGGTTCCAAAAGCAAAATCTTCCACAGCTGTGTCTTTTGTTTTTTTTTTTTACTTCTGCAGAATTTTGAGTTTCTTCCCTCCCAAATTTACCATACTTTTTCCCACTGAAGACGTCTGGATCTTTCCTATATATTCCAGTTTTTGGATACATGGGGAGTGATATTGATTTATTTTATTTCACTGTAGGATTACAAATACCTTTGAGCCAGGGCTGTTTTAAAAAGGTTCCTACTCAATTAGGGAAACAATACAAACATGGCAAACTTTGAAATAGGCAATTCAAGCAGTTGAATATGTACATTTGAGGGGGAAGTGGGTACAGGACAGAAATTTGTATAAACGATGCAGTGCATGGGATTCTAAGCAGTCTCAAGCAGTTGAATACAGACAGTTGAGGGAAGGAAAAGTACCAGGGTGCAGGGCAAGCGTTAATTGGGAAAGTTGAAGGATTGAGGGAACAACAGAACAGAGGAGCAGCTGAGGGCATTGTCAGGCTTTGAGAAAGTGCTGAAGCCAGGGAGGGGAGAGGTAAATGCAAGAGGGAATAGCAGATTAGGAGTGACAGTCACAGGAAGTAGAGGCAAGGGTTGGTTTTGAACTGGCCAAGCCTCTGCAGCGAGGTGATGTCTTTGTTGAGTCCATTAAACCAGCTGGGTGCATGGTGAGCAAAAGACCTTTGTCTCTGCGAGGTGTGGCACCGGGGAATGTGCACAGAATTTGATTTGCAGAATCCTTGGTGGGGCGGGGGATGTGGGCTGCACGTAGGAGGGCTTGGACTCCTGGGGTTGCAAGCCGTAATGTGGTGGTCTTGGCCATTAAGCAGGTATGGTACTTAATACGGTTGGATAGTTGGAGCTAACCCACATGGGTGGAGAGTGTACATGTGTGGGTAAGACGGTGGGATCCTGTATTGACGGCAGGCTTTGTTTAGGGCCAAGGATAGGCACCTAAGGGCTGTGTCAGTAGCAAAGCCATAGACAACCAGCCCATAATTGATTAGTGAGACCACAGAGCTCTGCACAGCTTTCCTTAAGGCATCTGAGGTAAGGCATTGCTTGTGCCTGTAGAGAACACCAATGCATTTAACAGCTTTGGCAACAGTGTCAGTGTGGATGCCATAGGGTAGGTGGCTGTCGAGAGTGATAGCTTTTGAGCACTTTCAAACTCAGTTTGGTCTCACCGGTAGGAAACATGTTGGCTACCTGCATGCCGTATGTACTTACCATACTGGCTGCATAAATCATAGGAGAGATCTAAATTCCCAGACCCTGTCCCCTTGCTTCTTACTTGTCCACTGTAAGGCACAGATTGGGGTCACTTGATAGCCAGTTTTTATAAGGGATTGCATGACTTCTATGGGGACTCTGCTAAAACTGTTATGGCAAGGTGGGCTTTGGAATTGCACATGGAGGTTCCTTATGCAACCTGAATATGCTAAGCTCTGGCAGTACTGAAAGTTAATTCCTCCACGAAATGGAGGGAGTTCGTTTGGAAAAAAATGTCGGTATCGTTTTTTCTATACCTCTGTGGTCCTGGTACAGTTCTTGCTGCCTGAATATGACAAATTCTGGCACACATGGTCAGCCTCCCTGAGGAAGCATGCATGCATGAAACCGATCGGGGCTGTTGAAACTCTTCTTTTCACTCTGGAAGTGTTGGTACCTGCGCTCTGCAGGAATAAAGTAATTATTATTTACACAACTGTTGTTGGTGCTTGCATTTACTGGTGGACTATATATTGATTTTACTGAGCAAAACACGCTGCTGGAGCTACTCCTTGGAACTGGTAGCTGTGGGCTGGCCGTGGTGGCTACTCATTCTCATATTTTCTGTTTTTTCCCTGTGCTTCAGGCATTCTGGCAAGATCTAGCCAAGCAGTTTGTTGGATTGCCTCTTCCTGAGGCTCTGACCTCTGCTTCGATGGTACTTTCGATTCCTCCACCGGGATGCTGGCTGCACAATCTTGCAGTGGCATACCCCCACTGTGGAGGCAAGAGACAGCCTCTTTGGTAGAAGGTTGGCAAGCAATAGTATTGGAAATTTAAACTGTGGAACAGCACAGCCTCCATCCAGAGCCGCCTTGCTCAGTTTAGCACCTGTTGGCAGGGATGGAAGGATAGACACAATACACAATGACTATTGACTCTTTCTTTGTGCCCTAGATTGTTTAAGGTATATCCTTAATTGGCCTGCTGTTATATCTGGGACATCTCCTGTGACAGCGATTGTTTTCTTGGCTAGCGAACGCAGTGTTGCGAAAAACAGTACCCGGTGTTCTTTCCAAAAGATATTTTAATTCCACTGCCTGGTACCCCCAGTTGTAGGTGTTGATTTCACCAATGCTGTATGAAATGTATATATGCTGTATTTTTTGTTTTAGTCTCAAACGTTTAATTTAAAACCAAAAAAGGGATAAACCAAACTACCACAAAAAAAAAAAACACGAGTAAAGATTAGCATTAAAAGAACTGGAAGGCAGATGAGTTAAGTCGGCAGATAAGGCAGTATGAGAAACACAAAATGTGTGTAAGATTAACAGATGAGAGAAATTAGTAAAACTAAAGGAGGACCCTACCAACTCCATTAGAACTGAAATACCATCTCTAATGGAGGAAATGGTAATGAATAATTGGTTAAAGGAATGGAAAGAGAAGTGGTAAGAAAGAAGCGGCTGAGGTTACCGAATTATTTATTTATTTATTTATTTTACGCAATCTCTAAGGTATGTACAAATAGCGTGTCCCTCAAGATGACCAGTAATTTCAGGGATTGGATCCATATTTGTACCCATGTCCGTGTACTTATATTAACATGCATTTACAGCCTCTGATTGAGAGTATGGATACATATGTGAGAGACTCCTAGTGTATGTGACAAATTCCAAGTACCATAAGTAATGAATTAGAAAATGGAATGGAGGAACATCTGTTAGTTCCTTAAATATAGTTGATTTGTACACTTCAGTTCTGCATGAAGAAAGTATAAGAGCCATTTGGGAATTACTGGACCGGAGACCACAGGGATCACACCCTAAGACCGCTGTTGTGCGAGAACTAGTTATGTTAACACTCAGCAGGAATTACTTTACATTTGAACTGGAATTTTATGAACAATGTTGTGGAACAGCAGTGGGGCCAGCAATGGCTGTAGCCTGTGCAGGTTCGTTTGTACATGAATTCGAACACATGTTTGTTTTGAAGCGAGAGAGAAACCCATATTATGAGAATATCATGTGCTGTAGGCGGTTTTATAGTTATATTTCTAATACAGAAAGCAACAAGCCAAGAACTGCTAAATCTCCATGAGTATATTAACGATTGTTCAGTTGACCTTACCTTTACCGTAAACAGCAGTTCTGAATAGATTCCCTATCTAAAATTGACTATATACATACATTGTGGCCTTCTACAAACAAAACTATGTAAAAAGCCTATTGACCAAAATATAGTGTTGTATTATACTGGCTGTTATTAAGAACCATTAAAGCAAGGTATACGGTACTCAGTTTTTGGGAATGCAGCGCAACTGTAGTGATGACTTAGAATGTGACCGTGAATTACAGCACACAAGAGTGAGTCAGAAAGCGGGGATACACAAGAAAAATATTAGAAAAGGCATCAGGAAAGGGTACACAATCTGACTTGGGTTGAAGCGACAACAAGAGAATGGGTAAGGGACAATAATATATGAACAGGAAGTCAAAGAAAGGTTTTAGCAATTGACCATAATGATAAAATACCACAAATCAAAAGCATAATAAGCATTTGTCAATGCCGAACGTTGGTTGCATGTTTAACGCTGGCGCTTTCCTGAGCTCCCTTTATACCATGCATTGTACCTTATCTGGTCCCATAACCTTATGTGCTTTCAAGGCAGCAACTTATTTCAGTAACACCTATTTAAATCTCACCCTTCTGTGCACCCAGCTCCTGCAAAAAAAATTTTTCTTCTAAAAAAAAAAAAAAAAAAAAATTTTAGTGGGGACCGGCAGAACCCGCCCAACTCCACGGCCGGCCCCCATCTTATCGTGGTTAATCATCTTCTTGTTTTCTGTTTAAAAGCAATTACATTGTAAAAAGGTGCTTACAGCAGTATTGGAAACTTATACAGTCAGTACGGAAAAAGGCAGTAGTTCTGCAAAGCTAAACAAGCAAATAGAGCAACCGGATTTCTTTCAAGGACCTGAGCCTTTGTAAGCACCCCCATATAACCATACAGCATTATCTGGAGGATTACACCGTGTATGAGGCCAAACAGGCTGTGGCCATTGCAAACAGAGTGCATCTGGACTTACCTGGGACTCCCTTGGGGATATCTCAGTGTTTGGATACACGGAATCATAGGAAGTCCAGGGTCAGCATCTGCAGAATGGGCCTACATACAGAACATAAGAACACACACACACTGCATACAGTCTAGACTTACCGGATTCTGAAAGTACACACTAAACCATCTACTATATCATGCTGTAGTACTCTCCCGGGACTGCCTGGGACCTAAGGAACCTGAGGGGAGCTACTGGATTATCAACATTTCACAGGATGTGGGATCCAAGCCCAAGAGGGCAGAGTCAACCTATTCCTTCCCTAGGCTTCAGATAGAGGAGAAAGGGTTGCCACATAGATATGTATTGAGGAAGGGTGTCAGCCACTATATGTGACATTCTGCACCAGTTTACAAATTACACCAGGCAGTTACAGACCTCTAGAACTGAAGGGACTTCCTGCATCCTCCACCTACACAGCAGGAGTCTTTTAACCTGCATGCTTAGGGTGGCCATAAATTTTTGCTCTGAGGGGTGCAGATGGGGGACAGAGGAGTGAATTCCCAGTATCAGCACCTCAAGGGTCAGAGGGTCAGGTTTCTGAAGTATTTCTGACCCCAGCCTACATACAGTGCCTTCAGAAAGTATTCACCCCCCCTTGGATTTTGTCACATTTTGTTGTGTTACTACCAGAATTTTTAATGCATTGAAATGATTTGTTTCCCTCTTGATTCACACAGCATACTCAACAATTTAAAGGGCCAAAAATATTTTTATTGTGTAACAAAAATGTATGAAACATTAAACCTGAAATATCTTGTTCTTAAGATTATTCACCCCGCGTCAATACTTTGTAGAAGCGCCTTTGGCAGCAATTATAGCTTTGAGTCTTCTTGGGTATGTCTGTATCAGCTTCTCTCATCTGGATTTGGGGATTTTCGTCCATTCTTCCTTGCAGATTTGCTCAAGCTCTGTCAAGTTGGATGGGGAGCATCGGTGAACCTCAATCTTTAAGTCTTTCCACAGATTCTCAAAGGGATTCAAGTCTGGGCTTTTCCTGGGCCACCCAGGGACATTCACTTTCTTGTTCTGAAGCCACTCCAGTGTTGCTTTGGCTGTATGCTTGGGGTCATTGTCCTGTTGGAACGTAAATCTTCACCCCAGTCCGAGGTCTGTTGCAGACTGATGCAGGTTCTCCTCAAGGATGTGCCTGTGTTTGGCTCTATTCATTGTTCCCTGTATCCTGACAAGTGCCCCAGTCCCTGCTGCTGAAAAGCATCCCCATAACATGATGCTGCCACCACCATGCTTCATGGTAGGGATGGTGTTACATGGGTGATGAGCTGTGTTCGGTTTGCGCCAGGCATAGCGCTTTGCATTCAGGCCAAAGAGTTCAATTTTTGTTTCATCAGACCAGAGAATCTTTTGCTACATGGTCTCAGTCTGTGTGGCCTTTTCTCAGGAGTGGCTTCCATCTAGCCACTCTCCCATAGAGGTTACATCTGTGAAGTGCTGCAGAGATTGTTGTCCTCTGGACAGTTCTCCCATCTCAGCCATGGAACTCTGTAGTTCTGTCAGGGTGGTCATTGGGTTCTTGGTCACTTCCCTGACTGAGGTCCTTCTTGCCCGGTTGCTCAGTTTGGGAGGACGGCCTGCTCTAGGAAGAGTCTGGGTGGTTCCGTAATTTTTCCATTTCCTAATGATGGACTTGACTGTACTCCTGGGAACTTTCAACACCCTAGACATTTTTTATACCCCTTCCTAGATCTATGCCTCCTCACAATTCTATCACTGAGTTCTACGGACAGCTCCTTGGTCTTCATGGTAGAGTATCTGCTCTGACATGCACTGTCAACAGTGGAACCTTATATAGACAGATGTATTTCCTCTGAAATCATGTCAACCATTTGAACAGACCACAGGTGGACTCCATTCAAGTTTTAGAGTGATCTCACAAGGAAATTGGATGCACCTGAGCTCAATTTGGAGTGTCATAGCAAAGAGGGTGAATACTTACCAAATCAAGACATTTCAGGTTTTTATTTTAAATGACATGTACAAAAAATTCCAGAAGTTTCATTCCACTTTGACATTAGAGAGTAATTTGTGCAGATACGTGACAAAAAAATCCTATATAAATGTATTTTAATTTGAGTTTGCAACATCACAAAATTTAACCAAATCCAAGGGGGGGGGGTGGTGAATACTTTCTGAAGGCACTGTACCACCTTCCACAGAGGCTGCATTAATCTGTAGTGCCACAATATGTGAATCAGGTCTCCCTGGACAGCCTGGCATCTCCAGCGAAGGTCGTCCTGCATGAGCTTAGCCTTCTTAAGGAAAGCAGAGTCCTGTACCAAGAATGCAGGATCTTGTTCTGTATTAATTGACTTCTGGCATCGAGATATGCTGTGTGGGCAGACCTCGGGCAAGACTTCCATTCCTGGATGGTGATCTGGGTCTACAGAGCCTGCTCCCACTTATATATGGATTCCAAAGATTGTGAAGGGAGAGTGGCCCTGAGGGCCGCATACACACAGCTGGTCTGACCCCTCTCCAAATGGAGCCATTTCTCCACTGGGGATGTAGATGGGCCCAAGGGGAGCTGATGGGTATACCTTGTGACCGCACTTCTGAGTTGAAGGAAATGCCAGAAGTCCTTGGGGGGGCCCTTGAGATGCACGAAGCCCCTCAAAGGAATTTAATTTGCTAGAACCAGGGATGTACAGATTCTTCAGGAGAGTCAGACCTGTGGCTACCCAGGTGGCCCATGCCACGGGTTCATTATTGATAACTGTATCCTTGTTATCCCACAGTGGGGTAAGATGCAGGGGGGGCCGGATTGGTGCCTAGCCTGCTGTGAATTTTATTTCAGTACTCCAGAGATGGGCCTATTGTCGGATGAGACTGAATGCCTCTAGGAGGGTGATTGTACAATAACAGGGCCAGGTGGGCCACCCCAGCTGCCTCTCTCTCCATGCTCAGCCATTGGGGAGCATCTAGCCCAGAGCTAGCGAACCACCTCAGCGTCTGGGTAGCCTGGAAGGCCCACTTGTAACCTTCAAACCATGGGAGACCCCACCCGCCTTCTGTCCAATATGCACTCAGCTTGTTCTTGCTATACCTAGGCCTCTTCCCTTCCCATATAAAGGCCCCCATCAAAGGGTCTAGTTTGGTGTACCAAATTCTCTGAAGTTTCAGGGGGATATGGGATAGGAAGTACATAATCTTGGGTGCTATTACCATTTTAAGGGCAGAGATTTTACCTGCTAATGTGAGACGGAGAGCCCTTCATCTACTGAACTCCGTGCGAATGGAAACGAGTAATGGCTTCAGATTAGTCTCCCAGATTCTGGTAAGATCAGAGGTGATCTTGATACCCAGGTATATGATCTCCACGGAGACAAGTTGGCATTGAGGGGAAGGACCTCAGTCTTGGCCTGGTTGAGCCGAAGGCCAGAGAAGGTGGCAAAATTAGAGGGGGTGTGCAGAAGGGGAGGGAGGGCTGAGACATTGTCAGACGGGGTGAGCAAAAGGTTGTCTGCATACATGAGGGAGGGGTAGGCCTCTCTCCTCAGTGATGCCGCTTGAATAATCATATTCTGCCTGATAGATGCGGCCAGAGGTTCTACCTCCAGGACCAATAGAGGAGGGGACAAAGGGCAGCCTTGGCGTGTACCCCTGCCTAATGGGAAGGGGGGGGCAGCATGGAATTGGTGATTACCCGTGCAGACGGGGAGGCATAAATAGCTCTGATCCAGGATCTAAAACCCTCCCCCACCGCCATGGTGTGCAGCACCTGCTGGACAAAGTCCCATTACGGGGAGTCAGAGGTCTTCTCGAAGTCTGTTGCAGTCGCTGCTGCCGGTGAGGGGAGTGTCTTGGCCTTATGAATTAAGTTCATCAGTGATATTACATGGTCCGAGCTGACACAACCCTTGAAAAACCAGACCTGGGAGGGATGGATTAGCATGGGGAGGAGAGGGTTAAGTCTGGCCAGTATCTTACTGTCCACATTCAGTAAAGAAATAGGGCGGTAGCTGGCCGCTCTTAGAGGGTCCTTCCCTTTCTTGGGTAGGGTGGTGATGATCGCCTCCCTAAATGAGGGAGGGGAGGGCACCAACCTGCAAGGTCTCAGTGAACACCTGTTGTAGGATAGGGGCAACCGTGGGTTGGAGAAGCTGCCAGATTTCCAAGGGGAACCCATCCCCTCCGGGGGCCTTCCCCTTCTTAAGGGATAATAACGTGAAGGCTACTTCTGCAGCTGTAATCGGAGCATCCAGGACCATGGCCAGTTGCTCTGAAATTTTGGGAAGATGTAGGGAGTTTAGAAAGGGGAGAACACCTTCGGGGTTGGGTTGTCTAGAGGATATGTGTATAGCACAGAATAAAAATTGGCCATCACTTGGTTGACCCCCAGCTGAGGTGTGGGTGGTACCTCCTTCATCCACCAGGGCTGCTGTATGATGCTCCGCTTGCTGTTTTTTTTTTTTTAAGCGGTAGGCTAGGACCTTGACCCCCCCTTCCCAGCACTTATGCTTAAATTGAATGATGACAACTTCGTCCTTCCTGCAGAAGAGCTCGTTCACCTGTATCCTCAGGGCGGCCACCCGTCGCCTGGACTCTGTTTGGAGAGAAGGGCTCGGAAGGGCCTGAAAGGACTCCACATCCTGAAACTGCGATTCTAGGGTTTTAAGTTGTTATTCTTTCCTCTTGCATCTCTTATAGGTGAAACCCATAATCGCTCCCCTGAGGGTGGCTTTGAAAGCCTCCCAGGTGGTGCCAGCGGATGTATCAGACACTGGGTTATTTTGAAAATAACTCCGTGGCCCCCGGATGGAGCCAGGGGAGGAAGTCTGGATCATAAAGAAGTAGCGGGTCCAGTCTCCAGGCTGGGGAGGTGGGGGGGGTGGGCTCCCAGGTAAAGGAGATTCGCACTGGGGCATGATCTGATATCACCAGAGGGTGAATGTTGGAGTCTGTGGAGTTCTTGGTAATATGGGGAGAGGAGAGCCAAAAATTTATGCGGCTGTGAGAGCTATGTACCGGGGAGTGGAAAGTGTAGTCCCTGTGGGACGGGTGGAAAAGTTGCCAGATGTCTGAGAGGGCCAGGTCCTGTTGCATCTGAGCCAAGGCAAGGGCGGCCCTGGAGTGGGGCTCAGTATTGGAGGGGGATCTCTCAAGGATCGGATCTAAAGGGAGGTTGACATCACCCCCGGGTGTCATCTGAGGCTAGATTACCCAGTACCTGGGCCAGAGCATGAAAGAAGGAAGGATCATCTTCGTTAGGGCCATATACATTCCTCAGTATGATGGGGCCCTCTGCTGTTTCCAAAAGTGCCACCACCCGTCTGCCCTCCAGGTCACTTATCTTCCGCAGCAGTTTCCAATGCAGAGCCTTATGCAGCATGATAGCTACCCCTCATTTCCTGGTGGGGGCTGAGGCGTGAATGACCTGGCCAGCCCAGTCCTGCTGCAGTCTATAATGGCCCCCCCCTGCCGTGAGCTTGGTCTCTTGAAGGAATGCCACCTCCGCTCCCATCCTCTTAAGATGTGTTAATACCTGCTTCCTTTTATTTGGGGATGTTAAACCCCATAACATTCCACGTCAGACATGTTTTATCCCCCATTTAAAATGTGATGCAGGCAAGTATAAAGGAGAATCTTCAAAATACACATGGAGGCAAGGAGCGGGGCAGCGGCCTGCCCTGAAAGCAAGCTATAGTGGTCGTAGGCTGGGCATGACAGAGGAGAGTTAGGTATCCCTTCCCAGAAGTTATCAGTTGTGCGTGTCCCTTTTTCTGATCTCAGCTCTGTGTGTATGTGTGTGTTCTTTGAATATGCGCATATTGTAAACATCTAGACAAAATATATACACTGTGTACAGCATTACTTGCGCAATGAGGAGATAGAGGTTTCACATGGGCCGCAGAGGTCTGCTGAAGGCCAACCTCTATTCCCAGGGCGTGATCTGATAGGCGTGACCCCCCCCCCGAAATGCAGGGGGAAGGCGAGGATGGCAAGATTCCCAAAGAGGTGCACAGACCACCTCGGTGAGACAGAAAGAAACCTAGCTCTCTAAGTACCCTAGAGGGTACTGTAAACCAGGACATGGGTGTGAACCAAACTTGGAGATTCTCGGTGAATGTAAGAAAATCCAGAAAGGAGGGGTGGGGCGCGGCAGCAGCCCACCTTTACCCAGGCTAGGGGTTGGGGGCAACAGGGAGCCAGACGGCAGCATGTAGGAGGTGCAGAGCCTTTGTTTGGTAGGCACCAAACATATCCACGGTGGCCATGGGGGTACTGTCTTACTGTGATGATCGAGCGGGGGCGGGGGGGCTGAACCTCACATGCAGAAGGTGTCACTCTAATCCCTGGGATCAGTGCCTCACCCATGTCGTGGCCACAGGCCTAGAGCTCTGGCACTGAGGGCCTGAGCCTGGGGCCCTAACGGTTCAGTGATATACCCCTCCAGATTCATTCTCCCGGGATCCCAGAACTCCCCATGTCCCCAGACAATATCACTGCCACCCCCAGTCAACAGCAGCATATGCCCCTTCCATCACAGCACAGCCCCCAGCACAGCAACGTGGCAACAGGCCCACAAACATACAAACTGCATAGTGTCTTTCTGGGGGAGGGGAGGGGATGCTGATGGTCACATATCCACCGAGGGTGCATCAAGTCTCTTCCCCTCCCCCCCCAAGTTCAGCTGGGTGAAGTGTAGAGCCCTACTGAATCCCTGCTGGTATGGGAGTGGGGCAAGTCAAACTTCAAGCGTAACCTTCTGGATCCCTAGCAAGCTAGTGCTGGGGAGGTCTCTGGTCCCAAAACTTGAGAGGCATGGATTGGGCCTTGGAACAAAAAGGTAGAGTCGCCCACCATGGCCACGCCCAGTCTAGCCCCCCAGCTGAAGCCCCAACCTGCTTAGCCAAACCATCCAGACCAACAATGAGACAAAAGAAGTCAGTTACTTATCTGACCCCGTTATGTTTGCACTCATCTTCTGGGCCTGCACAGGAGACTGGAGTTGGGCCGGCCAGCCCGGGGAGTGAACCTTACCATCAGAGCTTGGCAGGGCCGAAATGGAGCTTTCCACTGGATGGGTCCCTTGTGTGCTGGAATCAATATCGGGCTTTAGGGCTTGGAAATCTGAGCCTTTCAGATAGCTGGGGCAGAGCAAGGGAGAGTAGTGACGTTCACTAGGCCCTCTGGAGGTGTTCAGAAGTTGCTCCAGGGAAACTGGGCATAGAGGATCAAAGTGGTTGCTGGCGGAAAATCCTAGCAGTGGGTCTGGGGCTGGAACTTCCATCTGGATATCCTCAGTGGGTGCCAGTGGTCTGTGTCTAGATCGGTGGTCCCTCTTCCCATGTTTCTTGGAGGAGTGCTGCTTGCAGTTTGCCTTTGGGGGGGGGAGCTCCCAAGCCACGTCCCTGGAGTGCTGCCAGTCCCCCTCCCTTTCAGCCTGGATCGGGGAGCACCTATTTAGTTCCTCGGCTGGGGCCTTCGTAGGAGGTGGCTGCTGTCTTTGGGGGTTCATTTCCTCGGGCCAGTTTCTGCCAAGAAAGTCAATCAAAGCCTCCGGACTGTTGAATGTCACCAGCACCCCACTGTGGAAAACCCGCATTGTGGCCGGGTAACGTAAAGAGAGTGGGAGCCCAGTCCTGTGCATAACATGCCTTGCGTCGGACAGGCAAAGGGCATACACCAATAGATTTTTGGAGAAGTCCTGGAAGATGCTGATTTTATGTGCTTGCCAGTTTATAGCCTGCATCTCCCTAGCTCTGGCCAGGACTTTCTCCTTCTCCTGGTAGTCCACAAATCTGGCAATTATTAGTCTGGCCCTGTCTTGGGCCTTGGGCATAGGGGTGAGACAGCAATGTGCTTGCTCCACCTGGCGCAGTCAAGAGGGGTCCATTTTAAGCATTTCTGCAAGGGCGAGCTGCAGGGAGCCCTCCATATCACGCCCCTCTACCTGCTCCGGAAAACCCACGAACCTTGGGTTGTTGCGATGACCCCGATACTCGAGGCGCTGATTTTAGCCCTCATTGACTGACTATACTGCGTTGCTGCTCCTGAGTCACCTCCGACAGCTCTTGCAGCTTGTTTTCCATTGCGGACACCCAGCATTCAGTGCTGAACATCCTGGATTCCAGACTTTGCACTACCTGGGTGTTTCGATTCGTGGCCGTGGTGACCTGGGACATTTGAGTCATTAATTGGCCGAACATTGCCTTGATTGGTGGATGCTCCCAAGTCAGGGGCTGAAGCACATTTGCCATGGTGTCTGGCCGTAACACTCTACGCAGGGCACACCAGTGAGTAGTCAGATAATCTGCCAAGTTCTTCGCCTAATTGCAAAAATGAACTTAATATTGGTGTCCTTGGCTAGGAGTGCACCGATACTTGTGGTTCTGGGCTGATCAACAGTTCTAATTCAGTGGATTAAAACAGATAAATCCTGGGCTGGCCCGGTGGTGCTGAGGGTTGAAGCTCTGGATGCCACACCAGCGACCTGGGTTCGGGAACGAGCCCAGGTTGTCAGGGGTTGGCAGGGAAGGAGAGAGATTGAGCATCCAATGGATTGCTCTCCTTAGGTGGTGGGGGTGTGTGCAGCTGCCCGTGCGCTAGTGGCCTTTAGCGGAGGCTTGAGGAAATGCAGCTGCACAGGCAATATACAGGGGCGAGATGGGGCACAGTGCCAGGAGAAGCGTGCACGGAAGCATGAACGTTTCGTTGACTGGTGTCATTGCATGCCCCATATGCAAGGAGGACCAGAAAAGGGGAAAAATAGCACCGGTCGCGGCGGCTTGATGGTAGTCTCAATGGGGGGCGCCTGGCTCCGAGGGCATCGCGGCACGTTACTGGATCCAGTCCTGGTGGAAGAGCATGGGGGGGCTCTCCACCACCCCGCCATGGGGGTAGAAGCTGTGAGCAGTCCAAATAGGAGCTGGGGTCCTCGGGATGGTGGCTGGAGGACTTAGGATGCCAGGATGCAGGTAAACAGACCGGGGCCAAGGCAGAAAAAGGATTAACAAAAAACAAACGGTTAAGTCCCTCTGGGCTGTGGAGCTGAAGGTTAAGCTGCCATCTTGGTAAGCACCCCTAGTGGCAGTCCAACTCCCATCTTAAAAACTATTTTTAAGTGAGAAGCAGCAGTGCCAAGAATAGAGAATAATCCCCCAAATTTAAGTGAGAGGCAGCAGCACCAAGAATACAGAGTATTCCCCCCCCCCGCAATTACAAGCCCGCCATCCATCGCCCGCACCCAGCACCCAATTCTTATTAGGAGACGGCAGTTGTCACCACCAACCAGTCCCGCACAGCACAACCCTCCTTCACTGCTGAGCGCCAACTTCCTATGAATGAAACTATGCTACTTGTTGCAGTAGTACAGCCAGCAGATCACATTGCAAGAAAGTACGTTAATGCATCAGTTAGGGTTTTTATTAGATTGCCAAAAGCTGGGAAATTCAATGTTGGGGTTCCCACCCCCACCCTCCACACACCAACAGGTGTCAGGGTGTGCCATGGGTCCGTCAGGCCCAACTCCAATGGTCCAGATACGTTTTAGGACTCAGAAGTATTTACTACTCCCTTTTTACACCTGGTAGTATTGTCATCCAAATGGTAGTACTGTCATTCACTGACCCATCTCGAACCCCCCACATCTAAACCAAGTCTCAATCCCACTGGACGGCTGCAGTCACCGACTGTCTAATACTGCTGTGACCTTATTTTTAACACTTGCCATGATGCAACAGTCCTTCTAACCAGACAGTGAGCAACTCTTGTCCCCACCCCTACGGGCTGCTAGAATCTCATGGTACTGCCAGCTTTGTACATATGTACCACATATGGTAAATTTTCAGGGTGGGGGGGGGGACTTCCTAAAATCAGAAAGTGGGGGTATTTCAGTCAAAAATGGTAGTAAAATACTCCTTTATTTCCCTTATCTGTTTCCCTGCCCAACTTTCACCCCATTCCATGTGTAAACAAGCTGACATGGCACAAGATTGGAGAATGGGGTGAGAGGCCTGACGACCCCATGGCACACCCAGATGCCCATTGGTGCATGGAGGGTGGTGGGGTGGTAGGGATGGGAACCCTAACATTGAATTTCCCAGCTTTTGACAATTTAATAAAAACCCAAACTGATGCATTAACGTTTTTTCTTTGAAATGAATTTCCTTTCTTTTTGAGATAGTATAATATTATCCTTATTTTACTGTGGGAGTGCAGGGTCCGAATTCCGCAAAGTTATATGCATGCTTAGAATAAATTCAACGGACGCACATAACTGGGGCACTTTCAGGAATTTTTTCACCAAATTTTCAACATGGCCTTTTGGGTACCACACATCATGAACACCGGGACACTCATTTCGTTAATCTATGCCGAAAGTTGCTTTCTCAAAGCGATCGTGCTCTTCTGCGCAACGGTGTGAAAACATGTTTCGGTCAGGATATGAAAAATGACAGCTGTATACTGTTCATGAAGAGGTGTGAAAATATGAAAAATTCTCGAAGTTACTTGCGTGTGTAGAACCTGGGCAACGCATGCTTGTAACACGGTCATTTTTTGGAATTATTTCACCAAATTTTCAACATGGAGTTTTTAGACTTCCCCTCATGAACACTGGCACTATGATTTCATTAATCCATCCCAAAAGTTGATGTTGCACAGCGACCACGCCATTCTGCGCCACAGGTGCAAAAACACATTTCGGGCAGGATGTGAAAAGTAATAGTTGTACTGTTCATGAGGAGGTGTGAAAAAATTGCAGTGTTGAAAATCTGGAGTAAAGATATTAAAAATTTGCAAAGTTACGAACATGGTTTCAACTGTGCAATGCACACTTGTAACAGTCATTTTTGTTACTTTTTGCACCAAATTTTCAACATGGGGTTCTTGGGACCCTACCTCATAAACACTGGCACTGTTATTTCATTAATCGGTCCCGAAAGGTGATTCTGAGCAGCAACTGTGAAATCATCTTTTGGGACCAATTATCGAGATGACAATGTCAGTGTTAATGAAGTGGGGGTCTCAAGAACCTCAAGTAGAACATTTGGGGTAAAAATTCCTAAAAATAGCTGTGATATCAAGATAAGTTGAAAGCCCTATTGACAGCCATCATACGGCTTACCTTGATTCCTTCAGTTTACAGTTCACCTTTGAAGAGTGCAGATGTGTCCTGTTCCAGAGAAGATCGCAGTCGCTGACCTCCGCAAATAAGTATGTGGTAAAGGGGAGGAGGTGGGTGCGCAGAGGGAGGGTCGGGATAGGGAAGGGGGAGTGTGGGAGGCGACTAGGGACCATTTTCTTTTTCCAGGATTTAAAAAAAAAAAAAACGGTGGGGGACTGTTCTTTTTTTTTACAGGTACATTATACATTTGGGGACACTGGGAGTGGACTGCTGCCAGCGTGGGGTTTGGGCACCCAGCTGTCGGCAAAATATGGGGGGAAAAATGGAGACGCTGCTGGGGGAGCATACAGGGAACACGGAGTGGGCTCCCCAGTGTTCCACAGCAATAAATGGAGATTTTATACGCAACTGGGGACACTGGGAATGGGCTACCCAGTGTTCCACACTGTTGGGTTGGGGGGCTACTGCCGACATGGGGATTGGGTACCCCACTGTCAGCAAACCTTAGATCAAGAGGATGCACTGGTGGAGGGGGGGCTACTACCAACACGGGGATTGGACACCCCACTGTTGGCAACCTTAGATCAAGTGAGGGGGATTGGGGGGGTCTGTTTTGTTGTTCTGGGGAGATTTTTATTATTTTGGAGAAGCTGCTGTTGCAAGACTTCCCCTTTCACTCCACAAACCGATCAGCTGTTTACTGACGTGGGCTTCATGCAAGTCAAAAGACCGAAGCACCCTCTGATTGGAGTGACTTCGGCCCTCTGAAGTGCATGACCGTTCAACCCACCTAGCAGAGAGTTGCGTCAGGACCACACAGAGTGGTCATTGGTGCCGACTGCCGAGCTCATTACAAGTCCCTGGTTTTGTGTACTGCCATGGGCTCTGCAGTGACACACACACCCCAAATCCCATATTACAACAAAACAGTGGTTTTCGCATGCAGGCAACCACCGTAAAAATTGCTCAGTTTTGCAGAAGTACACAGAAAATAGTACAGTATTTCCCCAGAGGTGAGTAATAACTGTCAAAATGGTGCCTACATTAAATAATAAACTGGTGCTCACAGTGTATGTTCCACCAAGACAAGAATTTGGTACCAGGCAGATGCTTCTAGGTCCCTTCCAACTGGGTATGGTCCACTGTGGACACTGCTCAGTGTGCTGCCACATGAGCAAGACAATTGTTTATGAACACCCTCGCACAAATAAGTACAATATAGAACATGTTAATTGCGAAACAGCGGGGTAATGCATCTTTTGCAGTGCACCTGCGATCGAATCTGTATTGAAAAGACTCTCAGGCCTTTGAAGGTTTGGATACTGGAACATAGTTCATCAATAAGAAATACAGATAAACTTCACCATTAGCGGAACATTTTTGGGAAAGTGCACACAGTGGGACATCCTTACAGTTTTGGGGACCAGAGCAAGTGGCAAAACCTGTTAAGGGAGGAGACTGCAGTAAGTTTCTAGGCCTGAAATGCATTGGATATTTGAGATGGATACTTTGAATCCGGTTTTACTATAGCACTTTGACAGCGCTGTGCCCCCCGAATCCCCCCCTTTGTGGGGGATGGTCACTAGGATTCCTACTCTGAGTAGGATCTGAACCGGGTGCAAACACCCAGCGAGGCTGTCCCTGTTTACTGTGACAGACCATCACAGCGACGAGTGGGTTTTGCCCGATTTCTGTCGCTGTGATGGTCTTCACGGTGCTGGAGCTGCTGCGGTAATGGTATACCTTTGAATTCATTAAGTGGGATGAACAAAGGGAGTAATCGGAAAGCATGTTGGCAGAAAGATTGGAAAATGGAGCATATAAGTACAGTTGTCTGTGAGAGGGATTTGGGAAGGTAGGTTCCGAGTCTAGTATAGTCAAACCCATATCCTGTCTGTGTTATGCAGTTGCATGTCCTAACTGTGATAATAGCATCAAATATTGAATATTAACACAAAGAAATTATAGTACATTATACGTAATTAGGACTGTATAATCGGTGTGTGAGGGTGAGAATGTCACATGGAGTAACATGGAGAGTCCTATAAATTTTAATAAGAATTAAAAACTGTTTGTTGTAACAAAGCAGTATTAGAATGGACATTATGAGAACTGAAAAATATTTTTTATAATTTGGTAAGAGTAAAGGAGAGATAAAAAAGGATCTTTGTAAAAGGGGAAAATAGTTTACTTAAGGGAATTACTGGGAATATTTTGAATAACGTGTTCATTATAGTATATAAGGTAAATGAAATTTACAGTTAGCAAAGGCATATAGTTCCTTTTATAATGACTTGAAATCTTTGAAAAGTAGTAGTAAAGCATGTTTGAACAGAAAACCATTATAAAGAGAATAGGGGAAAAAAATCTGTTTTGCTGGTTAAATAAGTGAACTGGTGTAAGTAATCAAGGTACAGCTAAAGTGTGTTGAAAAGAGCAATCATTTTCAAAATGTACACGTAGTCTGTGAGGATAGCTGGCAGGCTCGACCTGCATAGTGGGCTGCCTAGCAACCAAATGTGCATTCTCATGCACGACACGTGACATCACATCATGTCTCATCGTGCCCCTCGCAGACCTCGGATGTCCATCCATAGGAACGCCAGTCCCTGTCCACACAAGGAAGAGTAGAGAACGTTGTTCGAGTTAACAGAAATCCTATTACTAACAGTAAAATAAGAGTGGAAGCCCATCAGAGCAGGTATTAATGTGTTTAAAAACTAATTGGCCCATTTAAATTCGTTGAAATTCTAGTGGCTAGGACACAGTCCAAAGAGAAGGAGACTGAGACTTAAGAATGGGAGGCTGAGACTTTTAACAGATTCTAGTAGGCAGTTACAAGGGAGAAAGGCTGGTTTAGCTGTTGTAAAAATAGCGTTGCACAGGGTGTAATGGTGGTAGTGTGCATCACAGGTACAGGATTTAAAATAACTTTGATAAGAAATAATGAACGTATGTGCTTAAAACGAAAACATTTATTTTTCTTCAGTTTGCAAGCATTGAAGAAGCAAGGTATGGTAAATGCTGGTTAGTTTAGGATGACACTATGAATGGCCAAAAAGATGAGCAAACTAAAGATCGATTCGATCTGTATGTATTTTTAAGTTTAGAAAGTGGCGACACACAAATGAGCTTCCTGAAGAAGCCATCATGATATGGCGAAATGTTGGAGCTAATTTTAAAATAAAATTTGCCTATTCAAAACAAGCAAAGAGCTGGTGAAAATTCGTATATACTATTTTGAATGTAGAGTGCTACCCCCACCCCAATTTCTCAAGGGCTGCAACTAATGCCTGGGGCCAGTACACAAGTGGGGGCAGAGAAAACAAAAGAATTTGGAGCACAAGGCTCCATCAGAGCACGGGGGCAGACATTTCTGCGACCCCAACCCTGACGGCCTACCAAGCAGAGGGCTAGAAAGCTCAGCAACAGGAGCCAAGGATTGTGGGAGGATGGGGCAGTTGGACCCTCCCTAATATACTGGTGGGGCTAGGGGGACCAATAGAAAGCCAGGACTGGGCAGAAGGCCTACTGAACAGCCCTGCCTGTCAAATCAAAGACTGGAGTGGGAGAAAGAAGTTTCTAAGTTCAGGAGGAGCTAGTAGCAGTTAGTGAGAGACTTGGAGGTGAGCAGACCTGCTGCTGCTTGTGAGAGCTGGAGGCATAGCCAGGCCCAGATCTTTGGAATCCTGTCCTAGGCTTATCCTTCTAAATACTGTAAGCTTTATGCTGGACTTGCATCTTTGTGACTGTGCCAGAAGGGCACCTGCAGAATGAAGCTGCTGGGAGAGACTGAGAGGTCCAGGAGCTGAGGAATCTGTGACAGAGCCCTACAGATCCATCATGCTGCTGGGGAGCCAGCTAGCCCTCATTGAGTGGGGTGAATCAGGGGCCTAGAGGGGAGTTGGGGGTTGCTTCTACGGTCTGGGTTCCTTGGGAACTGTGAAGCCACTGCTGTGTGCTGTGAGCATTAAGCCAGAAGGACTGTGCTGCTGCGAAGCTACTCTGAGAGTCTGAAATGATTTTTATCCAGGCCACTGGGGCCTACTGCTGAATAAATACAAAAAAATTCCACGCTCATCAACCCAAACAAATTTCAGGACTACTCAGGATATCCCAAAGTGCTTCATTTTGTTTGGTGCCAGGAAGAGATTCCGAAACACATCAGGACCTAGGACCTTGCACCTGGCACCAAATAAAATGAAGCACTTTAAGATATCCTGAGTAGTCTTGATATTTGTTCGGGTTGGTGATCGCGGGATTTCTTTGTATGTTTTCATTGGTTGCTATATCCCTACATCCCCATCCATGTGCAACCTCTTGCAAATTTTTTTGTTCCTACTGCCAGGGCTCCAGATAAAATTTTTTGGGATGAGTACTGTGCTTGTCATTTTGAAAGTGAAGTGAGTAAAACCAAATTCAGATGTGTACAAATGTATGGACAGAGTGGAGTGAGGAGTACATTTTTAAAAATTATGTCGTTTTTTTCTAGATAACAATTGACCAAGTGCCAACAATGCTCCAGATAATGTTGGCAGGTAGAAGTAATTTACTCACCAGTTTTAAAATATAGTGAGTAAAACAAAATTGGGATGTATACACGTGGTGTAAATCTGTAAAACCTGCTCCTTTTGAATCACCAGTTACGTTATGAAGCACTGTTCTTTGGTGTGGAGTATTTACAAATGTTGGGTGAGTACTGGTACTCAAAACATTTTTCTGAAGACTATTTCCTAAAATGAGGTTGAGTAAAACAGGCCAGTACTCCCTTATCTGGAGCCCTGCCTACTGCTGAATGCTGCCCAACTTGCAGCTGTTTGCTTGTTCGTGCCTTGTCTGAGATGCTGCATTCATGGATCACATGAGTTGATGGTGCTGCTGGCCGGGGTCTTTTGTTCTTTTCCCCCTTGGAATACAGTTACCTCTTTGGGATTACAAAGTTGGGTTTCCCAAATATTTGGAGTTTAAGTTCTTTAAACTGCGCCTTTACTATACATATTTTTTTTTTGGGGGTTAAACTGCAAGCTAGCTAAATTTCATCAGGTGTACCACAGAAAGAATTCAGGCAACATAGCTACCATGCTTGCCCCAGGACTTCAGTGCAATTCCTGGTTACCCAGAATGACTGGTTCTTGGTATTTGAAATCCTAGTTTTAGTAATGTTACCAGCTGAAGTTTACCGCACTCTATGTAGAGTAATTCATCCTTTTGTGCCCTTGATTAGGTGTGTGCTTCATTGACCATGTAGGATACGAGAGGGTGATCATGGTCCACAGTACAGTGGCTCCCACGAGTTATTGCTACAGTGAGGGAGTGCGCAAGGTGATTTGCAACTGTCTAACCCCCTTTTCTGTATTGCTCCACATTGTCAGTAGGGAGTTAATACACATGAGCAGTGAGATCCCCTCTGGGGTAGAGTGGTACAGCCCAAAGCTGTCCGCATATAACTCCGGGCACATGAGGATTCTGAAGACAGCAACTAATCAGTCACCTATGTCCAAGCAGTACCTGTGCACTCCTAGGTAAATGCCGATCTCCGTGTCACCCAGGTCAGCAAACCCTCTCTAGAACCCAACACTTTCCAACATGTAAATAACTTCACATGACAGCAACCACAAATGAATAACATATGTTATTCGAAGATCTGTCTGAAGCAGACTTGCTGACTTAACACTTCCATCATGTCCCTTGAATGTCCAGCTAGTGATCCTCTGACCTGGCTTGCTTGCTGTGGATGACACTTATATCCTAAAGATATGTTGTTACTTGGCAACAGTGAAGATAAGTGTAGAGGAAAAGTAAAGCATTAATCTGAAGCAGAGAGGAACCAACAATACTCAAACTTCGTAACCTGTTTTTCTTGGTCTGTTCAAGCCCAAGAAAATTGTCCCTGGTTAGCAGACAATTTTTGAATTTATCTTTGCTGAAATCCAGATTCCTTAGATATGTTGCGCAGCATTAAGTATGAAGGTATTTCTCTTTTCTGCATCGCTCCACATTGTCTGTGGGAAGTTGATACATATGGGTTCTAAAACGCAGTACCAGTTCCAAAACTGGGTGTGGGAGAATATTGTCCCATATATAACCAATGCAGAATAAGTAAGAGACTCCTCTGCTAACCACCACCTGTAAAAATTCTGTATCCAGAGGCTGCAGCAGTAGAGTTTTGGACATCCAATCTGTAGTGCTTAGGGAATATGCGACTGGAGGACCACTTTGTAGCTTTGCATAGTTCTAACATAGAGGCCTCTCCCCTCTCCATCTAGAATGTAGCAAGTGCCTTGCTAGAGCGGGCGCTCATCAGAGCGGATGCTTTCTTCTGCTCAACCACATATGCATGTACTAAGCAAGCTCTTGCCTACCTAGCCAAGGTGGCCTTAGAAACTTTTTGACATATCTTCGCCAGTCCAGGCAGGATGAACAAATTCTCAGACTTTCTGTGCTCCTCTGTCCAGATGATGGTCCTTTCCAGCCTAGGGAGGTAGGTAGGTAGTTACTGCATCCTAGGGGGTGGTACTACACACAGCATCTAGCCCACTTATTCTTTCTGGATGGAGATACCACAACCGGTGGCTACACTATTTCTTACTTGTTCTGGGATGAACCCCTACTAATGCAGGAGAAAGACTGAACCCAACCCCCTGAACCAGTAGAGTCACCGGGGGAGGGGTGTAAACCTGGACTCTACAACCCAGAGGTCACACAAGTAAGGCTTATAACCCATGTTGTGCGTATCACGATGGGACACAAGGTGCTGTCGGCAGGTATTCATTGTAGTTACTTAGAAACATAGACTTTGATGGCAGATAAGTGTTTGGCCCACCCAGTCTGCCCATTTCCCTACCTACTGGATAAGCTGCAGATCCTAGTTAGTTATTTATTTGGATTTTGGTAACCGGGTAAGCCCACTGAGACCAGAAGTCCCTTTTTCAGGGGCGACCCGGAATTAGTTACATAAAGAAACACTTACAGGCAATATTTACAGCAGTTACATATTACACACATATACATTGCGACAGCATACAGGGATAGGACAATCGGGCTCACAATTTGACTTCAGTCATGATTTACAGCTATTACATTAGTTTCATAGATAAACATTAGTAAACAGCATCCAGTAGTAGACATCGGGGTCACATTCAGACATCTGGTTATCTACCAGTTAGAAGTGTAGTTAGTCAGCACAGAGGATTAATGTCTTAGGCTCGTTTGAAAAGAGACAGGATGGAGGGAGGTTCAGAGCAGTTCAGCAGGCATGAGACCTAGGCTTGGGAGCCAACGGTTGCAGCCACAGAGACTAAGATTGAGTAGATAAAGTTTGAGTCCAGACTTGAATTGGTTGAGGGTGGGAGAGTTAGTCAAACTAGCTGGAAGGGAGTTCATAGGTGGGAGGCAGCAAATTTGAAGGAGCGCTTGCCTTGGTTGGAGCACATCCGAGGGATGTCCAGTAAGTGTTTCACGGATGATCGCAAGGTTCTGGTTTGTTCCTTAGGGGCGAGTAGTCCTCTAAGTTGGGGAGGACCTAGGGTATAGAGAACTTGAAGGTAAGACAAAGCGACGAGATGTAGCGGTTTATTAATGCGCAGAGTGGGCGAATTGAGTTCCCTAAGTGCCTCGCAGTGATGCCTCCTAGGAGGGAGCTTGTGGCTAACTGTGCCACTCTATTATAGAGTACGGAAAGTTTGTTGAATTCCGATTCTCAGAGGAATTGCAGTAGTGGAGCACCATATAGAATGGTGGGGAGAAGATTGCAGCTGGCAACTGTCCGTCATGCAGCCTGTAGAGGAGGCCAAGTTTTTGGTGGATGGCCCGGGTCATGGAGTCGGTGTGGGACCTGTAGGTCATCTCCTGGTCAAGATGGATCCCAAGGTATTTAAAGCTGCTCAAAGTCTCAACTCTTTTTCCTTGGTTGGTGCTGATCTGGAGAATCTGACTTCTGTCAAGGCCCAAGTGTCTAGATCCAAACAGCACGGCTTTGGTTTTATCTTCGTTGAGTATAAGGGAATTAGCAGAGAACCATGCCTCAAGCATTGAGAGACTGTCCTGCAGTTTTGTGGAGATGACACTAGGTTGGGGTCACTGCAATATAGGACAGTGGCATCCGCATACAAAATAAGGCTTACTGAGGGAGCAGGTTCCTGTATCCTTGAGGAAAGAGCGAGAAAAGCAGGGGCCCAGGATTGAGCCCTGAGGCATCCCAGTAGTGACAGGTCTGAGTCCCGATTGCGTGCCCTTCCGGGGGACCTTTAGGGAATGGTCACTCAGATAGCCTACGAACCAGGAAAGTGAGTGGTGATCCAGTCCTAGGAGCCGGAGTTTGGTGAGTAGGAGATCATGCTTGACCAAGTCAAATGCCTTGGATAGGTCAGTGAAGAGGGCGCCCATTGGGGAGCCCTGGTCCATGGAGGCAAGGATGTCCAACGTTAGCCGTATGAGAGCAGTGTTGGTGCCATGTCCCTTTCTAAAGCCATGTTGCACGTCAACCATGAGTAAGTGTTGCTCAAGGTAGACCTGTAGCTGGGTAGAGAAGTCTTTCCTGGATCTTCCTAATAACCAACAGCCTACTTCTTTTACTAATAGTTACTTATAAAATGGCTATGGAATATCATGCAGTCTGATTTGGCTGACCACATGTTGAATACCCCCTGTTTTTATTTTGCACAAACTCATTATGCCATTTTATAAGTGCAGTAACATTTGTGGTGTATGTGGTATTTGCAGAAGTTATGCACTTCTCTAGTGATTTCACAGCACCCTGCTGCATCTTGTACCAAAATAAACACTCGCGGTGTGCATTTATTAAACACGTCTGCACTCACAATCGTGTTTTCGCTTACTTGGTCACAGTCCCTGGTGACTGTGTGTGGTGCTCATGATTTCTCTGCCTTGCTCATTTCATGGAGCTTATTTTCTGCCTTTCATTAAGCAAAAAATTCATAGTACTCAGTTGTTCAGCAACAAGGCAATTTTTTGAGCACCTTCCAACAATAAGATTTGATGCGTGTCTCGTTGTGCCTGGTTGTCCCACGGTTTGAAAGCATTTGTCCCCACGTTTGGGTGATGAAAGGTTAAGAGGTATACTTCTGTGACTGACCACACAAAACGTTTTGTTTGTGCATAACTTTAATTGTTGGACAACATCAATAGGTTTATTTTTTTACTACTACTTGCTAGGTTTTGGCACTCTTGAAATAATTAGCAAAGTTTAAAAAAGTGACATTTTGTTTTGCTGTGTGCTTGTTGTTTTTTTAACACTCAAGAAGAAATTTGCAAAGTAAAAAAAAAAATCAGTGCATTGCTTTGATTTTGGCAGTGTGCTTGATGAATTTCAGCATTGTTTTAGATTTCACACAGTGTGCTTTGTGCATATGTGTTCATCAAATTTTCAAAAGTAGCACAGTGGTTTTGCAAAGGAATTCACAAAACTGTGTGCTTTTTTTTTTTTAAAAAGAGGGTACACTATGCTTAGGAAGGATAGAAAGCAGGGCAAAGGGGATTAGGAGTAGCTATGTTCATTAGAGATGGCATAAAAATTACTAGGGTATAAGAGGCAGAGGGAAACGTGGAGGCCTTATGGGTCACCTTACGAACCCCGTCAGGAGGTAAGGTCAAGCTGGGTGTATTATATAGGCCCCCCGGGATGGTGATGTTCTGGGGATGGTTTGCTGGACAACATTATTGCCCAGTGCGGACTTAAAGGGGAGGGAGTGGTGTGGATGGGGGACCTTAATATGCCAGGTATAAACTGGGGAACCATGTCCTCCAAGGTGGCCAAGAAGCTGAGGCTGCTGGACGGCTTCCAGGATATGTTCTTAACACAGCACTTGATGGAGCCCACGAGGGAGGGGCATGTTCTGGATGTGGTCCTGGCAGATGGGGATCTGGTAAGGGACCTGGTTGTAGAGGATCCCTGACTGGGAGCGACCATGATACTGTCTGGTTTCAAATAAGTAATGGGGTGGGGGGCGGAGATTAGGACACTGGCCGTGAACTTCAGGGGGCAGACTTTACGGCAGGGTTTTAAATAATTGATTAGCAGTTTTTTCTTTGTACAATACTAATGGTTTAGAAAGTATTTATATAGGTTTTCTAGAAGTGTTATGTTTGTTAAACACAGTGAGGTAGGTGCTATGCATTTTCACAATGTTTTAGCACTTTTATGAGCAAAACGATAATCAATTTTTAGAGTTAAATAAAATCCTGTGTGGGCACGGAAAATATTGTCAAGGATCACTTGAAGGGGATTACGGCAATGACAGATGTGGAAAAGAGATGGGAGGTCATAAAACGGGGACTTCATGAGGTAGTCAGGACCTGCGCTAAGGTGTTGCGTAAGGGAGCAAGGTCACATAAACCGTGCTGGTGGTCCAGTGAAGTTCAGGTAGCAGACAGAGAAAGGAAGGCTGCCTACAAAAGATACAAAACAATGAGAGGGGATAGGGAAATGGAAATGTACCATTTTGCATTTAGAAGGGTCACCCGGATGGTGCGGGGGGCAAAGTCCAGTAAAGAGCAGTGGCTGGCACAGGAGATATGGGGAGGGGAAACGGGATTCTTCTATTACATTGGGAAGTGGAGAAAAACTAAGGGCTAGCTCGGCAGATTGAGATCAGAAGATGGGTGGGTGGAAGAGGCGAGGGATCAGGCGGAGGTATTAAATGAGTACTTCGCCTCGGTGTTCACTAGGGAGGGGGATGGGATATTTACAAAGCAAGGCACGATGGGGATTGAAGCGGTAGTGTGTGGGATCAAGGGAGAAGTAGAAATGGAGTATAAGGGAGGGAGAGGCACCCCAGAGGTGTCACATCAGGTTAAGGATAAAAATGTCAGTAAGGTGGGGGGGATGGATGATGCTATCTCAACCGAACAGGTGTGGCAAGCCCTAAAGAAGGAGAACTCTCCTGGGCCAGATGGCATTCATCTGAGAGTACTATGGGAATTGGCGGACATACTGGCCGCACCCCTGGTGGAGCTCTTCAACAGGTCGCTTGAGACAGGGAGGGTACCTAGGGATTGGTGAGAGGCATATGTGATGCCAATCCATAAAGTGGGGACAAGGGAAGCACCAGGTAACTATAGATGCATCAGTTTGACCTCTGTGGTGGGAAAATTAATGGAGAGTATACTGAAGGAATGATTGGGGGTGTTCTTGGAGGAGGTGGGAGGACTGGATAGTCGGCAACATGGGTTTGTGAGAGGTAGATTGCGTCAAACCAACCTTGTGGAGTTCTATGGATGGGTAACATCGAAATTGGATGGGGAAAGCCTATGGATATACTATTCTTAGACTTAACATAATAAAAGCCAGCAGAATAGGCCTGTTGGTCTTTCGTGTCTGCTCAGTATCCAGCCCCTAATGGGCGACTTCAGCAAGGCATTTGACTCGGTCCCCCACAATGGTCTGGTGGAGAAACTGACGGGGATAGGTGTAGGCCCATTGATGGTTAGATGGATAAGAAACTGGCTAGATGGATGCACACAGAGAGTAGTGGTCGGTGGGGAGCTCTCGAACCCTAGAGGGGTAGGTAGTGGGGTACCATAGGGCTCGGTCCTTGGTCTGATTCCTGTTTAATGCATACATATCTGACATCAGGGTGGGTATAGGGTGTGAAATGAGTCTCTTCGCGGACTACTCCACTTTGGGAGCAGTAGTAAAGGGGGAAGAGGGGAGGATGGCCCTGCAAGGGGACCTGGGCACCCTGGAAAGGTGGACTCACACCTGGAAATTAAATTTCAATACCACCAAGTGCAAGGTGCTACATCTTGCGTGGAGCAACCCTAAACACGGGTACACCTTGGGAGGGGAGGAGCTAGAAGCCTCAACAGGGGAAAAAGACCTAGGGGTCATGGTGGATGCATGTATGAATAACTCTGAGCAGTGCAGGAGAGCGACTAGCAAAGCAAACAGGATGTTGGGATGCAGGGGGATCACCTCTAGGAGCAGGGAAGTGATACTGCCACTGTACAGTGGACTGGTTAGACCACACCTTGAGTACTGTGTACAGTACTGGAGACCACACTTGAAGCGTGACATACAGGTCCTGGAGAGGGTATAGAGGAGGGCTACCAAGATGATGAGGACTTGAGGAGGTTGGCCTGTTTTCATTGGATGAGAGGAGAGATGGGGGACATGATTGAGGTCTTCAGGTACCTCAAGGGAATAAATCTGGTAAACACTGAGGGAATCTTTAAACTAAAGGAGGTAGGTATCACCAGAGGACATGGTTTGAAGTAGGAAGGTGGAAGGACGAGGGAGGGAAAGAGGAGGAGGTTTTTCACTGAGAGGGTAGTGGATCCTTGGAATGTGCTGCCTGGAGAGCTGGTTCAGATTTCCATGGTGGAGGGCTTCAAAAGAGGGTGGGACAGATACTGAAAGGGGGTGTATCAGATGAGGACCAGGCCCAGAGGGTGGGGAAGGGATGACAGGGGTTTCTGTGGTACACGAGAGGGCAGTTCCCAACATGGAATCTGAGCTCGAGCACACTCGATAGACCATAAGGCCTAATCTGCTGGCAATTAGTATGTTAGTATGAGCAACTCTGGTGGTGTTGGACCATCCTCTCATGACTGCATAAGTGCATAACTGCATTTAATGTTAAGTAATTTTGATGTTTTTCCTGTTCAGTTTTGTTCGTATCTAACTTTAACTTGGAAAAACTATTGTATTTTCTTCAGCTGCTGTTTACATTGGTTCAGGCATTCATGCATTTTTCAAACTTTAATAATGAACAAAGATTGTGTTCTCCAGCTGCAAAAAGGCCATATTATCAGATAAGCTCTAAAACTAATGTATGTTTCTGTAACTTTCTATTTTTTTGTGTTATTCAAGAAAAATGTAAAAAAAAAAAAAAAAAAAAACATTCAAATGAGGGAAATCACAAATTCAGCAATGTGTAACTAAAATGCTACCAAACTGGTATGTCTAAAATGTTGTAGAAAATTAACCCCTAGTACTGAGATGGTACGTGCCAGTTTTAACTGGCTTGGGGATAAGATGTTCGCATTATTAGCTGTCCGAAATCAGGGTTTTGGCATAGACACTAAGGCCCTGTACATACTGGGGAACTTAAAATGGTTTAAGTGCCTTAACAGACTACAAGCCCCTTAAAATGTTTTAACAGAAACATTTTTAAACCCTGCTAGATACGTAGACTTAAAACCATTATAATTAATGGGCTTCCCTTTTTTTCCATTGGGAAACCATGGTGTAATTTGCCGTTATAAAGGAGCATTTATAACAGCAAACACGCGCACAGTTTTCACCGCACTTCGCATGCTCTAACTCCTCGCTCACTGTATCCTTCCCAAACCGGAAACCCTACTGCAAACACCATGGAGAGAGAAAGACTGCCACGGACAATCGGTAGTAAGTACATTTTTTTTTTTAATTACTTCGGATGTTCCACTCGACTACTGGATGGACCCCATATAACAATATTTAAAATAAAGTGAAAGTGGACCTCTCATGCTGACGTAATCTGACTGTGCCGACGCAGCATTTTTTTTTTTTTTTGGTAATATAAATTGTTGAGGCGAAAAAGTGAAGCCCAACAATTATATAAAATAAAATAAAATATGGGTCTCTGTGTGTAAACTTGAATTTACACACACCCTTGTGGTTTATGTAGCATCAGACCCCTCGGGTGTGTGTAAATTCTCGTTACACACCGAGACCCATACTTTATCCAATATTTTAAAAATGTTTTAGAGCTAGCATGGTTTTACTCACAGATCTGGACAGGAGTAAAAACGTTTTAGGCCGTAATGGTTTAACTAAAACAGTTCCAGCTGCAATGTGTACAAGCAAGCACAGTTCTGTGTTCTGGACTTAACACAAAATAGTTACAAGGAGAACAGGTTTAACGCTAGCAGTGTGGACACACTAAACTGTTATCAAAAATGGATACTGAGTGGTGTGGATGCACTGAAATGGTTTAGCTAAATTGGTTTTAAAAACGGTTTTCAAAAACAGTTCTGTAGTGTGTACAGGGCCTAATTCAACCCTAACACACTGGTGCTAGTGCACCAGTATAATATAAGACAGAGAGAGAGAGAGAGAGAGAGAGAGCTAGATAGTTGGATGGATGGCTGTCCGGGCAGCCATCCTGACCAGACAGATGGATGTCACAGTATCGGTGTTAAACAATATACTGCAGTATTGCAAGTCATGATATTGATACCATAGTCTATTTCAGATACAATGATAACCATGGATCTTACTTTGAGAGGGTTTCTGCAGTAGGTCTTCACATATAGGACTGCGTCCCCTGGTGTCAGAACCGCACGGCAGACTTCTAGCTAGCAATACATAGCAGGGGACGGTCCCCACGCCTGCCCTCCAGTTCTTTTCTGCAGTCGATCTGAATTCGTCGGCCCTTGCAGTGAACTCTGCTTCAGTCGACCGCCATTTTCCATAAGTATTTCTTAAGCTTTCTGTCCCTTTTTTTTTTTTTTTTAAATGTGTTGCATGTCTTCATGCAGAATTAAAAAGTGCTCACAGTGCGGTGCTCAGATCCTGCACAGGGACGGTTATGCCTGCTGCATCATCTGCCTGGGCTCTAAACACCGGGTGGCAGATTGTGAGATCTGCCAGTCCTATAACTAGGCCATGCGCGTCTGGCGCCAGAAGGCCCTCGATGGCCATCTTCTAAAACAGTGCCTTGCATCGATGGAAAAGGAGCTGTGGGAACATACCTCTTCACCCACCTCTGAGAAAAAGAAAAAAGAGTAGAAGCATCGGGAAAAGCAATGGTCTCCCTCTACCCAGCATCGCCAGACAGCCGACGTCACTTCAGGTAGGGCCTCTACATCGGTGAGTACTCCTCCTCCTATGTCTCCATCTGCTCCGGCAGATCGGTTGCCTCTCCCCCTCCTGCCTCGGTCTGTGGGCAGCAAGGGGGTTCCTCTCTGGAGGATTTGCCTTCGAAGCCTGCAGACAGCTCGGCTGATAAGTCTGCCTCCAGCTCCGCTGCTGAGTGCACAGCCTCGGTTGATAAGCTGGACCCCAGCTCCTCTGTTCTCCGCTGGACTGCAACAGATAAGTTGGACTTCGGCTCCTCTGACGCCCACCCGGTCAAAACTGATCAGTTGATTGCTGCCTTACCCAGCGACCAGTCGGCTGAAGCTATCCCGTCGGATCACTCTTTAGTTCCCAATGTTGCACAGAGCCAGCTTCCAGGCTCCCCTGTGTCCCATGAGGGTTCTCCCTCCCAGGCCCTACTGACACAGCCCGACTACTCCTTTTCCTCAGACCCCCGGGACTCAAGTTATACTGTCCAGGAGACTTCTCCTGCGTCGGGTCTTCCAGCCGAGATTCCAGTTTCCAGCAGATCTGTCGCCGGGGGTGTCTGTTCCATTACCACCCTCGCCATTCTCAGATCAGACGTCTGGCATCATTCGACCCCCAACACTGGGTCAGGCTCCAGTCCACGTTCCCACTGACTTGGGAATGGACTCATGATTTTCACTTAGATGCCGGAGTCCCATCCTGGCCCGTTGGGGATCTCTACCGAGATCCCAGGCCTGCCGACTGATCCTTATGCTTCCAGTAGTCCCTTGGCCCTGCTGCCTTCTGGGCCTTGGGCCCCTCTGGCAACTACCCTGACTACCTGCCATCACAGTTCCCATTTTACCCAACACCTGGAGGGCCGTCGCCGGGTTACCTGTCACAGGTACCGACGCCAGGGTACTCTATGCCAGGCCACATGTATCAGAAGTACCATCCTTATCCCTACAAGTACCAGACTCCTGGTTACCCCCACTCTACCACAGTCGTGGGCTACCAGCCTCCACCACCATCTCCTCCTCTGCCGGAACCGCAAGCGACAATTTCGGCCTGGTGGAAAGATGCCAAATCCCAGCTTCTGCTGGAGCTGGGACAGTCCCATCTGGTCGTGACGGCCACCCTGAGCCACAGAGCAGTGACAAGGAGCCCATCCCCAGTTGACCAGCGGTCGTCGGACAGGGACTCTGGCAGATGCCCAATGGGGGTATTTTCTGGAGCTAAGGGCATGGAGGCAGTACCCAACATGACCTCTTTACCTAGCAGACTGGAGTCTTCCGATTCGAATTCTGACTCAGACTCAGTCAGTCATTCAGAGCCTCATTCCCCTATAGAGCTGCAACCGAAGGAGTCTCACATGTCTCCTCCAGAGGACCCATCCTTTGTGGAACTCTTCACAAGCAGGCCTGCAGCTGGGCATCTCAGGAAATGGACCCCAAAAGGAAGAGGCTCACGGAGCACCTAGACCGAACCAATGTGGACCCCCTCCCCATTCCACCATGGACGGGGCCGCATGGGGACTTAACATCTACTATATGGCAACAATCATCCTCCATACGTGCAGTCTCAAAGAAGGCCCACATGACTTATCATCCCGGCCCCCACCAGAAGGGGCAGGCCATCTTACAAACCAGCCTAAAGCAGCCCATGATAGGTTAGCTCAGCCGAAGCATCTGAGTGCCTCCCAACCGGACAGAGTCTAAACAGATGGACCAGTACGGCCGCAAGGTCTATGCTTCCTCCACCTGCGCCATTTAGTCTCTAACTTTGTGGCCCACATCGTGTCCTTCCAGAAGTCTGCTTTATCCAACTTGGGAAAGGAACTCCAAGCTATTCTGGATGAAGATCTCAGAAATAGTCTTCCTGCCACCATGCATTGCAAGCCTCCTATGATTCTGTTGATACGGTGGCCTGATGCACTGCTTTGGCCATTTGTTTGAGGCGTCTGGCTTGGCTCCGGCTTATGGGATTGGCACAAGACGTCCAAACCACTCTTCTGGATGTCCTCTTCAAGGGTTCCATTCTATTTGGAGGAGACATGAGTGACATCATAACTGAGCTATAAGACGGCAGCAGGTCACTCAAGGACATTCGCTCCATGTATCGCTGGGGCCAAAAAGCCAAGCAGCCTTTTGTCACCTCCAGAAGAGGTGGAATAAACGGAACCAGGGCAGACGACAGGGCAAGTGCTGTACCACTGGTTCTGGAGCCCAGCCTCCCCAAGCAAAGGTCCAGAAGGCTGCTGGAGGTGGTGAAGAGGCCCTCCCCTCTGCATCCTGACTCGAGGGGATCCCCTCCTCCGGTGTTTCAAGAGGAACAAGTGGGGGGAAGATTCACCCTCCACCTAGATGGGTGGAAGGTGATAACCGCAGACACTTGGGTACTTCAGCTCTTTGCAAGAGGGCAGTCAGATCAAGTTTCTGGACAGACTCCCAGCCAGTGCTCCGGGGCAGGTCTCACTACCCATTAGGCCACCAAAGCCTCATTCAGCAAGAAATCCAGGCTCTTGAAGGAGGCAGTATAGCGCAGATGGTTAAGGCTCTGAGCTGCACATCTGGACACCTGGGTTTGAATCCCACAGCTGCCTAGGTGCACACTGTGTGATCCTGAGAAAGTCACTTAACTTTCTTTGCTCCCAGGTCGCATCTGGAAACGAGCTTCAGCTTAGTGTCCTACTCCTGGTTAAACAATGTTCTCTTCCCTTCCCTATTGGAAAAGTCAGCTATAGAGCAGGTTCTTCCAGGGCAGATAGGGAGGGGATATTACTCCAACTTCTTCCTAGTGCCCAAAAAAGCCGGGAAATCTGAGACCCATTCTAGATCTCAGCCTGCTCAACCTCTCTGTGGAATACAAGAGGTTCCGCATGTTAACTCTCCAGAGACTTTTACCCCTTGCTTCAGCAGAACCAATGGTTGTACTCGCTGGGCATATGAACATATGAAATTTGCCAGCAGAAAGACCTAGAGGTCTATCAAGTCTGCTCGAATGTGCAGCTAGCACCCCTTATTCTGCAGCTGCCCTTCCCTTCCACCCTTCCCTTCCCCCTTGTCCTGTCCCATCCCATCCCCTTTTGAAGTATTCCACTGTTCTACTGGATACCACTCCTACAGGTAATGCATTGCACCCAGCTACCACCCTCTCTGTAAGAAAAGCATCTCCTCATCTCCCTCCTGAACCATCCTCCCTCCAGTCTTAAATGGCCCCTGGTGTCCCTCCCCTCCCTTACTTTGAACAGCCCCTCTGTACCTGTCTTGTTTATTCCTTTCATGTACTTAAAGATTTCAATCATGTTCCCCGGTCCCTTCTCTCCTCCAGCGAGTACATGTTCAACTCCCTCATTCTCCTCTCGTATGATAAGTCCCCCAGCCCCTTGATCATCTTTGTCACCCTGCGCTGCACCCCCTCCAGTAACTTAATGTCCCTCTTCAGATATGGGCGCCAGTACTGCACGCAGTACTCCAGGTGCAGTCTAACTAATGACCTATACAGTGGCAGAATCACCTCCTCCTCCTCAGGATATACCCTTGCAATGCAACCCAGCATTTTGTTGGCCTTTGTGCTGCCTTCCTACATTGTGCGAGTTGTTCATTGACCCTGTAATGAGCACCCCAGATCCTTCTCCTCCTCTGTCTGGGATAGCTGCACTCCCCCAACTGGTAACTCCTCCTTGGGTTCTTCACCACAAAATGCAGCATCTTGCACTTTTTGGCATTAAACCCCAGTTACCAGGTGTCTGACCAGGTTTTAAGCTTTGCCAGATCATCCTGTAACCCCTGCCACCCCCCTAGGTCATCCACCACCACTCCCATCTTGGTATCATCAGCAAACAGACTGATCTTGCTCTTGATGTCCAATGATATATCTGCAATGAATATCCCAAACAACACTGGTCCCAACACCGAGCCCTGTGGAACACTGGTCGTCACTACCCTTGGGTGTGAGAGCTCCCCACCCACCACCCTCTGTTGCCTTCCCTGAAGCCAGTTCCCTACCCACCTCACTAGCTTTGCACCCACCCCGTGCCTTCTGACTTACTTCCCAGCCTCCTATGTGGCACAGAGTCGAATGCCTTACTGAAGTCCAGGTACAGGACATCCACTGCATGGCCCCTGTCCAGTTGCCTAGTTACCCACTCATAGAACTCCACCAGATTGGTTTGGCAAGATCTGCCACGTATAAAGCCATGTTGTCTGCTGCCCTGTAGTCCTTGGCCTCTAAGAGGGCAACCAGCCTCTCCTTCAGGATAGTCTCCATCAGCTTTTCCACGATGGATGTGAGGCTCACTGGTCTGTAGTTCCTCGGTTCATCCTTGGGGCCACTCTTTTGGAAGGGCATCACATGTGCCATTCCCCAATCCTGAGGTACACTCTGAGTGTAGTGAGGCATTAAATAGGTCTGCCAAAGGTCCCGCAAGGACCTCTGCCAGCTCCTTCAGTACCCTGGGGTGGCTGCCATCTGGGCCTGGCACCTTGTCGTCCACCCTCAGTGCCTTCAAACCCTCCCTAACTCTGCCCTCTATGAATTCCCCATCTGTCACCCCTTCCCCCCTGTGTCTTCCATTCCTCCCCCTTTGGGTATTGCCCCCTCTTCTCCTTAGTAAATACTGAGCAGAAGTAATCATTTAGCACTTCTGCCTTATCGCACCCTGCTTCCATCCAACCCCCCTCCTTCCTAATCCTTACAGCTCCTTTTCTCGCTGATATACCTAAAGAAGTCCTTCTCCCCCTCCTTAATGCTTTGTGCCAGCCTGAGCTGTATAGATGCCTTGGCTCCCCTTACTGGCCGTGTTACCTCCTTTGATTCTGCCAGGTACTCCTCCCTTTCCTCCCCCTTCCCAGTTTTCTTGTACCTCCTAAAGGTAGCCCTTTTGCTCCTTACCTTCTCCATGACCTCCTTGCTCAACCAGCTCTGTTTCTTAGCCCAAGCCTTCTTGCTCTGGGCCTTGCAGCAGGTTTTGGTTGCCTCCAATTTCCCCAACTTTATGAGCTCCCACCTCTGGTTAGTGCCCATACTAGGTGGAATTCTGGACAGGTACCCTTTTACCACTTCCCCCCATCCTTCCAAAGCTGGCCCTCCTGAAGTCCAGCACTCTTGTGCCAGATTTCACTCCTTCCTTGCCCATATCCAGTGTGAGCCATGCTGAGTGGTGGTCACTCCCCTGACAGCAGTTCTTCCACCGTAAGTTTTCACACACACACATGCAGGATGCCTACCTGCACATTCCTATCCTCCCGGCCCTTTGCCATTTCCTGAGGTTCACCTTTCAGGAGAACCATTATTGGTTCAAGGCCCTCCCCTTTGGCCTCTCCTCGGCACCGCAGGTGTTTACCAAGTGCCTGGCAGTAGTAGCTGCGGCCTTCCACCACAAGGGGATTCACGTGTTCCCTTACCTGGAGTATTGGCTGTTGTCTGCACTGTCTCAGGACAGGCCGATGTATTTTTTTTCCACCACCCTGGACCTCTTTTCCAGACTTGACATCAATGTGAATTATCCCCCAAGTCTCAACTCTCACCCTCTCAATGCCTTCAGTTCATTGGAGTGGTGCTGGATATGGTCCAGGACAGGGCCTTTCTACCTATGGACAGGGTGGAAACTGATTCTGCAAGCTGCGTTGGTGTCCAGCCCCTGCTGGATGACAGTGCACTCTTTCCTCTGTCTGTTGGGTCTCATGACGGCTGCTATACCCACAGTTCCACTGGCCAGACTGCATATGAGGGTGACCCAGTGGACCCTCAGGGTCCAATGGGACCAGTGATCGGACAACATGGACCACAGGGTCTTAGTCTCCAGCAGCATGAAGAGGGATCTCTTCTGGTGGCAAGAACTATCCAACCTCTCCTGGGGGATTCCCTTTCATCTCCCATCCCCTTCTGTGACCCACACGATTGATGCCTCTGGTCAAGTTTGGGGAGCCCATCTGAGAGACCATCGGACTCAGTGGAGATGGTCTCCGCAAGAGGAGTATCTACATATAAACATTTTGGAGATGAGAGCTGTGGTCTACGCTCTCCAAGCTTTCCAGTCGCTATTACTGCCAGGAACACTCTTAACCCAGACCAGCCACATGACCATGATCTGGTACATCAACAAACAGAGAGGCACCCAATTGTACCCCCTTTGCAGGGAGGTGATGCGGCTTTGGTACTGGGCAGTCCAGCATGGCTCGTTTCTGATAGCAGTCCATGTTCTGGGAGTTCAGTGTTCTGGCAGACAGTCTCCACTGCACTGTCTCATGGGCTCACGAGTGGGAGCTAAAGCGGGATGTAGTGGAAGATCTTTTTGATCAGTGGGGTCAACTATAGATGGACCTCTTCGCCCCTCTATCCACCGCAAAACTACCCAGCTTTTGCTTGCTTGTTCTGGGGCATGGTGTTTTTTGGCACAACGCGCTGTCTCTCTATCCTGGAGAAGGAGATTTCTGTATGCTTTCCTTACCTTTCCAGTTCTTCAGGAGGTTCTGTTAAAGCTTCAGGCAGAGAGTGCTCACATGATTCTTATAGCTTCTCTCTGGCCTCAACAGATTTGGTTCCTTCTGCTGCAGCAGCTGGCATTGGAACTCCTGGTACCACTTCCTCTCTCCCATGACCTTCTGTCTCAGGAGCAGGGCAGCCTGGTGCATTCGAGCCTCAGGTCTCTCCAACTGCATGTGTGGCACCTTTGGACATAGCAGTCTCACGTTTTGGCATGTCTTCTCGAGTCGCCCAGGTCCTAGTAGAGGCTAAGATACCCTTCACTGGATCCACGTAGGCTATGAAGTGGAAAAGATTCTCTGTCTGGGTCATGGTCAAGGGCTTGGACCCATTCTCTTGCTTGGCACCCCAGGTCCTTGAGTACCTCTTGCACTTGTCTGATTCGGGCCTCATTAGGCTTTTCTCTGTCCACTTCACTGCTTTTTCCGCCTACCACCTTCCGGTGGAGGGCAAAACCCTTGCACAGTTGGAGGTCTCTAAAGCATTTCTTCCAGGGATTCTCCACCTTAAGCCTCCAGTCCTTATTCCGGTTCCCCCGGGACATAAATGTTATTTTAGAGAAACTTACTTTGCCCCCTTTTGAGTCGGCAGCAAGGTGCAACATGTGCCATTTGTTTTGGAAAACACTTTTTAGTTATCACTTCAGCTTGAAGAATTTCAAAGCTTCAGGCCCTCATTTGCAGGGAGCCTTATTTGATTTTCTACAGAGACTGAGTGGCTCTGTGGACTAACCCTTTTTCTTCCGAAAGTAGTCTTGGAATTTACTTTGGACCAAGATGTTCAGCTGCTGGTTTATTACCCAGCATATTCCAGTGGGGGGGCATACCTCTTGCACATGCTGGACATGCACAGGATTTTGAGTTACTGTATCTCTTGGACCAAGGAGGTGCGTAAATTTGATCAGTTGTTTGTGGCTTTTGCACCCAGATGCCAGGGTACGTCCATTTTGAAACAGGGTTTGTCCAAATGGTTGGCTAATAGCATCTCGTACATTTATCAAAAGTACGAGAAGCCCCTTCCGGGGGAAGTGAAAGACGAATCACCCCTTGGTATGGCTGCTTCGACAACCTTCTTGCGGAATGTGTCTGCTGTGGATATTTGTGCTGTGGCCACTTGGTCTTCCATCCGTACTTTCACCAAGCATTATCTGGATGTTGTCGCGCTGTCCTGCAAGGCTTCTTGTCCTAATCAACTTTATAATTGGCAGACGTTTCCTCCTCCTGGAACTAAGTCTCAGACTTCTTTTTCGTGACTGCTAGGCATTCAGTCCTATGTGTGAAGATCTACTGCAGGAACCCTCTTGAAGTAAGATATTAGTTACGTAAGAACTTACCATAACAGTAGATCTTCAAGAGAGGTTCCTGCAGTAGGTCACATTTTCCCTCCCATCTTCCCCCAGCTCCTGTTTTTTCTGTCCTTTCCTAGGGCTTTGTTTTTCCGTAGCTTCTGGCTCAAGGAGTTTTTTCTCCTTTCTCTCGTTTTCCTCTTTCGGGGTCTTCCGGTGTGGCGACTGCCCCCTATATACTGTCATGCCGACATCCCATCATGTGATGCCTGGGGTGGTCCCCAGCTATGTATTGCTAGCTAGAAGTTTGCTGTGCGGTCCTGATGCCAGGGGGCGCAGTCCTATATGTGAAGACCAACTGCAGGAACCTCTGTTGATCTGCTGTTATGGTAAGTTCTTACGTAACTGTAATTTCATGGTATACCTCAGTTTTCAGGTGTTTCAACTAATATTTTTTGGGAGTTTTTAACAACAACTGGCCCTTTTGCCCTAACTCCCCCTGACACAAGAGTTAGAGGAGACACTGTTTTGCATGAGAAGGCCACTTTCTGTAATACTGTGGTATTGTTAAAGAACAGCTGACACGTTTTGGGGATTCAGGCAGGCAGCTTATTCCATAGAGTTGCCTGCCCAGTAAGCTAATTGAGCTGCATTTATCATTTTTTTAAGTAGTGTAAACATATTCATTTTAATTTACTATGCCCGGCTTGTAACTCCTGTGAACAAGCTGATCGGTTGCCAGTCTTGGCTGCAGCCCACCTGAGAAACAGCACTTTTGATGACGTGAGGTTGGGATGAGGGCTGCAGTTGCTCTGTGTAGTTCCCATGTAGGTACTAATGGGATCGGGGGAGGGGGGCTTTCTAAATGTACTACGATTAATTTATCTTTGCTAGCCCCACACATGTAGAACTGCCAGCAAAGATAATCGTAGTACATTTAGACAGCCCCCTCCTCCAATCCTATCAGTAACTGCATGGAGGCTACACAGAGCACCTGCAGACCTGTTACCAACCTCACATCATCAAAAGTGCTGTTTTTCAGGGTGGGGCTGCAGCACTCTGCGATCGTCCTTCATGTTCGCGGGAGTTACGAGTCTTGCATAATAAGTGAAAATTAATACAATTACACTAATTAAAAAAAATTTCAAATGCAGTTCACTTAGCTTAGTGGACAGGCACCTCCATGGAACGAGTTGCCTGCTGGATCTCGTCAGCTACTCTTTAATAACCATGTGGTTATCATACCATCAAAATTGGATACTGTGATCTCCCCAATAGATAGATATAGGTTCTGGGTAAATTCCCATTTGTGGGTTCTGTTTATCTGCAGAACCACAAGATGCTACGACATACACAATAAGGCATGCCATGCCAGGGTGGGTGATTATAGGTCCATAATGAAACGCCACTCGAAGGTGTTTAAAGGCAGCCTGACAACACTCAGAGAGGTGTGATTGACCACAGTCACACATCCCTGATGTGCCTTATCACACTTATAAAATGGGTCCTACATAATACATTTTAAAAAAGAAATAACCATAACTTCAGAGGGAAAAAAATGAGTGTTTTTTTTTCATCTTCTTTGAAAAGTAGTCCCCTTGTTGCCTGTGTTTACACTCTCTCCCCCCCCCCATTACGTTTCTCTCATGCCACCTCTCTTGCTGTCGTGCTCTGCGATATGAAGAACATAAGTGCCATGAACTCGCTGCTCATAACTCTGTGGAGCATCATCAACATGCCGCTTTCAAGGTAGGAACTGCGGCAGGACACAAATACCAAAGGAACATTTTTTTGGGAGGGGGTTAATGTGTACTGGTTGTGTGATCTTTGCTACTAAGAGTGACATTTGCGTTCTCATGGGAGGGGTGTATGAAGTTTTAGTTCACTGTGAGTTTCTCTACTTGGCTAGAACTACAGCCCATGTGATTACTGGCTAATAATTACATGCTAGGGTTGGAGTCCTTCTCGGTCAATCACAGCTTTACATTTTTTTTTACCCATTTTATAAAGCCTTATTTACATGAAAAATAAACTACAGTAAGAGTGTATCTGTTTTCGTTTACCGAGTATGCTATCAGGAAACAAGTTCCTTTTTACAGAAGCAACTTAGAGGATATAGCACAGGAAAACAGACACCCTATCATAATCACACATCCTGTTTAAAAAAAAAAAGTCAAAGCATGTAAATTTGTAATATTTAGTCAACTACTTTTCAAACCTGAATGTAAAAGTCCAAAAGGTTTGTATCTGTCCGAGGTGCAAGGGAATTCAGTTCTGGACCTGTGGTGCCTAATATCCAACTAAACCATCTGAGTTTTCGTGTCTGAAATGCAGAGTAGATTTTTAAAAACAGAGAGCAAATTCTTGGCTACACCGGAAGGAGAACCAGTTTTTGGTGTTTTGTATATTGTATGCATTTTTTTGAAAGTGGACAAAGTATCTTGCCCTGATGGGTTGCATCCTAGGGCACTAAGGGTGGGGTGGGGCAGACACTGACCGTCTCCTTTGGCAAATCTGTTTCATTGCTCCCTGGAGAGAAAGGTGGTTCCAGAAGCTAACGTGATACCACTTCAGAAGAGTGGGGACAGGGATAATCTGGGAAATAAAAGATGAGTCACTCTAACGTCAGTTGTAGCATGGGTATGTAAAAGGGAGAGCTTGGCAAAATAACCTGCTCAGCTTCATTGATAGGGTCACAGAGGCAGTGAACTGGGACCAAACAGCGAATGTGTTACACCTCGATTTTAGCAGGACCTTCAAGTCCCTCCCACATAGAAGGCTAATAAAAAAGCTGAGCCACTTGATGAAGGGCACAAACGGAATAGTTGGATAGGGGACTAGCTTGGGGGGTGGCATTATGCAGAGGCTGGTCATCAGTGGGGTACACTCTGAGCCCAGGGGGGCGTTATGAGCAAGGTACTGGATGCGTCTGTTCTGGGGGCTCATTCTCTTCAATATCTTAATTTATGATGTAAGAGAGGAAATCTAGATTAAGATGCATGTGTGCTGATGTCCTTAAGATCTGTGGCAGAGTGGACACTGAGGAGGGAGTTAGAGAAATGAACAGTGCTTTGGAAAATTGGTCCTGATTATGTCAGCTAAAGTTCAATGCCAAAAAGTGCAGTGATGCACATAGGTAGAAAGAATCCTAAAACGGACTGCTGGATGGGGGGGTGGAGGACGGGTGGTGTAGACAACTGAGGAGAGACACCTGGGGATAATTATCCGTGATATCCTGAAGTATAATGACCTGTGCAGTGAAGCATATGGGAAGGCAGACAAGACGCTGGGGTGTATGGGGATTGACAGGAGGAGGATGCTACTGGTCCTGTACTGGGCCCTGGTAGGGCCCTACCAGGAGTGCTTTGTGTACTTCTTGAGTCCACACCTCAAGAAATATGTTGAGTTTATATAGACCATGCAGAGGAAGGTCACGAAGATGATCCAGAGACTGCAGGGGAGGTTGTAGTAGGAAAGGTTGGCAGACCTTCACAAATATAGAGTGGAAGTCGGGAGAGAAAGGGGGATGTGTTAGAGACATACAAGATCTTGGCGAGTAATCAACAGGGATGATTGCATGAACTTGTTCACAAGAAATGAGGGCACTGTAGCTAGAGGACATGGGTGGTGACTGGAAGGTGGAGGGGCTGGAGATTCAGGAGGGATGTGAGGATTGTGAGGAGGTTCTTAACGGAGTGGTTGGTGGACAGCTGGTATAGTCTGCCATGAGAGATGGCAGAGGCCAAGACTGTGACAGGGAGTAACTTGAGTGTGACAGACACATGGGAATGGTGGAAGCTGCAGGCAGAAGAGAGGAAGGGGGTGCTGATCAGTCACCAGGGCTGTCGGATCTTTGAATCCAGTCCAACGTTAAGCTGAGCATGGAGTAGGTAGGGAAATGGACAAACAGGATTAAACCGCTGGGTATTTTTCTGCTGACACAGTCTGTTTCTATGGTTGTTACCTTAACTATACTTAAAGCATTGTCTCAGTATCCAGGAAACCAGTTTCAAATATGATAGGCACAGTTTCAGCTCTGTTTCATGTGTTGTTCTGCATCTATGTTCCCTCATTTTTTATTACTTAGAACATTTGCATGACCTCTGTCCTCCAGACGTCTAATGCTCTTTCTGCTTCTCCCCTGCCAAAGTCGTAATTCTGTTTGACATCAGTCTGTTGCTGTGGACAATGTCACAAACTGAGAGTTGTGACTTCGGTGGGGGGTGGGGCAGGAGGATGAAATGAAGTCTGAGATGCGGCGATCTGTTTTCATGCAAATAGCCTCAGTAATAAAGAATGATGTAAGATAAATACAAAAAAATTACAGATATGAGATTAATTAGGTTATTCATTATATACTAAAAAGCATCCCTGGATACTAGAAAAAAATGCATTGGATTTCACCTCAGTTGGTTACTAGTTAAGATTAGAGTAAAGCAGACAGAGATGCGTCTGTCTGTTAGCGGGCAGAGCAAGGCCCCCCCCCCCCCACAAGCTGTTGAATAATGTGCATATTCTAGCCAGTACTTTAGCTGAAGCAGATGCCTTTACAACTGCTTTAAAATCTAGGACTGGAATCAAATTTTGTTGAACAACCGCCAAGTGCGAGTCATTGGATAAAGCAGTTCATTATCCTATACAGAAGTCGTACTCTTTCATTTTTTGTCACATAATCCAGTTGGTTGGGTTGTGCAAGGCAGGAAGTCAAAATACATTTCCAGCTATTTGAAAACCACTTCATGCTTTGTTCTTTATAGGGGATTAATTACAAAATTGCTCACCTTAGCTGTAGACCCAAATAGCATTGCTTTGGTTTTATATTCATTTAAGTAGCAATTTGTTTTGGCATGGCCGTTCCTGCAGAAGAGCAGAGTTTTTTTTTCTCTTTCTCTTCAGTTGCTGGCCCGCTTAGACCTGCTGTGGTCTGCTGGCAGTGTTTCATTTTACTGTCACATTAGGTGCACAGAGCGTCAGTGACGTAGAAGTTTGTTTATTGTCTTTTATAATTGATGAGTTCTGAATCAGAACTAGTCTATTACAAGATATGACGACAGTAAGGATGCAAAACGCGTGTAATTTATAAGAACATTAATGTTCAAAACAATTATAAACATAACACAGCGTTTAGTGAGGTGAACAATGACCCTATGTGTCACTGATATAGATCGAGAGCATTCCTGGCCAATCAGAGTGCTCCTTTCCTCTGTGTGAGACACTCTTATTCTGTGAAGGGTGTCTTGTGCGCAGCTGCCCTGGAAATAAAGTTTGATAATTAATATTTTATTTCTTTGCAAAAAACTGCATTAATGCAACATTTAGGGTTCAGGCTAAAGCGACAAAAGTAGGGTACTGTGGCTTTAGGGTTTCCAACCCTGAAACCCCAATTCTACACCAAAGTAGATCGGGGCAGAGTCTTCTTGGGGGTTGTCAACACTAAAGCTCACCCCATTAGGTGTGTGTGTTTCTGGAGTGTATAGAATTGGGTGAGCTTTAGGGTTGACAACCCCTAGGAAGACTCTGCCCTTGATTTGCTTTATGGGTAGCATTACGGTTTTAGGGTTAGAAACCTTAAAGCCACATTTCCCTACTTTTCTCTTGTTAGCCAGAACCCTAAATGTTGCATTAACACAGTTTTTTGCAAAGAATTTCCTTACTTTTTGAGATAATATACTGGGGCCAGCCCGGTGGCACTGAGGGTTGAGGCGCTGGATGCCACACTTCGCACCACACCGGTGACCTGGGTTCAGCAGGGGAGGACTGGGATCAAGCATCTGTAGACTGCTCTCCTAGTCATGGGGTGGGTTGGGGAGTTCCACCACGCATACTGCGGCCCCTGGGGATGCCCAGAGGCACTACCAGCATCGGTGTTAGGCGGAGAGCTGAGAGCGTCTGCACGTTGTGCCTGGGTGTCATGCATGTCCTCGCCCTAGGTGTGTAAAAGGAGGAAAATCAGGCTGGGCGCGACCGTGTAGCTTGATGGCCGTGCCCCGTGCTGCCTGGAGGACTTTGGAGGCATCTCGTCGGGGAGGGTCCGGGACCTTCCTGGCTGGTAGAGGCATAGGGACCCCCCAACAGGATGGCATGATGGCTGTCCCGGATCCTTCTGGGTGTGGTTTGAGCTATCCAGCTCTCCGGGCAGCCGGGGCAGGTGGCTGGATGCCCCATACCGGGACAATGCCGCAGCAGGGTGGTAAAATAAAGTCGTGATAAAAAGAGATAGTATAATGGTATCCTTATTTTCCTGTTGGAGTGCAGGACATAGAGTACCCTGTGCTCCCATGAATCTGTACTTTTTGAGACAGTGTAATTGTTTCCTTATTTGTCTGCCGGACTGCAGGGATCAGAGGGCCCTGCTCTCCCAGCCCTCCATAGATGCATATATGTATGTTTAGGGGGAAGCACAGGCCCTCTGCTTCCATTTGTAGGACAGCAGCAACCAAATTATCAACACAGCCTTCTTGTTACCCCACCTCATCAACCTGGTAGTAAAGATTGTCAGATCCCCATCAAAACATTATTCTGCACCACTGCAGCGTAATTCTGTGGCAGAGGCACGAAAAGACATTTTGGGCAACATTTTAAAAATGACAGCTGTCATGTTCATGAAGTGGTGTAATGAAATGGCTATGTTGATAATTTGTAGTTAAAATATTGAAAATTAAAAACATTACGAGTGAACGTAATGAAATGTCAACAGATGTACACAGCTTTGCCATTATAGAATATTTTGACCCCAGATTTTCACCATACCCTTCTTATGACCTCACCTCATGAACAAGTACAGTGAAAATTTTACTGACCTCGAAATTGCCTTTCAGGCAGGATTTGCGAAATACCAGCATTGTTCAAGAGATGGGGTATCAAAAAGGGTATGTTGAAAATGTTGTGTCAAAATCTTGGAAAATGACAGCTAATGCACTAAAGTTGAAAACTCCATTGAAATACATTGATTTGTCGTATGAAAAAGGATCTTTTTTCGTGAGTAGTCTTATGAAACAAGATCTGGTTTCATATCATGAGTCATGAAACAAGATTTATAATCTTAAAAAAACATTATAAGGGCATTTGTGCAACAGTAACATGCAGAGTCCCACTAAGGGGGTCCTGATAAGCAAGCTACATGTGTTGGTCACTCTCAGGAATGTCATTTTTTGTGGGTTTTCGCATATGAATTTTTATGGAAAAAGGGAAAACAAGATGGTGGCAAATGGAACCATGATTTTCCCCTGATTAAAAAAGATTGGCCCCATACGAAAAAAGATTCTTTTTTTGTTACATACAGCTATTTTGAAGTGCTTACTGAGCATGCTCAGAACCAAGTGTTACAAAGTTCAAAATTAAATAACTTTCTGCCGCATGAAGCCAAGATGCAGCAGAGGCCCCCACCTTTGGCCAGTGTACTGCTCCTCCGTTACCCCAAAAGCAGTCACAGCATGGAGCCAAGATACAGCAGAGGCTCCCCCCCACCTATGTCCAGCACACTGCTCCTCTGTTACCCCTCAAGCAGTTGCTGTGTGGAGCCAAGATACAGTAGAGGCTCCCCCTACATACGGCCAGCGCACCGCTTCTCCATTATCCCACAAGTAGTCGCCACGTGGAGCCAAGCTACAGCAGAGGCCCCCGCAACCTATGGCTGGTGCACCGCCTCCTCAATTATCCCAAGCAGCCACAGCATGGAGCCAAGATACAGCAGAACCCCCCACCACCACCACCACCACCTATAGCCGTATACTGGTCCTCCGTTACCCCACAAGCGGTTGCCGCTTGGAGCCAAGATACAGCAGAGACCCCCAAAAAAACCTACAGCTGGCGTGCCGCTCCTTCATTAGCCCACAAGCAGGTACGGGAAGTTCAGCTCGTTGGAGGCACTGTTTTGATCGTTTTTGCCGGCTCCAGCTCTGTGTACAGTAAGGGGTATTTGTAGCCTGTTCCTGCAGTTACATTAAGGGGAAGTGTGTACTGAAAGGGGAATTGTTGCCAGTTTCTGTTGTTACTTTAAAGAGCTGCTGGCACCTTCAGGAGAACTTTAACAAAACATAATATTTAGATAAAGTCCAGCTTGTATTTCACATTACTTCAATATTCCTCATCCCTGTTATTTATTGCTGAGGTAAATTTGCATGAAAACAGGATTTTTTTCTCCTGAAGAGTTAATCTATTTCTGTTGCTGTCTCCCTACCCGAGGTCATAATGCACTGCATGTGACATCACAGTTACTCTCATGGCAACAGATTGTGATGTCACAACAAAGCATTATGACTTGAAGTAGGAAGTAAGCTACAGAGGCAGATTAACTTTAAAGTAACTAAGAGATAAAAAATCATGTACTCATGCACATTTCCTCAGTAATAAATGATGGGGAGGAGAAATCTAGAAAATATATGAACTACAAACAGAATTTTACCTAATTATTATGTTTTTCAAAGTTTTCTTTGAGGCGTCAGTAGCTCTTTAAGGGGAAGAGTGTGTGTTTTCTGGCTCTAAGTTGGACACTTGCTGTGCAATCTGTGTAACTTAAATTGTTTATCGCTGTGCCGGATTTCATTTTAGAGTGCTAGCGTAGTCTCCTTGGGCTGTACCGGCCCCCTCCCCCACTCAGCTCCCGATGTTCCCACCCTGACCTGTGTGGCTCCCTTTGTTAGTTGCCCCTCCAGGAGACCCTGTTTACCAACCTACCAACTGGGATTTTAACTGGGGGTTTTCTCCCTTGCTTTTCAGTGGCCACGTGTAGCCAAAATACAGCAGCAGCTCCCCTCCCACCTACAGCTGGCGCACTGCTCCTCAGTTACCCCACAAGCAGGTATGGGACATTTAGCTCATTGGAGGTACTGTTTACCCACCTTCGCTTTGCAGGAGCTGCCCCACCCACCCCAGGTAATTTCCTTTATTGTCTGAGCAGGTCACATGACCATCACTTGCCCAATGTGACCAACCAACCACTTAAACTCCCCATAACTTCTTTGGCAGGTTATACAGTTTAACCTTTTTAGGTCCTTGTTGTTCTCCTAACCACCCTCCCTAACTCCTAATATAATTACTGTATTTGGTAGTATCTTTCCTTTCCTGCTCCTCCCCCACTTTATGGCTAGCACCAGCCTCCCTACTTCCATCCCCTCATCCCTGTTCTCTCCTTCCCACACCTGGATTCGAATCCCTAGCCATTGTTGTCTGGCCCTTCTAGGAGTTGGCAGCACTCCCTATTAGGCCGTCTCCTAGTGACAATTGGTCAGCCTCTCTGTTCTGCAAATTGTTCTGCCCCCAACACACCTGCTACTCATTGTCTCCTCCTACTGCTCTGCCCTGCTTTCCCTCTCCTGCTGGTCTTAGTCTCCTCCCACTGCTCTGACCTCCTCCTCCCCATTGCTCTGGTCCAGTTACACCAGGTGGCACTACACTCCCTTCTGTGCTCCTACCCTCGTCTTTTGCACTATTTCCCCACTACTAAACCACTCTAACCCTAGTTATTTTACACCCCTATTCGTCACCCCCCCAATGATGTCCTCACAGTCTGCCCTATAACTCTCTTTCTCTATTTTCCATGGTCCCTGTCTTTCTTTCAATGGTGCTGTGTCAGTCCTGGATCTGGAGCAAACTGCTTTAAAGCATGCCCATCCTACCCCTTGCCCTCCCCTTGTACTGCCTAGCCATGAATGTGGCCTGCTTGTCTGCTGCCCTTGCCTTCATAAGCTCCTATGATAATCACTGTCTCTTCCTACACCTCTCTTCTTGCTCCCTCTGGGTCTCAGCTGCCTCAGGGTGTTGCATTTTGGGGCTAGGAACCCAAGGAGAGCATACTGACGGGGGGGGATCAGGCTGGGGATCACCGAGGAGGAAAAGGACCTGGGGGTGTTGATAACAGCGAGCATGAACAATACTGCCCAGTGCAGGAAAGCAGCAGCGAAAGCAAACAAGATGCTAGGGTGCATAGCATGGGGATTCACTTCCAGGAGAAGGGAGGTGATCCTGCCCCTCTACAGGGTGCTGGTCAGGCTGCACTTTGAGTACTGTGTGCAGTTCTGGAGGCTGTACCTGAGGCAGGATGTCAAGCTGCTGGAGGGAGTGCAGAGGAGGGCGACAAGGATGATTCAAGGGATTGAAGGAATGGACTGCGAGATGAGGCTAAAGGAACTGAATATGTACGCACGGGAGGAGAGGTGGGGGGGGACATGATTGAGACATTTAAGTACCTGAAGGGTATCAACGAGGGGGCAGAGGGGGTGTTGAAACTAAGGAGCGAGAGGGAAACTAGGGGGCATGGGCTAAGAATAATGGGAGGGAGTTCAGGAGGGAGATGAGGAGGCATTACTTCACAGAGAGAGTAGTTGCGAGGTGAAACGCACTACCAGAAGGGGTGCTTGCAAGCAAAAATGTGGCTGGCTTTAAGAACGCTTGGGACAGGGTACAGGGGTGGGTAAGGGGGACAACAAAGGGAGGTCAAGGGGGATTTGGATGGGGCAGCTGCCTGCATGGGAGCCAGCTGCACAATCAAGCAGACTTTGATAGACCAGTAGGTGTGTTCTGCTGGCACCTTCGTATATTCCTGTGCTCATATGCTCTCCTCCCATCCTTTGTGTACTTCATCTTTCTCCTCCTCTCTGGGGACATTGATAGTAACCCAGGCCCTGCTCCCCCTTTTCACACCTCCCTGTCTCACAATCACCCTCTCTGGGACATCTAGCATGGCCTAAAAATCACCCATCTAAATGTAAGGAGCCTTCTCAAAATGGCTGAATTGAAGCCTGGGTCTCACTGTACAAACCAGATTTACTAGGTATCTCAGAGTCCTGGCTAAAAAGCTCCACCCCCGACCACTGCTGCTCCCTACCTGGCTACTCTTTTCTCCGCCATGGTCATTCTACCTCTCACTGTGGTGGTGGTGTACTCCTGTATTATAGGAGCGATTATTCTGCCACACTTCTTGGCCAGTTTAGTAAGGACCTTACTACTGAGTGACTTGCAGCTGAGCCAACAGTAGCTACCAATATGAAGTTGCTCATTTGACGCTGCTATAATCTGCTGAGGTCTGGTGTCCCTAGACTTGTTGCTCTCCTCGATGTCCTTGCCCCTTTCTCCCTCTCAAGAGATACCATTCTAGTAGGACACTAATATTGACTGGGATACTAATTCCCTCTCTGACTGCAACTGCATTACTCAAAAACATTACCTCTCTCAGCTAAGTACTTCCCATACTCGCCTCAACAATCGAACTAACAATCACATAACCCTTGACTGGATCCTGACGACTTGAGCTGACAAAGTGGCCCATGCCGGCACTCTGATGCCATTAGTGACCACTCCCCCATCCACTGTGACTGGCACACCAAATACCCCCCCCCCGCCTCCTACCCACCTTTCTGTCTTTTCCTGACTTCTCAAAATGTGACACTCTTAGGCTGCAAGACGACCTCTGATCCCTTGACTGGACTGACCTCCACAGTGCCTCCAATGCTGACCTAGTCCTTGGCATCTTTGTCACAGCTCTCTAATCCATCCAAGATGAGCATTTCCCACTCACTGCCCATAGAGTGCAAAGGGGCGACACTCTGTGGCTTTCAACACATCTTTTCAAGTTGAGGAAAGAGTGTGACTCATTGTGGGCTGCTTTTTTTTTTTTAATTTAGCTTTTTAGTCCCTGTCGCCTCATCCTGCCAACTGATGAAGGGACAAATATGTATTTACATTTCTTCCCTAACCCCCGAGGCCTTGGCACATGGCTGCAAGTGTGTGAGCACGCTTCACACCCTGTGGTGCCATCTCAGCCCCTTCCACCTCCTGATACTTTGCTGCCCCCTCTCTGCCTATGCTACCCACTAGACCTCCACCCAGTGGGAGGGGAACTACGGAGGGGGTGCCAACCCACCCCCTCCACCCTCAGGAGAGGAGAGCTGCTCACTGGCATGCTTAATCCTGCTCCATTCTCCCGCCTCCCACACGTCAGCAACCCAGTGACCCAAGGTCGTTCCCGAACCCGGGTCGTTGGCTTAGCATGAGGTAAGGAGTCCAGCGCCTCAACCCTTTGCACCACCGGGCCAGCATGGGCTACTTTTAAAGCTGCCCCAGCTCCAATCCTCTGGAATTACTACCATCACCTACAAAATTTCTGCAAATGCTGCATTAAAACTAGTAAGTCCACTTACTTCCAGTCCCTGCAATCTAAACACCTAGGTAACCCCAAACATTCCTGGTCTGCTTTTAATGCCTTGCTCTCCCCCTTTTATGAGCAGTCCATTTCCCCTCTCGGTATTCAACAAAGCCCCCTGACTGACCCTGCTGCAATTAAGAATGCACTCAACACCCACTTCTCTAACCTTAGTAACTACTTTGCTAAACTTCCCCCTTCCCCCAGCTTGCCCCCCCCCCCTTCTACTTTAAGACCATCTCCCCACCAGGTGCACTCAAGCTCCTCCTCAGCCTGGCATCTAGATGGAGTGCCAGTAGCAACGGACTATCCCCCCGTTTCTTAAAACTCATGACCTGGGACATTACCTACCCACTTAACTTCATCTTTAACCTTTCGCTCACTACAGCCACTGCCTGGAAGCAGGCCAAAATTCTCCCATCCATAAATCAGGTGACCCTAGCCTCATGGACAACTACTGTCCCATTTTGATACTGCCTCACCTAGAAAAACTACTAGAAAAGGCAGTAAACTGCCAAATCACTGAGCATATCTTGAAGTATAATCTCCTTTGCCCTCAACAACATGGTTTTAGGCAGGGGCATAGTACTACCACAGCACTTCCTCTTTTCACTGATCACATTCTAAGGCAGATGGATGATGGGAAGCTAACTAGCGCAGTGTTCGTTGATATGTCTAAAGCATTGGATCTTGTTAATCACAATATGCTGATAGTGAAACATGCCACCCTTGGTTTCTCTCCTGCCTCCACAGCCTGGCTCACTAACTACTTCTCTGGCAGAACCCAAATGGTTTGCTTTGGTGATGCCTCCTCCCCCCCCCCCTTCTGCCTGTCATGGTGCGTGTCCCTCAGGGTTCTGTCCTTGGCCCTCTCCTCTTTTCATTAACTGTCTCCTGTCAGAGGGCTCCACCTGCAATTCAGTTCTGTATGCAGACAATCTAATACTGTTCCTGAGTGACACTTCTCTCGCCTCTCCATCTAACTCCCTCAGCGACGATTACTGCAAGGCCCATCGTTGGTTCTCTGACAAGAAGCTACTAGTCAATGCTACCAAAATGAATGTCATGCTATTTGGCTCCAAACCAAAATGCTCTGCCCTTGCCCACTTTGTAAGCTCCCTCTCTGTCCTTTCCCTAGATGGTTCCTCACTTGAAACTGTTCCTGCCTTCAAATACCTGGGGGTGATCCTTGACCCATCCCTTACGTACACCGAACACATAGCCTTTCTAATAAATGTGCATAAACCAGAAGATTGGGCTTTGCTATCTGCTCATTGATCACCTCACTCTCGATGTCTGCCTAGCTGTGGCCAATGGCAACCTACTCCCTCTCCTAGACTATGGGTGCCCAGTCTACTCCCTTACCTCAACTGCAAACATAACCTGGCTTAACACTACCTATAATCGAGACTTCCGGTGACGTCATGCAACTGTAAGCAGCGCCTAACGCGAGGCTCCCCGCGGGTAAATTTAAATACCCCTTTAAATACAGCTAATCTTGACAAGCTACCGAACCTAGACTCAATTAGGGGTAGATGATGCCAAGGAAGAGAGGTATGGACAAAACTAAATCTCCGAATCGGACAGATTGCGTCAGATCACAACCTGAAGACTCAGACAGCGGAGATTCGCGGGCCTCATCGACCTCCCGCCACAGCACATCGCAGGTTGACCACGTCCCCAATACGATTCTACAACGACAAATGGCCCAAATGCTCTCAGAAATATGTGATTTCCGGAAAGAGATGAGGTCTACGGTGACCGGTTTGAGAACGGATTTGAACAAACTAGAAAAAAGGCAAGAGGGTGCAGAGGAGCAACTAACAACAACAGACCGGAGAGTGGATGATGTGGAGAGAGCCATTACTCAATTACATACACAACTCGGAGCCCTACAAGAGCGCGCTGAAGATGCAGAATGCAGAAGTCGCCGTAATAACGTTCGTTTATCGGGACTTCCTGAGGGCACTGAAACGGCTGATTTTATCCCTTTTATGCAAAGCCTGCTGAAGGAACTTCTCCCCTTACCTGGGGGTATAACCCTGGAGATTGAACGAGTCCACCGTTCTTTGGGCCCAAAACCGCCTGCTAGTACTCGCCCACGAACAGTCCTCATCAAATTTCTCCGGCACCAAGAGAAAGAAACCGTCCTGCACACTGCATGGAAACAAGGCAAAGTGCTCTACAAAAATAACCGGCTCTTTTTTGAAAACGATTTTGCACCAGAAGTAATGGCACGTCGGAAGCTGTTTTTTCCAATCATGAAGGCTCTTAAAGGGGCAGGAATCCGTTTCCGAACTTTATATCCGGCGAAACTACTGGTACACTGAAGATGGCCCCACTGTGTTTGAATCAGCCCTTGATGCGACAAAGGAGCTCCAAACCAGGAAATTAGAGGTCCTTAAGCAACGCTCCAGCGTAGGAGCCCCAATCGCCGCAAAACTAGCACAAAAAGTTTGGTCTGTTGAGCAGCGAGCTGCCAGGAGAAAACAGGGAGTTGAAGCTATCCAGAATGTCGTGAAAGCATTAAAAGCTAGAGCCCAAGACCAACCAGTATCTGAACTGAGTCCCAGCAGAGAAACAACGTGAAATGCTAACCGCAAGTATTTGCCGGAAGGCTGGTTTAGTGTTGGACTGGGAAGGCCTCAAGGACTTATTAAAATGATCTCATGCTAAAAACGTTACAGTTTCTGATCCGTTATACTATTTGGGAGGGGAATAGGGTAGATAGGGGTATTTTCTAGCTAGAGATTGGGAAGATCAGGAAAGGAGCTTGGGAGAGCGACTGGGCTGGATATAGAGGATCTTCCACGCAGTAAGTCTACTGGCTCTGGGTGCGAAAATACCACTGTGCTCCCCCGACTCGGCTGTTATCCTTTGTTGGTGGTTAATTCTGCTCTCTCGCTGGGATGGGGGGAGAGGCGGTTTGAACAGCCGTGATTATCTGTACAGCGGCTGGATCCCGGATTTTGGGAGTCCAGAACAGTTAAGGTCTCGGTCCGATCACACTTATGGCTGAATACTGACAGTCGGGGGAGGTGGTGCTAGCCCGCTTTCCGGAGCTGGGGTGTGGGGAGCCAGGGCGTTCAAGGGGTGGGTGGGGGACTTGAGAGAGGGTAGGTAGATCTCCTGCTTGGCTGGGAGGTGGATCTAGGGGAACTGTGTGCCATTGCTATTGATGCTTGCCTCAGGTTGTGACTTGATGGACTGAAGTTTCCTCTGGAAGCGGGGGATGGGCTAGGTCGCGTGCTCAGACGGTGCCGCGCGGTCAGGGGATCGGGGAGCTCCGAGCCCATTTCGGAAATACTTGGGGGTCTGATGCGAGTGTCGTGGTTGGGCAGCTCTCACGGGTTTCTGTGTGTTTGAACCGCCTGGCACTGCTCCTGAGCTTGTTGGATGTGGTCGCAGTGTCTGCTCTGGGGCCTGAGGGGTGGGGGGGAGGCGGATGCTTTCGTGTGGGACTGCTTTCGTGTGGGGCGATGTCTTTGGCAACTGTGTGGCTGGTAGCCCAGGGAGGGAATGCGTATATGGGGGACAGGAGTTAGAAGGGAGCTCTCGAGAATTCATACAACCTCACCCGAGATGTGTGGGGATACTAGCTCTTTACCTAAAACAGGATTTGTCATGGAAGTGACGCCATAGCTGATGTCTCCTCCCTCTGTCGGCCCACTCGAATGAGCCACTAAATTGGCCGCTCTGGGAGGGACTGACGGAGGGAGCGGGACTCATGGTGACCCCGGCTCCTCCTGAAATACTATAAACTTGCAACGAATAATAACTAAATAATGCCCATAGGGCATCAGCCCTAGTGAATTCTGTTGTCACTTTTGTTTCAGATTTACACAGGTTAGCACAAGATTTCTTCAAACTCCTAGGTTGCATGTTCTTAACCACAACTATTGTGCCCTTAGTCAGATTAAAAATGAGGGAATAGCTCACATGAGCTGGTGAAAAGAGTCTGCTCTTCTTGGAGAGGGGATTTCCTTCTGTCTTCAGGAGAGCAGTATGATCCTCATTAAAGATGCCTGTTAACTGGGATAGGGAGGTTATCTGGAGGGAAACTTCATAACTAGAGTGTGATCCCCTTGGGAGAGAATGGAACGCATCAGCCTATTAGAAGTGATGGCAGTTTGCTTGTCCCTTAAAGTGTTTTTCAGTAAAGTTCAAAAAAGTGTTACAAATCAGAACAGACAATGCAACTGTGAGGTTCGACATAAGCAGGGCCAGGGGTTTCACATCTTAAAAATTTATTCCAAGGAGTTTGAAATTCTAACTTGGCATTTAGGTACACTTAGCAGGGAAGTTGAATTTGTAAGCAGATTTTCTGAGCAGACTAGGTAACTCGACACACAAATGGTCCCTAACCTAGGATGTGGTGTAATACATTTTCCTTAATTCTGCTTGCATCCTGGGAGAACAAGAAAATTAATTTTGCTGCAGTCTCCGGTGGTGGGCACCGTACAGAGGAGGCCATGGGTGTGTTAGAGAGGGAAATTTTTTGTACACATTTTCCCCATTCCTGCTACTTATCTGGACTAGATCTAGGCTTGAGTGCTGTTGGGGGGTGGGGTTCCCCCTCCCTCCTGACTGGTACTGTTAAAGGACGTGTGACTATGTCGTCTGCTGGGTCTAGTGGGGAGGAAAAGAGGGGGAATTCTCGGTACAGTGTTCACTTCCCGCTTTTATGCAGACTGTAGAGGGAGCTCTATATATTTTTTTGTTGTTGTTATTCTAATGATAGAGATCTCAGGGGACTTTGGAAAGTTGGACCGGACTTGAAGTGGCGGACGGGTAGTAGGGGAGTGTCCATATACTTGAATGGACTAACGTATATGGGATTACAGATCCAAGACTTCTGGAATCTGGATGCAAGGAACTGCTGGATCTTTACTAGACAAAGAAGCTATGCAGCTGCCACTTGAACAGCTAGCTGCTCTGCACTGCCATATGGCTCAGAAAGCCCATGGTACAGCATGGTTACATTTTTGACTTACCCATGTGATCATTCTTTGTGTGTACATGGGTTAATGCAGGAATAGCGGACCTGAAGGAGGGGCGATAGGATTTTAGTATTTTAACTTAGTACGAGTGTACTTAATTGACCCCCATCAGTAAGAAGATGGGTGGGACAGGGACTAAAAGGGGGGGAAGGGAAGGGAGGTATCAAAATAGATTAATAAATTATTCCCAACATTTACTGGGTTCTAGCCGGGGACTCTGGGCGAGCTGGAAGTCATAGCACCTGCTGTCCTGGACTGCGATCCCGGAGCCATCAGAGTCTTACTTTGGATTCTATCTGTCCCATACTCGACCCCTGATGTTAGGTAAGCTGACTGGGAAGGGACAGGGCATCCACGCTGGACGGGGTAACGACCCCGGTAGGTGTTGGGTTCTGGTTCCGGAGCGAAACCCCAGCACCCAATACTATGTAGGGGGAGGCTGAAAATGATGGACCCATCTCAACATCGGAGTGGACTCCCCTGCATAGCTTTAATAGGACCTCTGGGATGACGTCTGAGCAGTAGAAGACTACTAATGCCCCCTTACAGCCTGCAGAGGTCAATAGCTTTCATTAATTAACAGCTGCCTCTCAGATATATTTGTCCTCGGGGGAGCGTATAGCTCGTGACTAGAGTCACCAACCCCAATTACCCTTTGTCCCTTAGGTACTAGATGCCTAAGGCCCTCAGATAATAGAGGGCCGAACAGGTAGGACCTTTGGCTCCTACTAGTGATCAGGGCATTGCCTAGATCTGTGGAAGTACTAACTGTTCTATCTTTGACTCAATGGCCACGTTGGCTAATAGCCCTAGTTTTGACTTAATATTGTATGTTCACAATAAAGGTTGTAGTGTGTCTATTATTATGTCTGTTAACGGGTCATCAAACTTAACCTGGTCATTGCGATTGCAAAATATATGGGTTTTAGGACATCCCGAGGGGGGTGCAGAAACACCAACATCTCAGACACTAGTCATGATGCACTCACCAAAGTTAAAATTGCTCTCTTTAAACATAAATGGGTTGGCTTCTCCGATAAAAAGATCCAAAACGCTGGCATACCTTCGGAGAGCTAAGGTAGATATAACCTTTCTACAGGAAACACATATGAATCCAGTGGATTATTCCAAACCCGCTAAATTAAGTCGTGGACAGGTTTTTTATGCCTCATATAGGGAAGGTAGAAGAAGAGGGGTGGCCATATTAGTTCCATCTCATACTCCATATCGGCCGGAACAGACTTGGTCAGACTCGGAGGGCCGACTAGTCCTTACCAGAGGGAAGCTCAATAATGAGGAGATTACCCTAGCCAATATATACCTTCCTCCAGGTATTACTGTTCCTCAGTTGCGACCCTTGCTGGATAAGGTGGTGAATTTTACTAGGGGTACCCTTTTGATGTCCGGGGATTTTAACCTTATGGTTGACCCAAACATCGACTCCACAAGAGGGAGACCACAGAAGCTGTCGGCAACTCAGAAATTCTTTAAAAAGTTTATCTCGGAAATGGGGTGGTGTGATATATGGCGGAACTTACATCCACACGTGAGAAATTATTCATATTATTCTTCTGTGCACCATACATACTCTCGAATAGATTATGCTTTCACCCAAGTGGAAAAACTGTATACTGTATGTAATGCGCAGCTCGGGGTTATATCCATTTCAGACCACGCACCCATGATCACGTATTGGGACCTTGGTTTTCAACCTAAAACAACACAATGGAGACTAAATCCATTTTATTTATGGTCTAAGGAATTCAAAGAATTCATTTCAGACAAGATCTCTGAGATCATGGTTGACAACCCGGTCTCAGACACTACTCCTTCGGTCTACTGGGACACAATAAAAGCAGTTTTAAGGGGACATATAATTAGATATACATCACAGAAGAAAAGACAGCGTGGGGAGTACAGAGCTAAGCTTGAGGAAACCCTTCATTTCCTACAACTAGCACACAAGCAGGGAGACGATACCCTCCTCCCCCAGATACAACAAACCAAACAAGAACTGGATAAACTCACGCTACAACAAACCGAAATAGCCCTAGCATTCCTGAAACAAACATACTATGAGGTGGGCCCGCGAGCTACACGTCTGCTCGCATACCACATCCGTAGACAACGGAGGGCAGCAGCGATAGTGACCATAGGCACCCAATTGAGGACAACCCTATCTAAGACACATGAGATTGCAGAGGCATTTAAGGCATACTATAGTAATTTGTATAACCCGAATCTGTCCCTCCCGGATTGCCTGTCTGCGTATGGAGACACTTTCCTGCCTTCTCTAGCGGAAGAGCACAGAGACTCACTTATGCAACCTATAACAGGCCCCTGAGATAGCATGGACCATAACCAATTACCAAGTCTCTAGAAAGCCCGGGTCCGATGGATACGGAGCAGAATTTTACAAGGCCGTGGATCTCAGATTCAGCCCACACTCCTCCGTGTCTTTAATTCTATATTACAGGGCGACTCACCCCCAAAATCCTGGTCTTATGCAACTATATCAGTGATCCCCAAACCAGGGAAAACCCCCCAGGAATGCGCATCATACAGACCAATCTCAGTACTAAACCAAGATTATAAATTGTTTGAGTATTTTGGCCCATCGTATAGATAGAGTCCTTCCGCTTCTAATACACAAGGACCAAACGGGTTTTGTGAGGACACGTACCACTACGGATAACATCAAACGCTCTCTCTATCTCGTGGACTGAATGAACATTACGGATTCCCCAGCGGCATTAATCAGTCTCGACGCGGAGAAGGCCTTTGACAGGGTGGCGTTGCCTTTTCTGTACTCCGTTCTGCACAAGCTTGGCTTCCCTTCTGGCCTCATACAGGTCTTATAAAACATATATTATGCTCCTCAGGCCTGCATAAGAGTAAACGGACATCACTCTTCCTACTTCCCACTTAAAAGAGGAACCTGCCAGGGTTGCCCATTATCTCCGCTACTATTTGCAACAATTATAGAATCCCTAGCACAACAAATCCGAGATTCACCTGACATACAAGGAATCTACTTTGGGAACACGGAACATCGAATTGCCTTATATGCAGATGACATACTTTTGTACCTCCAAAATCCAGAACAGTCCATACCAGCGGTCTGCCAAATTCTAGACGCATATGGTTTGATGTCAGGCTATAGATTAAACTTAACTAAAACTGAAATACTCACATTCAATTATACACCCACGCAGGGGATAGTAGATACCTTCCCTGGTAGGTGGAATCTGGCAAAACTAAAATACCTGGGCATATATATTTCTCGTGATCCTATAAACTATTATAAGCATAACTACTCTCCTTTTTTGGCTCAATTAAAGCAGGACCTACGGTCTTGCACTGTTTTGCCACTGAACCTAACTAGGCGGATAGAACTAGTTAGAATGATTACTCTTCCGAAAGCGTTATACTTATTTCAAAACGTTCCCCTATTTGTTCCCTTAAGGACTTTTAAAGAGATCAACCGCCTCATACGACACTTTGTGTGGGCAGAAAGGAAAGCGCGAGTGCGCTTAGGGGTATTATCCCTTGCACGAAAGGATGGTGGCTTGGCTCTTCCGGACCTAAAGTACTACCAACAAGCAGTAACCATGGTACACGTGATGGCAAGACAGAATAAAAATACCCACCCGCATTGGATGGAAATGGAGCAAATACTGTTGAATGATATGACATACTTTCGAGTAATTTATCGACCAGCGGCGGGAAGGAAGGCCTACCCAGCAACTAATCCCTGGCTGACAGCTCAGTTCCAAAATTGGCATATGCTAAAACAGTCACACAGATTATCCCCTTACTTACCACTCCTGTGTCCTATACAGGCGCTGCCGGACTTTCCACCCAACACTCTGGATTCCGGGTTTAATACATGGGACAACCTGGGGCTGAGATATTTACCACAAATCATGTCACAGGGTATAATCTGGTCTTTTACAGAAGTACAAGCAAAGTTTCGTCTGCCATGTAGTGACGTCTACCGATATCTACAGCTTAGACATTACGTAGAAAACTTATCCCCATCCACATGAAACCCAGAAAACTATGCAGCACCAATTCGATGTCAGATCTCCCTGAATAATACAGGGAAGCAAGACCACTTGATTTCCTTATATTATCAATCCTTGAACTCTCAGGGTGAGGCCCTCACTGAAAACATTCGTACACAATGGCATGAGGAGACGGATTACCAGCTATCTTTTTCAGATTGGCGATTGGCGTGCGGTTACTCCTCCAGAATCACGAGCTCGGGTCAATGGTGAGAATATGCCTGGAAGGTTTTGTTACGATATTTTAGATCACCTACAGTCACTAAGCAATACTCATTAAATCTGCGGAGTGCTGGAGGAGGTGCGGTGAGCGGGAGGCCAACCTGACTCACATTATGTGGGCATGCCCAGTACTCTCCAACTTTTTAGAGCAGCTTGAAACGCAGCTGCAGGAGCTTTTCAACCCACAGTTTCAGTTGACACTGGAGATGTACTTGTTTCTTATCCTGCCTAAATCCTACAGAGGGTCAAACACAAGATACTTGCTTTTACTACTTCTCACAGCTGCTAAAAAGGTAATAACTAGACAATGGTTAACAATGAACGCACCAACAATACGAGACTGGTGGGAAATCACCCGGCAAATTTATAACATGGAAAAAATGACATATAATATAAATGAGCGTGGGGAGGTTTTCGCTGAAAGATGGACACGGTGGCAGATATATTATATGATGGTAGATCCCTCTTTTGTACCCTAACGCAGCTGCCCCTGAGGGATCTTGGAGGCTATGATCCTGCCAGTGACATCTCGCCTCTGGGGGGCTTGGTTGTTTGGCTTAGCCCCTTCCTCCCCGTCCATGGATTGGGCCGGAACCACCAGTATAACTGAGGTGGGTGGTTCACCCATTTGTGGAGTGAGCATTGCGTGAATCCTGTAAGGGAAAGTTCGATGAACCAGAGAATGACCAACCCTTACATATATGCATACTAAAAACCCTAAGGGTGTTTTCCCCCTCCAACTAGGGCATGACTAGATTGTAACCCTATTGGGAGTAATAAACTGCTTGGAACAAACATTGAATTTTATTGTAGAAGCATTATATGAACCCTAAATAATGAGTGTACTTTCTGACCAGTTGTAAATGCAATGTATAAAATCATAAATGTGGACCTGTATGTATATAAGTTAAAATCTGACTAATAAAAAGAATAATTAAAAAAAAAAAAAACACACTACCTATAATCGAATATGCCGCTTTGGCCTCTGTACCCCATTCACTACTCACCACTGTACCCTCTATCAGTCCCTTAACTGGCTCACCCCTCAAGCTCGACGTTCCTACTTCCTGGCCCGGGTTTGGAATGCCCTACATAATCCTTCCTACTCACCACTATCTGCTCTGATCCCACCCAGAACCTTCAGGCGCAGTCTGCATCAGTCATCCCACTTCCAACTTAAACACCCCACATTACCACCAGTATGGGCCGAACAGCCTTTTCAACAGCTGGTCCCTCACTTTGGAATGACCCCCCCAACCTAAATGCACTTATAAGAGCTCATTTCCTGTCGTCCTCAGCCTGCGTCTGTCCTCTGGCAGCTACTCCAGTTGTTCCTCCTATGTTGCCCCCCTCCTCCTCCCATTAGAGCCACCACCCCCTTCCCTGGGTAGAGATCCCCCAAACTGCATCCCCTCTGGCTAGCAGTGGAGTACCTACCTGTACCTAATTCCCTCATGGTCTCTGTTGTACACCTGAGGTTTGCCATCCAACTCTATTTTTACTGCCTGTGTAATCTTCATTTGCCCTGTACTGTGTATGTTGTTTCATTCCAATGCATACTGGATTGGCACTGTCTGTTGTATCCTCCCCTACCCACCCTACTACTGTATGATCAGGCTTCTGGTTGTTATGCTTGATATGTAATATTTTTACTTACTTTTATGCCTCCTCTGTTTGTTTTCATGTCTACCCCTTCCATCGGGGCTCTAATGCACTACACAGACTGTGCTACAGGAGTGCTCGAGATGCTTCATGAGTACTCCACTCCCCAGAACAATCTAGAGCCACGGATGACCCCCAGGTGGAGGGACCCTCTCTAATCCTCCAAGACCTTGGAGAAGCAGGCCTGCTGCGCTGCTCCTGGATCCCCCACAGTGGCGGCACTGAGGGGCATGTCTCCTGGTGCAGACATGGGGTCTTTCTTGGTCCCACCCCCTGCAGGTGCTGGCACACAAGGAGAGCCAATGAGACAAGTGTATGCAGAGATGTGCCTTCGGTCCAGGTCCTCTCCCCCTGGCCGGCCCTCCAGCAACCCAGGCTCACTACTGAACCCGGGTTGCTGGTGTCGCAAGTGGTAGCTGTACCACTGCGCAGGCGGGATGGCCCCTGTTATGCCTGATATGATTCCTGTTTTGATTTTTTGATGTTTGTATGGAATGTTGTACTGAAAATTGTTCTCTACCTTTGTATTTACCAGTATCTGGCACGGGCCATGTCTGAAAAAGGTCTTGGACTCCGTGGACCAACCTGGTTAACAAACGAATGAACAGACTTTGGAATGGATTAACATTTTTTCATTAAACACCCAAAAGGCACATCTGTGGGCCAGCCCCTTTCTACCCTGAAGATTCTAGACCAAAATTGCAAACTGTCTGGATAGTAGATACATTCAAAGAAATCCATTCAAACCAATGGGGGAGAAAACCTAAAAAAACAAAACAAAAAAATCAACTTTTTCCATGATCCAGATCTCAGAAACCACACATTCAACCAGAATGAAACTTGGCACATCGAAAGAACTACCACACAAGACTGTGCATGCAAACTTTCATGCAATTCTGTCCAACAGTTGCAAAGTTATTAAAGTGCAAAGTTTGAGTTTAACATAGAAATCCCAGTTCAACCCTAAATATAGTGGCACTACCATGCCGCTATAATACTGTGGTGGATACCACTCTTACAATGAATCCATCAATTTTTTTTTATTGTTCAGCACAAAGCCATTACAATGTATTGTACATACACATCACCTCAACATCATACATTTATACAATATATTTTAAAAAACCTACTATATCAAAACATTTCTCTTACAATTAAATGTCTCTAAAAATAGATATTTGTTGAGCATTACAATCCATCAGTTTCTGCATATATCTGTTATAATTTTAGAGACAGTAAAAAGTGGCCAAGTCCATTCAAAACAGTCTTATCCTTTGAGTTAAATAGATGTAATATAATTTGAATTAATTATTGATCTGTATGTTCTGATTATTATATTTTAATTGTTTTAACTTCTATACAAGCGCTTGGATACATGGTGACTTGCGCTATAAGAGTTGAGTTGATCCGGGGGAAGACAGAAGTTCATCAATATTGGCCCTAGCCAGAACTTCCTATGTTTTTCATAAAGCAGACAAATCAAAAGGATGTTTTTGAGGTCATCTATGACCCTAAGATTACACTTTCAAAGGCCATCTTCAATACCTGAATGTTTTTGTTGGAGATATATCTACAGATGTACAATTCTAATCTATATCTAGTTATTATGCTTCGTAAGTCTGGATTTTCCTATATACAAAGGTATGGTTTCAATCCATGTGATATTTTCATTCTCTTGTACCGATTAAAAGTTTATAAGTCTGCGTAGACTCACTATGACTAGAATGAAAGGTGTCCTTTATCCTTTCTTTAAGTTGATAAGTTATCTCAATAAATGGCCTATAATATATCTGGTAAAGCAGATGGCCTAAACCCAGGGGGAATACCTGAGTTTGCAATACTTTCCAACATTGGGGACAGGAACCCTCGTGCTGTGTTATCAGTTTCTTCCTCTATACACATTCTAGGAATTCTGGGCACATTGCAAGTGAAAGCACCTCAATATAAATGTTATCTTTTTCTCTATTATATATGTCTTTAATGGTAATTGACCAATTCAGCTCTAAGCATAGAAGCTGGAACTGCCTGTGGAACTCTAAGGATATATCTATGCAACTTATTTAGCTGTACTTCCAAGATATTTGAGTTATTATTTTATTATTTATTTTTATTTCGTTTTTGTTGACCAGGTAAGTGCACTAGACAAATTTTTGCCTATTTTCAGGCACGACCCAAGGGAAGGGAGATATAGATGAATGCCTACTGACCTTGAACCAGATTAAGCTGTTGGTGGTATTTTTAGTGAATGGAAGGAAATTTGGCCAGGACACGGGGGAAACTTCCCCATCGCTTTTCAAGAGGTGCCATGGGATCTTTAACATCCAACTGAACTACCACCAGAACAGGCAGATGGGACCTTGGTTTAACGTCTCATCCGGAAGACTGGACCAGTTATATGCTAACATACTAAAAGCCAGCAGAATAGGTCTGTTGGTCTTTCGTGTCTGCTCGGTATCCAGCCCCTAATGGGCGCTCGCTCCCCCTGTCTTGTCCTCGTGAGGGTCAATCTCTGCTTCAGTACCCCCATGCATCTGTCCCACCCCTTCTTAAAGCCCTCCACAGTGTCTTGCTCGACTAGACTCCTGGGCAAAGCACTCCATGGCTCTACCACCCTCTCTGTGAAGTAATGCATTCAACATTCTCCCCTATAGGTTCCTCCCTCCAGTTTCCATTTATGCCCTCTGGTTGTGCCCCTTTGCTTTAACCTGAACATTTCTTTGACTGTACCCCTGTTAATCCCTTTCACATATTTGAAAACCTCAATCATGTCCCCCCATCTCTCCTCTCCTCTCCTCCAGCAAATACAGCCCAAGGGCTTCCAGCCTCTCCACATAGGTCCTATTCCCCCATGCCCTGGATCATCCTGGTTGCCCTCTTCTGGACCCTCTTCAACAGTACTATGTCCTTCTTAAGGTGCGGCCTCCAGAACTGCACGTAGTACTCAAGGTGCAGCCTAACCAAGGCATTGTACAGAGGTAGGATCACCTCACTCCTCTTGGACGTTATTCCCTGGGCTGTGCAGCCCAGTAACTTGTTTGCCCTTGCCGACGTTCTTCTGCAGTTCTTACTGTTGTTCATTTTGGTACCTACCACCACCCCGAGGTCCCTTTCACTTGAAGTGGCTTGCAGTGGAACCCTTCCCAAGGTATAAACATGCCCTGGGTTTCTGACCCCCAGATACAACACCCTACACTTCTCCAGGTTAAACCTCAGCACCCACCTCCTTGCCCAGCCCTCCAGGGTGTCCATATCCCTCTGGACTGCCACCCTTGCTTCCTCCCCGTCTGCCAGTGCTCCCAGCTTAGAGTCATCCATGAAGAGGCTCATCCTACTCCTAACTCCTGTCCCTATATCGGAGACATAGGCATGGAACAGGAGTGGCCCCAGTACCGACCCCTGGGGCACCCCACTGATGATCTTCCTAGGGGAGGATACAGTTCCTCTCACCACCACCCTCTGTGTTCTATCTGTAAGCCACTTTTCCACCCATCTAAGCAACTGTCTTCCCACCCCTCCATCTCCCCCAACTTTGTCAATGACCTGAAGTGGGGTACCGAGTTGAACGCCTTACTAAAATCCAGATACGAGATGTCCACTGGACTTTGTCTGTCCAGGGTCCCTGTCACCCAGTCGTAGAAATCTTATGAGGTTGGTCTGGCAAGATCTCCCTGGGATGAAACCATACTGCTTGCCATCCATGTGTCCCAGCCTATCCAGTTGTCTCCCGAGCATCTCTTTGGTGTAGCCCTCCATTAGTTTGCCTACCACTGACGTTAAGCTGACAGGCCTGTAATTTCCCATCTCTCCCCCCCCCCCTTTGTGGATGAGCACCACGTGAGCCACCCTCCAATCCTGGGGCACCCTTCCTGTCTGGAGAGAAGCATTGAACAGCACAGCTAGTGGAGCTGCTAGTTCGTCCGCCAGTTCCTTCAGTACCCTTGGATGCAGCCCATCCGGTCCTGGTGCCTTGTCAGTTTTCAGCGCCCGTAGGGCCTCCGTCACGCTGCCCTCTGTGATTTTCCCCCTCCCTAGCCTTCTCCTCAGTAAAGGCCCCGTCCTCTTCTGGGCCTGGCCCACTTAATGCCCTGGCCTCTTTTGATCCTCTTATCTCCCTATGCCCTATCCTCTCAGCTGCCCCATACTTGTTCAGTACCTCTGCCTACTCCCCCGCCTCCTGAGCCCATCCACCCCCAGTCCTAATCCTGGGGCTCTGTGCTCTCCCCTTCCTTTTTTCCCCTATGTATCTATAAATCCCTTTCTCCCCCCACGTATATCCTTAGCCAGGTTGTGCTCCATCCTCACCTTCGATCCCCTCACCACCCTTGTGACCCTTCTAGCTGATGGCTTTTATTCCCCTCTCTCCCTTTCCCCCCTGGAATGCTTAAAGCGTGCGTAGGCAGCCTTCTTATCTCTTTCCACCTCTTGCACCTCCCTGGTCCACCAGCACGGCTTGCTGGCCCTGCCATTTTTGCTCCTTACCCTTGCACACAAGCTAGTAACCTCCTGTACCCGCTTTTTAATGGCCTCCCACAATCTTATCTACATCCATGTCTGGCCTGATCTGGCTCAAGCTCCCCCTCAGTAACCTGCCCATGCCCACGAAATCCATTACCACTGTGTTTGAGGGGTTATCTCCCCCCGCTAGGCACAGCATAAACCAGACCGTGTCATGGTCTCCTCCTGCCAGTGGGCTACACACCTCTAGATTCCTTATCCAGTCGCTGTCTGCAAGGACAACGTCCAGTATCTCTCCCCCCCCCCCAGTAGGCTCCCCCACCTGTTTGACCAGAAAAGCATCTTGAAACACATCCATCAGCCTCTGCTTCCTGGCCACCACTGATGTCATGGTGTCCCAGTCTGCCCCCGGCATATTCAGGTCCCCCATGACCACCACCCTACCCTTTTCCCAGTCACAGTGCCCCTTGATGTGCTCAACCAATTGTCCACCCAGATCCTCATCCATTGCGGGTGGTCTGTATACCACCCCTACTTTTAATCTTTTTCCTCCCCCCAGTTGTAGATTTACCCAATGGGGCCCATATCTTCACTGACTGCAAAGTGTAAACTGGCACATATTTTCACTTCTGTGACCTTCAATAGTCGTTTTACTGAACCATTTCTCATCTGTATGGTAAACCTCTTAAATGCGTTAAATGTAGTTATTGCTTTGTGTCTAATTCAAGATGGTCCAACCATTTAGTACATTGGGAAAAGTACACATCTAGACAGTGGGAAAAGTACACATCTAGACAGAATTTAAGTGTAGCTATCTTCTCTTCAGCTATAAACAGAGAAGGCATTTTTTTCTGTTTGTCCAAATACCAGGAGATTTGTTTTATTTTTATTAATCGCCAATCTGTTCTGTCTACATAATGCAGCTAACAAGTTCACTTTTTGTCATTGTCCCAATAATGCGTTTGATATTAGCATAAGGTCATCAGCGAAAGCCAAGACCGAAATCTTTTTATTTTTGATACAAGGCGAATGTAATTATGGTTTGTCCAATTGTTCAATTATGGAATTAATATATAGATTAAACAATATTGGGGCCAATAGGCACCCCTGCCTTACCCCGAGGTTATTTTTTATTTCTGCTGTTAGATCCCCTTTTTGATTATATTTAACTTTTAACCAAGTATCCTGGTGAGTCTAATTATAATATCTAAAGGTGTAGGGTCCCTATCATATGATTTTAATTTATTCAATAACATTGTCTGGCTAACACTGTGTTTTTAGATCTGTAAAACACCAATGGAGTTTCCTTTTTTTTTTTTTCCACAGATTGCCATACCAGGTGGGACAGCACGTAACAATGCTGGACTGTAGACATCCCTTCCCTAAATCCATTCTGGAATTCACTTAATATATTAGTCTCCTTCACCCATGTTCATAATCTATTTAATATTATATGACAAAAACATTTCTGGGATACATTTATCAAACTGATTGGTCTGTACATTGATGGTTCCATAGGGTTTCCTTTTTTCTTATCTATTGGACATATAATACTTCCTTTCCAGCTATGTGGAATTCCTTATCCGTTTATTAAAAATTACATGAAGAATGGGTAACCACCATTCTGGAAAGTACCTATATACTTCAGCCATTGTTGAATCTGGGCCTGGGGCTTTATTATTCCGTAGTCATGAAAATGCCTCCATAATTTCCTCTTTTTGTATACATAAAGGTTTTGGATAATGCTGAATCTCTTCCCCTAAAAGTGAACAGATTTCCTCCAGTGGAGAATAATATAAGCAATAAAAATAATCTTCCCAGATATTTAGTGTAATAAAGGCTTCAATTCCTTTTGCGTATTTCTGATGGCATTGAGTAACCAAGGTCTAAAAAAAATGTTATTATCCTTTTCTTGGACTGTCTGTCTTGGTTTCAGACACCTTTGTTGCTGGTACTTTTTCCTTTTCTCTCAAGTACTTCCTTATAATTTTTCCTCGCTTGGTTTAATTGTCTTAACTGTTCCTCGTTAGGACTTTGTCTGGTTAATCAAATCTGCACATTCAGTTGTTTTATAACTTTTTTACAGACAGCATTACACCAAGTATTTTCATTTTTATTCTTTTTAACAGGCTGTAATAACAATGGTCTGGTGTGTCTCATTATTTTGCCAGTTTTCATTTATGTTGTCCATATCCTCTGCCTTTAAGGTTATTTCTTGTCTGCAGTTATATAAATTAGTCCATATAAAAATTTCCTGGGAGAATTTAGGAGTATGAACTTCCCATCTTAGTTTTCGAAAATGTATTATTTCACTGCTTTGTGCTATACATTGATTTTCTATGTTAATGATGTTTTGGCTAGTGATCCTAAATCTTAATTCAAGCAGAAAGTGACTAGACTCTGGTCGATCTAATACTTTTAGTGATTTTAATATTTTAATGGCATCCATATTGGCCTATACTAGATCTGTAGTGGAAGGTCCCAGTGGTCCAGTCTATGCTCCTTCGCGATCTCCCAGAAATCTTCCATTCATTAAACAACAATTTTTACCTTCCATTAGGAGTAGAGTCCTGCCTTGTTTGTTTATTTTGGTATCTTTGGCCTGATTTGTCTTATATTTAAATTTATTTATGGTATATTTTGGACGATATCCAAGTGTAAATTAGCGAGTGTAGTTTCTTGTGCTGCTGTAGCATTAAAGTCTCCTTTAGTTAATAGTGGCAGGGTAGGATAATTATTTCTTCCATGGACTCTGCATATATTACCCAGTCATGCTCAGAAGGTGCGTTTCCTATAAGTGGAAGAATACATATGTTTAACAATATTATTTTTAAACTTTTGGATTCCAACAAGAGGGGAAGTATAGTTTTCAAATTACAGGTCATTTGGGTGACCTTTAGGTTCATAGATGTCTTTACGTAAGTTGCTATTCCAGCCCGAGGTCCAGGGGTCAACAAATTTCAAATTTACGTGCTAGTCAAAGGACAAGTAGCCTGGCCAAAAATGGTAGTCCCAGTGTTGCATGTGGTAGTCTGTGGTCGGAAGGCCATATTTTAAGTGTCTATTTTTATTTGTCTGCATATTGTCATCTTTCTTTCACACTTGTTTTACTGACTGCAAATAAAATGTATTTTACAGTATCTTACTGCGTGCGTGTCCTTGACTGGGTGGTATGGGGAGGGATGGGGGGTAGTGGGTACACACTGAGCAGACCTTACTTTGAAGCATTGTGCTTAAAGCTCAGGTGCAGGCAGCCAGAGTCCGGGAGGTAGTGGGATGGGGAATGCCCTATACCAGTAATATATGTAGTGTTTATACTTCACTTGTGTAAACTGCTGTTATTAATTATGCAGCAAGTTTTCCAGCAGGCCAAAACCACATCAGCCCCACTCCTTTTTCAATTTACAGTTTTTATTTTGTTTGCAGACTTAAACTCCCCCCCCGCCCCAACGTAAGTCATACAATTGCACTCCACTTACTTAGTCCACCCACTGCTGCCACACTCCAAAAAAGCAAATGCAACCTGGGCTGACCCCTGTGTTGTCAGTCAGGGTATGGTGGCGAGCACTGGGCTGGGCTAATAATAAACTGGTATTTTTATAGTAAAAGTACACTTTAGTTTCTTCAAAATATCCTTTGTTTTATACTTCTCTGTGTATTCTGCGACCTTAAAAATGATCAGACTAGGCTGGAGAGTGGACACACAATGTAAATTTATCCCACTATGGTTTCTTTTTTTCTGCCTCCCTCTTGTCCCTCACCCAACACCTGGGCAATTGATGATGCCTCTTACACGCCACTGACAGACACTGACCCCCTCCCCCCCCCTTTCTAGTCCCTTCACAGTTTTTCCCTTTGCTTTTTTTTTTTTCTCTTTAGCATGTTTTGTTTGAATAAAGACAGATCACAGTTCGGTTCAACCGAGCAATGCTCCTAATAAATTTTTAGAAGTAAGGGTCCGAGCTCGGTGCTCTCGCAGCGAATAGGTTGAAGTCATAGAAAGAGTTGTGCTGCTGACTGGCCGCCCTCCTATGTCTATCTTACACCTGACCCCCCTCCCCCAAATCACTGTGTAACTGTGCTTGTCCTGTACTCTGCTGCACCCTTACTCTTACCTTTTGACCACAAGGAGAAGCAGCATGTAACCTACCAAGGCTGCCATCACCTGCCAACCCTACACGCTTGCTCACTCAGCCACCTGCATCACAAATATCCCACTGGTGAATTCACCCATACCTCAGCCATAATGTGTATGCACGCTTCCCTTAAAAAAAAAAAAAAAAAAAAAAAAATCAGCTCCACGGCTCGCCTCAGAGTCTGTGACAATGCGACCCCTCCTGGATAGATGACAAAATGACAGGTGCTGTTACAAATTAATGCAGAGACTCATGCTTGTCTGTGGGCAAGTGGCCCACTGAAAAGTGCTTGCCCACAGCAGCAGTTAGGTAGCCTGGGACGTCGGGGTATGGGATTTGTCGAGCCCTGCCGAGGTCTACCATTACTCTTAATTTTTATAGGTGGGATACAGTAACCTGCGTAACTTGCTATCAAGGGAATACTTTTTTCACTGCACCAAGTTTCTTGGAAACGGAGTATATCATATTTCTCCAAAAAATTCCAACAATCAGGGTCTGCTAATTTCATTGTCGAGCCCTCAGTGTTCCAAGATAAAACTGACGTTTCGGTATCTACACAATATTGACTGTGATCCACATTTTCTAACCTATGTCATTCTGTCCTTTCTATCGCTAATCTTTCATATTCATTTTCTGTACTAATAGATTCTAGTTCCCCTTTTATCCCCCCAGTCCTTGTCCTAAGTGTTTGTGCTTCTACTATATAAAATCCTAACATATCTAGTACTGATTTTTTTGTAAATAATTTCTACATATTTTGAGTTTGTAAATGTAATATCTATTTGTGAACAATACGTTTCTCGATCATATGTCTTAATCCATTCTATATTATTTCTAGTTATAGATATATCCAGAGCTCGAGAGAAATAAGGTTAGTTCAGATTTAATTTTGCCTATTGAGTCTCTTCCCGAGACTTTCCAGCCGAACAGTGTGAGGGTCTTGCTTTCCCAAAAGGTAACTTTTGCATTAGTATAGTCAGAAATTACTTCCAAAGACTTACTAAACCAGTTCTTTGGATCTTCTACCTTTTTCTCCTTTTCTTTTCCTACAGCCAGAGACTCATCCCTTGTTGCCAAGGGTACTAACTGTGAGGGAAATATTTGAATTCCCTTCATTTTAAGTTTCCCTTCTTTCTGCCAAATTACTTCAGCTAGTTCTGGAGAACTATAATAAAGAAGGACTCAATCTTTTTCTTTTTTGCTTTTGTATTATCTATTTTACTCCTTCCTCTTATCTCCCCTGTCGTCCTCTCCTTCAGGCCATCAGTGGTCTTGTTCTTCCAACCGCTCACTTGTACCACCACCACCTCAGATGGCAGCCACCCTCAGGGTAACCCAGTGTAACCATTCACCAGATGGGTTCTCCCCCTCCGAGGAGAAAGGGTCCGGCCAATGCAACTACTTGGCCCCCTGGGTGCAGTTGAGGTGGTATTTCTTGAGGCCCGACCAGGGCACTCATGGTGGCAGAGGGACCGGATGGCCATCACCTGGTCGAGTGGAGGAGAAATGTTCCCCGTTTTCTCGCCGAGAGCACAGCATGCTATGACGCCCAGGCATACACTGATGTCTGCCACGGCCCCCTCGCTACTTGGCTGGCGCCTGCTATACCTCTGGTCTCCACTGGGGTCAGCAGATGCCAGACCACATCCACCCTCCTTTCCCTCTGGAGAAGGTGAGCAGTCGGACGCGAAAAGCCTTCTCCCCCTGCCGGCCCTCCAGTGACCAGAGTCCACTCCCGAGCCCAGGTTGCCAGTGTCGCAAGCGGAAATCCAACCATTGCACCGACAGGCCGGCTGGACACAATCTCTAATTTGTGTACTTGGTGGTATAGTTATATATATGTCCTTATAAAAAAATCTATGATATCTAACAGTTTAGCTATCCAGTCCTGCAAGATCTGGGGAGTTTCTTGGTATAGCTGGTGTATTGCATAAAGTTCCAATAACATTTCCAAATCTGGTGCCAACTTATGACCAAGGGAAGTTCCCTCTTTATGTTTGTTTGCACGCATGTGCAAGAAACATAGTGCTAGTGCCATCATACGAGTTTTCTAGAGGTGTGTCAGCCTCTTCCAATTCAGTCAGTGTGTTTGCAGGCGCGGTCGCAGTTTGCCAATCACTGCTCCAGCTGTCTGTGACAACTGAAAATGCAGTGGCATACAGTTGAAAGGGAGAGCTCTGCTTCAGTGAGCATAGCTCCTCCCCTCAACATGTAAGCACTCATATTGCGTGCTGACATGCCCCCAAAGCTTACATACAGGTATGTGACGGGGTGCCCAATCCCCCGTCGGCTCAGCTCCAAAAACAGTGTTACAGCTGCCACGCTGGGAGCCACCCCAGCGTGGCACATGTTGGCTCCAGCCCCCCAAACAGCTTTATAGCTGCCACGCTGAGAGTCCACCCCAGCGTGGCACTAGCACGATGGCTGATGGGGTGCCCAATCCCAGTCGGCTCCAGCCCCCTAACATCCTTTTCCAGCTGCCATGCTGGGAGCCCACCCCAGCGTGGCAAACGTCCGTGTCGCCTTAAAAAAAAAAAAAAAAAAAAAAAGTAAAAAAGGTCCCTCGTAGTCTCCCAGCCCGCACCAAGACTCCACCCACTGTGCACCCTGCCTCCCCACACCCCATTCTTACCTCTGGAGTCCGGCGCGACAATGTTCGGTGGACCAGGAACACGTCTGCACTCTTCAAAGCCGACCGCGAACTGAGGAAATGCCGGTGAGCTGTATAATGTAATAGATAGGGTTTTTTCAACTTTGCTGCATATCTCGGGCATTTTTTGGAACTTTTGCACCAAATTTTAAACCTGGGGTTTTTGGGACCCCTTATCATGAGTGCTGTCAGTGTTATGGCGTTATTTGGGCCCGAAGGGTGATCTCGCAGTCACTGTGCGAAATCACCTTTAGGGACCGATTAACGAAACGACACTGCCAGTGTTCATAAGGTGGGCTGTCAAGAAGCCTATTTTGAAAATTTGGTGGAAAAATTCCAAAAAATGACTTCCTACGCACGCTCGTAAGTTCGCGAATTTTCAGTATTTTCACTCCAGATTTTCAACATTGCCATTTTACCACACCTCCTTATGAGCAGTACAGCTGTCATTTTTCACATCTCACCCAGAACGTGTTTCGGCCCATGTAGCGCACAATGGCGCAGTTGGTGTGCGAAATTACAGGACACATTAAGAAAATCACAGTAACACTGTTTACGAGCAGAGGTCTTAAAATGGCTATGTTGAAAATTTGGTGAAAAAATTCCCAAAATGACTTTTAGAGCCGCATCGCCAGCAGTCTTCACGCGACGCCGCAAGTTAGCTAATTTGTAATATTTGCACACCGGATTTCAACAGTGCCATTTTACCGCACTTCCTCATGAGCAGTACAGCTACCATTTTTCACATCTCGCCCAAAATTTGTTTCCGCACATGTAGTACACAATGATACAGTCAGTGTGCGAAAACAATGTTTGGGACAGATTAAGAAAATCACAGTGACACTGGTCATGAGCAGAGGTCTTAAAATGGCTGTGTTGAAAATTTGGTTGCAAAACTCCGTAAAATGACTGTTACGAGTGAGTATTGCGCAGTTTCCACGCACCCTCGTAAGTTCATGAATTTTTGTAATAATTTCAGTCTAGATTTTCACCAGTGGCATTTTTCCACACCTCCTTATGAACAGTATGGCTGTCATTTTCCACAACATGGCCGAAATGTGTTTTCACACTTTCAGCGCAGAAATGCGTGGTCGCTGTGGGAAATCATTGTTTGGGACAGATAAAGAAAATCACATTGACACTGTTCATGATCGGAGGTCCCAAAGTGCCTGTGTTAATCTGCTGTAAAAAAATTCCCAAACTGGTTACATTATGGGTGTGCGTTGCACAGTTTCTATGCACGCTCGTGACTTCACCAGTTTTTTTAAGATTTTCACACCAGATTTTCAACATTGCCATTTTTTACACCTCCCCATGAACAGTACCGCTGTCATTTTTCATATCCTGTTCGGAATGTGTTTTTGCACCTGTGGTGCCAAATGCCGTAGTCACTGTGCAAAAGCAGTTTTCGGCTAACAAACTGATATTGCCACTGTTCATGAGGTGGGGGTCACAAAAAACCCATGTTGAAAATTTGGAGTAAAAATACCAATGAATGCCTAAGGCTTTAGGGTTTCCGACCATAACGCCCCACTCTGTAGAGAATGACAGGCATCAGGGGTGTGACTTGGGATTCTTGCCTGTAATGCTCATACCATTCCACCCCGACCCACACCCTGCAGGCAGTGAGAGGCATCAAGGCGTGCCTCGGACTCTTCGGGCCCAAACGTTACCCCATTCTCCTATACCGCACCCATCTCACCGTATTTCATGATGGAATGGGGTGCGCATAAGGGCCAAAGACCCCAAGGCACACTGTGACACTTGTCAGTGTCTGCAGGGTAGGGTGTGGTGAAATGGCGTGGTCGTTATGCCTGACGACCCAAAGGCACACCCCAGTGCCTGTCACTCTCTGCAGGGTGGGGGTGGGGTTGGCTTCAGTTCAATACTTCACTGCCATTCCTATTATGCAGCTCTGTAACTTCTACACTACCAATGCCAATGCCATCAAGCAAACATTTGGCATTGACAAATGCTTGTTTTCTGTCAGTGAGTCTCTGGCTATAGTGCTTTCTACTTCTTTCCCAGCATGTAGCTGTATGTTGAAAACCTTGGTCAGCGCACCCCCCCACCACCCCCCCGGGTACATGTTACAATATCCTTTTGTAGATCATCCACACGTAGGGAGGAATACTGAGCTTGTAGTACTTTTTACATTTTCTTTAATTTCAGTTTCCATATCCTTCCCCCATTCACATTTTCTACTTCCACAAAACCTAGACCAGATATGTACTGCTTTTGGTAATCTGTTTTCCTACCTTTTCGGTTATTGGTGTTTTTATATTCTCTGTTTCTTGACCCTGACAATTATCTTTACATTTCCTACATCTCCACTTCTCCTTTTGGATCTAATTTCATTTTTTGCTGTCCATTCCTTCGAAGTCTCAGTAGATTCTCCATTGTCGAATCCTCCTGCCTAGAAAAGGGTGCGGGCAAATTCACTTAAAGGACTTGATTTCCCTTTTGTTTGATATTACTTTCATTATACAGTGCTGATGTTTACTTCTCATTTGATCTAAAATTACTTTATTATAGACCACATCAGCATGAAGATTTCTCTTCCTTTATTGCCCATAGATTTTCTAATATATTAGTGTAGTATGTTTTTTTTTTTTTTTTTCATAATTTCCAGCACTTGCCTGGAAAGTGACGAACAGAAGGTAAAATCACCCTCATTGGTAAAAACATCCCTATCCTACTGTAGATTTCAGTCTCGCATGAAACATATTTCATAATTCTAGGAGAGACCTGTTGCTGTATACTTGAGGGAGAAATCTTCAGTGAGGGGGATCCATCAGATCGTTCAATTCTGTTATCACTTTTTAATTTTTGCTCATCTGCTAGCTTTTTTAGCCCTTCTATCATGTAATTAAAATCATTTATAACTAAATGTAAATTGTCTGCTAGTGGAGCCCCCTGTTTTTAACCACATTTTCCTGATGGTCACTTTCATATAAATACCTAGAGATCCACAAGGAGTTAACTTCCTCCTCTCCACTATAGACCATTTATGACTACATTTTTTTTTTTTTACCTTTTACCTCCTTTCACTGTCCCCATAGATCTCTCTTCAGTGGGGGGGGGAGATTTCCCACCCAGTCTGAGATCCTCCTTCTCTGGCTCGCTGCTCCCAGGAGCTCTCTTACAGCTCCACCAACCACCCCACCCCCCCGGCTCTGAACCCCCCCAGGGGTGGGACCATCATTAACTCCGGCACTCTATCTACAGCCTAGAAGGGTGGCCGGGGAGAGGAGGAGAGACACAGAGACAGGACCCGACTGTGGGCATGGTAGGCATCCTTGTCCCACCTTCGCTTGTCTGGGTGCCAGGGCTTTTCCTGTGTTCAGTTTTCCCCTCAGGGGTGCAGATGTGCAAGGATACCCTGCATGCGATGGGCGCGCCCCCACACCCCTGTGTAAAGTGTCTGCTGTCATTCCCGTCCCTTGGAAAGCTGCCGCTAGTCGCGCTGCCCCCGGCCACCACCAGGAGTCACAGAAACTGCAGCAAACGCCCCCCCGGGAAAGGAGTGCAGTTCTCTGGATGCTCAGTCCTTCCCTGCCGACCCCCAGTGGACCAAGCGTGCTTCTGAACCTGAGTTGCCGTGTGGTGTCCAATGCCTCAACCCTCCGTGCCACCAGCCTGGCGTAAATTATGTCTTGAAGTACTAATTTCTAACATACCTATATCATAGGATTCCAGTACGATGCCCTCATCATAGTGAGCATCGAGTACTGGAGTTCCTAGAGCTTGTATAGGTCGAGCATCATCTCCCTTCTCCCTACCACTATAAACCTCTGCACTCAGACCAGAGGCTGTAGTAGCCAAAGGAGTTGACTGTTGTAAAAAAGCAGTTATTTTAAGCTTCTTTTGGTTTTTCCATTAGATTTTCCTTCAAGATCTTTCGAGATTTTTGTTTATATTGTCCTTTACATCACTTTTTTTTTTGTTGTTCCATCATAGCACTACTTGCTTTAATTTCTGCCTCTTGTAAAGCAGAGTTTGGTGAGGAGAATTCCCCACTCCCGGTATTCACTATATTGCACCAATTTTACACTGCCAAATATATATTTTTATATATAAAGGTAATACCAAATCCCATTAAAACCAATATATTTCTTATAGGAATTCCTATTCTGTTAAAATGTCTATACCTTTTTGAAAGAGCTAGTAATTTCCCATTTCTTACACTTACTAGTTCTTTAAAAAGTCCAGAGAAATGATAAACTCTTAATAGTAACAATACTGAATTAATAAAAATCAATAAAACATTAAAAAGAAGTATAGAGCACCAGACCACACAGAATATTCAAAAAAATCCAAAAGGTCTAACTTTCAAGTTTTCCAGTACAATCTCGCATCCAATAGCTTCCAGCAGCTTTTAATATACTAACATATTAAATAGCCAGCAGATTAGGCTCTATGGTTTATCGAGTCTACTCAGGGATCGGTGCCTACCCAGGTCACCGTTATGGCCCGCCCCCACCCTCCCTACAAGATCCCCTACCCTCAACCCCCAGCGTGGCTCTGGGATGAACCCTCTCCCTATACCTATCCCAGCCCTTCTTGAACCCCTCCACAGTTGTAACAGCCACCAGCTCCTCTGGCAGCGCATTCCAGGGTTCCACCACCCTCTTGGTGAAGTAGCATCTCCTCATTCCCCTTGACCAGCCTGAATGAGTGTCTCCAGGTGGCACCTTACTCCTTTAGCACCCCCTCTAGGTTTACCCTAGTCATTCCCTTGAGATATTTGAAGACCTCGATCATATCCCCTCTGTTCCTCTTCTCCTCCAGCGATTGAGTTCCTCAAATCTCTCCCCATAGGACTTTTCCCCTAGACCTAATATCATTCTGGTTGCCCTCCTCTGGACCCTCTAAGTAAGGATGCCAAAACTGCATGCAGTATTCAAGTTGCAGTCTAACCAGGCAATTATACAGTGGCATGAGCACCTCTCGGCTCCTTGAGGTTTTCGCTCTGGCTACGCACTGCAGTATTTTATCTGCTTGGGCTGTAGCCTTTCTACACTACTCTGAGTTATTCATTTTGGCATCCACCACCACACCAAGGTCCTTCTCCCCCCTAGAAGCCTGCAGTGCCTCCCCTCCCAAGGTGTATACATGAGCTGGGTTTTGGGCCCAGGGTGAATAACCCTGCATTTCCCGTTATTAAACTTTAGTTTCCAGGTGCATGACCACCTCCCCAGAATCTCCAGGTCCTCCTGGAGAGCCAACTTTCCCTCCTCCCCATCCACGGCCGCCCACAGCTTTGAGTCATTAGCAAAGAGGCTCATGCCGCTCCTGATACCACTTCTGATGTCTGAGATATAGACGTTAAACAGGAATGGGCCCAGTACCGATCCCTGTGGGACCCCGCTAATGACTCTCCTGGGGATGAGACTCCCCCCCCCCCCCCAAACCATCTCCTTCTGTACATGCCCTGCTAGCCAGTTTCCTATTCACCTGACCATCTGCTCCATCCCACACCCATATTCCCCAGCAACCCGGGATGTGGCACCAAGGCATACGCCCTGCTGAAGTCTAGAAAGAGGACATTAATGCTATTGTCTCTGTCCTTAAACTTCTTACACCAATCGTATCTCAAGTTCAGATTTTCCCTTCCTAGGGATTTGTTAAAAAATGTTAACAGTTAATGGTGGTGATCTGACCAACTGTCACAATTTATAGTGACCTTCGATGTTTTACAGACTTCATTCTTGTCTCCAATTGAGTAAGGTCAGTACAGTTCTTATTATAGCCTTTTTTCTGATATTATAGTAAATAAATTAGATTGTACCGTAAGGCCTTCCAGGTTTTCTGTATAGCGCTTCTACTAACTTCCCTTTAAGTAAGGTCTACACATTGTGTTTGCTTCCATTTTTTTGAGATTAAACTGGATATAGCTTGGGGAAATCAAAATGATGTCTCCACAGCTCAAAAATACTTAGCTTGTGTTGAAAGCTTCCACTGAAAAATACATAAACACAATTATGCTTATATATGAATATATATATATATATATATATATATAAAAATTAAAATACCAGTTAGAATATGTTATAATGCAGTACATAAATTGCATATCTATTTCTTATGTGCTTATGTTATTATACAATTCAGATAACATATTAATATGGCGGTGCAGTATTTTTGTGCCTTACTACATTAGGTTTTAAGTTATTCAATTTATTTACTTTTCCTACTTACTCCTTTGGTTTTTAGCAGGAGTGCAAGTTTGACTTGCAATAATGTAGTGCTACCGTGTCTTTGATTGTGATTGATTGTAGCACACCCTCCTTTTGGTAGCCGTACAACAACCAGGGACTGGTTTTGCCCCAAAAGACTTAAATTCCGAATCTCAGGGTTCCTTTTTTTGTAGCTGGCCCACCAGACTAAATTATGCCATGTCAACCGTCTTCTCTTGTTGAGCTAGCGATAGTTTACTTCTGCCATCGGGAAAAAGTGTGGGCAGACCAAAACATTTTAAAAAAATATATAAATAATACTGTGAAGCACTAAAACAAAAGGTTGTGCTCTGGGCTTCTGGCATTTCGCAACCTTTCAGAAAAAATGGCAGTTCTGTAGTCTGGAATGCCACGCATGCGCCTTATACCCCCTCAAGAACTTCTGGTCGCATGATTATTTGATCACCTGTCCACCAAATCATGTGACTGTTAAAGCACTTTTTTTTTTTAATTTAAAATACAATATAAAATGTTGTATACTATAAACCAAATACTACCATTCAATATCTTAGAACACATCGTTGTGGCTTTTTAATAAACTCCTAATTCTCAGCAGCCTTTCTGGAAATACATGTGTGTTTTGTATTGTTTGTTTAACAGTGGCATTGTAAAATGGCATTGATCCTCCTCAATTCTCTTTATTCTTTACTCGTCTTGCGTACGCCTTTCTTTCTCCTGTTGCTGCTCCTCTCTCCTGCTTTGGTCTCCACTCTCCGTTCTGTCTTAGTTCTCTTCGGCTGATGTCCCAGGCTCAGGCCTTTCTGAAAGGCCGCTCTGTGTTCCTCTGTCCAGCCTCCACCGCAGGCTTTCCTTCTAGGGAAAATACAGTGCACACCTGAATCGATTTGCCAACTGGTGCGTAGCACAAGTTAGTCTGGTAAGATCTGTTGAAATTAAAACAACGGTGGTGTACCTTTTTTAAAATAATGTAAGCCTTCAACAACTCATGCTCTCTCAGCTTAGCAGCGTGCAGCTCCACCTCCGGAAGTCATATGGCATTAGCTAAAGTGACTGGTTGCCTCATACAGCCTATCTCTATCACTCTTACAGTTGTAAAGAGTGGTCTCACAATCTTAATAGTATCAGAAAGGCTCACCTTCGGTTCGTGATTCTCATACCACAAGAATGCGCGTGAGACCACTCTTAAAACTGTAAGAGTGATCTTGGCAGCAGTATTGACCAACACCATCACCCTGTTTTTCTTTTTCATCTCCACCCTATAATTTTGGCCAAACCCTAATTTGCGTTTACAGAATCATCCAACATTATCATTTGCCACCAATCTTTATTGCATTGTTAACCCGTTTTGATACCAGTGCTCTGTACCTTACTCAAAAAACACTTATGCACATGTGCAGTACATATAGGAGGTTCAAGGAACAGCCCCCCCCGCCTGAATCACCACAGCCCCGACCTGTATTTCCAGGCTGTGGGGAACCCATGGGGTCCATTATTACAGAAATGCTGTATGAAGACTTTTCTTTGGCACATTTTCCAAATTCTAGCATGATTCCTTTACCCATAGACTATGCAGATGTCCATGTAATGCTATAATACAGAATGAGGGAAAGATTACATTTTTCCTAAGATGTCCATAGCGTGCTAAACCTACTAGGAAAAGGCACAAATATCCCAGCCACGTTGACATTGAACCTTTCCAGTAGGGAAATCCAATACAAGCATATCAGTCCTTAATCCCCAAATCACCAAAGGAAGTGCCTCCATTTTTGTTTGTTTTGTAATTGGGTTTTCTCTCTAGCTGCCCATTTCATTTCCATGGGTACATCCAAATCTCCCTTACCTAAACTGCCCTTTGCAATTAATGTGGGATTGTAAGACCTGTAAAGCATGCACAAGTTTGGTGTTTTCCTGCTTGAGAAGGGTACAGAGCTTATATTTGTATGTTTGAAGTAAAACAATTTTAAAGGGTAGACCCATGATTAACTTTTCTGCTCACTGTAAACTTATTACTGGCAGGTAGACAGTGTGCACAGCTTTGAACAGAGTCCATCAACATAACGGACCAATTTAAAGAGCTAGTAGATTGAGCTGTTTTCTACGTCAATATTGATGGGAGTGCTCCTATTAAGATAATAGCATGGCTTGTTTGTGTATAACCTTATGTTGCCATGCCTTTCCGAAGTCAGGTACACGCTTTGGCTTGCCTGCATCGGAGAAGTGTTCTGGTGGGGCAGTTGCCTGTCCACAGATAGGAAGTGTGATATGAGGCATACCTTGAAATTTATGCACATCTAGCTGTCTGACTTCTTGACAGCCCTGTAGCTCTGCAAATAAAAGTGTGTGCTGCTATATTTTTTAAATGGTAAAATTAGAAATCTGTTCTTATGTCAAATGTTTATTTTTTTTTGAATAAATTGTTTTTAAAAATAGCAGTCTCACAATGACTTGTCCCAGACCCAGTCCGATGCAGTTCCCGCTGTCACTATGTCTCGCATCGCATTGGCTCCATGTATTTTGTTAAATTAAATAACTATGTTCTGCATTTCAGTAATTCTGTGTGAGACAGTATTAAAGGTAGACCCTGTAGTTAGTAGAACAAGTTAAACTCATGTGTCTTTCCCTTTTTTATCCCGCGTCACCGAGTGTGTCCTCAATGTGCAGCTCTGCCCCAGCGACAATAAGATGTTTACTTTAGTTCCTTCAGGTTCCTACAGCAGATGTCCAGTACTCATCCAAAATGTTCTTCTCGCATCTCACACAAATATTTCTTCTTTTACTGTGAACTAGTCAATCTGCTGGGCTGGCAGAAGTACTTTACCAACATGACAAGAGTCTTCCCCCAGGTCGAAAAACACACCTCATCCCATCATCTGCTGAGTCATAATTTATGCTGGCTCCCTTCTACAAACCCTAGTCATCCCCCCCCCCCACACACACACAATCACGAGATGGACATCCACACAGCTGTCCCCCAAATCCAGTGCTCCCTGCTCCCCCGGTAGCCAACCCGTCTTTTATGTCCCTGGTGTACAGTGACCCACCACCATTAGTAAAACATCCTCATCGTATCCACTGTCAAGTCCACTTTACAGTGTCTGTACCACTTCCAGCTCTCCCCCACCCTGACTACTTCCCACCATAGGCATCCCCCCCACCTCTGACAGCGACTGTCTGGCACAGTCCCTCTGCACACCTCCACGGCCAGCCACTTGATTGACTGAGAACAATCTTAATCAGCTACAGATCACATTGATAATCAAGCACTGTAATTCAGATGGTGGCTGGCCACAGAGGTGTGTGGAGGGTGAGGGCGTGTGCCTACAATGGGTAGTAGGGCGTATTGTACAAGACAGACTGGTGATCAGGACAGCAAGACAGATTGGCATTCAGGGGAGCAGGGAACACTGCACACAAGGGGCAACCACACAAATGTCCTGTTCAACTATCGTTTCTGTGTGTATGTGGTGGGGGGCCACAACTAGGTTCATTAGAAAGAGGGGGGCAGGAGCAGCAGAAGCACAACGTTCCATGGATGAAATGGAGTCGCACACTGGAGACAGACAGAGTGACCCAGGATTGAAAATAAAAACAGACAAATGTGTTTACATTGTTCAGCTGCAGAATCTGACTTTAAAACTGCCCTACATTCGCCACAAATTATGCAGCAAAGTGTAAAAATGTCCAGTATAAAACAAATCTTCATCAGACAGTGTAATCGGACTGACTGCTCCAGGTAAACAGAGCCGCAGCCTTCCCCCAATGCGAAACTTTCACTCTGCATTTCCAAAAACGGTGCTGTACAGCCTGTGAATATCTGAAAAATGGAAAAATCGGACAAAAAAAATCTGCTCTTATTTACGCATGTACACAGATGGCAACCTAGACCCTATGCTAAGCAAACAAATATGAAAATCTGTTAATCCAGTCTACTAATTCTTTAATACTGTACTACTTTTTTTTGGGGGGGCGGGGTGCGCACACAAACATGGCTGTCAAAATAGAAATGGGTCTGGTGCCACTTTTTTAATGTAAATTTTATATAAAGGTTTGTCTCTCTCCATAGCTGACCGGGTGGCTGTTCAGCCATCCCGATGTGTCATCAGCCCTCCATCTGCCTCTCCTTCTTGGGGGTCTTCTGTGGATTGCCCCTGTGGCGGGCAAGGGGAGGCTGGCTCCCAGTGACTGTCATCCAGATGCTCCCCCGGGTTGGAGTGGCAGGACGGGCCATAGTGCCTCAGGTGGGCTTCATGTAGCTTGGTCTCCATTTTCCACCTGTTTTTCTCCCGCTTAGTTCAAAGCTGTGGTACAACCGCAGCCTCCACCAACTCGGACATCTGGTCTCCCGAGTGTCTGCACTGCCACCAGGTGGAAGCCAAGAGCCAGGAAGGAGAACCACCCCTGCCCAGGAGAAGAGCTGCCTATCGGCTGCTCATTCCTTCTCCCAGCCCCCCCCCACGCCAGCCCCTGGCAGCCAGAGCTTGTTCCCGAACTTTGGTCACCGTTGTGGTGCAGGGTAAGGCACTTCGCGTTGTTTCAGCCCTCTGTTCCACAGACCAGATCATGTACAGTGCCACTTTAAGATACATGTTGAATGTATAAATGCAAATTGTCACAGTTTGAGTCTCGTTCTTTCGAGGATTCCAGTGGCCTGTCGGTATCCTTGTTATTTTGAACTCTGCTAATAAAAACAGTTCTCACTTTTAAAATGGGTCACAACTCAGCCTTTTCTTCTCCTCGCCATTAGCGCCAACCCTTTTCTGTCCTTTGTAAGTTCCTACCACCTGTTGAAGACCTTTAGAATGCTGGCATTTATGTGGAATTGTATTTTAAGGAGTAGTTACAGATTGATTTATGTCTCTGCTCATCATCAGGGTATTGTAGCTGACAACTCAGAGGTCAGCTCTTACACAAAAGAGCTGCCTTGTGGCTTTAGCGGAACTCCCTTTAGTCTGCTCCAGTAAGAAGGAGAAAAGTACAAAAAGAAATGCACTCACGTTCACAGACCAGCACAGCAGTGAATAAACGCACTCAGCAGTATGTTTGGGTAGTAAACAGGTTTCCATTTGGCTGCCTGCAGCTAATCACACAGTTACTGTGGTGGTGGGGGGCAGGCTCACCCCTATCTGTGCTGAGACACAGGAAGGTTGCACCAGAGAACAGAGGCCAGTAGAGCGGGACTCTTTCAGTTTCTCCAAGAGATTTACCTGAAGCATGTATTAGGAATTCATTTTAAGTTACTAACCATTTGCCTTTTCAGCTACAAAATTATGGCTAAAACTCCTCTGATTCTCTTAGGGAGGATCTGGAGAGGAAGCTGTCCAGTGTGGTTTCTTTATGCAGTGTTCCAACTGATTAACATATACTTTATTCAAATAGCATTGTGGGATGAATTTAAGCTAAATTATGCACTACAAAAGACTTCTGCTATGTATACACTCATATGGCTCTCTGGTGATCAGACTGGTCATGCCAGGAGGACATGCGGCTCCCAATCCTGAAAAGGTTGCAGACCCCAATCTAGTGGGAGGAACAGAGCTAGATACTGTATGTCAAGCTGCCTGGCAGAGTGCTGTTCCACATGTCACACCATAAGGTAAAAAAAAAATCTAAGTAACCAAAGAAAAAATAAAAAGTACCTCATATTAAAAGGTGATAGTTGAGACTTCTTTAAAAAAAAATGGTTTTAGGCAGTACATTACTGCTTTAAATTTGGTACAAAAAATTGTTGAGACAGTGGTTACTTGTACCAGGCTTCTACTACCCACCTGCCATTTTCTGCTATTCACCATTACCAAGACTTTGGCTCATTGTGATGTCATCACTGTGCTAATTTAGGTGTACAAATCAGTGCAAAGGGCAGCCTAGTGATTGTGCTGGAGGTTAGTGCTGTAAAAAATGTGGGTTAAAATGAGAAATGAGTAATGCAGAACCCAGCTGAAAGAACAAATTTCACCAGTACAGAAGCCAAAACTTGTCAAGAAAAAATATTTTCTTCTTGTTCAGTCTTCCATCTTCAGGTGTTAGACTGTGCGCACTGCAGTGGGACCCACTGTCATGTGGAAGGTGGTTCAGTTCTGGGCAGGCTGCAACTGTTTCCCTTTTTTCCCTATCTAGTGATGTTTCTGTAGCAGCCTGTTGCATAGCAATGGGAGAATCCACAGTTATACAAACCCTACTAAATAAAAATATTTGCAAAGTGTGGCTGTCTTACCTAAAGCAGAGCTCTGCAGACCACATTTTTAACAGCTCTCTCATTTCCCCCACCCTCCCAGTTTGTGTTACAGTGATGATGTACCACACTACCATGGAAAACCAGCTGCACAGGGTTCGGCCAGCTGATGCAGTCAGGTACTACCCTGGCTCTACAGTACAGCATGTACTGTATAGGGCTGGTGGTGGGAGAAAGATCAGTGGGCATAATTTTCTGTCCCTGCCACCATTTCTTTAATGTGATGCAGAAAACAACTGTATTATATAATTTCATATGCAATAAGGTGTTATACAAGGCCCGACTGTGGTGCAAGGTGCCCACCTGGAAGGTTGGTATTGGGGCTCAAGGGGTAACATTCTCTCCCCCCCCCTCCACACTCATCCCAAGTGGAAGTGTCAGGGTCACAGACATGGCTGTCTATTTGGCTGAATAAAATCACAGTACAACTGATTACTGGCTCAGTTTCACTTTGTCATTTTGTGATAAGTAATGAGTATGGTTGGTCCCTGAGTGCACTGTGGTCTTGGACTGTGTGATATACTAATATCAGCATTACGCTTTCACTTGATAATGGCTATATTTATGCATTTTTTTACTAACTTCGAGTGATCAGAAACCAGTTAATCAATCAAGTCTTTATTTATCCAGGCGATCACTGTTTTAAAGAAAAAATAATTGGTAAACAAGATGATTTTCAGTTATTGGAATATGGGGAAGAGCTCAGCTGGGGGGGAGGGGCGCCTCACCTGGAAGTTTCCAGGAGGGTCAGTTCAACTTCATGCAGTGTGCTAAAGTTGTCCTTCAGAACTTTGAGTTCTTCTGTTACTTGTGGAACCCTGTAGCTAGTGCAGATAGAGGACTAGTCTTTGTGGCTATTAACCCCCAATTATGTGTATCCTGATTTAGGGTACACCTATGATGCACCAGAGTGTATGCAACTAGGTAGGAGGCAGTATAGCGTACTGGTTTAAGGCTCTGAGCTGCAAACCTGGAGACCTGGGTTTGAATCTCACAGCTTCCACTTGCACATTCACTAAAATACCACCAACGGCTTAATCTGGTTCAAAGTCAGTTGGCATTCATCTGTATTCCCCTCCCCCGGGTCATGCCTGAAAATAGGCAGAATTTGTCTGGTGCACTTACCCGGTCAACAAAAACAAAATAAATACTGGGTGACCCTATGCAAGCCACTTAACTTCCTTGTGCTCCCAGGTTGCACCTGTAAACAAGCTTTCAGCTTGGTGTCTCTCTTCTGGTTAAAAAAAAACGTGGTGATGGACAAAGACGGCGAACATACTAACATACTAAAATGCCAGCAGAATAGGCCGAACGGTCTTTTGTGTCTGCTCGTTTGGTCAGCCCCCACCCTGGGTGCTGACCTTGCTGCCCCCCCTCACCTTCTCTGGCTTCTCCCTTCCCAGTTCCGGATATTCTCACTGCACTGGATTTTGCTTCCAGAACCCTGTACCTGTCCCTCCCCATCTTGAACCCCTCTGTAGACCCTCCCCTTTGTTTTGTAAGTTAAATCGTGTGCTACAATCCCCCTCCTGTACAGAGCCCGCTATACCCTCTTCTAGTTTAACACTGGGTATGTTGGCTTTCCCTCCGATTTGGGGTTAGAGGAGTGAATTATGGGGTGTTGGCTGACTCTGCACTGTAAAAGGCTGTGCTGTGTCAGTCTCTGGGTTCTAATTGATAATAACTGCAGGTAATTAAGCTTTTTAGATGCCAGCTCATGACACGCTGTCACCTCATCATCTCGCTCGCTCTCCCGTTTCCTGTTTTTCTTGGGAAATTAAGGCAGTAGTGTAACAACAAATGTTTTTCCAAAACATTTCAGCTACAGTTAATAAAAATATTAGCACACTTGTCAAATAGACCAGTCTAGGTACTTCCTATGCTGCACGCCATGAGTTTTTAATTTTTTTGAACCTAATCCTTGCTGGATCTACAGTGCTATTTCAGTGCATAATGTGTCAGCCATCTTTTTTTCTTGAGAAAAAACCCAAGATATTTATAAAATACTCAGATGTTGGTATCAGAAAAGTGTACCACCAACTAAAACTGGAAGATGCCTAGAATCTTTTATAGTAACAAAAGGGTAGGGTCAAATGTTTTTCCCAATTTCATTGCACTGTAGCTGTAAATATTTTATAAAAGCGGGGCTGTGAAATTGATTTAGCAGCGCTCTGATCTGACTGAAGTCGGCTTAGAGTGCTAATGTAGATAATAGGCCTTTACTGAGATAAGCAGTGGTCCTGGAGTACGTTATCCGAAATGGCAACCGCTTACTCATATAGACACACTAGTGCAGGCTTGTTGTAGCCCCCACCCCTAATAAAATGTTGATATGCACTATAGTCCGTTAGGAATGCGTGATAATCATGTGCTCAACACCTTCAGTCAGAGTTAGAAGTGTCACAATTGAAAAGTTTAGTGATGCCGGGCCAGTGGTGCTGAGGGTTGAGGTGCTGGACGCCACACCTCGCGCTGTGCTGGTAATCCAGGTTCGGGGATGGGTTGTTGTGGGTCAGCAAGGGGGGGGATGAGCTGTATTGAGCCGCTGTACAACAACTCTCCTCTCCTGGGGGGGTTGGCACCGATCCAATTAGCGGACGGTGTCAGGAGGGGAGGGCGCTGTTAGGCACTTGGCGGAAGCAGTGTCTCCACATGGCTTCTTGCCTGGACTTCAGTCCTTCACGTCGGCACCCTCAGGGGAGGGGGGGTTAGGGATTTCACTCACAGTAACCACCTAAAATCCCAACCCCACCACCGAACAACATGATCTCCATAACGGGGGATGGATGCCACGGACTAGCAAGTATGCCACCAGTAAGCCTGGGCCGGCAGCTGGGCAAAAAATATATATAAAAAAAAAAAAGTTTGACACTGGAGAATGAAGGCTGATGAGAGTGGTGAAGTGCTGTTGTGGAACAGAAACAGCAGGGTGATGGATGTCTGTGCACCAGTACCATTTAACCAGGTTGGAAATTACTGCATGGGTGCCCCAAACACAAGCTGAGTGTGGCTAAGACTACTTGAATCCAGCCATGGGGGTGGGGGCAACCACTGTGTTTGTTTACAGTGGTGCTTTGAACTGACCTATTTTTGTAGCACAAAAACAATTACATTGTGTGCCCAAGCAGTTTTTGCATTTGTTTGGTCCATGTTATCGGTGGGTATTTTTCTGACTGACTGTCTTGAACAGTGTAGGCTTTCATGAGAGCGTTGGAAAAAATCCACTTGAGGATTTTTCTGGCACTGAAATGTCCCTATAGATTTGTGATCATTTTTAAAGCACAAAACAACACGGGCTGTAGATTTCAGAACGCTTTAATGAGCTGTTCAAAGTTCTTATTTTTTTTGTCAGTCTCAGTGGCTCACCTGGTAGCACTCTTGCAACTAGAACATGGAGACCTGCCTGTCAACCTCACTGCCTCAGAAATCAGGGACACATCTTAAAAAGGGGTAATATCAGTTAATGAAGCTATACAATAAGTCTTTTACTGATGACCGCATTTTCTGATGGAGCACTAGACTGTAAAACTATTGTCAAGTATGATTTTTTGAGATCTCTACTCTAGTGGCAAAAATGGCAAATTCAGGGGGGACAGAGGAAATTAGTACTGCAGAATCAGTGATGTCCCTGAAAATCAGGAACAGTTGAGAGTTATGCATGGAGACTGGATGTTCATGGTCCAAGTCCCTCCCAAGACACTTGGGTTAGTATCCAGACGGGGGTTACAGTGCTACAGGCAGACTAGATGACCTAGCGGTCTTTTTCTGCCATCATTGTCTGTCTTTTTTTTTATTTTTTTCACTGTATCTATTTTATGTTTTAACCCCCCATTTTTCCCCCAGGACCCCAGCAGACATGGCAGTGCATGCACGTGGAGGCGCACACGCACTCCGGGTACTGGCTTGGCCCCTTCTGCCCCTACCCTGGCTATCGCCGTGCCCCCCATAGCCCAAACTGCCATCCATCCTCCACTGGTTCTGTCTGCCCAGACCTCACGTGAGGGGTGGTTCTGTCTGCCCAGACCTCGCGTGAGGGGTGGTTCTGTCTGCCCAGACCTCGCGTGAGGGGTGGTTCTGTCTGCCAGACCTCGCGTGAGGGGTGGTTCTGTCTGCCCAGACCTCGCGTGAGGGGTGGCTCTGTCTGCCCAGACCTCGCATGAGGGGTGGCTCTGTCTGCCCAGACCTCGCATGAGGGGTGGCTCTGTCTGCCCAGACCTCGCATGAGGGGTGGCTCTGTCTGCCTAGATCTCATATGAGGAGTCTCTTATACCACAAGACATCCATTGGAAGCCCTGTTCTCTTATTATAAATCACTTCAGTTTAGCTCAAGTGATTTTGTAAGTTTATAGCCTTTTTTTTTTCATTATTATTTTATTGCCCCACCCACCCAGTGCCTCAGTGGAGCGTGCCTTTTAAATTCTCCCACACGAGTGTACACTGTACACACAGGATAAGAGGTTCACTAGCTGTGTGTGCTGATTGGCCGAAATCACATTAATGTGTTTAAACATAATGGACTCTAGTTGTAAGTACAGCAAGTGAGGTGTGGAATGCAAACAAAACAGGTGTTTCGCAGCCAACACAGGAAGTGATTGCAAAGCACTTTGGAATAGGGTGTGAATGACAGCAGTCTGTCTGTCTTGTCTTCTCTCAGATCTGTTTAATCAAGTGAGAACGGATTCAGTGCCTTCTGACAGCCCTTGTATGCCATCTGCTTGGCAGTCATTTTATTTTAGTTGCCATTCTCTGCACCGTTTACAGAGTTTCCATTGGCCAGTGTTAGTCAGGGTGCTCTGTGGTGCCATACGAGAGTTCATGCCTGATCCTAGAACTTCTGCCTTGGTTTGTCGGAGGCAGAGTAGCATCACTGAGTATCTCAGGAGGAAAGAATGTCATCCTGGCATGCACTGGCCCCTGCTAGTTTTGCAGGAGGGGCAGCCGAGGTGGGTGCAGGTGCTGTGGCATTCACAAGGGGGTTGAGAGTTAAGTAAAGGTGAAAACATGTCCTTGGGACAATATTTATTAACTACTACCTTGGAAAAGAGCCCACCCTGGATAAGGGGTACCAAGAAAACAGAAACAGTCCCACAGATTTTTAGTCAACAGCTGTGCGCTAGGTGGCATCTGCATAGCAGTTTGGTATCAAATAACTAACACAGCAGTGCACATTAAAACTCTATTTAATTCATATCAGAACTGATGGCTATATCTACACCGGCCTGTTGGTGCAGGGGTAGTGCTACCACTAACGATGCTGGTGACCTGAGTTCAGGAGCAAGCTTAGACCATCGGGGGCCAGCCGGAGGAGGAGGATTGAGTGTCCCAGGGCATGCTATCTTCCTCTGGGGAGGGTGGGTCACCATCCTTGCTGCAGTACTACCTTCTGGTGGACCAGAGGTGACAGTTCCCTTAAGGGTGCCATGGGAAGGACGGATGCAGGCTGGAGGTTCGGCATGGCAGCGCGCTTGACATGCATATGCACCTTGACCCTCCTGTGTGCGGCTGTGTCCACAGGGATAGGAGAAACCAGGAAAGACACCACTGCCGATGGACGCCTGTGAGCCGAAGGGGAGCGGACCTGAACCCCTCAGCTGACCTGCCTGATGAGGACCATGCAGGTAAAGGGGGCCAACCCCTTCTTCCTCACTTGGGGGGGGGAGAGAATAGCTGCAGCGGAATGGAGATAAGGCAGCTGATGATGCAGGTAGAGGGGACCACTCCCTCTTCTCCACATGGGTGGATAACCATGGCAGAATAGAGATAAGGCAGCTGATGATGCAGGTAGAGGGGCCACTCCCTCTTCTCCACATGGGTGGATAACCATGGCAGAATAGAAATAAGGCAGTTGATGGGGGATGGGGCCTGGCAGAGCTAGGCATCTTGAGGAACCCAGAGTGAGGCAGTGGCATAGCGGAGCATAAACAGTGATTTAAAAAAAAGAAAAGTGATATCTGCTGAACATTAGATTTAAGGAAAAAAGACATTTTGCAAAAAAGATTCAGTTGGCAAACAGCTGATTAAGCCTTTTGGCGAGACGTCTCATTACCTTTTTCTCAATAACTTGTTTGGTAGAGATATATCAGTTCTCAAAGTGCATAATTAAAGGGTTTTGGTGTGTGCTGCTGTGATAGCTCTTGTGAAAGTTTGGTCTAAAATACGAGTGGCAACTCCCTTTGAAACTGTCATGTTGTTAGGACTGTTACATTTGGCCACTATAATATTGTGAAACTCCTTTGGAACGTGTGCTACCTCCTTCCTGAGGATTAACCTCACAGGGAAGAGTGTGCATGTGGACTAAGTGATGTGTAATAATGTTCCTTGGTGGTTCTTGCTTGGGGGATTCATGCTGCAGTATATGCCAACAATGGTAGGGAAGCTCAATCTCATTTGGCAAGATGAGGGCAAGAAGCTTGTCATACTGGTAGTGTGACCAAAGACTTGGTCACTCACACCATGTCCCCTTATGTGTGGGTATCCAGTTCAGAACTTGGGACAATTAAAGACAGAGATCTTTCACAGAATTCCAGAAGGGTAAGGGTGTTGTATGCGGAATTTTTTACTAGCCACATCTTTTTGAAGCCAGTATCTGTCTGCCTTTGCCCCATTCAGAAAGGCTGCAGTTGTCCATAAGGATATCCAGATGCATGCTTCTGTGTCCTTTCAGCATCAGGTAATAATTGTAGCAAGGGCGCAGCTGTATGATGCCTGGGAGATGACTCATCCAATTTTCTTGCCATTTTTCATGTCTGGATTTCTACAAGAGTAGAACAAACATTGTCCATCTCACTGAAACCCAGGTCAGGGACTGCAGAACAGATGAACTGAATGTTATTTTAATGACGGGTGTGCCGCTGACATTTAGAACAAATCATAATTGCACAGTTAGTCATGGCAGTGCACAATGAGCTTTATTTTGGTTGCAGCAGTGCCCCTGCCCCACGACTTTGAGGGTCTTTGTCGTCTACCCATGCCATCATTTCTGTCCAATCTAGCCTGCCCTGCCTTCCAGTTATTGATTTTCTGTCCATGGCTTCTGTTTCTCCCCCACTGCCCCAGACTACATAAATCATTTGCTTTGAGAACAGAACTGAAAATAAAAAAGGATTCTGTGACTCTCATACAGATAGCAGTAGATCAATAACAGACTTTGAAAATGACACAGAGCAAATAACCCAGTGTGACAGAATGTAAACATCCCACATTTATTATGCGTAGCTGGTTTTTTTTTGGGGGGGGGGGTGGCTCCTTATTTAAGTTTTGTTGACCAGGTAAGTGTACTAGGACCCGAGGCCCATTTTCAGGAATGAGCCGGGTATATCAAATGTACAGTATAGATATGCTGGTAGAAAAATGGTGTTCATATAGGCATGCAGGTAAGTACAGCACAGTAAATTATTTTTTGTAAGGTTTATAAACTATGACTGATGATGCCTCCTCTCTCTCACACTCTGTCTCCATCATATTCCCCCTCTCTGTCACCTTCTGTCCATGTCCCTGTCTCATATATCCATATGGAAATTTGCTTGACTTCAAGGGCTGTGTTTACAAACAGGTCATTTTACTCTCATTGAAGAATGAGTCCATCTCCGATGCAATAGATGTACTCATGCAGTAGATGGATTCAGTTAGCTATAACAGTGTGTTAGAGGGTGAGCTGTGTACAGGGCTCTGTATCCTTATTGTGTTTTTTTTTTTTTTAATCCATCTGTAGCCAATGATTATCAAGTGAGGGAACAAATTACCCAGTTTGTAACAGCTACGTGAGATTTGTGGGTGGTTAAGCCTTGTAAATTTGGTGACCCATTTAAGTCATGTTGCCTCCTTCCCTCATCCATGCTTTCACACTGACACAATTGCAGACTTATTTTTTTTTACTATTTTTTGTTTATTCCAGCCCCCTCGCTCCCCCCCCCACCACCATACCTCATCCACAGTGTCTCCTGCTCTTACCCCTTGCCTTGGAAATACACCCCCAAGGCTGGGCCCTCCAGGCATGGCCACTTCCTGAAGGGGTGTCCCATGACAGTTTTCCTGGCAGGCAGCAAGCAGTCTGTGGTGGGGCCCGAGAGAGCAAGTATCATCCTGCCTTGCTGACAGTTTTTTTTGTTCCTGTCCCCAGTGGATGTCTGCTCATGAAGAACGCAAAGCATGCTCATGCTAACGCAGAGCTCGGCTGTCCTCCTTCCCTGTGCTGTAGCTACACTGCCATTTGTGGCAACTCGGGAGGTAGTGCTGCAGTGGAGGCAAAGACGACCCCCCCAAAAAAAAAAAAAAAAAATCCTGATACTTGAGTCTCCTGCCCCCAGTGACCCTCCAGCAGCCCAAGCTTGTTTCTGAACCCAGATCACTAGTGTTATAAGCGGCAGCCCTGACACACAGCCACATACGTTAGTCTTGTTTAACAAATTTTTTTCTTTCTCTGTTTGCTAAATCCTTTGCCTTTTGCAGGGTTTAAGTTGCCAGTGGCCAACTAGCAGTTTGCTAAACATTTTTGTGTTTAAGAAATATAAAATTACACATACCTAAAAGTAACACAAGGCATCATGGGAAGAATATGCAAATGACTATGAAAGAATTGGACTGGTACTGCTCAAAGCTGGAGTGTATGGTGCCAAATGGCTTCTCGAACGCACTGCAAAGGCTGAAAACAGAATACAGACACACATGTTATGTCCTTCTCAGGACTCATCAGTGTGCCTCATCTGTATCTTAGTCATGGGTAAGGAGGAACCAGCCCCATAACAGACTTACTGGAAATGCACTGCAGAGTTTCCCTTAGAGCATTTTTGCATGATGTTGCCCTCATCTTTTCATTTTGAGCCCTCATATTTTCTAAACACCCTCATGCCCCCACCATGTATAAACCAGAACCTTGGTGACCAATATTGATACAAAATCTAGAGCTACAAAGTTACTTGTAGAAAAGAAATGACAAAACTCGAAGAAAGAAATGGAGAGAAAAGTTAAAGCTCTGAGAAAGGGGACTGTACTGATCATGTTTGTGTTGCTTGACAAATGCCTCCACCCTTTAACATTTTCTGGGGTAAATATATTGGCAGTGCCCTTCCCTGGTAAGCCTTGCCTCAGTGCTGGTAGATTTTTTTGTACTTGGCTGCATATTGCATTGTTCAAGTAGCCAAACTGCTTATACAAGACCAATCCACATAATGCACATCGGAATACAGTGTTTTTATAAAAAAAAAAAGAAAGTCTGATTAAAAGTTTTGTCAGTTGGCTGAAAGGTTCATTAGTTTTATTACGCGATTGTTTTGCCCATATAGTTATTTTGATTTTTTTTGGTGCTTTATCTGTAGTATAATTAATGGGTTCCGTTTTTTTGCATTGAAAAAAATGTGTATTAAATACCGTAAGACGGCATTCACGCGCTCTCTTCCCCTATGAATGTGCTAGAGACACTACAGAAACACAACTCGAGTTAAAAACTGTCTGTTTATTTTAATTGTTTAACCAGGAGTAGCACACTAAGCTGAAAGCTTTTTTACAGGAGCAACCTGGGAGCACAGGAAGGTTAAGTGACTTGCTCAGGGTCACACAGTATGCAAGTGAAAGCTGTGGGATTCAAACCCAGGTCTGGTCTACTGGATGTCACCAGATTTACAGCTCAGAGCCTTAAACCACTGCGCTATACTGCCTCCAAGTTTGTGTCTCTTCACACACTACTAACCTGAAAAACTCAGGCTGCTTCTTCAGCAGGAGGTATTCTCGCATTGGGAGGGATTAAAAGAGAATTTGGCAATACGAGGGACAGCCTGGGGGCCTTAAATGGACAAGTCATACTGGTGCAATGTGGCTCTTCAGTGCTGCTGACGGGGGACAGAGATTAAACTTTTGAACCACATGTCTACAGGTAAAAAAAAGTCACCTTTCAATTATAAATAAAATATGGGATGCAGTGTTTTTTACTTGAATTTCACACACACCCTCATTGTTGGATAGCCAATAAACCCCTCGGGGTTTATGTGCTATCCAACAACTTGGGAGCGTGTAAATTCTCGTAACACACTGCACCCCATACTTTATCGTATATTTTATCTCTGCTCTTTAGTTTATTATGCATTGTTTTGGACATTACTTCGTTATGCAGGCTTATTCCTTTGTACTAATTGTATTTTTTACATGCATTCTCAGTGTACTTTTGATTCACTTTAATTATCTATTCTAGTTGCTCTACTTTTAGCTGCCTGGTCTGTCATACCCAGAAGGCTTGCATACTGCATAATTGGCAGCATTTGCTTAATTTACATGCATTAAGGGTTCTCTTTTCCCTAAGAGGGTCCTGCACTTTTTGATTTTATGCTGCCCTTTGTCATATCATCTACTTTTTTAATTCTAGTTTTGCACTGATATTGTACATGTTTATGAGGAGCATTGTTTGTGGTTATTATAACTAGAATGATTATTTTCTGTGTTTTGCCATTGCTTGAGTGTTGATCTATTGTAAATGTGAGTATGTAACTCTTTAAGAAGCATCTATATATAAATTATGTTGATCGGTACGGTTGCCCCCTCCTCCTGACTAAGCATCACCTGCATGAATGCCAAGTGTCTGGGATTTTGTGCTGCAGCTTGTAGAACTTAGATTAAACATACCAGATGGCATTTTCAACTACCGAGCAAGTTGTATTTTTTTCAACAAAATGAGTGCAACTCCTTGTGGTTCATGGCTAAAATGTTCAAGTGGCAATTAGCCAAAATGCGATGGGGTTCAAGACACTGTTTATCCTTCTCCTTGTCCTACTGTTTCTTTCTTGATTTTTTTCTCCTTTTTCTCCTCTCTCCCATTTTTTTTTTTTACCTTTTATGTGTTCTTTTTTGGTTTTCTTTTACTTGCTCTTGTTTTCTCTTGTGTTTACTTCCTTGTCATCCTTTTTTTATGCATTTCATCTTTTTTTTTTTTTTTTAATTGGGAGGTTCTCCCCAGCTGCATCCAATCAGTCTGAGCTGCTACAGATATAAGCTAGTTTGGTGGTTCTGAAGCCTAAAAACCTTTTGATCAAATATGCAGTTTTAAAGAGAACATAAACCCTGTTTACATTTTTTAATGCAGTGCTTAAATTGGGCATGTGAAAAGTCTGTTTAATAACCCCAGTGTATTTTGTTTTGAAATGGCCCTATTTTCCCCCCCTTAATGTATGGTTCCTTGTTAATACTGGTCCCCCTGCCATTCATTTGTAATGATCAGTTATGAAACCAGTGACATCAGGTTAGCGGAAGCCTACACCGAAGCTTTCCATACAGGGCTTCAGAACATCCGATGTGAGTGGATTCTGGAACTGCGAACTAATTAAAACATGAATATTGACTCCATTAAAAAGGTGCACTAAATAAGGGAAACAAATAAGACTATTTTGACACAAACGCACAAAACAAGTCTACTGGGGCTGTTAAATCGACTTCTCGTATACCCAAATTTACAATCAGATTAAAAAAATGTAAACACCACCAGGGTTTATGTTTCAGTGTGGCTTAGTTGGTTGTGTATCTGCCTCTGGGCTAGAAGGTCGTGAGTTTTAGTACTACACCAGCATTGGGCACAAATCATAAATGCTGGCACCTGAGGGCAGTACTAAGGAAATGCTGTACTGTCTGTTTATACCATCCTGTGGCTAAGATGTTAAACTGAGGCCCTCTCTGCCTTTTCTGGTGGATGTTAATGATCCCGTGACACTACTTGAAAAGAATAACGAATTCTCTTGCTGGCCTAGTCAGATTTTTCCTCTTTCAATTAAAAATACCACCAACAGCTTAGTGTGGTTTAATTTTAGTTGGTTTGCATCTGTATCCACCCTCCACAGACACACACACACACACACACACACACACTGGGACAAGGCTGAAAATAGTATTGGACACATTGGGACAAGGCTGAAAATAGTATTGGACACATTGGGACAAGGCTGAAAATAGTATTGGCTAGGCCAACTTATCTGGTAAGTAAAAATTAAAAAAATGTTCTGTGTTGTTAGCCAGCCGAGCGGCATGACTGTCTTAGGCACTGGCCGCCTCACTGTCTGCCACCCCATGCCTGGATGCCGGGGACGTCTCCATGGAGGTGGAACATGCGCTTCACGTCACTGTATGCTCGTGTGCCCCAAAGGAGAAGATGGAGGGGGAAACACAAACTGTGACAACAGAAAAAGACTGATGGTTCATCCAGTCTGGCCAGGGTTCCCTATCTATCCCTGGAACCTGTTGTCCATACAGGGTTCTAGCCCTCCCTGTTATTGTCACCCTGAGTAACCACAGCTCAAACCGCAACGTGGTGAAGGCCAAGTTACCTGCAGGCCCTGTATCGATGACTGGCCACCTCAGGCTAGGTCCTGTGGTTGGATATCAGCGGAGTCAGGTAAGCCCCAGGGATGTCTGGTACCTGGCTGGTAAGCGTGACCAGGAGAGAAGCACATTGTGGAAAGATCTGTGTTGCTTAAATTACATTTACCATTTTCTGGGCTGGCTAGTCGTAGTATGTCACACCGCCTTGTTGCAGGTCTGGGTTCGGATGCAAACCCAGGATGCTGGTGATCAGGCAGCCAGCTGGGGAGAGTGCTGCCCATGGCAATGCATCCCAGCTTCAGGTGAGTTGGTGGCATTTTCTGCCGCTGCAGTGACCACTGACAGCAGCCCAGGGAGCTTACCTCCCTATTGAGACATCACTGTTCGTACAGAGCTCTGGGCTCCTCTTGCCACCATTGTAGGAGGGTGGCAGTGTGGTAAATTGGCACAAAAGAAGAAATTGGAGGCCTCTGTGTAGTGTCCTTAGAATGCTTAGACACAGTGTCTGGAGGCTGACATGCTGGTCCTGTGTGCTCACTATGTTGAGTACCAGGCAGCAGTTTCCTGTAAGAAGGCAGAATTCCTGTCCAAGGAAATTGCCACGGGGAGAAACAGACCATCCCAGCTATTTCAGACTGTTAACAGCAGTGCTCCAGATAACTTTTTAGGCCAGGAAGTAAAAACTTCTTAGTTTTCCAAGTTGGTAGTATTTCGATATGCCAGGCAGTATTTTGCGACGCAGTCATGCTGTTCTGATGAACTGAAGTGCGAATGCGCGAAGTCCGTGGAAACACCTGGTAGTGATGCTACTACCCAGAACTCTACACAGGGTATAAAAAGGGCAAAACTGGGTGTAAGATACACCGCTTAACTGGACCACTGGTGGACAGGTTTCTACACCCTGCCTGCGTACAGTCAAAAAAAGTGTTGTCATCCACTTTGTGTGAGGAGTTTGCTCTGTTTTTCTCAGAGTGTCAGCCATCTGGACAGGGATTCTGCCAGGGAGGAATTTGCCTCTCAGTGGTCAGGCCAGGGGGGGTTCAGAGGTACCCTGCGTGTCTGGGAGGAGTTTAGGCCAATGGAGGTGTCTGAAGTGACTAAGGTGATCTTAGAGCTGAAGCACACCTTTTGTAAACTGGACCTGGCCCTGACGCATTTCTTAATGGGATGTGTTGACCTAGTGTTCGTCCAGGATTGCCAGGTGCACGATGGCGGAGAGGGTCTTCCCAGCAGCTCTGAAAGAAGCGTTGGTGAAGCCCCTCCCTACCCTTTTTGGGCAGGGTTGTTGAGAAGTTAGTGGCACAGCAGCTTCAGGATTGCCTGGTGTCCCCTGGCATCTGTGAGCCATTTCAGTCGGGTTTTCGGGCCAGACATAGCACAGAAACAGCTGTAGTGAGGGTGCGTAATGATCTGCTCACAGCTAGAGATAGAGGAGTCAGGTCAATTCTTGTATTCCTCGATCTCTCAGCTTTTGACACCGTCGACCATGTCATGCTTCTTGATCGGCTCTGTGAGCTTTGTGGATTTGTCAGGATTGTCATCAGGTGGTTTCAGTCCCACCTCTCAGACAGGATGCAGCAGGTGGTGATGGGGAATTTCTCCTCCTCCCCAATACCTCTTGTTGTGTGGAGTGCCACAGGGCTTGATCTTGTTGCCGATGTTGTTCGCAGTATATATGCTGCCTCTGGGCGAGACCATTCGACAGTACAGCATGGAGTTTCACTGTTATGCAGATGATGCCCAGCTGTATTTGTCTTTGGCCCCCGGAACATCAGGAGCTATTGACATGCTGAACAACTGTTTAGCTAAAATCAATGACTGGATGGCTTCCAGCTGGCTTAGACTAAACCCGGCCAAGACGGAGGTACTGGTGATCGAACCCGATCGTGGTGGGTTGCCACCTGGGGCCAGTACAAGTCTTGTCCTGGGATCGACTCCATTGGTGGCTTCTCCGAGGGTGCGAAATCTGGGCATGATCCTTGATAGCAGACTGACCTTTGAAGATCAGGTGTCATCTGTTGTCAGTAGTGGTTTTTACCACTTATGGAACATTGCCTGAATTAGGCCCCTCATTCCGCCCGAGGACCTGCCAACGCTAGTGCATGCCTTTGTGACCTCTAGGCTTTACTACTGCAACTCTGTCTACTTCGGGGTCATGGGAGGGACCCTTTCCAGACTGCAGCTAGAGCAGAACACAGCGGCCTGATTGCTGACTGGCCTTTCGAGGTTGTCATGTGACCCTGGTCCTGCATGTCCTGCACTGTCTGCCTGTCAGGTGGAGAGTCTCCTTTTCAGGGCTTTTCGCTGAACTCTACAGATCTGCTGGGGTGGAGAGAGAGACCTCTTGTAGTGCCCCCCCCTGGACTTGCTGGAACTGTGCTTTCAAGAGGATCTCACCTCTGGGTAGAGGCGCTGGCTCGCTGCTCAGTGCCGGGTGGACCTCCCCCGAAGAATCACCTGTCTAAACCCGTTTTGCTGCCGCAGGTTGAAAGAAAAGGAAAAAACGGAAAAATATCTTTTTTGTTGCTGTGGACTGAAAAGGGATTTCCCTACCTGAAAGCTACATCTCTTCTACTGCTGGCCTCGAAGCTCCTTTGCTGGCAGTTTGGGTGCGAATTTCAAAAACAAACACGCTTGCTGATTTGCTCCCACTAGTCGTGGCCTTTGGCCAACCATATCTTAGAGGCACAGGGCCGAGCCTTGACTAGGCATTTACTAAACTCTACAGATCTGCTGGGGTGGAGAGGAGACCACTTTAGCGGGGCCCCCCACCTGGACTTGCTGAACTGTGCTTTCAAGAGGAAATCACCTTGGGGTAGGCGCTCAGCTCGCTGCTCGGTGCCAGGTGGACCTCCCGAAGAATCACCGCTGCCTATACCCTCTTTGCTGCCGTGGGTTAAAAGAAAAAAACCGACCAATTCTAATTTGTTGCTGTGGGCTGAGAAATTTCCCGCCCACCCGCCCGTTCCCTCCTCCCTCCTCCCATTAAATGCTCCCAAACCCTGCCTTCTACCTCGGAATGGCTAATTGTCAGCGCTTCTATAACTCCAGCTGAACCTGCTCACTTTGAACTCTTCTGCCAGAGGTCATACTCACAGAACTTTCTCCCTATTCAGTTCTTGCACAGAATTCCAGCAACAGTGCAGTGCTTATCTAAATAACTTTATACTCTGAATGCAATTAGCAATGAAATGCTTATCCTGAATGTGATTATCAATGAAATGCTTGTCTTAATAACAGTTTACCTGACTGCCCTAACCTAACTGCTGGCTTTCCTACAGCTGTCAGTAGCACTGTTTACAAAAATTATCTAGGGAATTGCTACCTGCATATCAAGTTTAAGATATAATCTGCTTGTGGGAGGCGCACTCGCAATCCGGGCCACACTAAGGGGAGAAATTTCTTCCACCCCCTCCTCCACTGTAATTTTAATAGGACCGTGGCTCTGCACTGGATGGGGAGCCTATTAAACTGTTGATATCGCCACCTCCTATTTTATACTGTAATTTCATATACTGTTTCCCCACTATTGCCTGCTCTCCCTGATCCCGTATAGCTCTGCTGTTACCAAATTCCTCAGTACTATAGTATCGCTGCTTATCTGCACTGCTGTTCTAGGCTTCCTCAGTATTATTGAGTATCTGCTTACCCCCCTCTTTTTTTGGGGGGGCGCACCTGGACTTGAATATTGCCAATTCCCCCCTGCTGACATGTCTTCCTTCCTGTCCCCTCCCCAGTGACAATGCAAAAGGCTTAAAAATTGCCCACATCAACGTCTGCAGCCTTCTAGCTAACCTCCCAGAGCCGACGGCCTGGGCTGCTCACTATAGTCGGGACATTCTGGGAATCTCAGAAACTTGGCTCAAGCCAGCCTCCCCAGACTCTGTCTGCGCCCTCCCTAGATACAACACTGTCAGGCAGGATAGGGTGGGGAACAAGTGTGGGGGTGGTCTACTGCTCTACTACAAGAACCACCTTAATGTGTCTGTCGTACCCAACCCCCCTCCCTCTCATGTGAGTTCCTGCATACCCTTCTTCTGTTGGGCAGTGCAAAAAAGCTCCACCTGGTTTGTGTGTATAATCCACCAAAAGGTAGAGCTCGTGGCCTCCCTTGCCTCAGTCCTAAGATGGGTACTAGTGAACTACTAGCGTTTGGAGACTTCAACCTAAACTGGCTGTGTGGCAATGCCAAATAATACGAATCCCTACTGTTAGGCCTTGCCCTTAGCCAGCTTCTCTCCAAACCAACAAGACCATCCTCCTCTGGGGTAAAAGGTACCCTTATAGACTGGATGTTGAGTAACAGGCTGGACCGTATCACTGCTTCTGGCATCTTCCCAGACTCCATCTCGGACCACTCCCCCACCTACTGCGTTTGGAAAGTCCTCACCCCTAGGGTCCCCTGTAAAGTTATTCAAATGAGGGACTACTCGAAATTTAACACTTAACGACTACCTTGCTGAACTCTGCCGGACCGATGGGTCCCTGGGTTTTGCCATCAGTGACCCCACAGCTGTCTTTGACTGCTTCCTATCCATATTCGCCCCTACAGGATAGGTATGCCCCTCTTACAAAAAAGGAGGGTGAGGGGTACTGTCACAAAATGGCTGCACAGTGGTCTGTTTGCCCTAATGAAACACAGGGATAAACTCTGGCAAAAAATTCAAGGCCTCCAGTGACAGCTCTGACTTAGCTGAATACAGGCAGCTCAGGAACTCCTGTAAGAGGGCTATCTGCTTGGCAAAGAGTGAATTCTGTAAATCCTCCCTTGAAGCCTCAGCCAAAAACCCCAGGGAGTTTCTGGCGTGCCATCAAGCACACAGTAAGCGGACCTGCCAGCCTTCAGGTCTCCAACATGCACATTGGAGGAGTCGGCTGTAACAATGTCCTATCGCCAATGCTTTTAACGCCCAGTTCTCTGACCTGACTGCCTTCTTCCCCATATCTCCTGTCACTACTGAGATGGGTCATTCTGGTGATGCTGTGTCCTCTCAACCTCCCATCTACTTTAAGACTGTCTCCGCAGTGAGATATGGAAGCTTGTAGCTGGATTTTCCCCACACACACAGGAGCTGGGCATGGCAATCTTGAGCCTAAATTGCTCTGCCTGGGGACCCATTTCTGGCCCGGCCTATCTCCCATATCCTCAATTCCTCTCTGATATCTGGGGCAATCCTTGATATATGGATGGTGGCTCGTGTGGTCCCAGTTCTCAAACGCAGCGACCCTAGAATTCTCAAACTATCGGCCTATAGCGATCTTGTCTGCTGTTAGCAAGCTGCTTGAAAAGGTGGTAGCTTCCCAGCTCACACTCTATATTCACACCTATGGCCGTCTCTCCCCAGCGCAGCAAGGGTTCCGCAAAGGACACAGCACTTCCACTGCCCTTGCTCAGGTCACCTCCGAGATCAGAACTGCTACTGACCAAGGAAAACTAACTGGCACCATCTTCATCGACCTGTCCAAGGCCTTTGATCTGGCTGACCATACACTCCTGGGTGCCACCCTTTGGTCCCTTGGCCTTTCTTCTCCAGTCCTAGCCTGGTTTTCCAGTTACCTCTGGTAGGCAGCAGTACACCAAGTTTCAAAAACCCCTCCTTGGGCTTACACCGGTTACATGTGGAGTGCCTCAAGGATCTGTCCTTGGCCCTATACCGTTTTCCCCCTTCATCAACCAGCTGCCCTCAGTCCTTGCCTTTGGGCATGCCACCCTGTACGTCGATTACCTTGTGCTACTAACAAGTTCACAGGACATTAACGTCATCAACTCTAGACTAAACTCCAACTTCGACTGCATTTAATCTTGGCTGAAGGCCCATAAGCTTGTCATCAATCTCCAGAAAATGCAGGCCATGCTGTTTGGTTCCCTTACTAAGTCAAGATTGCGCCCTGCCTCTCTTGTAGTCCTTGAAGCAGATGGTACCCCCTTACGAGTGGTAGACTCTTTCAAGTACCTGGGGGTAACCCTTGATCCTCAACTTGACCTCTCCCTGCACATACGCAACTCATGTTAGGCCAGAAACTGTAAGCTGGGTCTGGCTTACAGAGCCAAAAGTTGCCTCACCCCAGCTGCCCATCTTATCATTGCAAAAGGGGTTCTACTCACCACGCTCTGCTGTGTGCTCACTTCCTTCATGAACGCTCCTAAAACTTGGCTTACTAAATGGGACGCAGCATACAGTAACATATGTCGCTTCGCCCTGTCGCGGGCCCCCCCCCGCCTCACACACCACTGTCAGTTCTACTCGAGGCTTGGGTGGCTCTCCCTCGACAAACACCGAACCTTTGTCATGGGAAACCTCATTGACAGAATGTCCACCCCGCTGGCACTTGCTGAACTGCTCAAGCGTATCCCCCGTCTACCAGCTGAGGTCCAGTGACTCCCAGGCCCTCAAGGTCTCCAAAACTCACTCCCTTGCAGGGGATCGCGCCTTTGCTGACCTCGCTTCCAGAACATGGAACCTTCTGCCTGCCCATGTAAAGTCTGCCCCTCACACCAGCTTCAGGTTCTCCCTCTGGGGCTACCTGAAGCAAGCATCTCTGCCCTTGTACCTAGTGCCTCACCCTGCGTGGTTGGCTTAGTGTCACTATGACTATGTGTGATTGCTGCATGTGCTTAGGGAATACTCTCTATCTGCCCTGCTGATATATGTTGCTTTTGACTGTTCCTTGTTATTCCTTGCTTCAATCCTATATTGTTACCTAGTTGTTACTGCCTGTACCTGACGGCTCCTTGTTGGTTGCCATGCCCTGACTCCGTACTGTTATTGCCTGTACCTTGTAATTCTCCCGGGTCGCACCTGAAAATAGGCACTTGACTGTCTAGTGTGCTTACCTGGTTAACAAAAGCTAAATAAATAAAGGTGGGTCTTCTCAGCTTTAAGGCCCTATAGAGCCTGGCCCTGGTTACCTGTCAGAGCTCCTTACACCAGTGACCTTTGCTCGTTCCGGCCACTCCTCTCTGAGGGGCCTCCTGGATGTTCCCAGGGTTCGGCTCAGGACCTCTGGAGATCACGCTTTTGGTGTCTCGGCCGACCCTCTAGAACTCACTACCTCCTGCAGTCCAGGAGGCCTCCTCAATTGAGGTGTTTAAGCAGCGACTGAAGGCCCACCTCCTTGTCTTGGCTTTTGCAGACTGCTGATTCCATCTTTGTCCAGTCCCTGGGTGTGGCGTGCTGAAGCTTTTTTAAAGTGATTTCTTTTAAAGCTGTGTTTTATACTGATAGTGGGTATTTTATAATTTTGCTTTTTGTGTTGAAAGCTATGTCTCCTGTATTGATTCTTTTTTTTTGTGGACTTTATTCTCCTTCATGGGCTGGGCATCCATCCGGGGTGTTCTCGAAACGGGACTTCTACTCCCAGACTGAACCCAATTCTCTGAGGACTCCCCTGACTAACCAGGCAGACCTAGCCTCCTTGATCACTCACCGGGATGGGTCGGTTCTCTCCCAATGGCTTATCTGTAAGTTAGAGAGGCCTTACCTGAGCACCAGGTCAGGCCTGGAGTCTCTGAGTAGGTGGGCTGGTGATGGGATGCAAGTTCTGCCCCTGGAGCCCCCATCATTTCCACAGTTCATGGTGGGGTTTTCTCATTAAGTTGTTCCCCTAGGAGTGCGGCGTGCACAGATGTCTGTGCACGGATACCCTGCCGACGTCTGCCACACTCCTCCACGTACGTCTGCTGGTGCGCCTGTGCTACCCTCTATCTCCATCGGGGGTCGCTAGGATACCGAGCGGCCCCGGAACCCTCCCCAGGGAGAGGAGAGCTGTCCTCCAGATGCTTCATCCTCCCTCTCCCCTGCAGACTCCCGGCTACACAAATTAATTCCCAAACCCAGGTCGCTGGCTTGGTGCAAGGTGTAGCATACAGCGCCTCAACCCTTAGCGCCACTGGGCTGGCTTCTATATTGATTCTTGTTCAGCACCCAGAGCCTCCGGGATTGGGCACTTTATAAATAAATTTGCCTTGCTGCTCGCATGCTAGATTTGTCTCTGTCAGCAGAAGAGCATCTAGAATGACCTTGCCACAGAGGCAGACTGCCTCTAAGGGCATGTCATTGGACTGGAGATTTTTTTTTATTCTTTTGGTAACCGGCTAAGGCCCACTAGGCACAAGTGCCTGTTTTCAGGGGTGACCTGGGAGTACTGAGGAGGTTGTGACTTGCTCAGAGTCTCAGTATGTAAATGGAGGGTTATGGGAATCAAACCCAGGTCTGCTGGATGTACCAGGCTCATTCACAGCTGGTTACTCTAACCTCTAAGCTATATTGCCAGCTCTGATTTTTTTGTTATCTGGTCCCACTGTTCTCCCTGGGCTAAGTATAGTCACAGACGACTGTACTTTGCCCTGGGAAAACATCTGATTGGAACTTATGAAAGCTCTTAACAGGCACTGCAGGTTGTTGGTTCTCCCCCTGCAACAGCCCTCCTCGGATGTCAGCTGCAGGGGATTCTGGGATTTGGAGTTACAGAAACTGTCAGCTTGCAAGTCAGTGGAATCATTCTGATACATTCTACGATGCTGCAGTAAACGGAAAGTAAATAAGACGTGTTTTTGCACATGAAGTGCAAATTAGGACCATCCACACACTTGGGTGTGGGGCTGCTAGTGCTGACTGCTCCTCTTTAATTTGGTACTAAATTTCTTGATAGCAGTCAAAGATCATGCTGGCACTGCAGTGCAAGAAAGGGTGCACTGGCTTGAAACCTGTACTGAGCCTCACTCTTCTCGACTCTCATTATCCCAAGCTGCTGAGAATATGTATAGAAGAGTATCTGAGGAGATAAATGCAACACAACATGACAAAATGGGTGAAAACCAACTTTCCTATGCTAAGGTCCTCAAAAATCTAGAGTCCCTGCATCAGGTAGTCCTGCTCTCCCACCCCCAGCATACATTCCCTGGTGATTGAGGCATCACAGGGGTCGAAACTGGCATCTGACCACTAACCAGATTCTGGTTAAAAAAAAAAAAAAAAAAATTATCGGGCTAGTTAGATTTTCCTTTAAGTAGCCTGCAGGCTTGTACTGGAGATGGTAACATTTCAATAAGTACACCAGCTGGACCAGTAGAAAAGTCTGTGGATTGTATCAGTCACTATCCCTGCTGGCTAGTAGCTGCAAACGGAGTTTCGACCCCTGTATCGCTATTGGGCTGGAGTGGAGAGCACATCATGGATGACCAGGACATTTCTTAAATAGAATTTAAAAACCCAAGCTGGCTGCAGCCAGCATGCTTGACCATGAGTTTGCAGTCACGTGTGGTGAAGTTGCAGTTGAGTCTTGGGATATACAGGTAATTTTAATGTTCACTTTATTTGCAGGTGGTAAGTGTTGTTTTTGTAAATATTGCCTAACTACATCAAAAATTCATATACAGTGCTATTCATTTTACAATAAATAAGTGTGATCAGACACCTTGAATCCAGTTTTCAGCCCAGACTGGGCCCATGTTGTTTTATTTTAGAATAATTGCCTCCTACTCATCTTTTATTCCCTGAAATCCCATTACCACCCCGGTCAGCACCCACCTTCAGTGTTCTTCATTCTGGTTTTAGCTTTGTAAGACCATTCCTGATTTCTACGGAATGCACTTTACTAACATACTAAAATGCCAGCAGAATAGGCCTAATGGTCTTTTGTGTCTGCTCGTTTAGTCAGCCCCCACTCTGGGAATGGACCTTGCTGCCCACCTCTCCCTCTCTGGCTTTTCCCTTCCCAGTCCCGGATATTCTCGCTGCACCGGTCTTTGCTTCCAGAACCCTTCCCCTGTACCTGTCCCACCCCTTCTTGAACCCCTCCACCGTCTCTGCCTCCACCAGCCCCCTGGGCAGCACATTCCATGGCTCCGCCACCCTCTCAGTGAAGTAGCACCTCCTCCTTTCTCCCTGAATCTCCCCAGCTTCCACCCATGTCCTCTAGTTGCCCCCTTCCTTGGAGCACCCGACTGCTCCTCCCTATTTACCCCCTTCATGTACCTTAAGATCTCTATCATGTCCCCCTGGTCCCTTCTCTCTTCCAAAGTGTACATATTTAGCTCTTCGAGCCTTTCCCCATAGGTCCTATCCTCCAAGCCCCAAATCATTTTGGTTGCCCTCCTCTGGACCCCCTCCAGGAGTTCAATGTCCCTCTTTAAATGTGGCCTCCAAAACTGCACGCAGTACTCTAGGTGCAGCCTCACCAAGCAGTTATATAGTGGGAGTATCACTTCCCTCCTTCTGGAGGTGATTCCCCTAGTGATGCATCCCAAGCATCCTGTTGGCCTTTGCCGCTGCCCTCCTACAAGTCTCCGAGTTCATCTTGACATCCACCACCACCCCCAGGTCCCTCTCAGCCATAGAGACTTGTAGCATCCCCGGGTGTACACTTGTCCTGGGTTTCTGGCTCCCAGGTGCAGTTCATTGTATTTCCCGCATTGAACCTCAGTTTCCACTTTTAGACCACCTTTCCAGAGACTCCAGGTCCCCTGTGGGCAACCCTCCACTCCCCATCCACCTCCACCACCAGTTTTGAGTAATCTGCAAAGAGACTCCTCTCACTCCTGATACCCTTCCTTATGTCAGAGACGTAGACGTTGAACAGGAGGAGCCCAAGGACCGACCCCTGAGGGACTCCACTAATGACCCTCCTTGGGAATGAGACTATCCCACCAACCACGACCCTCTGGGTCCAGTCCTGGAACCAATTGCCTATCCATCTGATTATCTGGTTCCCCACCCCCATTTCTCCTAGCTTATCCAACAGGCCCCCTCTTGAGGAACAGTGTCAAACGCTTTGCTGAAGTCAAGAAGGAGGACGTCCACTGGTCTACCCAGGTCCAAGGCACTCGTCTCCCAGTCATAGAACTCCACAAGGTTTGTCTGACACGATTTCCCCAGGACAAATCCATGCCGTCTTTCTTCCAGGCACCCCAACTTTTCCAGGTCCCCCCCATCACCTTGCCCACCACTGATGTCAGGTTGACGTGCCTGTAGTTCCCTGCCACCTCCCTTCCCCCTTGTGGATAGGCACTATATGCACCACCTTCCAGTCCTGGGGCACCCACCCTGTCCTTAGAGAGATGCTGAAGAGCTCCGCGAGGACTTCTGCCAGTTCCTTCAGCACTCTGGGATGTAATTTATCTGGCCCTGGCGCTTTCTCCATCTTAAGGGACCTAAGGGCTTCCCTCACTCTCTCTGCCATGATTTCCACCTCTGCTACCTCGTCCCCCTGCTTTGCCTTCCCCTCACCTGCCAGTGATGCCCCCCTCTCCCCAGACCTGCCGATTGGTAAGGGTCCCCCCTCACTTTCACCATCTCCTCCCATGTATAATGCAGCCCCCCCGTTTTCCTTGATGAAAACTGAGGCGAAGTACTCATTTAGTACCTCAGCCTGCTCCTCTGGGTCTAGTACCCATCCTTCCTGTTTTAATCCTGCTAATCTGCACCTTCACCCTTCATTTTTCCCCAATGTATCTAAAGAACCCCTTGTTCCCTCTCCTAATTTCCCTGGCCAGGTTCTGCTCCTTCCTTGTCTTAGCTGCCCTCACCACCCTAGTGGCCCTTCTGGCCATCAGCTCGTGCTCCCCCTGTCCCTTTCACTCCTTGAGCACTTGAATTGCCTATAGGCTGCCTTCTTTCCCCTCACCACCTCCTGAACCTCCCTCGTCCACCAGCAGGGTTTTCGGGCCCTGCCGCATTTTCATCTTGCGCAGGTGCTGGTAGCATCCTGCTCCCCCCTCCTGATGATTTCCCACCTACTGTCAGCGTCCATGTCTGGCCCAATCCCATCCAAGTGCTCCTTAAGGATCCTTCCCATTTCTTTGAAATCTGCCCCCCCTGAAGTCAGTTACCTCCATCTTTGTGCAGCCTTTTACCCCCTCCTAGGTTCAGGCAGAACTAGACCGTGGCATGGTCGCTCCCTGCCAACGGGTCCCTTACCTCCAGGCCCCCAGTCTGGTCACTGTCTGCCAGGACCATATCCAGTATCCGCTCCTCCCTGGTCAGTTCCCCCACCTGCTGAGTTAGGAACATGTCCTGAAAGACATCCAACAATCTCTGTTCCCTGGCCACTGAGGATGTCATTGTCTCCCAGTCTGTTCCTGGCATGTTTAAGTCCCCCAACACCACCACCCTTCCCCTTCCCAATCTGCAGTGTCTCCCAACATCTGCCACCAGACTCTCCTCTAGCTCCTCCGCCAGCACAGGGGGTCTGTATACCACTCCTATTTTTACCCTTTTGCCCCCCCCTTGTTATCAAGGTGACCCAAATCACCTCCACAGTTCCCTCTGCCTCCTCCACTCCTCCTATGGCAATGCAGTTTTTGACTATTATTGCTACCCCTCCTCCCCTTCCCTCCCCCCGTCCTTCCTGAACATGGTATAACCCTCTAGGTTCAGGTCCCAGTCATGCCCTGCGGTGACCCAGGTCTCCATGATTGCTGCCATATCCACCTCTTCCTCAGTTAGCATCGCCTGGAGCTCAGGCATTTTATTGCCCAAGCTCCTGGCATTTAGCAGGACTACCTTTCACCCTTTCCCTGTACTTCTGTTTCCCCTGCTCATGTTCCCGTCGGACTTCTCTTCCCTGGTCCGTCACCTTACCAGTTGTCCTTTTCCTGCATTCCTCCAGCTCCCAAGGGGGTGGAGACAGAGTCCTTCCTTTATCAGACCCCCCTCGACAGCCTTTTCTCCCATCCCACCCCCTTCACAAGTTTAAACCCCACCTTTCTCCAATGAACCCCTCTATTTTCAACTTAAGGATTTCCTTCCCCTCCGAATTGAGATGGAGCTTATCTCTAGCATACAGCCCCTTATCCTCCCAGGTCATCTCCCATCAACCCATAACCTCTGGCCCAACACCACTCCCTGAGCCACTGGTTTATCTCCCTAATCTTCCTCTTGTGTTCCCCACTAGCCCTTGGCACTGGCAGAATTTCCGAGAAGGAAATTGCTCATCCTGTATCATGACAGACTCTGGCAAGCTCCCTGAACCTTGCCTGTATCTCTAGCTCACTATTTCCCTCAATGTCATTGGTACCCAGGTGGACCAGTATGTCTGGGGAACCTCCACAATCCTTTGCCAGCTGATATACCTCATGCTTGGCCCTGTGCACCATTAGTCCAGGGAAGCATTTTGTTATAACCGGGCAGGCTTCTCCCTCCGTATCTCATCTGATCCCCCTTATCATGGAATCACCCAAGAGGAGCATTCTGGACGCCCCTTTTCCTCCATTTTCCCCCCTTCCATGTCCCTCATCCTTTCTACTGGCCCTTCCCCACAGCCAGCTCCTTGCTCCTTCCCCTATCTGGGTGCCACCTGCTATTCCCTCCGATCCTATGCCTCTCGTCCTCCTGAGTATCCTTCTGTACCTTGCTACCCCCACCATTACTGCTCGTGACTGGTCCTCCCCCCCCCCAGTCTGCTAAACTAGCCTGGCTCATCCTCCCTTCCTTCCCATCTCCATTCAGCCCCTCCTTGCCTGTGGTGCTCCCCTGGCCTAAACCCTCAGCTCCCTTTACTGTGTCCTCCTCCTCATATTTCTGGTCCTTCTCCTTGTGCTTTCCTCCCTCTACCCCTCCTCCTTCTCCTGCTTTGATCCCCTGCTCCCCCCGTTTTCCAAGTGCCCCCCTGTTCCTCCTCCTATCCGGCCCCCACCTCCTGGCCCCTACTCCCATTCCATCTCTAACCGCCCCTGTTATGGCTGTATCACCCCCCTCATCCTTAAGCAGAAGAGGAGAATTGAAACAGTTACTGAGCTTAAGGTCCGATCCACCTCCCCCCATTGCTTCCTTCTGTCCAGCCCCAGCCATCTGCCAACTTCCCTGAGAATGTCCTCCCTTTGACCCCCATCTGTGAGGGTCCTCAGTTACCTGCCTGCTTCCTTGGTGGTATCCTCCTTTTGGGCCCCCCTCTGCCAGTGTCCCTGTGCAACCCCAGAGTACTCTCCTGCACTCCTTTCCCTATGCCCCCGCCCCTAGTGCTTGGTGCAACCCCGTGGGAGAGCCCCTGCCTTATTCCCCAACCATACCTCCCCCCCTTCCCCCAGCTGTCTCCTAATCCCCACAACCTCCTCCCTAAATTTTGCTGGCTGGTAGCACACTGGGCAACCACCGAACTTCCAAGCCCAGTCCAGTATCATGGCTGCCCCACACCCTGTGCACCCCACCACGTCCCAAATATGCCAGCCCTAATGACATGTGGTCCCATCTTCCTCCAAGTAGGTTTCCTTGGGTGAGCCACCAGGTTCCCCACTAGTCCAAGATACACCTCTACCCACTAATCCTAGATACAGTTCCACAGTAAACAGGTACCCCTGTTACTAGGTGCAGTACAACACAGTAAACTTATAAGGGAAGTGAACAACTCCCTAAGCTCCTCTCTCCCAGCCTTTAAACCCAACCCCCAGTGGCTAGAACTACATGAGCTGCACCTGAAGCCTTTTCCTCCAGTTAAGGGGCAGGTGTCCCCTATAAATGAGCCACTCTGGGGAGGGAGGGATGGGGGTGGGATTAGGGCCTACACCTGACTCTCTCTCGAGTGTATCAGCCCCTCCAAGCACTGCAACCAAAGAAACTGCCCCAATTAAATCCCACCAAATAGGTATTAAGTCAGAAGAAATGGGCCTCCTCAAACGCAGCCTGTTACACAGTGAAACATCAAACAAATGAGCCCACTTATAGCCACCAAAAACAGTTTTCAAACTTCCAACAGCTCCAAAAACAATACCCTGCTAGTCCCTTGGAAGTAGTAAGAAAGAAATGAAATAACCTTCTACCAAGTAAAATCCACAAGAAACCATGTAAAAACAAGAAGCAGCTACTGTACTGGAACAAATCTGCTACCGTCCCCTTCCTGGATCTTCAGGATACATTCTTTCATGTCCCAATCTGTCCGTCTCACTGAAGGTTCCTCCACTTTTGAGCCAAGGGAACCCTCTATGAGTTCCAGGCCATGTCCTTCAGCTTCTCCTCAGCCCTCAGGGTCTTCACCAAGTGCATCGCAGTGGTGGCAGCTTACCCAGGGGTCCAGGTTTATCCCTACCTGGATGACTGGCTGATAGCTGGTTCCTCCAGGCAGGAGGCAGAGCAGTCCAGGGACCTGGCCTGCCAGACCTGCGTCAAATTTGGCCTCCTGGTCAACGAGGCCAAGTCGGAACTCATACCCATGCAGGTGATCAACTTCATCGGGGTGGAGATTGATTCTTGTAGATCCAGAGCTCGGCTCCCAGTGGAGGCTCTCTCCTCCTTTGCTGATCATTTCGGGTTGTGCAATTGCGTCCTGCCTGGGACTTCCTGTGCCTGCTGGGCTACATGGTGGCCTGTACCAGAGTGGTCCATTGGGCCCACTGGAGAATGCGCTCCTTGCAGTGGAAGCAGGCCAGCCAGTGATCTCAGCAGAAGGGGCACTTTGACCAGCCAGTCATGGTGACCCAGTGGATGTGGGATGCCATCCAGTGGTGGCTGCTCCCAGCACATCTGCAGGAAAGAATCCCATTTGTCTGCCTAGAGCTGACTGTCATCCTGATGACCAGTGCGCCTCTCATGGGCTAGGGTGCTGACCTCGGGGAGCCAAGAGTCCATGGGCTTTGGACCCTCGGAGTCCCATTGCTACATCAACTTGCTGGAACTCCGAGCAGTTCGGCTGGTGCTGACTGCATGCGCGTCACACATTTGGGGTCAAGTGGTCCAAGTCCAGGCAGACAACACCACAACTGTGTACCACCATAGTGCTCCAGGGAAATTGGAGGCATCACAGAAAATAGGGGATCCCAGGGACATGAGGGGTCAGACAGTCATGGGGACCATGGCAGCTTATTGGAAACCCTTGAAAAGCTTAGGGGACCCTCTGAAGCACAGAATAGGCTCCTCTCCAGCAGACAGTCCAAGCAGTTTAAATTCAAAGTTTTAAAAGAAAACCATTTTTTTTCTTTCTTTGTCCTCCCTTCCCTCTGCCCAAGACTGACACCTGGTCAGCTAAGGCCAAACCAGTTGGGCCACATTCCTGTCCCAGCAGGGGAGAAGGAAGCCAGGCTGAGCCCTCTCAGCCAATCGCCAGGGTAGATTCAAACTTGGAACTTTTTTTTTTTTTTTAGGCCACTGACCAGCCTCAGGAGGCTGACCTAAGGACAAAGGAGCCAATCCTCTAGCAGGTAGCCAGGACCTCCCCCACCTACAGGAGGCTCTGCATAGGCTGGAGAAAGCAGAAAGAGTTTGACCAGGAAGGGTGAAAGACTGGGCAGTGGATGTCTGCTTCACTGTTAGGAGGTTGAAGTGAACCCTTGGGACCCTTTGGTGTAACTCCCCTCCAGAAGATCTCCAGTAGCAGCCTCTGTTGGTTTTCAGCAGACATTTGCCATCTAGTCGGGTCCTCCAGTGCGGCAAGTCAGTTTATTTGGCCGGGAAATGGACCCAGTGAATCTTTTATGCAGCAGAAGAGGCCTTATCACTCCTTTGTAGTTGTGCATTCCCCAGGGTACAGAAATCCTTGTTGAACTCCAGGGGGCTCCTGCACACACCTCATGTAGGGTTCATCCAGTGCCTCCTCTTCGACCCAGGGTGGGTTCCTGGGAAGCCCTGCATCACGTGCACCCATCTCCAATGACCTCCCCCAACCCCAAGTCTTCGCCATGACGCCCCAGGTTCAAGTTGCCAGTCATAAGTGGTAGCCAGCTGGTAGCTAGGGCCCACCAAAGTGAGTCAGGTTAGGAGCCGCCCCCAGCTGTAGCTTGAGGGATTTCAGTCGTCTGCCAAACTCAGTCATGTTGTCCAGTCTCCCACATAGACATTGTCCCAAGGTGGCAATAATAAAGGTGGCCTATACCAAGGCCTCACTGAGGATTGCCAGGCTCTGTGCCTCATCCCCCTGAGGTGGCGTAAGTACCGGTGGCCCACGCAAGAGGCCACACCGAGAGTAGCCACGCTTGTGATTGTACCATCCGTAGGTGGCTCATGTTCCAGTGGCTCATCAAGAGGTCACATCAAAGATTGCCAGATTCTGAAGCTATGGGGGTGAGGAAGTAAGGCATCTGGGGACCTACCCAGAGGTCGTCCAGTGGATCATCACACCCAGCATCTTTTCCTTGACTGGATATCACCTGCCCTCCTGCCTAAGGTCACCACAGCTGACAACTCCAGATAAGGGGTTCTCTTCACCTACAACCAGGCTTCAACACCCATCCTTGACCAGGCGCTTCATCTTCGACATTGCCTTAGTGACACCAGGAGTCACCTTCTTCCTAGGGCCAGGAGGCCTAGAACGCTTTCCTCTGTGTCTGGTTCACTGGCGGATGCCCCATTTTATGGCCTGAATGGGAAGCGCTTCCTTGGGTTCACACCCAGCGGTTGGCTGACCAAAATACTAGAAACCCAAGCTTAGCGCATCAGATTGCTATGTCCTTAGGACTTTAATCACCTGGACTTTTGTATGATATTAGTGAGGCCAGTTTCTGGTCCCTGTAATCTTGTTCATTCTTTCTCTTGTGTGGTAGTGGTACTGAATGCTGTCTTTTCTATGTGCTCCAGCTATCGTTAATAAACCTTGCATCTTGGCTGTAGAATATGCCTCCAGCCTCTCCTTCTAGATTCATCTGGCATCACCCTAAACTATAGGGTACGAACCACCACAACTCGTCCACCACAGTACTACCTTAACAAACAGGGTGGGATGCACTCCCTGCTTTTGTGCAAAGAAGCTCTCCATGTCTGGAACCTCCTCCGCAGCCTGGAGGCAGATCTCCTGGCCATCCATGTGGCAGGAGCATCCAGTCAGCTGGTGGCCACCCTCTGCCGGGTGGGCGAGGCGTCTCACGAATAGTCTTTCCACCCAGAGGTAGTTGTCTGTTCTCCCAGTGGGGCACCCCTCAGGTGGTCCTGTTCGCCTTCAGGGAGAACGCAAAGCTGCGGCTGTTTTGTGCCCACCCTCCTCAGCAGCGAACACTGCAGGGGGATGCCTTCTTGAGGCCCTGGACCCGGGCCTCTTTTTATGCCTTCCCTCTACTTCCTTTGATCGACAAGGTGCTTCTCAAGGCCAGGAGGGGCAAGGTACAAGTGATTCTGGTGGCTCTGGACTGTCCACGCCAGTTCTGGTACCCCAATCTCTCAGCCTCGGCAGCAGGCTCCCGAGGAGTCTTCCCCTACACCCAGACCTGCTTTCCATCAGTCAGGAGAAGGTACTCCACCTGGACCTTCAATCCCTGCACCTGACGGCCTGGTTCCTGAGCGGCTAGAGTTCCAGGCCTCGGGTCTCTCCAAAGATGTCTTCTCTGTCCTCCATCCTTGATTACCTTTGGTCCCTCTCTGTCGGGCCTTCGTTCAACAACCCTTAAGGTGCACCTGGCAGCCACCTCTGCTTACCGGGCATGGGCTGGGCTGGAAAGCAGTCTGTGGCACAGAAGAAGGTGGACTGGCACTTCTTCAAGGGCCATGATCACATTTCCTCTACGGTGCATGAACCACCACCGTGGGACTTGTTGCTGGCTTTGGCAAAGCTCATAGGCAAGCCATTCGAACCGATGCACTGGTGTGATCGCTTTCTCATCTGTTGTGGAAGCCCACCTTCTTGGTGGCTATCACATCAGCCAGAAGGATCAGTGAGCTTCAGGTGCTTTCGGTGGAGTCTCCTTACCTGGTCTTCCACAGTGACAAGGTTGTCCTGCGCTCCAACCCGAAGTTCCTCCCCAAGGTTGTGTCAGAGTTTCACTTTAATCAGGTGAATAATCTCCTGGTGTACTTCACCAGTCACACCTCGGATGCCGCTCACAGGCTCCATACTCTGGACCTGAGGCGAGCACTCGCTTATTACAGAGAGTGCAAGGCTGGAGTTCAGGGAGAGGTTCGCCAGCTGCTTGTCACCTATGCTGAAGTTGCACCTGGCAGACCTGCAGCCAAGTGGATGATTGGCAGGTGGATCACATCTTGCATCCATCTCTACTATAGTTAGGCGGGTAGGGAGCCTCCCGGAGGGCTAAGGACTCATTCCACCTGCTATACTGTGACTTCGGTGGCTGCTTCCAGGGACGTCACTATCCAGGAAATCTGCAGGGCTGCGACCTGGAGGTCAGCACACACCTTCAATTTCCCATTACTACATTAACCTGGTCATGCCAGGATGCTGGTTTGGGGGCCTCAGTTCTCCAATCTCGTTTCCTTAAATAGGGGGTGTGCGCCTTGCTTCCCTCCTCCCGAACTACTAGGAGTCTACCAGTAAGTGTGGATAGAACATCGTATCCATGTCCCTAGAAACACAGATTACTCACCTGTAACAGTAGATCTTCCACAGAGTGGTCTCTTGCAGTAGGTAATACACTTGGGTCATCACTGGAGGTCGCTGTGGTGCACAGCAGCTCTTTTACCAGGGGCCGCCCACCCATGACATCAGCTTCCTGTTTCCTATATAAGAGTGGGCAGTCCCTGGTATCTTCAGTTCATTATCCAGCCATCTTCAGCTGGCACGCAGTAGCTAGAGCAACTTCTGAATAGCAGGCATCGACGAGAAACAACATCGAAGACCAGGGGGCTCATCCCAAGAGTTCCCCATCTACTGATTCTACATCTCGGGCACACATAGAGCAGGAGTGCCCCTCCTCAACCTCTATGCCTCCCTTACTCATCGACGGCCACCAACCGTCAACGATGCATCCATATTCTCATTGACGGCCATAACAGTCAATGATGCATCCATATTCTGCCTATTCATCTGGAAGTTTTTACTCCCTCATTGACTGCGCTTCCAGCACTTTAAAAAGGCAGTCCAGAAATAACCCTTTTTGGGTTCCATCAACGGCACAGAGCAGGAGAGATCCTTCTCAACCTCTGTACCTCGCAGCTTGTCAGCGGCCACTGCTCCAGGTGTCCCTCCATCAACGATATGACCTCCTACTGCCTCTTCATTGAGGGGAGCTCATGCACTCTCGTCAGTGGCACTATCCTGCGCATTAACGGCAGTTCAAAATGAACCGTATATGGGTTCAACTGGGGTTCCGACATCAGGAGGGCTCCTCTCCCATCGCTGGCTCCTTCAGATATGCATTATAATTCTTCCCCTGTGGGTCCGTGGTCGAGGGCCGGCATTCTTTAGGAGAAACCAGCGGTTTATGTCGTGCATAATGCCACTTCAGCACCTTAGGTGGATATTCACAGGGGTCAGGCAGATAGAGATCGGAACCCTGGCCTTTACCATCCAGGGGCAAGACCTGCTCAGGCTACGCATCCAATACCCCCCCTTCTCTGAAGGATCTGGACGTTACAACTGTAGTACGGCATGTCTTGCATGCCATGCGGCACTTCCAGCCCTCCGATCCAGGAAAGCAGGGTGACCCTCCACAATCTCCTCCTCCTCGTCCGCCTAAGAAGTTTTATGGTGACAGGGATACTTTACCACCCTGGTCAATTTCTCTATATATGGAAGACTATTTATCGGATGACCAAGTCCCGTTTGATTTTACCGGTGCTCTTGAAGACGAGGAGTGCCAAAAGCTGGATTTCCCTCCTCAATCTTCTTTTTTGGAAATCTCTTCTTTGGATGAGGACTTGCCTAGATTCTGCAGCCTCTCCCCTGATGACCCTTCTTTTCATAAAAAGATGGTTCAAATCCAATAAGTCATGAAATTCTCTGATGTTGAACATGACAAGCGATGTAAGGATATGGCAGAATATCTTAAACTACCCGAGGAGCCTGTTTTAGTGGTTTCCCCACTAATCCAAGCTATCAAAATGCTATGCTTGCTACCTGACACTCACCTTCAGCTACCACAGCTGTTCACCACAAGGCGGATCACATTTATCAAGCTCCTCTGAATCACCCTTTCCTTTCCGCTCCCCTGAGGTGGACTTTGTTGGGATTACTGCCGCTCATGATTGTACTAAATGACTTGAACATATGAGCTCCTTACCTCCTGATAAGGAATCTCAAAGACCTGGCTATCTGGGTAAAAGTATTTCCTCCACTACCATGATTCTCAAATTCTAAATTACATGGGTCGTATGATTCAGTACCAGCGTACCCTTGGGTTCTTTGCCATTGACATTCTCAGTAAACTCCCTTCTTTACAGTAAAGGGAACAAGAATTGGCCACAACGTGAACTAGCAGTTCTATTTCCCAGACACCTAAAACTCAGGTCAGGATATGATGCCATAGATTCCTCAGCCCAGCTATCTAATTCTGACAATCTTACTTCGAGATACAGCTCTTGCAGCAGGTTACACCATTAGGACTGAAGCCGTCAGGCGCCAGGACCCCAGGGAAATTTTCTAGCTAGCAGTCTTCAGCGGGGACCACCTCTGACATCGGTCCCACCCCCAACGTCAGGCGTAGTACATAAGGAGGCGGTCCCCCCACAATCCTCAGTTCTTTTCCTGCCGTTGACATCGCAGCATCGGCCTCTCGGTCACTTTCTAGTGTCCGACGACTAGGAACTACGACGTTGTTCTTCTCATATCGAGATTGCATTCATCTGATGTCCTTTCCAAACACCTCTCTGGAAGGTCACCCATTGAAGTGTGCCTGCGGCAAACAGATCCTCACTCTGCCTGTGTGCATTGCCTAGGCCCGGACCACGACACCAAGGCCTGCTCCTTCTGCCAGGGCTTCAACAGTCGCACCAGGATCTGCTGCCAGAAGGCCCTTCAGGCGTTTATCTTGGAGGAGAAACTCAAGGCCATGGATAGGGAACCTTCCTCCAGGGGGGAGTCGTCGGGGAAGACCCATAGGCACCGGCAGAAGGAAAGGCCCAGATCCCCATCGAGGGCCTCTGACTCCCACAGCTCCGACTCAAGGTCAGACCGCTCTCCCTCCAGGGCCCAGTCTCAGCCTCCCCCAGTTCAGGTCAGATCTTCCAGCGGTTCCTCCTCCCTGCAGCCTATCAAGACTTCCAGGCCTTCGGCTTCCTCCACTCCTTCTAAGGCCTCGTCCAAGTCTGGGGAGCGCCACAAGTCTTCCTCCCGTTGTCCGGACTCCGACGCCAGGTCAGTGTCCCAGCCGCCCGCGTGGGCGGATCCTGTCAGCGCAAGACCAAGGCTGACATCCCACAAGCAGACGTCTGACCTGGCGTCGGCCCACCAGCGTCGGCCAAACACCACAGGTGCTCCCAGGGGCCGGCTACAGTGAGACATCCGTCGCCGGCCAGGCGTCCGCCCCCAAGGGCGTCGGTCGGGGGACCGACGTCAGCTATTTCAGAGGGGAGGACCGCACCACCGTTGCCTACTGACGTCGGTCGGAAGGCATCATCGGAGGATACCACTCAGCCCGAGGACCAGGTGGGCGACTCCAGAACAGTCGAGCTCCCACGGGAACCCTCCCCGCAGCGGGAGACCCCCGGGGACCCGACGTCCACCCCTGATGACAGGCCACCAGTACCCGGCCCGTCGGGCCTGAATCTGGCAGAAGTGAAGGAACTCTTCACCTTCTGGTGGGACACCATCAGAAAGGATGTGGTCACCACACACCCTCCTCCCACTCCAGCTACTCATTCAGCGCCCGCACCCCCTCTCCCATCCGGGGGTCCGTAGGATGGTCGCCGACCCCCAAGGAGCCTACACCTCCTCCTAGGGGCAGATCATCGGATAGGAGAAGGCCTCCCTTGAGATCCACTTCGTGGTCCCCCAGCCCCAGGAGACCCAGCCGGCGCCGGTATACTCTGTCCACGGAGGACTCCAGATCTCCTTCTCCCATCAGCGTTCCCTCCCCAGACCCACACGACCTTCCCAGGTCCCCTCCGGATGATCCTCATTCGCTGGGATCATGAGGCATATCCAGGAGAACATGGGGTGGGACGCTGAAGAACTGGACCCCGAGAGACAACGCCTTGCCCGCTACCTTTGGCAGAAAGACCCAAAGCCTGTGGTAGTCCCACCCTTGGTGGACACCTTCGCGGACGTCACCAAGGCTGCGTGGAAGCGTCCGCATTCGACCCCGGCAGTGCTGAAGAAGGCTGACCACTTGTACAAGGCCCCAAGGGAGGACCAGTACCTGGCGGGCCATCCTCTGGCCGATTCCCTGGTCATTACAGCCTCACATGACTGGTCTCAGAGACCGCAACACTTGAGCACACAGCCACCGGACCCGGAATCCAAGCAGTTGGATGTCCTGGGTAGGCGTGTGTATGCGGCTGCGACTTGCACCATCAGGTCTTTAAATTACCTCACCCACATGGTTCAATTCCAGAACGCATTGTGGAAACAGGGACAGGACCTGGTTGAGAAGATGCCTGACGGTGGTCAAAAGGAGGAGCTTTTAAATCTCCTCCGTACGGGTTCGGACGTGGGGACCCAGGTGCTAAGAGCCGCATACGATTCTGTGGACTCTTCGGCCAGACCTGCAGCCTCAGGCGTGTGTCTCCGGAGACACTCTTGGCTCCGTGTCTCCGGTTTTACCCCAGACGTACAGAAGAATATCATGGACGTCCCTTACTATGGTGAAGTCCTGTTTCGTGACGCCTCCGAGAGGTGATCACCACACTTCAGGGCGCGGGAAGGCAGTTAGATCTGTACAGGCTATGTACAGATCTCGGCTTAGTTCCTTTCGTAGGAACCAGAGTCGCTTTCGTGGCCGAACGCAAAGGCAACAATCGCGTTCTGGCCAACAGCAAAGGGGCTCCTTCACCCGAAAAGCCCAGGTTAAGTCATCCTCAGGCAGAAGCCACCGACTTGCAAAGCCGGACCAACCTGCGGGATCCAACGCTGCCACAGCATGACTCCTTCCCGGCCCCCGCCCCACCTCAGGATCAACGGGAAATGAAGGTCGGGGGTCGCATTGCACGCCACCTGCCAGGGAGGCAGTCGATCACCACCGACAGGTGGGTTCTGCAACTGGTCAAAAAAGGCCACTATATAGAATTTGTAGGCAGCCCACCCACAAGACCTCCCCTGCTTTCTCGATATTCGGGTCAGCATGCCCTGCTCATACAGCAGGAGGAGGAGCTCGCGCTTCTGGAAGAGGAAGCCTTGGAGCATGTTCCAGAGAACCAGAGAGGACTAGGGTACTATTCTCACTTCTTCCTGGTTCCAAAGAAAACAGGGGACCTCTGTCCAATACTGGACCTCAGCGACCTCAACCTGTCGGTCGTTTACAAACGCTTCCGCATGGTGACCCTTCCGGGCCTAATTCCCATGCTGAAGCAAGATGCCTTTATGGCGTCTTTGGACATGCAGGACGCCTACCTGCATATACAGATTGCTCAAGCGCACCAGAGGTTCCTGCGCTTCGAGTTTCAGAGCCGCCATTATCAGTTCCGAGCGCTTCCCGTCGGACTGTCATTGGCACCTTGCGTCTTTACGAAGTGCATGGCGGTTGTAGCGGCATCTCTAAGGAGACAAGGCCACTACGTGTTCCCGTACCTGGATGACTGGCTTCTCATGGCTCCCTCCAAGGAAGCTCTGATGACGGCCATTCACCGTACCCAGGCCCTTTTTCAGTCACTGGGTATTCTCATCAACTACGAGAAATCTCTCCTGGTACCATCCCAGAAACTGCAGTTCGTAGGAGTAGTTCTGGACATTGTCAGAGTAAAATCTTTTCTTCCTGCGGACAGAGCGGAACACATTCGATCCCTCATAAGGGACCTGTTGGTGAAGCAGACCGTCCCAGCCAGACTGGTCCTTCGCCTGCTTGGACACATGACTGCGGCCATTGCAACAGTCCCGATGGCAAGGCTCCACATGCGGGTAACCCAGTGGATGCTAAGGGTGCAGTGGGACCAAAGGCAAGACCATCTGCAGCAGCCAGTTCGAATCACGAATGCCGCGATTCAGGATTGGCAATGGTGGCTAGATCTGGGGAACCTCTCTGCGGGGGTTCCCTTCACAGCGCCTTCTCCGACTGTGACTCTCTCCACAGACGCATCAGGGCTCGGATCGGGAGCACACCTGGACGGGGTGAGGTCCCAGGGCACATGGACAGCCCAGGAATCTCATCTTCACATCAACATTTTGGAGATGAGGGCGGTCCTATATGCTCTACAAGCCTTCCAGTCGGAGATTTCACTGGGTACTCTTCTGTTGCAAACAGACAATACTGCGGTGATGTATTACCTCAACAAACAAGGAGGCACTCACTCCTACCCCCTCTGCAGGGAGGCTATGAGGGTGTGGGAATGGGTAGTACAGCACGGTGCAAACCTAATTGCAGTACACGTCCCCGGAGTGGACAATACCGTTGCAGACAGCCTGAGTCGTTCTCAGGCCAGAGTCCACGAGTGGGAACTTCTGCAGGAGGTGGCAGAGGATCTGTTCCACAGATGGGGCACTCCAGAATTAGACCTTTTTGCGTCCCCATCCAACGCAAAACTGCCCAGTTTTTGCTCGCTAGATCCAGGGCCTGGTGTTTTCTGGCGAGACGTGTTGTCCCTCTCCTGGGCGGGCAAATTCCTCTATGCCTTCCCTCCTTTCCCGTTGATCCAGAGAGTTCTCTTAAAGCTTCACAGGGAGCAGGCGACGCTCATTTTGATAGCGCCTTTCTGGCCGAGACAGATTTGGTTCCCGCTTCTGCATCAGTTATCTCGGGAACCTCCACTTCCTTTGCCAATCAGCTCCCATCTGCTGTCTCAGGAGGAGGGTTCATTAGTCCATCCGGACTTATGTTCATTGAACCTGCACGCTTGGCTCCTAGAGACATAGCCATGATGCGACACGGGGTCTCGCCAGAGGTGGCAGATGTACTTTCTGCCGTCAGAAAACCAGCAACACACACAACATACACCATGAAATGGCGCAGATTTTGCTTGTGGGCTCAAGCGTGCGGTTTCTCGCCGTTAGAATGTCCAGAAAAGCTGGTCCTGGATTACCTGCTTTCTCTGTTTCAGTCCGGACTGGCTTACTCCTCGATTTAAGGTGCATCTTTGCACAATCTCAGCTTACCATGCCCCCGTAGGCCATCGGATGGTGGCCCAATTGGACACTACTCATGCCTTTTTAAGGGGAGTCCTCCACCTTAGGCTGCCTATCAAGGACCCGGTCCCCCCTTGGGACTTACCCTTTGTCCTGGAACAGCTTACGCTGCCGCCTTTTGAACCAGTCGCAGATTGTGAGCTACGTTTTCTGTCGTGGAAAACATTATTTTTAGTTGCAGTTACTTCGGCGAGAAGGATCTCCGAATTTGCATGCACTAATGTGCAAAGAGCCTTATTTAGTTTTCCATCAGGACAGGGTATCCCTGAGGACTAACCCAAAGTTTCTGCCTAAGGTGGTTTCAGCTCTCACCCTTAATCAGGATATCGACTTACCAGTGTACTTTCCCAAGTACACCAACCGAGGAGAAGCATTGCTTCACACCCTTGATGTACACAGGTGCATCAGATATTATCTGACCAGAACCAAACAGTATCGAAAATCGGATCAACTGTTTGTCTCCTTTGCCGAGAGAATGAAAGGAGCTCCTGTTTTTAAACAGTCTCTCTCATGTTGGCTCATCCAGTGTATCTCTTTCTGTTATGACAAGCATAACAAACCCTTACCAGGTGTGGTCAAGGGTCACTCCACGAGAGGAGTAGCCACTTCCTTTGCGGCGCTAAGGAATGTCTCTACCTCAGCCATTTGCGCCGCGGCCACTTGGAGCTCAGTGCATACCTTTATTAGGCATTACAGCCTGGACATCGCATCGAGGCGAAGAGCAGGTTTCGGCCTAGCCGTCCTTCAGGGACTTCTGTCTTAGGCTCCAGTAGGGTTGTGGTCCCTACCATTCCTCCTCCCTGTGGCATAAGATTGCCGCTACTGCTTGGGAATCAGTCCTAATGGTGTAACCTGCTGCAAGAGCTGTATCTCGAAGCAAGATAGTACAGTTACGTAAGAACTTACCGTAACAGTAGATCTTCGAGAACAGCTCTTGCAGCAGGTACCTTCCTGCCCACCATCCCCCTTCTTGTGGAGGTAGGTCATAGCCAAACACCCATCTTATGAGATGGGATATTCTGTTTGTTAGTCTTGGCCTTCTGATGGCAGATCCTCGGTCTCCTCTTCTGATGTCATCCAGCGGCCGGGAGACTCCAGCGGGAGAACTGAGGATTGTGGGGGGACCGCCTCCTTATGTACTACGCCCGACGTTGGGGGCGGGACCTACGTTGGAGGCGGTCCCCGCTGAAGACTGCTAGCTAGAAAATTTCCGTAAGGTCCTGGCGCCTGATGGCTTCAGTCCTAATGGTGTAACCTGCTGCAAGAGCTGTTCTCAAAGATCTACTGTTACGGTAAGTTCTTACGTAACTGTACTTTTCTTTGCGTTGCCATACCTGGTTTCTTGTTTCAGGTTTTACACCCGATGTACAATAGAAAGTAGCTAACGTCCCTTTCAGTTTGTTCAAACTATTTGGGCCAGGTACTCAAACCTTACTAGACAATCTGCAGGCATCAGGCAGAACCCTACATGTGGTTCATGGTATGTAGTATACTCTGCATACAACCTACCATACTCAATCCCCTTTCTAGTCCAAAAGAAGTGGAAAATATGGAGGTGGTTTCAGAGGTCGTCCTCAGTCTGCCATAGTCAACACTTCTGCCTGGGGGCTCCTGCTCCCATCATCTAGGTGGAGCTGGACAGCTCTGTACCCAATGGCTTATTAGGGCTTTGTCCCCACATCCTTGACCAGGACTCTGAGGCAATGGGCAGTCATTTTGCCCTCCATTTGGAGGCCTGGCAAATGATCACTTCAGATGAAGGAGTACTACAGATTATACTGAGGGGTTATACTTTGGAATTTCTTTCCCAGCCCCCATCCCCATTCTCCTCGAAATATTCATTACCCACCAGATCATATACCCATCCTTTAGGAGTAGTTGAGGGCCCTTACTGGTCAAGCAGGCTGTTTATCCAGCCCCCCCCTCGGAACATCAAACAGGATTCTACTCCCAGTTCTTTTCTGGTACCCAAATGAACTGGAGATCTCAGACTGATACTGGACCTCAGACAACTGAACCTCTTCATCCAGTACAAATGGTTTTGCATGACAACTTTGAATGCCATCATGCCAATGCTGAAACAGACTGGCCTTGTGCCCTAGATATGGAAGATGTCTACATGTATATTCCCGCCCACCGTCCCCACCACGGATTTCTTCTTTTCCACCTACTAGGTCAAAACTACCAGTTTTTAAGCACTCCCATTTGACCTTTCTTAGGCCCCAAGAGTGTTCACCAAATGATTAGTGGTAGTTGCAACAGCCTTATGAAGAAAAGGGCACTTTATCCTCCCATATCTAGACAACTGGTTAATCAAAGACTACTTCAAAACAACTCTGCTTTGCTCCATAGATGCTACCCTACAACTGTCTCAAACTTTAGGGATCACAGTCAGTTGGCCAAAGTCCAACCCAACTTCAGCTCAACCTCTCCAATACATTGGAGCTGTCCTAGATACAGTTTCAGTCAGAGTTAACCTTCCAGCTGCCCAAACTTTGCCTCTGGCATCATATATACAAACCCAGAAATTAGCCACAGCCACACAAATGCTATGCCTTGTGGGTCACATGGCCGCCAGCATCCCTGTGGTGGCATTTGCTCATCTTCATATGAGACCTATTCAGTGCCCTCCCCCCAATATGCAAACATTAACCACGGATGCTTCCCTGGAAGGATGGGGCACACCCCTGGTCCTTATTGGACACAGGGCAAGTGGACCATTTCTCTCCCTCAGCCTCACATCAATCTCCTAGAGCTGAGGGCAATCTGCTTAGCCCTTCAGGCATTCCAGCCTCATTTGACTCTAGGACCATTGCTGATCCAATCAGACGATAGTGCAGTGGTGTTCTACCTCAACAAGCAAGGAGGTACTCCAGAAAATCTTCAACCTCTTGACTCAAAATCAAGGAGCCCTGTTGCATCCCAACCTGAAGGCTCTACATCTTCCCGCTTGGTTCCTAAGGACGCTTTCATAGTCAGACTACAAGTATCCTTTCCTGTTGCCAGTATTTTCTTGGCCTCATGTAAGCCAGTGACCAGAGAAACATATAATTCCCAAAAAGAAACACCTTCCCATATGAGCTGCTTCTTGATCATTGGATTCCTATTCTTGCCCACTGATGAGAGTCCTAGACTACCTGGCCTCGTTATCCGAGACAGGTGTGAGCTATTCCTCCATCAAAGTCCATTTGGCCACTATTTCTGCCTTCCATGTACCTGTAGATGGCAGATTACTGTACCAACATCATTTAGCCAAAATGTTTTTGAAATGAATGTTACATATCAAACCACCTATTAGATGACCCACTCCTCCATGGGATCTCAGTTTTCTAATAGAGAAATTAACTCTTGAGCCTTTTGAACCGGTGGTCACTTGTGACCTCCATTTCCTTTCATGGAAAACCTTATTCCTAGTGGCCTCAGCTCGCCATATTTCCGAGCTTCATGCCCTCATGTGTAGGGAACCTCACTTAATTTTTCACAAAGCTAGGGTGGCACTTCATACCAGCCCTTCCTTCTTTTCTAAGGTTGTGTCTGAACACACTCAATCAGTCCCTGGAGTTACCAGTATACTATCCTGAATACTCCAACCAAGGTGAACATCTATTACATACCTTAGATGTCTATCCTATATTGCGCTACTATACTAATCAAACAAAATCGATCAGAAAGACTTCTCAATTGTTTGTCACCTTTGCCTCGGGCCAAGAAGGGCTCCCAGTTACTAAAAGAACCCTTTCTAACTGGTTGGCACATTGTATTACATTTTTTTCTAAGAAATACAACAAATCGTTATCAGGACCTGTCCAAGCCCATTCTACTAGAGCTACTGTAAAATGGACTCAATTATACAAGTTCCTGGTTGATAATTCTCAGTAATTCAATAAAGCCACCACACTATTTCTTTGCCAAATTTGTTGTACTTTATTATGATAGTATTAATAAGATTAGCCAGACAAATCCTACTGTAACAATAAAAACACACCCTGACAGGATGAATAGCTTCAGTACACAAAAAGAGATGCACTCTGGCATAATTTGTAGACTTACGGTCCAGTTAACTGTTGTTTACCCAATACATGAAAAGAAACCAGAACAACCTTATCTTAACAATAAAAATGCATCCTGTCATGATTAGTAATCCTAGTTTACAAAAGAGAATACATATTAACATTATTTTTTAAACATCAGATAGCCCACTACTACCTGGGTGTTCCTGTTGCAGTTTAGTTATAAGACAGCCAATGGGGCAATCCCATTGGGGTGTTTCTAACATGCAATCTAGACAGCTAGTAATATCTGCATTAGAGGGCTACAGATTTTCAGAGAAAATGGAATTATACTCAACTTCCTCTGGGTCTCCAAGCGCTATGGCCAGTCAGATATCACCGACTTCTTTCCTCTCGGAGAGACAGTAGACCTAACAATTAGGCCTGATATTTATACCCAACCTGTTTTCATTAAAAAGACATAACTGGAATTTCCCAAAAACTACCTCAGCAGATTTAAACCAGACAACTTGTCATGTAACAAGTCATAAGACTCTGGTTCAAAAACACATTGGCCGTAAGATGCCCTGGTCATAAGATACTTTTGACACTTTGCCGAGATATACGGTCATTCTTAAATGGAAAAACAAGTGATCAGGGGATTTTATATTTATCAAAAATACTGGCTTTAGGATACAGAAAACATGCGAGGGGATGTGGCTTTTTTTTTTTAAATAACTGGCTTGCAGATAGAAACTAGACAGTGGCCAAATTACGTATCACATTTTTTTATATCAATTCCTTGTAACACATATTTTTAATCACAAGATGAGGAACTTCAGTAGTTAAGGCCAGCCACAGTTACCAGTAGCTGTGTTCTTATTTTAGCGTAACCTTCAAAAAGGCATATTTTGGTACACAGTGTTTTCCTGCTGAGCAGGGTAATTCTAAGTTAGACCTTGGCTTTGTGCTTTCTGACTTATTTTATTTTCTACATTTACAGAGTTTTAACCATTAACCTTTTAAAGTCTTACACGTACATGCATATTAACTGACATGGTGGTATCATTCATTTACTTAGCCATTTGTAGCCTTTGACTAGCTAGCCATAGTAACTCATATGTTGGCCTCATTCAGTCATCTATTGGCCATTTTATTTTTTGCAAGCCTTTTACACCTTGCCATGGTCAACTGTACATATACAGGTGGTTATCAACAATTTTATATAACTAAACTTGTATAGACCTGGGCCCTGGGGCCCCTGGACAAATTCAACAGCCCCCACCTGGAAGGTAAGAGGCCCCTGAGGGACTCGAACCTTCGCAAAAAATTGAACATAAATGCAAAGATTTTAAAAATAAAAAAAACTAAATAAACATTTTGTTCTTAAGCTGCTAGTATAGGTTAATGGGTTTCTAATAAAATATGTGTTAAATTAGTTTTACTTAATAATATGGCGCATATATATACTGTATGTTAGAGATGTGAACCTTATTTCTACCAGGCTAATAGACATTATAGTATACTATTAAGTATTAGTAGGTTACTTAACTTATAATACTGATGTACTTAAAATTAATTATGCAAATAGTTTCTCAGAGCTTGGACGTGTGTGCCATGGGAATAATCTGAACCATTCTTGAATCATGTAATTGCTTATTATGACTTTTAAGGATACTTCTAAGACAACATGACATAATAATTAGTACCACAATAAGAATTGCCTGTATTACAACAAAAGCCTTAAAAGCTGAATCTAACCTGTCAGTAAGCATTAAATTTAGATCTCCCTGGTGAATCATATCTTTCATAACTTGCTCTGTATTATACATCTGATTTCCAACCTCAACCAAGTGGGCATTTTTCCTGGCCAGCAAGGCCTTAAGGTTTAGGGTGAGGGTTTCAATAGGTACATTAAAGTAGGGCAGATGTTCCTCTATTTCCTGATGATCAGGGTCATTTTGGATGGTTTCTTCCTTAAAAACAGGGATGGGTTTTAAAATGGTTTGACTGACAGTACGCTGGGTGGGGGTAAAGCAAAAATTTGATATATTGATCGGACATGACAGGGGCCCATATGAGAAGGTTTTTTGATTAGTAACTACACAGTACTGACCATGTCCATTATATGTTGCTTTAGCCATGGGTCTACGCCATTTGGTTAATTTACCTGGGCAGGTGACAGTTGCATTTGGATTATACCAAGTATGTGGTTGTTCATTTTCATATCCACATACAGGGGTGGTGACGTCAAACACATTATGGTCCATTCCACTGGGGTGTCAAACAGACGAGGCATACTGATGAGTCCTGGTAGGACGAAACACATGTCTATGTCTTCTGTTAGCACCCTTTGCAAACTGTGTGAGAGGCCTTTCGGCACCATGCAATTCTGCTTAAAGTTGGACCAGCATAACATTCTGTGGTGATTTGCATATGCAGCCCATGATGCTTTGCATTGTGGGGGCATGTGTGATTTTGTATTTTCTTACACCTGCATAGATAACTATATCCCTTAATAGCACAGCATGATAAATGAGGCGCAACCCAAATTTGCAAGGTAGGGAGATATACTAGCAGGGAGGGGGAATGCAACCGTTCTTTATACACATCTCCTAAATAACCTACTGAGTGGACAGCTGCTATTTTATTAAATACTGCAGTCTGTGGGTCAAACAAGGGAAGGGACACTGTAAAAGAAACATACATAACATCTCTCACAGTGCAGGAGCCTTGTGCATAACACTGTCCTGTATTGGGGTGTGGAGACACATAGCCCAAATTATGAATGGTACCAGGGGAGAGAGAACTACACCCTTGCACACATTGCCAGTTTACCTTCTCTGCTTTGGACACACACTGAGGACAATACCATTGGGCCAGATGCCTATCTTTAATGAGATCTGGGGGGCGTCCACTGTCCAGGTCCTCTAGCAGTTTGGTTATGGTGGTAAGTACATACCCACCATATGCAGTACAAATGATTTCTCTTCCTGTTCTCTTTTCCTGCCCTTCCTTGTTATTAACCTCAGCTAGCTCATTTACCCTTTTCTTAGTTGCCTCGAATAATCTTGCTGTGACATGCATATTAAAGACAGTCACTGTTCTTGCGCCAATCCTTCAATTCCATGCAGCTCAGCCTTATCTATGACTTGGGCCTGTATAGTTTCAAAATATCTCGTGATTTTTAATTCTGTCTGCATCTACCCTATTCCAGATGGACATGCCAGACCCAAAGAGGCCAGTTGCTGTTCCCACCATTCCTCCTACTGCTCCTAAACCACTAAGCTGTCTGGACCTAAATGTTTCTGGAGTTTCCTGTCCTGCTATTCTATCTCGGGCCCTTTGATGGTAGGCCGCTATTACATCTATTACCAGGGTGGCATAGAATAAGGACACATTAGTTTGAGTGCAGTGTCCAAATTTGGCCATATTCCAATGCGAAATATTTAAAATAGGTATATGCATAAACTGTACATTATTTATAAGGGTTCCGGGTACTGGGGTAGCAGTTAATCTGCTAGGGGGCCCTGGTGTTAACTGGGGACACACTGGGGATATATCATTAGAGGAGTGCTCAGCTATGGTTGGAAATATGTCTTCAGTGGGGGTAACCTGTGTTTTATTGGTTACTTCAACCTGGGGCTTAGGAGGTTGTGCAGGGATTCCCAATGGGTCTTTGGGCATTATTTCCACCTGCACTACATACTCATCTCTTCCTTGCCATCCAGGTAGTAACACTTGGTATTTGTACCACCATGAAACATAGTCATCTTTTTGTACATCTTTTACTTTTACAAACCACTTCAGGACTCCCCAGCGGAGCTCTGCTAGCTGACGGCTGCCTCCTCGAACTCGGACCCAGCTTGCCACAAGCTGCTGCCTCTGAGCAGGGCGAGCCCACGCTCCACCTCAGGACTCCCGATCGCCGGCCTGAAGGTGCTCTGCTAGCTGATGGCTGCCTCCTAGAACTCTGACCCAGCTTGCCACATGGTATGGCTCCAAAGTCAGCCAACCGGATTCCGGGTGCCTTTTTGAAGAAAGCCCTGATTGGTTCAGTCGTCTACTCTGTTGCTTGCTGCTGTATTTCTTTTGCCCTGTACGCTTTCTCCTCTACTTTTTTCCTAATCAAGCACATGTATGAATTGAAAGTTTATTAAGCCTGTGTTTGCTAAAATTTTTACAGTTACTGAACTGCTGAGTGATTTACAGCTCTTTTAAGAATTGATAGACTGCTCTACTTTACCCCCTGCCGCTCTTGGCGCCGAAAGTGAACTTTTCCTTTGTTCTGCTAATTTTCTTGATCTCTGGCTTTTCTGCCTGCTAAAGTCCCTATAAATTCCCATCTTTTGTCTCCCCTTAGCTGCTGCCCCTGAGCAGGGCGAGCCCACGCTCCACCTCAGGACTCCCGATCACCGGCCCGACGGCGCTCCACTAGCCGATGGCTGCCTCCTCGAACTCGGACCCAGCTTGCCACAAGGTATGGCTCCAAAGTCAGCCAGTTGGTTTCTGGGCGCCTTTTTGAAGAAAGCCCTGATTGGTTCAGTCATCTACTTTATTGCTTGCTGCTGTATTTCTTTTCCCCTGTACGCTTTCTCCTCTACTTTTTCGACCCACCCCCTCCTCCCCCTCACAGGCCTCCTTTAAATACACCGTAGCCACGCCTTCCCTGTTTACTTTGCCATCCTATAGGCCCACGGTCTAGATTAAAAAAAATAAATAGAAGCGCTTCACTTTCTCCCACACAACCATTCTGCTTTATTACGCTATTAACTCTCAACTCTACTCCTCCGTGAGACATGGCACAGTGTACTGTTGCTTGTCTGATGCTAATAACTTCTGTTCCTGACATATGCTACCCCAGTAAAACTCAATATTCGAGCACCGTCTTGGAAAACCCTACCTACTCTGTTTTCTATCATTATACTACTCTCCACTCTTTACGCCCCCCTCCTTTTACCCAATCTTCACCTTCTTCTTCACTTTCCCTACTCTCTTCTCCAATGTCTCTTAAAGCGTTCCTTCTTCTAACCCCAAATTGCCACGCAAGCACATTCCTAATTAATACACAGCTGTTATCCTCAATAACAATTAGCAGTCAGCCAGAAAGGAAAAAAGCTCTCAGGTCGCATTTGATATCCTTAAAGAAATTATTACTCCTTCTCCTTCTTTGCTCAGGCAACGTTGAGCTAAACCCCAGCCCCTCTTCGCTGCTCTCCTCCCCTACTGAATTCGCAGCTGCACCTGGATTAAAAATAATGATGGTTAACATACTGAGTCTGCCCAAAAAACTAGCCCAGTTACAAGCATGGGCCATCCACACCGAATCTGATCTCATCGTTGTCACTGAGTCCTGGCTTAATAAAAACAATACTGATCAACAAATTAATTTAGCGGGCTACATCCTGTATAGGGCAGATAGGGAATCCAGGGGTGGGGTGGGGTGGAGTAGTTTTCTATGCTAAATCTAAGTTCACAATTAGCGATATTTTAACCAAATCTAAACAGAAGGAATACGAGATTGTTTCACTGAAGCTCCATCTCCCTTCCTCTGAAAACATCACTATTATTGGTGGCTATAGACCACCTGCTGGTGGAACTGATATCCTTAGTGTCCTCAAATCCCTTACCATTAATGCTAATACAGAAACAATCATCCTTGGGGACTTTAATCTGAATTGGCTGTCAACAAAATCTCTTGGCCTGAAATCCCTTTGCGATGAACTTGGCCTTGTCCAATTAATTAGTGACCCTACTAGGATCAGTACCTTAAAAATAGCTAATAGTTCACTCCTAGATGTTATACTAACTACTCATCCACATAAAATCTTACAAACAGCGGTCTTCCACAATGATATGAATGACCATAATATCGTAGTCTGTACTAGATCACAAGTCAAAGTCCACCTCCCTCCTAAATTCATCACCAAAAGGTCATTCCATAAGTTCAATACTGCAAATTATTTGACCAACCTAAGTAAGGTCAGATGGCAAGACCTCTTCCTTGCAAATTCAGTAGACGAGGCTGTTAATGTTCTCAATGGCAACATTACTTCACTGGTTAATAGACATGCTTCCATTATCAAGGTTCGGATGCACAAAAACTCGCACCCTTGGTTTACTCCGGAACTCAAGAATGCACTGACAAACCGTGATAAACTGTGGGCTCAGGCTAGGCGTACCAAGAGCCCTCTAGATTGGCAGGCATTTAGAGCAGCTAGGAACGCTTGTGTCACTTTTTCGCACAACCAAATCAAACTTCTACGTTTCTACCCTAGAGCAGGCTAAAGGGAACTCTTACAAAATCTGGAGGACCTTCAAGTCAATTGAAGGTCAGTCAACTGCCCCCTCCATTCCACTTAGGATCCACAGCAACGGCTCGATTATGGAAAGTACTCACCAAATACTAGAAGAACTTAATTCCCACTTCGTCACTGCCAGCTTAGCGTTCGACTCTTCTCCGTATGCTGGCCAAGTAAAGAACCAAAACAGCTTGAATGCATCGCTGTCTATTTCAGCTGCTCCCCCTTAGCTTTAAAGAAGTTGAAGATTTGCTTATTAACCTGGACACCAAAAAATGTGCCGGAGAAGATAGACTAGAACAGTTATTCTTAAAACTTGGTTACGCTTACCTCACTGCCCCAATTGTTCATATATTCAACCTTTCTATTTCCACCTCCACAGTTCCCTCGTGTTGGAAATCTGCTCATATTCTTCCCCTATTCAAGTTGGGTCATCCCTGTGATCTGAATAATTACAGGCCCATCTCAATATTGCCCATCCATTCGAAAGCCTTCTAAAAACTGATCTATGCACAACTGAAAAACCACATTGAAACCCATTCTTTTCAATCTGGCTTTCACCCCAACCACAGCACCACTACAGCTCTGGCCAAGGTTACTAATGACTGAGTCTCTGAAATGGATTCTAAGAAAACAACGGGAGCAGTATTCTTAGATCTTAGTAAAGCCTTTGACACCGTAGTTCACAATTTATTAGTGAACAGCCTTATTAAATTAGGCTTTATCCCATCCACCACTCAGTGGTTCAACAGTTAGTTAACCAGAAGGACTCAGAGCTAAAGCAGGAGATTTGTTTTCGTCCTCTTTACCTACTGCTAGGGGAGTTCCACAGGGCTCCATCTTAGGCCCCATTCTTTTTTCTTTATATATAAACAATCACGACCATCAGATTACCAAGTCACACCTGCACTTCTTTGCAGATGACACAGTCCTATACACATCTGGCCCCTCATTGGCAGGAGTTAGGGACACTCTCCAAGCTGACTTTGCACAATTAGAAAATAATCTAATTAATGCATAGCTGCTCCTAAATGCCAAGAAAATGAAAGCCATGATTCTCTCCCCATGTACTTCCCCCACTGCTATTCCTGTCTTACCTAAAGACTTTATTATTACCTCCCTAGGAGAACAGTTGGAAATCATCTCAAAGTTCAGATATCTTGGCTTCTGGCTCGATAACAAGCTCTCCAACGATCATCTTGATGACCTGTCCAAGAGACTAAAAGCCAGGTTAGGCTTTTTCTTCCATAACAGGTTCTTCTTTCCCACGGAGATCAGAACCAGGCTGGTTCAGGCCACATTCCTCCCCCCTTCTTGATTACGGTGATATAATCTACAACTCCTCCGCACTTACCAACCTTCATAAGCTAGACATTCTCTACCACCGTGCCCTTCGTTTCATCACAAACTCCCTGCCCCGAACCCATCACTGTGATCTATACGCCACAGTTGGCTGGTCCTCGCTGACCATTAGACGGACACTCCATGCTGGTATCTGGACTCTAAAACATCTTCTGAATAAACTTCCGCAATAGCTAACCTCCCTAGTACACGTCTCGCAGTGTCTACTCCCTCAGGAAGTCTGATTTTCTCCTCCTTGATGTACCCAGGACCCGTACCTCCTTTGGCAAACACGCTATCTCACGTTCCCTGCCAACTATTTGGAATTGGTTACAGTCCTCACTGAAATTATCCAGTATTGTCCCTGTTAACTTTTTCAAAAGGATAGCTATTGATAGTTGTCATTAAACTTGTCGCCTTTATCGTGGTTTCCATGCAGCTACCACACGGTACCATAGGTTCTCGCTCTCTATATCATCAGTGTTACTTTTCATCATGAACATTTTGTACCCAGTGAAACTCTTTATGTATGCTATGTATTATGTAATTTTCTTTATGTATTGTATACTTGTCTGTATACCTGTCCCAGGACCTCCTTGTGAATGAGCTTGCTCAACGGAGGTTTCCTGCAATAAACTTGAACTTGCTTGCAATTTGTGCTCGGCTGACACTCTCTTTTGATAATATGGCCCCACAGCCTCATAACTACATCCTCCTGCGGTTTTCCACGCAGAATTAACAGCTCTACCATGATAAGCACACTCTGGTGGACAACAATATAGAGTACATGCTGCTATGTTGCCTCTAGTGTCTTTGATTGGTATGGTGAATTGTCCTCCGATTGGAATAGGTCCATATCGCTCTGGCTTGAACCACACCTTATATATGTAGTGATATCGGTTACTTCCAACTTTTTGTATTCTTTCAATCTTGTTTGCATTTTCTACCCCTACTTCATGGCCCTGGAGCTCAACTGTTTTCTGTCCATAGACTAGAATCAAACACTGACAGAGTATAGGTATCTGGATGGTGGCAGTGATGGGGAGGACAGGTAACCTTTAACTGCTCTCATCGTATCTGGATCGCAATATGTTGTTTTAATCTGTTTTACAAGAAGAGATCGGAGTTAGTACCTGCTCTTATTTACCGTGCATTTTTCAGCTGATTGATATGATACCATTTTAACACAGACTGCTTTTTCTTGCCTGCCAACTGAATTAGATATACGGCAGGGCTGGCCTTGTCTACCACAGAAAAAGGCCCCTTCCATGTAGGTATAAAGCAGTGTTCCTTTTTAGCATATTCTTTAACCATAACAACATCCCCAATTTGGTATTCAAATGGATGTACCTTTTTATCAAAATACTTCTTCATTTGCTTCTTTGTTTTGCCAATATTAACAGCAACAAATTTGTTTACCTCAACAATATACTCTTGCATTTGCTTTACCCAATTTTCAGTTACAGCTCCCTGTAGGAGGGGGCTCGCCATTGGTAGCAGCAGGTGTCCGGGGGTTTTCATTAACCTCCCAGTCATAGCCTGATATGGGCTAACACCAGTAGTTCTATTGGGCATAGATCAGATTGCCATTAAACATAAGGGTAACATTTTAGTCCATTGCATGAGCTTATCAGCACAAAATTTAGTCAGCATTGTTTTTAAAGTTCTATTTCCTCTTTCTGCTACTCCCGAAGAATGTGGATGAAATGCCACATGCAATTCCTGCTTAATGTCTAACACTGTTTGCAACTGTTTTAACATTTTTCCTGTAAACTCAGGTTCTCTGTCTGAGGAAATTACCTGGGGCAGTCCCCACATGAAAAATAACTCGTACAGTAATACACGAGCTGCTGTGTAAGCTTCTTTGTTCTTGGTAGGAAATGTTTCTACCCATTTTGAGAAGATATCAATAACAACTAAACAATTAGTGTAGTTACCTGGTGTTCTAGGCAATCCGGTGATAAAATCAACTTGTGTGTTGTCCCAAGGACCATCCGGTGCCTTTGTTGACTGCAGTAGTGCTCTGTTGGATGTGTGGGGAGGATTGGCTTGTAAACAAGGGAGGCAGCGGTGCCATTTATCTTTAAGATCGTGTTACAGGGTGGGCCACCACATAACTGCCTTAACCTTTTCTAAAGTAGTGTTTAGCGAGTAATGCCCTCCTGTGGGGTGGGCATGGTAGAGGTGAAATACCTCATTTGCTAGGTCGGGGGAACACAAGCAATGGGGTAAGATTGTTCATTTTCTTGGTACATTAGCCCCACCTAATAAGGTTTTGCTTGCCCAAGGAGTAGGGGTGGGCAAGGGACATTGCTGCAGATGCCAATTAACCACTATCTGGTAAGGATCATAGGTTATCTGTAAGGATTTAAGATCTGAGGGGGTTGCAGGGTTTAATGCCATAATTGGTGCAGGTACAAATGAAGGGGAAGGGCACCAGGGAGCACCTTTTTATTGTGGGCAGCTTGATTTCCTTCTGCTTGTGGGGTACCAGTGGAATGTCCTTTAACCTTAAGGATAGCCACTGGGTGGGACAAGGTTTTAAGCAGATGCACTATATACTGTAACAAAAACACATAAGACAAAGACTGTCCATTTGAGACTAAAAACTTGTTTGCAATATATAATGGAAGCATGGCAACAGTATTTACTACATAGGCACTGTCTGTATATACATTAACTAGGCAATCTTTTACATTTTCTAAAGCACAAGCAACAACTGCTAGCTCAGCGTACTGAGAAGAGTGTGGAGTACAAGTGTGAGAATGAGTTTGCTGTGGTGTGACCACTGCAAACCCAGTAGTTGGCTTACCGTTTACATGATATGATGATCCATCAGTATACCAATTTTCTGCAAGGGGTATTGGGGCGGTGCGTGCAAGGGGGGGGGGAGAGACCGAAAGTCAGTGGGCATTCATGGGACTCTCCGTAGAGAAGACTGGCAGGTAACAACGTTGTTTTCTCAGGCGTAATGTCCAAGTCTGTTTGCAACAACATTAAAGTCAACTGTGACGGTCTCTGTGGGGAAACAGCAGTTTCTCCTGGTTTTAACAAGTAATTAAGCGGAGTGTGAATAATAGTTTTTTGTAGTCCGATAATATAAGTAAAATGTTTAACTGCCCAAAATGTTGCTAGTAGATGCTTTTCAGAAGCTGAAAACTTTTTATCGACTTCAGTCAACACTCTTGAAGCACAGGCAAGTGGTCTGAGTTTGTTCTGTTCCTGACACAAAACAGCAGCGATGGTAGTGGGTGATGCAGACACTTCTAAATGAAAGGGCAAAGCTGGATTAGGCTGTACAAGGAGGGTGGCAGCGGCCACTGCTTGCTTGAGTTGTCTAACAGCAGCTGTAATTTCGTCTTTCCAGTGTGGTCTGATATCATCCACGGAGGCTTTGAGCAGACTATAGAATCCACGGAGGCTTTGAGCAGACTGTAGAGTGGTCTTGCTAGTTCAGCATAAAAAGGAATAAAGTCTCTGTGGTAGCTGGTTAAACCAAGAAGGGACTGCAATGCTGTTTTTGTAAGAGGCGGATCAAGTCTCTGAATTGTCTATCTTCTCGGCATCTGGCTGCTTACCACTGGGAGTGATGGTGATGCCCAGGAAAGTTACCTCCTCCTTTACTATCTGACACTTCTTCGGATTGACTTTGAGCCCTGCCCTCTGCAGCAGCTGTAGCAATTCATCTAGTAACTTGAGATGTTCCTCTTCTGTTTCGGTAGCCAGCAACAAATCATCAACGTATTGTGACACAGCTTTGGGCTTGGAAAAATGGGTCAAGATAGCCATTCTTTTGTGGAACACAGTAGGGCTATCATAGAAGCCCTGGGGCAAGTGGGTCCAGGTCAGTTGTCTATTGCCCCAAGTGAAGGCAAACTTGTACTGAGAAGCCTTATGGATTGGCACACTCCAAAAACCATTTGCAGTGTCCAGTGTGCTGAAACCTTGGATGAGGGAGGGATGGATGTGGGATAGCAGTGATGGATTCTCTTGTACTATAGGGGCACAGGCTGGGGTAGCAGCATTTAGCCTGCGGTAATCAATAGTAAGACGATAGGCACCACCTGGTTTAAGTACGGGCCAAACAGGAGAATTTGTAGTGGACTCTCAATCTCTCAGAATCCCTTGCTGCAGTAATGATTGTATAATTAGGTCTACATCTGCTTTTGTGTCACATGAGCCCTTCCAGTTATAACTTCTTGTTCTAATAAACCACAAGCATGTTTGTTTTAGCGAAAACCTCTGCATGCTGTTTAATTATCTGGTTTACAAGAGGGGACTCCTGCTGGGGGAGGGTCAAAACCTCTAGATTTTTAAGAGCAGAAATAGCATGCACATCTGAGACAACAGCCTCATTATCTGACTTCTTACCTGTGTGCAACCAAAGGCTATTGTTTGTATAATCAATAACAGCTGCTGTGGACCTTAAAAAGTTTTGATCCTAAAATGCCATTTTGATCAGACAAATCCATTAAATGTGCATCTAAATTAAAGGTACATCCATTTATAGTTGTTAGCTGGCTTAGCCTTAATTGCTGTAGCATCGGATCTTTGAAAAGCAGATCGCGTAATAGCTTCATTTGTTGCAGACGGGTGTGTTTCAGGTTGTGAGGTATGTATGATGGATATGGAAGCTCCAGTATCAATAAGCATAGTCTGCTACAGACCTCCTGTTACAGCAGCTTGAATGATAGGTCTATTCCAGTTATCTTGCCGAAACCTCACTATCTGCTTAAGGGAGGCCAGACATCCCTATGGGGAGTTAGTAATCTCATTTACAGCTTGCACAGCAGAGAACTTTTGCATCATTTGGGTCATTTCATTCAATTTCTTAAGTAGTTCAGCATTAGTGGGTGTGATTCCCCCCAAATGACTGAGGCTGAAACTGGGATGGCTGAGCAAAAGCTGGTGCAACTACGCCTGGAGGGGCATGGTACATTTGGAGAGGGTATTGTGGCAGGGGTTGTTGGGATGGAGGTTGCAGATAGGGGCATCTGGGTTTTATGTGCCCAGGCTGTCTGCAATTGTAGCAGACTATTGTCTGCTGTGGGTTAGGGTTGGTCTGAGGGGGTCCTTCCACGGCTGCTACTGGACCCTTTTTGGTGGGGGAATAGACGTTAAGCATTGTTTCTGCTTGTTTGATCATGGTTACAGTCTAGGGTAGGTAGTTGTTTTATCCCAAAGAGGGACAGTAAACTCCTGGAGAGAGTCCAGAGGAGGGCAACCAAAATGATTTGGGGCTTGGGGGACAGGACCTATGGGGAGAGGCTCGAAGAGCTAAATATGTACACATTGGAAGAGAGAAGGGACCGGGGAGACATGATAGAGGTCTTCAGGTACATGAAGTGGGTAAATAGGGGAGGGGCAGTCAGGGTGCTTCGAAGGAAGGAGGAGGGGCCACTAGAGGGCATGGGTGGAAGCTGGAGGTGGGAAGATTCAGGGGAGAAAGGAAGAGGTGCTACTTCACTGAGAGGGTGTTGGAGCCATGGAATGCGCTGCCCAGGGGGCTGGTGGAGGCAGAGATGGTGGAGGGGTTCAAGGGGGGTGGGACAGGTACAGAGGGAAGGGTTCTGGAAGTAAAATCCAGTGCAGCGAGAATATACGGAACTGGGAAGGGAGAAGCCAGAGAAGGTTGGGGGGGCAGCAAGGTCAGCTCCCAGGGTGGGGGCTGACCAAACGAGCAGACACGAAAGACCGTTAGGCCTATTCTGCTGGCATTTTAGTATAGGTCCTGAGAAAAGTTTGAATTTTTACATTTAACTCTGACAGATCATCTCCTGCATTTATCTGCCCCAACTCTTTGCCTAAAGCTGCTACATCCTTGGGGCTTAGCCTCCGCTCTTCTGTGACAGTGGTAACCACTGGTGGTCTAGGAGGATCAGGGTCCCCCAAGGCTGCATCTGCTGGCCGAGGTGGAGCGGGGTCTTGACGGGACTGCACTGTAGTGGTCACTGGTGCCATAGGTGGCAGCTTCCTAGGTGGTGGCACAGGCACCATTGGAGCTGAGGGGTTGGGGGTGTATATTCAGGCGGGGGGTGGCAAGTACTTTGGGTCAAGCTGCCTTTGCCTAGAATTTACACAGTCATCAGGGTATTTCTGACAATGCTCTTGACAATCTGCATTGTCTATTTCCCCACAATGTACATCACCACCATTGTCATTTTCATTCTTTAAGGGGACACCACTATAAGCAGCCACCACTGCTTGATGTCTTCCTAACTAGATTTCTAACTCCTTAATGCGACGTTGGCATTCTCGGTGATCTACACTGGACTTAGAGGAGGTTTTGGTTTGTGAGAGGCATTTTATAGCCCCCTGTGCCTCTTACATTTTGTTAATAGTTTCCTCCTCACCACCTCTAAGAATTGATTGTCTAATAGTGCTTGAGCTGCATTTGCCTCTTTAGTCGAGGCAGATTGAGCAGTGTAAGAAAGCAACTGGTTTTCCCCAGTTAATTTTCTAATCTGCTTCCATAAGTTTTTCTTTGCAGCTGTAAGAGCCTGTACTTCCTCTTTCCACTGACCTGCTAGCCAGCAGGCACCAAACACCAGGGCATTTGTGCCCTCGCTGTGTGACAGACTTTTCCTTTAAACATTTTTCCACATGCACTTGAGCTCGTTTCCATGGGTCTTCAGACCCTTTCATACACTTAACTCCTGAACACACTTGCATTTATCCAGCTTTTTCATAGGCTTGTCCGTAGATCTTTACCTGTAGGTTCAAGTCTACTCGAACACTCAGAGTTTATTCAACTCTTTTTCCCAGCCCCACAGCTAGGTTATTACCCTTATCTGCGCGGACCCTGTCTAGCTTACCAAAAAAAAAAAATGCTTTACCAAATTACCAGAATTAAAACCAAACCAGCTCCTGGCTGGCTCGCCAATTTTGTAAAATGGACTTAATTATACAGGTTCCTGGTTGGTAATTCTCAGTAATTCAATAAAGCCACCACACTATTTCTTTGCCAAATTAGTTGTACTTTATTATGATAGTATTAATAAGATTAGCCAGAAAAATCCTACTGTAACAATAAAAACACACCCTGACAGGATGAATAGTTTCAATACGCAAAAAGAGATGTACTCTGGCATAATTTGTAGACCTAAGGTCCAATTAGCTGTTGTTTACCTAGAACAACAAAAATGCATCCTGTGATGATTAGCAATCCTAGTTTACAGAAGGGAATACATACTAACATTATTTTTTAAACATCAGGTAGCCTACTACTACCTGGGTGTTCCTGTTACAATTTAGTTATAAGACCGCCAATGGGACAATCCCATTGGGGTGTTTCTAACATGCAATCTAGACAGCTAGTAATATTTGCATTACAGGGCTACAGATTTTCAGAGAAAATGGAATTATACTCAACTTCCTCTGGGTCTCCAAGCACTATGGCCAGTCAGATATCACCGACTTCTTTCCTCTCGGAGAGATAGTAGACCTAACAATTAGGCCTGATATTTATACCCAACCTGTTTTAATTAAAAAGGCATAACTGGAATTTCCCAAAAACTACCTCAGCAGATTTAAACCAGACATGTCATGTAACAAATCATAAGACTCTGGTTCAAAAACACATTGGTCATAAGATACTTTTGACACTTTTCTGAGACATACGGTCATTCTTAAATGGAAAAACAAGTGATCAGGGGATTTTATATTTATCAGAAATACTGGCTTTAGGATACAGAAAACATGCGTGGGGACATGGCTGTTTTTTTTAATTTTTATTTAAATAACTGGCTTACAGATAGAAACCAGACATTGGCCACATTATGCATCTCATTATTTTTTTATATCAATTCCTTGTAACACATATTTTTAATCACAAGATGAGGAACTTCAGTAGTTAAGGCCAGCCATAGTTACCAGCAGCTGTGTTCTTATTTCGGCCGTAACCTTCAAAAAGACATATTTTGGTACACAGTGTGTTCCTGTTGAGCAGGGTAATTCCAAGTTAGACCTTGGCTTTGTGACTTATTTTATTTTCCACATTTACAGAGTTTTAACCATTAACCTTATAAAGTCTTACACGTACATGCATATTCAAGTCTTTATTTAACCAGGTGTTCATCGTTGAGCAGAAGCTCATTTGCAAGATGGACCTGGGTGGAGCATGAACAATTGTATATACAGGTCAACACAGGTATTTACAAGGCAATACAGATAATACTGTTTACAGAGAGGAAGAAAAAGAAGTTCATATGTACATAGAATTATACAGACTACAGGGTATTTACATACATAGAAGTGTCTATAGGAAGATTTTAAAGCAAGTTATCTAAGGTTGCAGGAGGAAGTAATGGAAGAAAAATATACACCAGGTAGAGGTGAGGGGAGGGAGGGAGGGGGGAGAAAGGCTAGGAGGGCACGGTGCATAGAGAGGAGTTGGTAAGACGGGATGTACAGAAGGTGGATGGAGAAAAGGAATATGTGTGAGCCCTGGGATTGAATGCTATAAAGTACGGGCATGGTAGGATGTCACAACCCAGGGGATATTAACTGACATGGTGGTATCATTCATTTACTTAGCCACTTGCAGCCTTTGAGTAGCTAGCCATAGTAACTCATATGTTGGCCTCATTCAGTCATCTATTGGCCACTGTATTTTCTGCAAGCCTTTTACACCTTGCCATGGTCAACTGTGTGTGTGTGTGTGTGTATATATATATATATATATATATATATATATATACACACACACTGAAGTGGTTATCAATAATTTTATACATCTAAACTTGTACAGACCTGGAGCCCCTGGACAAATTCAACACTATGGCCACTACTGCGGCTTGCTTTAAAGGAGCCTCCATTTCAGATATATGCAGTACAGCCACCTGGTCCACAATACATACATTCACGAAGCACTACAACTGGATATTGCTTCACACCATAGGACGGCCTTTGGCCGAGCAGTCCTACAAGGCCTTCTGTCATAATGTCCACCCATCTCGGGTATACTGCTTGGAATTCATCCCAAGTGTATTACCTACTGCAAAAGACCACTCCATGGAAGATAGTACAGTTATGTAAGAACTTACTGTAACAGTAGATCTTTGAGGTGTCTCTCTTGCAGTAGGTCCTATCCCACCCTCCTTCCCCCTTCTCCTCTAGGAGAACATATTCTGGTCCAATCACTTTTGGGTTGGGATACCTTTGGTTTCTCAGGTTCCCCTTGGTCCTCACTTAGCGAGCTGAATCCGGCAGGGGAACAGAGGATACCAGGGATTGCCCACTCTTATATAGGAAACGGGAAACTGATGTCATGGGTGGGTGGCCCCCGGTAAAAGACTGCTAGAAGAACTGCGGTGCACCACAGCGACCTCTGGTGATGACCCAAGTGTATTACCTACTGCAAGAGACACTCCTCAAAGATCTATTGTTATGGTAAGTTCTTACGTAACTGTACTTTCTAGGAGTGGTATATGATATTCATCCACACAGACCCACCTGACCTTTCTAGCTTCAGCGCACACACTTTGCTTCCAGCGGGCAATATCTGGCATCATGGGGTGGAGCCAAGGGAGTTACCACCCCGGTGAGTGGGAGGAGCCAGCTTGAAGACTTTCAGGCACATCTTAAAGGGAAAGAGCACTGCCAGTAAGTGTGGATGAACATCATATACCACTCTTAGAACTACTGTTACAGGTGAGTAACCTGTGTTTTTTTTTTTCCTTTCATATTCAGTGCAGGGGAAAAGATCATAAATGAGAGCTGGCCACACAATCTCTTCCCCTTTCTGGTCCTGCTATAGTCTAGCACCACCCCCGTGCTACCCCATGCTCCTGTATTTTGTGATGTAAGAGTTTGTAGAGCGTGGGGTCATGTTGCACTGATAGCAATGGGAGCATAATTTAAAACATGTTTTTATATTTTAGAGGTCCACTGAGGGCAGAGCAACAACTCTGTTAACAAGAGCCTTGTTAGTCGAGCAGTGGCTTTGTTTTGCCCTCAGTGGACCTCTAAAATGTAAAAACAGATGCTTTGAATGACTCTTCCATTGCTGTCAATGGAGTGTGCCCCCACGTTTTACAGACTCCTACATCACAAAACATAGGAGGACAGGCAGCATGGGACGGTGCTGGACTAGAGCAGGGCCAGGAAGGGGAAGGGATCGGGCAGCCAGCTCTTATTTACAGTCCCCTCCCCTTCACAGAATATGAAAGGGAAACATGTAAATTATGAAGAACTACACTCAGGTGCTGGTAAGCTTCTCATGGTGGGCTTGTAGCAGGGTGAAATTCTCCTACTGTATTTTGAATTAATGAAAATAAGAATCAGTTTTTAAGGGGCTACAGGAAAGCCTTGCAGCCACAATAAGTCTGATTTAAGGTATCAAATAAAAATGAGAGCCTGCTGAGACCTGAAATATTCAGTGCAGGAATAGTCTTACAGCATGTCAAAACAAATGTTTCTTTCCTATCCTTTTGGCTGCAGCCTTTCTTCTACGCTACTATTCTATCTTGTCTTTGCTGGACTGATCACTCACCCTGAAACTTCAATACTTTTTCATCGTCTCCTTCTGACCCCCAAACCACACATATATATACATACACAGCTAGCATTAAGTATACAAGAGCTGTCTTAGCATGGTTAGGGTGAAAGAAAAGTGTACTTTGGTGCCGTATTCCCCTGTTAAATTTCCATGTGCAAACTAGTGAACCTGGGGAAGAAAGTGGTTTTTGGCCCTATAAAATATAAAGTACTGAAGAACTACAATAAACCACCTTTAGTTTTGTATGGAAGGTATTGGGAATCTCAAAGTTCTTGCTGTTTGAAATGTACCAAACACATATTTTACAAACTGCTACCAAACAATGAATTAGCAATGTCTTTTGCTTTATATTGGTTTCATTTATATTTTCCTGATAGTAGATGAAATGTTTCTTTAAGCCAAAACTGTGCACATTGCTATATGTTGAGGAAAATGTACCTGTTTGGGAGATGCCTGACTCCATGTGCTTTCATTTGCGGGCATCCATTTTGTAGATTACTGTGGGTTCAGGCCGGCTGAACTCTGTGGGCTTTATAGAGCTCTAGTATAAGGGAGTCTGGGAACAAGAAAGGTGGGATTTCCTGCCAGGAAGTTCCTTTCTTTATTTTCTTATTGCTTTATTTTTTGATTGTTTAAATGCTGATCTGTGTTAAACTATTATTTTTCATGTTTGCTTACTTTTCTGTATGAAATAGACATATTTAAAATTGTTGCAAACATTTAATTAACATTTAAAGCTATGATTGACAGGTCACATGATCGTCAGCCCTATAAAAGGAGCTGGCTGAGTAGAGTCTGGCAGACAAGATCTGAGCTGTGGAAGTGTCTGATGCAAGAGAGGAGTAGTTGGTGTTGGAAGCAGTCTCAGAAAGACTGACCAGTGCTGGTTCTAGTCAAGGCTGGGATGTTTTGAACCAGAGCTGAGTTGAGAAGCTAGAGGGATGATTGGTCTTCCTAAAGTATTGGCTGCAAAACTGCAGGTACAAGTAGGACCACCCCCAGGCACTGGATTTGTCCCTGTGAGCCTACTGGCTGAGTGGGAACCAACAGCCCTATAAGCCATGTTTTATTACAGTCGCTGAAGATCATCCTGACTAGTCAATCAGTATGAGCAACACAGAGGTTCCAGATCTGCATTGTTGAACTGCTTATGGTATTTCCAAGTGTGTGAAGCCCTTCTGTAATAAAGTGCACTGCCCTGTGGGACATTTTAAAATAACTTGTCTTGCCTTCTGTGTCTTCATCCAACCCGCCCTCCCACAGGGCTCATGGAAGTAGACTGAAATGAGCAGGATTGATGCTGTCCTCCAGATCTCCCCCCCACCCTTACTTGAACCCTTGCACACCTTGTCCTGTGTAGACAGCTGCCTCTAGATCATTGCACACACTCAAGACACCTCCCTCCCCCATGTACACCTCCCAACACCCCTCTCCAGATACCACTGCCCCTTTACACACGCTACGCACTCCCGTCACACATTCCTTATACCCTCCTGCAACTCCTTACCTCACCCACACACCTGAACCCCACTCCTGCACCTTCAGAAGTCCCTCGGGCATCTCTTCACGTCCCTCCAGCACTTACAAGACCCCCACCCAGCTTTGGAGGCAGCAGCCTGCAGGCAGGTGATCCAGGGTGCAGATTGCACAGGGATGCCTATAAGCCACCTCTTACTCCATACACCATCCTGCACAGCAGTATTTCCTGAACTTGGTGGGTCTGCACTACAGGTGTAAAGTGAGCAGGTTGTTTCATCCCACACAAGGAGCAGTCCTTAAGGAAATGTAGGCTGTCACTGCGGGGGCAGGTTGCCAACTTGCTGCATGAGGTTGTGTACTGTCGTGGCCCTGGACTTTCTGTACAAGTGGGATGTGAACAGTTTTGCTGCACTGGGCAAGCTGGGGCTAACCCTGGGCTTCTGCTCTTTAGGTACAATTCGATTTCTTTTTACCTCAGAAAGTGTCTCTGTTGGTTTGAGCTTTGATATGATCTGGCAACCCCCACACCACTCAGACTGCATGTAAATCTGTGACATAGTAATTTATGGTTAAGAAACATAGAAGTTGTCGGCAGATAAGGACCGCTAGGCCCATCTAGTCTGCCTATAAACCCTATACTTGGTTTTGGCCTCTGACCCTATCTGGTCTGTGGCTTCCCCTCCAACTGCCTTACCACCAAGTTTCCCTTATGACTGTCCCAGGCATGCTTAAATCTCTCCAAAGTGCTTGCTCCCACCACCTCCTGTGGCAGACTATTCCATATGTCCACCACCCTCTCTGAAGAAAAACTTTCTCACATTCCCTCTTAGCCTGCCACTTTCCAATTTCAAATCATGCCACCTTGTTCTTGTACTACTCCTATATTGGAAGATGTCTCCCCCGCTCCTTAATGCCCTCAAGGTACTTAAATGTCCCCCCCATCAAGTACATATTGAGGTCCTTCACGCTCTCCTCATAAGTTTTGTGGTGTAAGCCCCGTACCATCTTAGTTGCCTGTCTCTGGACTGCCTCCACTCTGTCAATGTCCTTATGAAAGTGCGGCCTCCAGAACTGCGCACAGTACTCTAGGCAAGGCCTGACAGGGACTCTGGGCCTATCATGTCCAACCTTGCCTCATAAGCAGGGGCCATGGGTGTAGAAAAACATACTCTCCATGGTGTACAGTTATATTTTAGGGGGAAACAGCAAGGCTCTGCACTGCTGAGAATATTCCATTAAACACAACACAGAACAAGCTGATCTTCCTGTAATTTAATTCTTTGGAGTCGAAACTAGAAAGGTGGTCCTCTGAGATTATCTTTGCATCCCAAGGATTATGCACCATTACCCAACTATTTGATGGTATGTGGCTATCTGAGAGAGGAGTATATTGTGACTTTTATCTACCCGTGCATGTCGAGGTGCCAAAAAGTTCCTTGATGTACAAATACTTGTTTATAGTGCCATGTGGGGAAACGGACTTGGTCCTGGTGTACACATTTTTGTCTGGCAACACCCTTGGCATTGACCAACGAATATGCTGTGCAAGCATGTCCAAATTGATGGGGATTGCTGACCAAATGTACCTAATTTAGTGATTCCCAACCCAGCTTCTTTCTCATGGTATCCCGTGGTTCCCTTGGTGGGCTGTGATTTTGAGATTCGGACAGGTTTTTCTTGCCGGACTGTTTTTTTTATTTATTTATTTCAGTCTTGGAATTAATACCTTTGAGCCAAAGGCTCTTTTACATAGGCTCCATGTCATATCAAAGAACAGAACAGTATAATGAGAAAATACATAGTGATCCTAGGAGTAAAGGTTACAATACAATAAGCACATATGGATTCAAGTTACAAAAACAGGTAATTTGCAGACATACAGCGGCTAGGAGTAAACTTAAAGGGGAACGTCCATGTCCGATTGGGCCCCACCTGCATGTGAAGTGGGGCCCAATTAGCAAATATAGAAATAGTGGTAAATGTGGCACTCACTCTGTAGTATTTTATTTAAATCTGTATCTGGTTGATCCTGCACCCTCCCTGCTGGCATTGTAAGTGCAGACACCCTCCCTGTCTCGCCCACAAGCACCCATGGCTGTCCCCATGATAACGTGGCAGGCGGGGAGCAGCCAGGGTGTCTCCAAAGGCTTACAATAGGCCAGGACTTCACTAAGAGCTCCAGTTTGGAGCCCGTGTAGTTTGGTGACATGGGGAGCCAGGTACAGAAGCTAATGTGCTTTTTAGTCTGTCCCTGGTCTCAGTATTGAAGAATACAACAGACTTCAAATCGGAACTATCTGAAGCTACCGCAGTACATATAATCTGTATTGCAGTAGCTTCAGATAGCTCCGGTTTGGAGTCTGTTGGTATTGTTGCAATACTGAGACCAGGTACAGACTAACAAGCACATTAGCTGTCTGTACCTGGTCTCCTCATGTCCCGGAAATGCACGGGCTCCAAACCAGAGCTCTTTAGCAGTCCTGGGCTATTGTAAGCCTATGGAGACACCCTGGCTGCTCCCAGCCTGCCACGTCGTCATGGGGATAGCCGCGTGTGGGTGTGACGGGGAGGGTGTTTGCACTTAAAATGCCGCCGGGGAGGGCGCAGGATCAACCAGATATGGATTTAAATAAAATACTACAAAGTGAGTGCCACATTTACCACTATTTCTATATTTGCTAATCGGGCTCCACATCACACACAGGTGGGGCCCGCCGGGACACGGACGTTTCCCTTTAACTAGCAAGGAAGGGCATTAGGGTTGGGATCCGGCTACAGGAGGAAAAAGTTGCAGCCAAGTGGCATTGTCAGAGACAAAATGAGGGAAAGACAACAACTAGGAACATGGTCTTACAGGATAGACAGGAGCAAAGGACTAGGGCATAACATTGTTCCAGAGTAGGGATACAGCCAAAGGCATTGTCTGAACGAGGGGGGGGGCAGTTGCTAGGAGGGGAATATCAGCAGACAAACGTGGGCTGCGTCATTCAGTTTGAGTGCAGTACAGTGGGGCAATCAGTGCAGGAACTGACAATGCACTCTATGGAGCAGCAAGCATAGTTTGATGCTGGGATTGGTTAATGGGGAACTCAGGAAGACAGGTAAGTTATAGGGTAGTAGCAAGGGTAGGGTGGGGTAGTGTGTGGGCGAAGGAGAGGAAACTGGTCCAAGTTGTTTTATGCGCGGCAGTCACAGGAGGCACTGGCGACTAGTGCTTGGTGAAGTTTCTTTTTGAAGGTACCCTGTGTTTGGTATTTGGTAATATCACAGTGGTGCTCTGTATGCAAATGAGCGTTGCCCTTGGGTGGTGCGGCAGAGAGGCACTGTGATTGCATGGTTCAAGTTGTGTCTAGTATGCCGCGTGTGTCTTGGCGACCTAAACGTTGGCTGTACACCAGGAGGCAAGAGATCGAGGGAGGCCTTTTTTGCTATTACGCATGATTGATAGGATAGTCTGCTTCTGAGCAGAAGCCAGTTTGCTTGCTCATATAAGTCGCATGTGTGTGTCAGGCGGATGGCCCCAGTCAGAAGACGGCAGGCCTTGTTAAGGGCAGTGGTGACACGGCACAGGGTGGTGTTGGAGGTGAATCCATAGATCTCAAGCCCATAATAAATTACTGAGACTATTGAACTATGTATAGCAAGCTTGAGGGTTTCTGGGGGTAAGACAGTGTCTGTGTTTTTATAGTAGTCCAATACGGGTATTCACTGTTTTGGTAACATTGTCAGTATGGCTGGAAAATGACAGAGTGCTGTCAACTGTCACTCCTAAATACTTAAAAAGTTGAGTCTGTTCTAGGATAATGCCTGAGCTATTTCTAATTTCTGGCTAGTGGGAGCGGAACCCATTTTGTGCACTGTGAAACATCATTTTCGTTTAGTTAAGGACTAGCTTCTGTGAGTGGAACCAGGCCTCCACGTTGGTAAAGCTGGTCTGCAATTGCTTAGCCAGGAGTGTGGGATCAGTACTACTTGAGTAAAGAACTGTGTTGTCTGCGCAGAGTAGGATCTGACCATGACAGGAGGCTGGGAGCTGATTCAGGAATATAGTGAAAAATAGTGGCACAGTATAGACCCTTGTGGGACTCCTGAATGGAACCAGTTGTTTTGCGGAGAGTGTATCGCCAATCCTGACCTGAGTGCGTCCGCTGAGGTAGCTGTTGAACCAATCGGTGGTGTCAGTGGATAAATCTAGGTAAGATAACTGTTCAATAAGTAGAAACATAGACATTGACGGCAGATAAGGACCGCTAGGCCCATCTAGTCTGCCCATTTCCCTACCTACAGGATAGGCCGCAGATCCTAGTTAACCAACAGCCTATTTCTTCCTACCCCCCATAAGAATTGCCTTATGTCTGTCCCATGCATTCTTGAAATCTCCCACAGTTTTAGACGCACAACCTCCTCAGGAAGGCTGTTCCATGCATCCACTACCCTCTCTGTGAAATAATACTTCCTCACATTGCCCCTGAACCGCCCTCCTTCTATCTTTAAATTGTGTCCCCTTGTTCTTGTAAGTCTCTTTTCTGAAAGATGCTACCCTCTTGGACTTTGTTGATTCCACTGAGGTACTTAAAAGTTTCTATCATGTCCCCCCTCTCCCTTCTTTCCTCAAGGGTATACATATTAAGCTCCTTTAGTCTCTCCTCATCTACGGCTTCTCTTGCAGACCCTGCACCATTTAGTTGCCCTCCTCTGGACTACCTCTATCCTGTCTATGTCCTTGCGGAGATGAGGTCTCCAGAACTGGACACAGTACTCCAGATGGGGTCTCACCAACTGTCTGTACAAAGGGACAACAACTTCCTGTTTTCTGCTGCTGATGCCTCTCCCTGTACATCCCAGTATACCCCCAACCCTCCCTACTGCCTTCTCACATTGATTGCTAACCTTAAGGTCATCTGATATGATTACCCCAGGTCCCTTTCCTTTTTTGTTGTTGTTACTACCTCCCCACCCATTGTGTATTCCTCCCCGGGTTCTTGTTTCCCAGGTGCATTATTTTGCACTTCTTTGCATTGAATCCTAGCTGCCATACTTCTGACCATTCCTCCAACCTTGCCAAGTCCTTTTCATCCTTTCCACGCCTCCTTGTGTATCAACCCTGTTGCAGATCTTTGTGTCATCTGCAAAAAGGCATACTTTTCCTTCCAGTCCCTCTGCAATGTCACTGATGAAGACATTAAAAAGGACTGGACCCAATACTGAACCCTGCGGTACCCCACTAGTAACCCCTCTTTCTTCAGAGTGGACTCATTTACAATTACTTTCTGTGTCCTGTTGTGCAGCCAGTGTTTTATCAGGCTACCACCCTGGGACCCACTCCCAGGCTGGTTAATTTGACTATTAATCTTTGTGTGGGACTGTGTCAAATGCCTTGCTAAAGTCTAGGTAGGCCATGTCCACAGCCCCTCCCTGGTCTACTACTTTGGTCACCCAGTCAAAGAAATCTATTAGATTCGTCTGACATGACCTTTCCGCTGTGAACCCATCCTGCCTTGGGTCCTGTGCTCCACTGGCCTCTAGGTACTCAACTATTCTTTCCTTCAGAAGTGACTCCAGAGTGATTTACAGTATCAAACACCTTGGAAAGGTCAATGAACGTTGCTCCAACTAATTGACCTTGATCCAAGGCACAATGTATATAGTTTGAAAATTCGAGCAAAGCAGTAGTAGTGCTGTGCCCTTTACGAAACCCGTGTTGCTGACTACAGTGGATTATACTTCTCCATGTATTCTACCAATTGATCAGACACAATTTGCTCTAACACTTTGGAAAGCGGTGGGAGGATTGATATGGGCCTGTAGTTCTCGTGCAATGCCCTGTCCCCAGACCTGTGTATTGGCGTAACTAAGGCGGCTTTCCATTCTGTGGGAATTGGGAGAGCACAAGGGAGTGGTTAAGGGTCTTTGTCAAGGAGGGGACAGTACCTCATCAATGGCTAGGGTGATGAGCTTTAGGTCAAGTGAATCCCCACTTAGCCTAGTTTTCCCCAAGTACTTTGAGAATGTATTTCTTTGTTCAAAACTTTAAAGTGGAATGGTGGGGCTGGCCTGGTGGTGCTGAAGTTTGAGGCGTTGGATGCCACACCTCACGCCACGCTGGCGACCCAGGTTTGGGAATGAGCCCTGGCTGCCGAGGGTCTGCAGGGGAGAGAGAGGAGAGCAGTCGGAGGGATCCAGGGACGGCCCGGCACTGCAACAGCCCCTGGTGGAGACCGTAGGCACTGCAATGCTCGGGGCTAGTATGCAGGGGGAAGGCGGGCAGCTGCCTTCCGGACATGGGTGGGAGCATCCACGTCATGGGCTGGGCGGCATTGCACGACCCATGTCTGTGGACCAATCAAGAAACAAATACCCTGGCATGCTGAGGAGTCGACAAGGGTCTCAGGGACCTCCCTCACACCCCCAGCACCGGACAGGCCACACCGAGGATCCACGGCCAACTTCCTAAGAGAGATGGACCCTCTAATCTCAGAAAGACGCTGCCAAGGTTGGAGTGGCGGGCCATGCCCCGGGCGAGGGGGGTGATCTAGGGCGCTGGGAAGTCCTTCGAAGGAAGGGAGAACTGGAGTGGTGTGTCACAGGGAGTAGCAGGGGTTGGAGTCCAGTAGGCACCTCCAAGAGATGCCTTGGTGTGCAGGAGAATAAACAGTTTGAAGAAAAAAAAAAAAGTGGAATGCTGGGTGTGACCTCGTATTTTCTGCTGACTGCGAACTGCAGTAAGGGAGTGGGGTCTGAAACTTAAGGGGGTAGGACATGACTGAGATCTGTAAAAGCCTCATTGAAAGTGTCAGCTATGGCGTGAGGATCAACGGTTGTAGTGTCATTTATGTTGAGCATGGACCTTCCCTGTCACCTCAGAAATGTTGTTTCACAGTTTGTGTCCATCTTTCCAAGAATTGGTTAAGGCTTCCTTATAGTATTTTGCTTTTTTGGCCCAAATTGCTCTTGTGCAGGCATTCCTTACTGTTTTGTATGCTTGTATATCCACTTGGTTGCCAGTGGCTCTGGCTCGGTACCAGAGGTGATCATGGGATTTCATTTACTCGAGTAGGCCATGTGTAATCCAGGGACTGCTGTAACCCTTGATCTTTCTTGTCTTGTGAGGGGCATGGAGATTGCACGCTGTGTTGAAGGCAGTAATAAAGTAATCCAAGGCCTGTGCTGTATTCATGTCTGCTCCCCACTGGTAGGCTGTTTCATGGGTTCACTGCTCTCTGGGAGGAGAGGAGACTCCTAACATTGGCCCTGGGTTTGCCAGCTTTAAGCTCCGGGGAGTGTCACTACCTCCTGCTGGAGCACACCAAATGGTGCCTCGCTGTCTGTTTGGCCTTATCAGTACCCTGCACTGTGCAGAAAGATAGTGATTATGATTCCTTCTCTAAGGTGAACAAGTTAGGGGCCTCCATTCTCCCCTCATAGCTTATGTATGCCATACAGTTTGGGAAACCATTTCTGTAAAATGATAGGGAGAGGCTGGGAAATATCCAAAGGAAGGCAACATAGAGAAAACTGGATGGGCAACTATGCACAACCAGTGTGTTCTGCCACAGAGGGATTCTGACTCCCTCTGACCTTGAGAGTGAAGCTTGAGAGGTCTGTGGGAATCAGAACCCCGAGGTGGCAGAACACACTGGTTATGCATAAAGTTGCTCATCTTGTACTTTTTACAGTGTGTACTATCATGTGAAATGTGTGCATTGTTTTTTCATTTTCACAATGAAACTGACTCCTGCAGTTGCTAGAGGTTCTAGAATGCTGTTCTACCACAGAAGGGTACAATCACATTGCATGACCTTTGAACTGTGGTGCAACAGCATTTTGAAAAGGATGGATTTCAATACAGAACAATACTCTACTATACACTATAAAAAGTCATTCACTGTCAACAGGAAAGACGTTCAGGAAGGCAGGAAATCCTAACCTTACTCACTGGATGGTAGAGGGAGGGATGACAGGATAAAAACTTACATATACACAACAGTTAGATATCACAGATTTAAATCAAAGGACAGACTTTTATCTGGGTCATAACCCCAAACAAGAGGGGGTATTTTTAAGAAAGACATATGAAAGTATTTCTTTACAGAAAGGGTTACGTATAAATGGAACAAGCTGTCCCAGAGCCATAGTGCATACCTACAGTATACGGGGTGGGGTTGTTAGACAAACAAGTAGGTTGAAGGGATTGAGCTTTGAACTGATCAGCTATGCCTAGTTTCCTTTTCTGTGGCTGCACAGGCATATTACGATCTGATGGGAGTGGGGAAAGCTGAAACTTAAACTGTCCCATACTACTTAAGGTATCCACCAGTGGAGTCAAATCACCAAAAGTAATATGCAGCAGATCGCTCTGCAACCTCCCTTCCCCCATCTGCCTCTGTAGACAAGAACTCTGTATCCTTGGTGGATGAACTGCACTGCTCAGCTGCCCTCCAGACCGCAGTTATGTATACTGTGTAGCTGGCTTCACTAAAAACATTAACAGATTTCCTGCTGTCAGACCGCCTGATACCCCAATACCCATAGCCAGCACCAAACTTATCGTCCACTGCTTGCTCCCTTTCCCCACTCACCGCAGTATCTGGCTCTCATTTCAGGATAGCCATGTAGGCAGCTTGTGTGTGCGTGCGCCTGATCATGCTTTTGCCATGGACTGAGGCACATGATGGCCTGGATCAGGCCTTTGCCACAGGAACAGCTTTGTTGCCTGACGTTAGTCGAAACTTGCAAGACAGTGACTGGAGCCGCTTCTGTTGTTGGAGGCTCAGCTGCTCGCTTGAAAGATACTCCCAACACCAGCAGCCAGCACAGTATTTGGTCCCACGGGTGCCCCCTCTCCCCAAATATGGCCCCTTTTAACCCTTGTATAGCCGTAGACTGATGTATCGGTCCAAAATTCCTATATGTTCTAATTCTATCGGCAGCCTAAGGGTTACGATAACTGCAGGGTGTCTTCAATGTGTTATAACCCTGATCAGCCTTCGCCACGGGAAAGGCTACTATGTGTGGTGGCCTTGATCGGGCCTTGGATGAGGCATGGCAGTGGTTCTGTAACATGATAGTCCCAGTTGGACCTTTGCCATGGAATAGCTTCAGTGTAGGGTGACCCAGATTGGGCTTTTTCCGCAGGAGCTGGTGCATGGCCCCATCTGGCTTTCGCTGCAGTGTGTGCCATACCACTTGGCATAAAAATTCATAGCAAATGGCCAGAATGTGTAGTATTTTCTTAATGTCTACAAATAATGGGCCACATATATGTAATGTTAAGGTATGTGTCTGTGGAATTATTTTAATAGTCCGTGCGTGCAGACTGTCTGTCGCGTCAGTTAAGTGATTAAGAACTAGCTAAAATATTAATTTAGAACAGCAGTGCAGTTCTGCGGAGCAAAGGTAAATTTGAGTATGAAAATCACAGCCCTATGCAGAATCAGCCGAGAGGCACGGCGTGTGCCGCCCCAGTCGAGTTATGCAAGGAATCCACTGTAGAGGCGCTGCGTCCTGGAGGCTCAACCGTGGATCGGAAGTGCACCCCACCACCAAATGGAGCAGTAACAGAGTAATGCGCGTGGGGATTACTACCGACCAGGCGGGGCCGGCTAGTCCCAGAGAATCTTAGAACAGTGCAACAGTACTCCGCACTCGACACGGTGAAGAAACGACGAGAGGCAGAATAGCGGGGGATGAGAATTAGGTTTCGTTTGGAATGACCAAGTTCATGAACAAATACAGCCGGTCTTCAACTCAAACACGTATTCTAAGTGTTGTTTTTTTAATTATTATAATCATCAGTTTCTCACTGAATGCGTGAAACAGTTGTGCAGCAGCCTCCACCTCACGCTGAAAGTACTGTGAAACGGAAGTAAACGACCTTCGACGCCGGGCGGCGGCCGGAGCGCGCGATTGCTTCCTGGAGTCGTTTGGAGGAACCCGCGGGGATTGTCGCGGAGTGGCCTGGCCCCGAGCGGCTCCAGGACTGGAGCTATGGCCCGCAGAGTTGAGCGGTTCTGCAGTCCTGGAAAAGGGAACGGGCTGCGAGCTGGGACCCAAGTCGGCGCGGGCGAGCTGCTGTACACGGCGGAGCCCTTTGCTTATACCGTGTCAAAGAAAGCCAGAGGGGTCGTTTGTGAGCACTGTCTAGCCAGGAAGGAACGACTGCTCCGATGCTCCCAGTGCAAGTTCGCAAGATACTGCAGTGCAAATTGTCAGAAGCAAGCATGGCAAGACCACAAAAGGGAATGCAAATGTTTTAAAAGCATTCAGCCAAAGCTTCCGACTGACTCTGTCAGACTTGTTGGCCGGATTATTTTTAAAATGCTTAGACAGTCGTCATGTCCATCAGAGGAACTCTATTCTTTAGCAGATCTTGAGTCACATATTAGACAGATGAGTGAAGAAATGAAAGAGGGCATCGGGCACCTTGCAGTGATGTTGAGACTTTATTTGAAAAAAGAAATCCAGGACATGTCCCAGCTGCAGCCTAGTTTAGACATTTCCCACCTCTTCGCCAAAGTGACGTGCAACTCATTCACCATCAGCGATGGTGAGATGCAGGACGTTGGTGTTGGCCCGTATCCCAGCATGGCCTTGCTGAACCATAGCTGTGACCCAAACTGTGTTATAGTTTTCAATGGAAGACTACTTCACCTTCATTCAGTCCGGAAGATCCAGGCTGGTGAAGAGCTCACAATCAGCTATATTGATGTGATGGCGCCAAGCTGGGAACGCCAGAAAGAGCTTAAAAATCAGTACTGCTTCATGTGTGACTGCCATCGCTGTCAAACACAAGACAACGATGCTGTCATGCTAACAGGAGGGGAGCCAGTCTGGAAAGAAGTCCAAGATTCCATCACTGAAGTGGAAGTATTGCGGTCCCAGCAAGATTGGGGGCAGATGCTTGCAATGTGTCAGGCTCTTTTAAAGAGAAACCAAGATGTCCTTTCGGACAGAAACCTCTATCAGCTGAAACTGCTTGACTGCGCAATGGATGCTAGCATTAACCTTGGTCAGTGGGATGATGCCTTACTGTATGGATCCAGAACTCTTGAACCATACATGCTGTATTACTCTGGATTTCATCCTGTGCGGGCTGTCCAGATCATGAAAGTGGGGAAGCTGATGATGCACCTGGGAATGTTATCCAAAGCTTCAGAGACGATGAAAGAGGCCTTTGAAATCCTGAAGGTGACTCACGGCAGGGAACATCCCCTGACAAAGGACCTGCAGCAGCTGCTGTGGGATTGTGAGACCGAAATGGAGATGGCACACCAACACCTGCAGGGGAACGTGGATTAAAGAATAGGCAGAAGCTTGGCTCTGATTGTCCATTCATTGCTGGGCCAAGCAAATGTTGAAACATTCAGTTATATCGTAGGTCCGGTTCAAAGCATGAGTGCACTGTCTTGGGGGAGTTGCCCCCAGTGCGTTAGCAGGAGATTATTTGAAACTCACATTTCATATACTGTGGTTGTTCCTGCTATCCTGTTCATTTATTTAATACGTGACTGAACTTCTTGTTCAAAGTCAGCATCACACCTTCTTCCAACAGCAAACCAGCCATTTAACGGGTGGAGAAGCACTGGAGGAATTGGTTCTTTGCACTATCTTGCATTTTCTGAGCTGTAACAGCATGATTTGTGTGGTCCTGAGATGCTTAAAGGACTTCTGGGATTCTCAGTATATTTTTTCAACATGAGGCTGAATGACTAATTTAGAAAAAAGATACGTAATTGAGGGTCTTGACAGTTTTGACTTTAAAATATGCTGTGATATGTGGCGCCTGTAATGCACTGCACAAGCTGAACTGTATCATGTACTGTGCCTGGTGACTTATCCTTCCAGCAGACACTGGCTTGTGCTACAGGTGTCTTGTTCCATGTTAAAATTGATTTAAAATTACTAATAAAAATGTTTTGGTTTCATGAGGTAAAAAAAACAACCTACTATGCTAGATACATAGACAGTGTCGGCAAATAAGGGCCTATGGCCCACCCAGTCTGCCCATTTGAGCTTGTAAGTTCAGTTTGTTTTTCTAGAAGTCTGTTGCTCCTTACCCTGGACCTCCAGAATTCCTTTATGTCTGTCCCATGCATTCTTAAATCCCGTGATTGTTTCAGCCCCCACCACTTCCTCTGGCAGGGTGTTCCACTTGTCCACCACCCGTTCTGTGAAGAAATTCTTTGTCATGTTTCCTCTGAATCGTCCTCCTCCAACTTCATCCCATGCCCTCTAGTCCTGGAACATCTTTTTCGCTTAAAAATAATGTTTTCCTGCACCCTGTTCCTCCCTGTAAGATACTTGTATGTCTGTATCATATCCCCTCTCTCCCTCCTCTCCTCCAGGGAGTACATGTTCAGTTCCTTCAACCTGTCTTCGTAGGACTTGTGATGCAATCCATGCACCATCTTTGTTGCCCTCCTCTGAACCTTCTCTACCCTGTCTATGTCCTTACGTAGGTATGGTTTCCAGAACTGCACACTGTACTCCAGGTGGGGCCTCACTAGTGTCTTGTATAGCGGAATTATGACCTCCCTTTCCCTGCTGGTGATGCCCCTGCCTATACATCCCAGCATCCTATTTGCTTTACCTGCTGCCTTGTCACACTGCTTCCCACCTTGAGGTCATCAGAGATGATAACCCCAAGATCCCTTTCCCTTGGTGCATGCTATATCCTCACCCCCAACTGATATATTGTGCTGGGGTTTTGTGCCCCATATGCATTATCTTGCACTTCTTTGCATTGAATTTCAACTGCCAAACCCCTGACCATTCTTCAAGTTTCTGCAGGTCCTTCTCATTCTGTCTACACCCTCTGGTGTGTCTACTCTGTTACAGAGCTTTGTGTCATCAGCAAACAGTGAAATTCTGCCTTCTAGGTCCTCATAATGTCACCGATGAAGATGTTGAATAGGACCGTCCCAGCACTGATCCCTGTGGTACCCCACTGGTCACTCTTCCTCTGTGGAGTGACAGCCATTTACCACCACCCTCTGTGTCCTGCCACCCAGCCAGTTACCTACGCACCACACTACTGTCCTGCCCACACCATATTCCCCAGTTTGTGTAATAGTCTTCTCTGTGGCACAGTGTCAAAGGCCTTGCTGAAGTCCAGATAGGCCATGTCCACGCCCCTCCTTGATCCACCTCCCTAGTCACCCAGTCAAAAAAAATTCAACGAGGTTGGTCTGACATGACCTTCCCTGGTGAAACCATGCTGCCTTGGGTCCTGTAGTCCATTGACAACCAGATGTTCTACCAATCTCTCCTTCAGTTGTGCTTCCATGATCCTCCCACTACCGAGGTGAGGCTGACTGGTCTGTAGTTCCCTGCTTCCTCTTTGTTCCCACTTTTGTGTAAGGGGACTACATCTGCTGTCCTCCAGTCTTTGGTACCTCCTGTTTCCAGTGATCGGCTAAACAGGATAGCTAGAGGTTCAGCCACCACCTCTCTTAGTTCTTTAGGACCTTGGGTGCACCCCATCTGGCCCCATTGCTTTATCAACTCTTATTACTCCAGTTCCTTCAGGCCCTTTCTCGTGTAAAGGGACTTGTGTCCATTTCTGCACCATTCTCACCCTTGTACTCCCTTCAGACCCATTACCTCCTCTTCCTCAGTAAAGACTGAGCAGAAATACCTGTTCAATATGTCAGCTTTACTGTTGTCATCCTCCACATGGCCCCCATCCTCCCCTTCAGTCTCACTATCCTCCTTTGTCTTTCTTTTTCCTTATGTACCTGTAAAGGTTTTGTCCCTCTACCCACTGATTTTTGCAATGTGCTCTTCTGTCTGAGCTTTGGCTTCCTTACTGACCTCCTGCCTCCCTTTGCTTCTCCTGGTACTTCTCCCTATCCCCTTCTGCCTGTGTCTTTTTGTATTGCCTGAATGCAATCTTTTTGGCTTTCATTTTCTTTGCTACCTCTTTGGAAAACCATAATGGTGGTCTCTTTCTTTTCCTCTTGCTAACCTGCTTAATGCATAATTCTGTTGTTCTTGTAATCCGCATTTTAAATACTGCCCACTGTTCCTCAACCCCTGATTCCTGTCCCATTCCCCTTAATGCCTCTTTCAAGTATCTCCCCATTTTCCCAAAGTCTGCCCCCCTAAAATCCAGGATACGTGTTTTTGTGTGGTTTGGTTCTGCTCTTTCTGTGATTTCAAACCACAATGACTGGTGGTCACTGTTTCCCAGGTGCTCCCCCACTGTTACAACCATCACACTGTCCCTGTTTGTGAGCACAAGGTCCAGTATTGCCTTCTGCCGAGTTGGTTCCATGACCAGTTGCTTGAGGAAGGCACCCTGAAGGGAGTCCAGGATAAATCTGCTCCTAGTTGATGCTGCTGCTGGGATGCTCCAGTCCACGTCTGGAATATTGAAGTCTCCAACCAGTACTACCTCACCCTTGTCTGCCATCCTTTGGATGGCTAGCATCAGCTCCCTGTCTGTTTTTTCCTCCTGTGCTGGTGGTCTATAGACCACACCTGTGCGGATGGCTGTCCCCATTTTCCTTTCCAGCTTAACCCACAGTATCTCTTCCCCATTTTGTTCCTCCTGGATCTCTGTGGCCCTTATGTCATTTTTCACATACAGTGCCACTCCTCCTCCCTTGCTGCCTGCTCTGTCTCTTCTGAATATGTTGTAGCCAGGTATGGCCATCTCCCAGTCGTGGTTATCATTACACCAGGTTTCAGTGATGGCCACAATGTCCAGGTCTGACTGCACCATGACAGCCTCCAGATCTTCCATCTTGTTGCTAAGGCTCCTGGCATTTGCACACATGGCTTTCCATGATTTGACCTCCCTAGACTGTTTCACAGTTCTACTCCAGCCCCTTCCTTGGTTGTCATTTATCCCTGGTTCTCCTTGCTGTCTGCCCTTCTGCTGAATTTTGCCCCTTTTCTGCTTGTCCGCCTCTTGGGCACTAATCTCCATCTTTTGCACACTGCTTTGCAGAGATAGCCACTCCTCTGGTTCATTGGTTCCACTGCTAGCTGTGGGGGGTGAGCAAGTAGGTACCCTCCTTACTGGCCTGCCACCCCCGTTTGCTAGTTTAAATGCTTGTCAATGTAGCATTGCCCTATGCAGGGCCTTGGATCCTGGAAGTTTGCTGGTTCTGTGGCAGTTGACCCCTGCCCGTTGGGTGACAAGGATCATGGTAGTCTGACAGTGCAGTGACTGTAGGTTTGAGCTCCACAGCAGGAACTTGGGGTAAAAATTCCACTACTGACGGTGTAACTGCACTCCTGAAGTGCTGTCTTTTAGATGAGACTTTAAACCATGGTCCTGTCTGCCTGTTCCGGTGGTTGCTCAGATGACATTATAGGTCCCACGGTACGTTTTGAAAATAGTAGTGGAATTTCCCTCGTGTCCTGGCCAGATTTCCACCCATTCCTTAATACCACCAATAGCATGACTTGATTTAAGATGTCAGTTTCCGTCTGTACCCCCCCCAGATGAGACTGAAAACGGGAAGCTTTGCCTAGCCCTCCTTTCCTAGTCAACAAAAACTAAAATAAAATGCTCCCAAATTTACACTGACAGGGTCAGGGATACAGGAGTTTGTCAGTAATTGGAAAAAAAATGATGGATCCTAGAAGCTTCACTTGCTGTACAGAAATACTGGGAGGCTCAGCCACAGATTGGGCAGTGAGTGACACCCCGATCTCAGAGATGTGCAGCAGCAATTAAAAAAAAATGTGATTAAGTTTCTAAAATAGTCTTTATCCTCATATCCCTCACTCCTGCTGTGATGGCTTTTTTGTGGTGGGGGTGGGGGATAGTTCATTGGAAACTCTTTGTGCTCCCCACTGCTAGCAGAGGGGAGAAGATGATTCAGCTGTCAGGCACAAAAGAGATGCAGTGATGCCCCACTTGGAGCCAGTAGCAGAGCATTAAGGTATCAGAAGAAAACTGAATGAGGACAGTAGGCTGATCGACTGACAGAGTTCTGCTGATGGCACACACAGTTAGAACCTCATTCCCTACATCAGCCTTCAGACACATGTTTGGGGGCTACCTAAAAGGTGAGCTAGGAAACTATTTAGTGGGTGAAACTGAAGTAAGGTGACTATTGGCAGAACTGCGGTACTCCCCAGTGATGGTTGAAGCTGAGTGCTGCCAAACAGGTTGGCAAAAACAGAATAGAATCCACTGGTGGCACTCCTGGTATTCAGCGGTGTGCCTGCTCCCTGTTGCCTACTCCATTCATAGTGCTCCATCTTATACAGTGCTATTCCCAATCTCCCAGTCCCCTATCTACACTCCCCTTGGTATCCAGCAGTACCCAATCTTCTTGCCCTGCCCCGCTAATTATAACAGAGGATGTTCTTAAAGGGAGCTGTGGTAGGCTGATGTGGGAAGCCAGTAGTGCTGGTTCTATCGGTTCCCCGCTGCACATCAGTGAACTCCTCACAGTAGACAAGGGTGACTGATGTAGATAACAGTGGGCTGTCTTTTTATTTATTCTGTTTTTCATTCTGTTTCTGCTTTAGGATGCAGTTTTTAAATTATTTTGTTTTTGTAATATTTTTGAACACAGTTTTCATTTTAAGTTGTATTAAAAAAATACATATATAAACATGGGCAAATAGACTGTTGTTTAAACAACACTTGTTTCAGCGCTTAAACAAAAGCCACCATTTTAAGTTTCATAGCGCTTTTCATACACATTGTATCCCACAGCGCAGGCGATTGGTAGTGAAGTGACTGGACATGTAGTGGCAACTATTTCGCATATAAACACCCACACACAGCCTTGGACAGTTGCATGAACCGGTTTTATGGAAAGGGGAATGTTGTCCAGGACACCAGGGAAAATCCCCTTACTCTCTGCGAAAAGTGCCATGGGTTCTTCCACCTGGACACCCACCAGGACAGCACCAGGATCTGTGGAAGGGATCTCGGCTTAGGGTCTGATCCAAAGGATCGCACATCCAGAAAGTACAGCACCCCCCTAATACTGCACTCAGGTGCCAGCGTTTTAGGTATGAGCCCAGTCCTGGTGTGGGCTGAGTAAATGATCCTGTTTTGAAGAATTTTTTTTCTGTTGCACAATTTAGGATGGAAAAAGTTCGTAATTTTGCTCAGAGAAACTGATAGTTTGATCACTCCCCCTTCCTTCTGTGCTTAGACATTGTGTGACATTTGAGTATAACGAGCATGGTGCTCAGTTGAAATCAGTAGGAAACCCCTTCCAAGTGCTTTAAAAAAAAAAAAAAAAAAAAAAGTGCTGGCCCGGTGGCATAGAGGGTTGAGGCGCTGGTTCATACCTCATGCCACGCCGGTGACCCAGGTTTGGGAACAACCTCAGGGTGCCAGCTTGGGGGGGGGGAGGGTTGGAAAGGGATTGAGCCTTGGCTCTCCCTTCCATGGGGTGGACACCAGCTCCGCCATAGTCCCGCTCCCACCTGGTGGAGGCCCGGTGGGTAGCGTAGGCAATTAGGAGCAGTGACGAAAGTCTGGGAAGGGGCGGAGGGGGCCACCAGATCTGACATGTGTGTGCTCCTCCACGCACATACACGCATGTGTACGCCGTGGCTCCGGGGGGAAGGGGAGTAAAAAGAAGAATACAAAAAACTGTATATGGAAGGGGGAAAAAAAAAAAATTGCCTGTCCAGTGGCGCAGAGGTATGAGGCGCTGGACGCTTTACCTGTCACCACACCCAGCAGCAGGTTTGGGAGCAGGCATGGGTTGTCGGGGGGAGGGGGAGGCTGGGAGTGGATAGAGTGGCCGTCAGGCAGCTCTCCTCTCCCACATTGGGGAGGTAGGTGTCTCTGGCTCTTGGCTGCCACCGAGTGGAGGCTCAATGGTAGCGTTGGGGCACTGGAGGGGCTGCGCTAGGCCGAGTGGGTGGATCTGGGCCGCGCTTGGTGCACATGCGCCACCTTGAATGGCTGAGACCCCAGGGAAGTGAGGGGAGGAAACCAGGCAAAAAAAGAATCTCTGGAGGCAGGATAAAGACAGATGATTCCCGCCCCCCCCCCAGGCTCCGTACTGGTGGCTGGCACGCACCACAAGTCCTGTGGCAGAGGATTTTGGTGTAAGGTAAGTTTAAGGGGAGCTGGGTGACTGGGCTTTGGGGGCAGCCAGGGAAAGGAGAATAAAGAGAATAGTAAAAACGTTTTTAGAGCTGTGTTTCATTCATATCAAAGTTACCACTCAACTAGTTGCGCAGTGGCTTTGATCTTAATGAAGTGGATCTCTAAATGTAACAACAATAAAAAAGGCATTTGAAAAACACTTAAATTGATTTAAATGGAGCACCCTCCCTGCATTCTCCATATTCAAACGTCACAAAACATCTGAGTGTGGGGGCACTCCAGCACACAAGAAAGGAGAAGGGGTCAGACTGCCAACTCCTCATAGCAAACTTATAATTATTTTCATTCTAATCTATGAAACAGAAAAAAAATTACAAGCAAGAATGTTTACCTCCAAAAGAGGGAAGCTTGAAGTGAGGGCTTGGGGGATTTCATGAAAAGGGAGAATGCTTATGGGTCTTTCATGATCATTTTCTTGATTTTATTTGTTGCTGCACCCTGTCGCACATCAGCCCTTGAGAAGGTGCCTTGTATATTTCTTTACCACTATTTATCTGCTTCTAAAATTCAGCTTGTACAGTGCAGACTATATAGAGAGTAATTTTTAAGTACTGTTGAAGTGTTGGGGACTTGACTGCACTGGAGATTGAAGCCCCCTATCTACTGCAGTGGTTGAAATTAAGTTTTGCAGCCAGCAGGGCTAGTGACTGGGAAAATCCACTGGCCCCAGAGACATTTCCACTGGTCCAGTTGGTGTACATACTAAAATGTTGCCTTCTCCAGTACAAGTCTGCAGGGCTAGTTGAATGAAAATCTTACTAGCCTGATACAAAGTCTACCAGCATTTGGCTAGCGGGCTGGTGCCAATTTTGACCCCACTGGGTAAGTACAGTGTGGGCAGGAGCTTTAAAAGCCTCCTTGCACTGACATATTTAGTACTGGCGAAAGGTGATGGACTGACTACAAATGAGAGTGGACTGAAGCGTTGTCTTTATCCTCAGGACACAGAACCACAGACTGAATGGACCGTGGGTCTTTTTCTGCCGTTATTTTCTAAGACTCAAGGTCTATTCGTTCTACCCAGTTTTCTCCCTGTTCCCTCTGACCTGCTGTGGAATTGTCTTCTTACTCTAAGATGAAAGCCTTAATTCCCCCAGCAGACCCCAGGTACAGTATTAGGAAAATAAAGTGCAGCTTTCCCCGCTCCAACCAGTGTATTTTGTGCTGGTAAATGGTGAGGAACTGAGTACACTGGAGAGTGGACTGAAACCATCACTTTATTCCTGGGACAAGTAAAGTGTTGGGCAAATACCCTGCAGGCTTCCTCACACTGATGTATTAAATTAGTGCTGGTTAATGAAAGACTGCACTAGAGCATGGCTGAGAGCCCACTATTTATCCTTAAGACAGGAGAAATGTGTGGCAGGTATAGTGCAGGCCTTCCTACACTGATGTAAATATTTAGTGCTGGTGAATGGTGAGGGACTGACTGCACACTGGAGAGTGAACTGAAGTCCTCGTTTTATCCACAAGACAGTGTGCAGCAAATACAGTGCAGGCTTCCCCACATTGATATATTCAGTGTTGATGAATGGTGAGGGACTGACTACACTGGATGGAAACCTGACTGATGCATCACAAAATGTGAGAGCTTGGGGGCAGTGCCTGCTAAAGTCTGTGATCTGGAAGGGAAAGGGATCGAGCGGACAGCTCCTGTGACCTAAGATTACGAGAAATCATGATCCCTTTCCCTTTGAATTAGAGGCCTTATAAAATTCAGATAGCTGGCCCAGTGGTGCTGAGGGTTGAGGCACTGGATGCCATAGTGGCGACCTGGGTGTGGAAACGAGCCTGGGCCGTCAGGGGTCAGTGGAGAAGGAGAGGATTGAGCATCTGGAGGACAACTCTCCTCTCCTCTCCCGGTGGGGGGGGGGGAGAGGGGGGTCACACTCTATGCATGACTGGCCTCTGGTGGAAGCCAGTGGCACAGCAAGCACTGAGCATCCAGCTAGGGGTTGGGAGTGGTGATGCCATGACGCGTGCCGCTCCCTCAGAACAGGGGAAAATGCTCTCCAGGCTCTGGGAAGACGGAGCACCGGAGCGGACCCCTCATAGCTCGCACCTACGTGGCCTTCCACCTCCTGACGAAACCTAGATTGTTTGGCGTGTAGCTGCCCCACCTCATCCACGGGGGGGGGGGGAGAACAGTGGCTCCATGGGGCGAGCGAGAAGGTCCAGGTAGGTGGCAGAAGCAGGGGCAGACTCCACAGGCGCTCCCGATGAAGCAGAGCTTGGGGAGGCAGGGGTGACGAAAGTACAGTTTCAAAAAAAAAAAATTGAGAGAGGTGGACTCCTAAAGTACTTTAGAGGTAAGCAGCTGCTTTTGGGAGGGGGTGGGGCTTGAAGAAAAGCACTAAAACAGAGTTCCTGGACCTGACTACACCTTGGAGATTGGGGGCTCCCAAATCTGAACAAAAAGGTAATTTCAGGGAATGGTATGGCATCACAAAATGGGGTAATGCTAACTATTTTCAGAAAGGCTTAGCAGTGGACTGCTAACCATTTTTTTGAGTGCATCCATGACACAGTACACAACATTAATAAAACTATTTCATTTTTAATATTTTGCTAGTCTGTGCCATGTGGTATGCATTTTCACAACTGATTAGCACGTTCCCCACCTCAAACAGCTAATCAGTTTTTTCAGCTTTGTTAAAGCAGCCAGGTCTACAGTGCAATGAAAAATGTTTTTTCGAAAAAAAACTAGCTTCAGTTACAGTTAGGAAAAATTATAGCATACCTATTAAATGTACTTGTCTAGGTACTGCCAATGCTGTCTGTGTTGTTTTTTTTTTTTTAATCCTAGTCCTTGCCAGGTCTACAGTGCCATGTATGTGCAAAATGTGACAGCCGTCTTTTTTTTTCTTGAGAAAAAAAATATATTAAAATATTCATAAAATCCTTAAATTTGGGTGGAATTAGAAAATTGCACCACCAAATAAACCTGGAGGATGTCTGGTATCCTTAAAAAATGTAAGGTCACACTTTTTTGCCCAATTTCGTTGCACTGCTGCTTTAAAACCCTGCGTTCAATCAACCGAGTAGGCTTGTGTTTAATTCATAAACTTCTATTTGGCTATTGGCAACTTAAACACTGCAAAAGGCCAAGGATTTAGCAAACCGCAGACTGAGGAGAATGAAAAGTGACTCTGCACATTTGAGGTTGTGTGTTAGGGCTGAAATTCGCAATGCAAGTGTCCTGCATTCAGGAACTTGTCTGGGCTGTTGGGTCAGTGAGGGAAGGAGGATCAAGTATCAGAATGCTCTTCTATGGAAGGAGGGCTGTCCTTTGGCGGGTGCCTCCTGAGTTGCCACACGAGGGTCATGGGTAGCTGGCCCAGTGGCATGGAGGGCTGAGGTGCCATGCGTCCTACCTCCTGCCATGCTGACCAATGTTTGTTTGGAAATGGACATGGGTCACTCAGGCTGGCTGAGTGAGGGAGGATTGAGCATCCGCACGACTACTCTCCTCCCTCGGGGGTGCTGTTACTTAGTGCATATGACATCAAGAGAAGGGAAGGGAACCCATGTTCAGGGTGCTGGGGGCGTCTCTGCGCAGGCAGAGCTCACACATTGTCCCCATTGCTCATCCTGTGGGCCCAGAGAAAACCTTGGTGAAAAAACACCCCATCTGCAGGATAATGATGGACCCCCTACAGGCCCCACTTTGGTAATTGTGTACCCCCAGTGGTCCTGTGGCAGAGGAGAATGGCATGGTGAGAAGGTAAGTCCTAGAGAAGCCAGGTCATGGGGCTGGGGGGGTTGGTAGGAAGGGGGGCAGCCAGGGCAACTTAGGAGATAAATAGATAAGGGGGGTGAAAAAAGAGGGCCATAGCAGTCAAAGCCATCACTCTACTAACAAATACCTTTAGACATCAGAACCCCCGTGGCCCTCTAAAATATATATATAAAAAAAAACAGGATTTAAAGGGGCAATGTGAACCTTTTTAGTATCATTATTTCTAAATAAAACCCCACATTTTATGATTGCTTACCTTCTCTAAAACTCGTTCATGGTTCTGGTTGTTTTAGCTGTGTTCTTGCTTAGCAGACCTTAAATGCATTCTAATGTGTTGCTGTACCCATCCTTGTTGAATCAGTGCCTCATCTCTTCCCCCTGGTCAAACTTGAGCTCTTCTGACCTCTCATCCTCTACTGTTGCTTGGTTCCTTTCATACCTTACGAGCCAACAAGTGCTTCAGGTCGGTGGTGCTCTGTCTCTTCCCCTTCTTATTCAGGCTGGGGTCCCACAGGGCTCCATCCTGGGTCCCGTCTATCTCTCCATCTTCCTTATTGACCTCCCCGCTGCCTGTGCCAACTCGCATATCTACATGTATGCCGATCACAGAGTCCTCTTTACCTCTGGTCCCTCTGCTGAAACTGTGGAAGACCTGCTCCAGCTAGATTTCAACAATGTTCTACACTCTTTTCAGTCTAACCAACTTAGTCAACACTAAGAAGACCATGTCCATTACCTTTGGTACCAGTCAGTCAGTGGCCAGACTCCCTGTCGACCCCCCCCCCCATGTACCTAGGGGGTGGTTTGACAGTAAGCCTGACTTATCAGACCACATTAATGCTATCTATCATGAGCTCTGTCCCAAACTTTGTGCACTTTACCATAACAAAAACTGCTGGCCTGCAGAGCGCTCAACACCAAAATGGTGCTCCCTGTCTTCAACTATGCTGATGTGGTCTGTGGTTCTGCCTCTCCCACTTCTTTAGCTAGCGTGGACACAATCTTCAGCTCCTTCAGCTGTTTTGCTACTAACCCCCACTGCACACAGTACTGTTTGCTGTTATCATCTCTGTCCATCCTTCCCTTATCCTCTCGCTGCCAGGCTCACTGCTCCATCTTCATTTCCAGTTATTGGTTTGGTTCTCTTCCTTCTTGACTCTCCTCTCTTCTATCCCAGCTTCCCCCCCCGCTTCATGATCCCTCCATTCCATGAATCGTCACACTTTTGCCACTCCTCGCCCCTGCTCTTCCGCTGGGCAGTCTGCCATCTCCTATCACCTTCCCTCACTCTAGAACAAACTTCACTCCACCCTCCCTCTGTTACTCCATTTCACCTGGCTCCTTCAGGCGCCAGCTGAAACTTCAACCTCTTCCCCACCCCACTTGTTGCCGTTTCCCTTCCTGCTGATACTTTGATGACTGAACCTTTTTCCATCCAGATTAGTGCTCTCTATTTTATTATTGTTGCCAGTTGTTAAGCACTGCTGGGCATTCTCTGCACTTTGTAGATGAAAAATTGTCCATAATTTATTCTAATCTTTGTACTTTATTGTTGATCACGTTTTGTACTTTGCATTGTCCAGTGCTTACCCCAAAAAACTTAGAAACAAGCGTTGGTTCAGTGTGCCTCCCCTGGTTACCAATTTTTAAATAAAATTGTTTTGGTTCAAAGCCTGATCTACTTGTAACCACACCCCCACTACTTTACACAGTTTGCTACCCCTGGCACCCTTCACTGGGCACAGACACTCTGACACACATTTAGAAATGGTACCGTCCCTAACTTTGGGAATGTATACCAGGCTCATTACTTCTAGAGAACAAGGGGTGGAGGTGTAGAAAAGCAAAATTGACCTATAAGGTATTTACAAAACCAGGTCCTGAGGAGAGACCTTTTTGCTAGGGCTATGCTAGACCTATACTTCTGGAGGGGTACCCAGTAAATCCACACAGGAAGCAAATAACGCAACTGTCCAAACCATAGTTGGTGTTCTAGAGTGTGACTTTATTCCGAAATATGTTCTTTAAAGCAAGGGTGAACCCCCAGGATTTACACATTGTGGCACTAGGAGCTTGCAGAACAACAGAATGACTGAAATCTGACAAAAACTCTTAAGTATTCCTGTATTTCATAGGACATTATAAAATGGGCAAAGGATTTCAAGCATTCTGATTGGTTGTTAGCCATGCATTAGATGTGTCTAATGCACAGCTAAAACTAGAACTCCCATTTAAAATACACAGGCCCATTTTATAAGCGCAATAAGCCACTCCGGGGATGTGCATTAGACAGTTCTAATGCACGGCTAGGGGACTGGACGCTCTCGGCCTGTAGCCTCGTACTTCACTACGTCCCCCTAGCCGTGCATTTTAGAACTGTCTAATGCACACCCCATCGTGTCTTATTGCTTACTTGTACATCTTGCACTGGCATTCCCATATGGCATAGGACTTTAAACACTCTCTGGGTGGCATTGACCACACCATGAACATTTCTTTGAGTGGCACTGGCCACATCTGAGCACACATTTACTGACAGAATTCTTTCCCCTTGCGTTCCCACATGGCATAGGAATTTTACATTTCTTCCAGTGGCACTGTCCACAACTGAGTATACATATGGCTAATAACTAGCACATCCCACTTCAGGGGTAAAATCCTCTTCAGACATTGGTCACTATGTCTAAAGTAGCTAGGTGCCCTTACTGAACCTGTAGTCCTGAACTGGTTACTCCAGATGAGGGACTGCCCACCCTTTGCTCCCAAATCCATACTCAGCCATTCTTTCAGAGTTGCACCTTAGACATTCTTGGGTAAATGCATCATTGAATGAACTTTCACATCCAGATTTTAAGAAACACTACACTGGTAGTGTGAGAACTAAAGTCCTGAACAATGTGAATGTCATGCATCTGGACCTCACACTTGTCAGCCAACTTTAAACTGAGAACAGTCTCAAATGTCTGAACAGAACAGGTGTACATTTTCTTCTTCGTCAGAGAAACACCACAACACAGGTAGTTTCTTTTGGCAGCACAAAGTCAGATCTTACTCACTGTTAGAGCGTTACAGGCAGCTTCATCCCTAGGATCCATCCGCTAACAGTCCTTTTCACCCCTCCGGGGATGAAAATCGGGAGATTCTGCTGTAGATAGTGGTTTCCACCACTTCTCTTGGCAGGCTGGAGAATACCAGGACTAGGGTGAGAAGGTAGGCTCTCCTCACACTTCAAACTGCAGCTCCAATTCACTCCACTGACTAACTAAAACTGACTACCATTCCAAGGTTCTAAAACTCCCCACTCACAGCTGCTGTGCCTTGTGCTGCTACAAGAGTTCTAAATGAGCTCTCTCATCTCATCTGAGGCCAAGTAAAGAGAGTAAGTAGGTGAAAAAAAGCCATTTAACTAGTTCTTCACCAGCTGCCTTTCCCTACTTAGCACTGACACTGAGGGGATTCTAGTAACCCAAGGGGACTGAGTGGTTACATACTCATATTGCATACTTCCTGAGCAACCCTCAAACAGTGCAGTTACTCATGATGAAGTCTTTTGCTCTGCTTCCATTGCATATTTATTTTTTTTAAACCAGGAGAGAGACACTAAGCTGACAGCTTGTTTACAGGTGTGACCTGGGAGCACAAGGAAATTAAGTGACTTGTTCAGGGTCACACAGTATGCAAGTGGGGACTGTGGGATTCAAACCCAGCTCTCCAGCTCAGAGCCTTAGACTGTGTTCGAAAAAGTTCCTAAGTCCAGGAAAGATGCAGTGGGAGTTGGTTAAGGAGTGTAAACAGACATATTTTTGTGTGGTAACACCAGTATGGTGGGCAGTCTGTTTTTTCACTATTTAAAAGAAAAAAAGCATCAGAATCAAACTACCAGTTACATCCACAGTCTCTATAGAATGTAAACAAACATAACGTGTTTTTAAACTAGGGGCAGTCTGGGCCCAAAGGGGGTTGACAGTGTCCTTTAAAAAGCATCTCCTGTTACTGTCAATAAAGCACATGCCCATGCTCTCCAAACTGATAATGATGTATTCAGTGCTTGTGAAAGATGAGGGACAGGTAGCACAAGAGACTAAAGTCCTATGTTTATCCACAGGGTCAGGTGCATTATGGAGGAAGTATGGTGCAACCTTTACAACACTGATATATTTAGTGTTGGTGTAAAATAAGGGACTGACTGCATTCGTGAATGAAGCCCTCTGTTTATCTGCAGGGCCAGGTACAGTACAAGCTTCCTCACACCGATACATCCAGTGCACATGACTGATGAGGGACTGACTACGCTGGAGAGTGGGTGGAAGCTTTCTTTTTGTCCACAGGTTCACTTATAATGTAGGGTAGGCACAGTGCAGAACCCCCCCCCCCCAACCAAACTGATGGAACTAGACTAAAGTCCTCTGCTTATCCACAGAGATATGGACACGTGTAGAACTGGTATAATGCAGCACCCCCTCCCCAAAACACTGTGATAGAGTTGGTAATGGTGAAAGGTAAGTGACTAACAGTGGAACCTGAAGCCCTCTTTTTATCCACAGGGACAGTGCAGGGCTTCCCCACTTTGGTTTTAGTGCCGGTCTGATGTGAGGGACTGAAAACACTGGAGACTGAAGCTCTCTGTTTATCCACAGGGTCAGATACAATGTGGAGGCAGGCACCGTGCTGGCTCCCTCACGCTATGATGGAGTTATTATGGGTTGGTGAAAAGTGAGGGACTGACAACAGTAGAGACTGAAACTCCATTTATCCACAGGATCTTGGTACTGTGAGTCAGTGCTGTCCTGCAGTACCCATTCCCCATGTTGGTGCTCCCTGCTGTCCAGCAGTCCCTGCCCCCACCCTTGTTCCAGTGCTGACACAGGCACAACCTTGTGTCCAAAGCAAGAGTAGCTCCTTTGGTGGTGCCTGACACCTCTTAATTTTTCGCATCAGCGTGACCATATCCGAGAAAGGAATAGCTAGTTGGACGAATTTACAACTCAAACTGTGGACTTCGGATACATTACTTATGACTATACTATTTCTTGGTATTGTATTTTATATAAGTAAGTAATAAGTTCATATGTTGGGTATTTTCTTTTAAACCTTTATACTGATTGGGAAGCAGTTTTCCAGACTGTCGTGAAATAATCTTTTACCTATTGATATTGATGAAATACTACCATATTTTAAATTATGTTCATGTACACCCAGTTTTCTGTCTAAATTATTCTCAGTCATTTGCCACTCAAGTGTAGACAGTGACACTCAAAATGTGACAGAAAACAGACTGCTAGAAAAACGTAAAGGGGAACTTACAAGCTCAAATGGGAGACTGGGTGGGCCATAGGCCCTTATCTGCTGACAGTGTCTATGCTCCACATACTGGTGTTACCACACAGAATGTGTTTACATTCCTTTAAATTTTCATTGAGCAACTCCCACTGCATCATTCCTGGACTTGGGAACAATCCCAACACAGTATGGCTACTCAGGATGCCAAGGGGAGGAGAGAAGACTGATGCATTATGAGTGGCTGAAATTTTGCTTTTTATTCTCCTCCCCACGTCTCCACTGGCCAATTTCAGTACAACCACTCGCCCAGCCCCATCACCCACCACCCCTGGGACTTACCTGTGCCTCGCATGTTCCCCCCCATGGATGACTCCCCCTTGGGAAGGGCCACCAACCTGCAACCCCTGACGGAGTTTGGGTAGTCGGTCAGCAAGACAGAGAGCCCAGTCGGTGTCGCAGATCCTGTGTCGAGCAGTTGGATGGCATCCTGCGTGGTGGAGGGTTTTTGCTTGTTTTCTGGCCTGGGAGGCAGGATGTGCAGTGACATCAGGAGCGCGAACACCCACGTCTGCCCTGCCTCCAGTATGTGCTTGTGCCATCTGCCAGACCCCTGATCTCCATCGGGGTCGGGTATGCGCCAGGGAGCTTCCCCCATCAGAGGAGGACAGCAGTCCATGGGATGCTCAGTCCCCCCCCCCCAGCCAGCCCTCTGATGCCCAGGCTCACTTCTGAACCTGGGTCGTCTGCATTGCGAGTGGTAGCGCTACTACTGTGCTGGTGGGTCAGCTATTTGGGGGTGTTCCTAATGTTCAGGAACTATGCAATAAGAGTAAATCGAGGATCTGAAGCAAAACAAGGTTGATTATCTGTACACTATTGGCATACATTTCAGTTCTGCTAAGAAAAGAAGCAGATAAAACAACCATCAACATTAATGAATGTTAGAGAAGGTAAGCAATCCTAAAATGTGGGTTTTCAGCTTGAAGTAATATAACGGAAAACGGGTTAACAGTGTCCCTTTAAGAATTAGAGTAGTAGTGGGGAAAACTGAAGTGGAACTCTTGCATGCTGATTTTGGCATTTGTAAGTCTACTCGCATCACCAAAATGGTATGCAGTAGATCTCTGCGCAGCTCTACCCCTACCCCCAACCCCCTGCTCCTCGGATGTGCCTCCTTGCACTGAACAGTACTTGCCATCCACCCTCCCCTCACCCAGGGCGAATGGAACATAAACTTATTAAGGCTACATACAGTTTGCTCCTGGGTGAATGGCAGCAACTTGCTCGGGAGCACTTCTTTCCCTGACTCACTGTTGTTCCACTCTCTGTCCATTTCGAACCCATGTGCTGCCAGGCATCATTTATGTAAAGGAAAAAAAAGACTGGTCCGTTGTCCATCTTAGACCATCTGCCATCTCTAGTCAGCCTTCTGCTGTGCCATTAGGCAGCCCGTGGGCATCAGTTAAAAATAAATAAAAGTTGGGTCCACTGTTCATCTTGAACTCACTGTGTCTTCCTAGGTGCCCTTTGTTATTTTTTTTTAACGTAGTCGACAGATCTCAGATTAGGTATTTTATTACTGCCACTGACCAGTGGCTGCCCATCAGCCCCTGTGGCTCTGTCTACTTCAAAGAGTAGGTGTGGTTTTGAAAAAAAATAATTCCATATCCTTGACATCAGTCCCTGGTGTCCAGTGTCCCCACCTTAAACAACCACCAATGACATCAAAACTGTTCAGCCCAACCAAAATGACTTCCATAGTTGTTTGCCCACCTCCTCTGCTGACAGCCATCTGATTGATTGTATCCGAGACTGCAAGAAATGATTTGTGATCGAACAGAAAGTGACCAGGTGAGAAGGGGAGTTGGGGGGCTATGCCACTCACAATCTCAGTCACTTTGTGAACTTTCTGTGTCTGTAGACTGGGATAAGCGGATATTTGTGCAGTGGGGTGTGCAGTTGTGTGCATCTTGGTGATGAGGTGGTGGCTGTATGTCTGCAAGTGTGCATGAATGTACAGACGTATGTCTCACTAAACCTCTCCAGACTATTAATCCATTATTAAAAATGTTTTTAAAAGTGTTTTAAGCAACTTGAGCTAGTGTGTCCTGACTATCTGCAAAGCTTGTTTGAACATGGTTTAAACATACTTGTGCTGTGTTTACCCTGTACTTTCATTAGTGGTGTTTGAAAACATTTTAAACTTACGCTATGGGCCGGCCCAGTGGCGCTGAGGGTTGAGGCACTGGACGCCACACTTTGCACCACGCCGTCGACCCAGGGACAAGAGCGACCTTGGGTTGCCGGGGGTCGGCAGGGGAGGGAGAGTATTGAGCGTCTGAAGGACTGCTCTCCTCTCCCAGGGAGGGAAGGGTTGTCGTCCTGCTCCTTGGGTGCCCCCTAGTGGAGGCTGGAGGGCAGCGCTGGAGGTCAGGAGACACAGAAGTGCAGTTACGTGACTTGCACGTGCCTTCACACACGCACGTTCACGCCACGAGGGGGTGTACGGGGAAGAAAACGTTAAAAGAAATGGAAAAATTAATATGGGGAAAAAACTTATACTGCTATACATTATATGTGGAGCACAGTTTACATTATGTTTTAGACTGCAAGGTAAAATTGTGTTTGTTTTTTTAAAATGGTCTTAAGACTATTCGTGGACCTGGACTTGACCATAGTTTTTAAAAATGTTTTAAAACCATGTTTAATTTAAATGCAAAGCATGTTTAGTAATTTGTTTCTGAACTAAGATCTGAAAACCCCTGCTACGGAGCGTAGTGTGGACAGAGTCACATTATGTTTACTGTGTATTCTACTATGGCAAGAAAGAATGCTGCTCCATGATTGGTCAGAGTGGGACTGGACCTGGGATGTTATCCCAGCATAACATCCCGCATCTAGGTCCACCACAGTTACGACTGCCTTAAATGTAAAAAAAAAAAAAAAAATCACTTCACAGCCGTCCTGAGCAGTAGCTTTAGCAGTTCCCACTCTGTTCGGCATCGGCGCTCCCCACCCACCGGCCCACAGAAATACCAGTTCAGACCACCTCAGTAAGCAAATTCAAAAAAAACAAAACAAAGACCTCCCAACTGAGCCAGCTGTTCCCACAAAACTCTCTCTGCCATCCCATCGGCTCGCATGTGCAGAACGCACTGAGCTACGCTCTTCAGCTATTAAAAACAGCCTGCTTTCTTTATTTTTTTCTTCTCCTGATACAAACCAGATTCCTACTTTATTGGGAGACTCAAATAAATTACACAATTCTTAGCCCTAACTGAAGACTTCAGACTGCAAATCTTTGGGACGGCTGGCACCTTCAGACAACTTCACCAGGTCTAGACCACATAGCGGGACCAGGAGTACCAGAGCAGGCAGACCGGGACAATCCGAGTTCAAGGATAAGAAACCGTGTGTGTGTGTGTGTGTGTGTGTGTGTGTGTGTGTGTGTGTGTGTGTAAGAAGCCAACTTAAATAAAAATGACAGCACCGTCTACTTGCCAAACAATGCAACAGCAATACCAGCAGCACTGGTTTTCATGACTCTGTACCTACGCAGTAAAAAAAAAAAAAAAAAAGACCAAAAAAACTAATAAACATATTTTATTGTCCGTTTTAATTTTTTTTACAAACGAGCTATTGTATAGTAGAAATAATGCACTCCAGGGTGGGTGTTATGCTTGGATAACATTCGTTCTCAGGTGTTGGACGTCCTCAGCCTGTGGCCTCGGGCTCAACCACCCTTGGCGGGATGTTATCCCAGCATAACGCCCACTCTTTCATGCATTATTTCTTTATGAATTTGTGCATCAGGAGCCAATAACAGCTGCTTCTGTGTAGACTAACAAGGTTTTATGTTTTGACTGTGGGATTATTATTTCACAATATGCATTAGCAGCCATTTTGACTCTCACCAGAACTTGCTTCTTTATTTATTTATTGTTTGTTCAGTGGCTTTTCTGTACATTGCTTGCTGAGGCACTTTAACAACTAAAGCATTCTGTGCTGATGGTTGCTGAAAAGATGAAGGATTCACTACTGACATGCATGAGGTAAAATCTCAGGAATTTCTCCCTGCTGTGTTCACTGACTAGGATTCTGAATTGCTGTATCAGAAGCTGCTTATTCTCTATGCTTCTGCTTAGTTAACGGGAGAGGCTAGCATGTCTTGGAGATGAGGTGCTTGTTTCCCAGAGGCTGCTAGCTACTTAACACTTGCGCTGCTCCTGTTGGCCAGCCATGGGGGAGCCCACCCTCCCAGATGCAATACAGGTGTGGCCATTGCAGCTCAACAAAATGAGAGGGGGCATCGGAATATCTTTTTGTTTTTTTGTATTCTTTCTTAGGTTTAGTTATAAAGCAGCAAGCACATTTGATCGGAAAGAATGTTCCTTCAGATGATAAGCATAATAAAGTTTGTCCAACATTATACACACACACACACATACGAAGACAGGTGATTCATCAAGATCTTACTTCGAGAGAGCTCTTGCAATAGGTAATAACCATTAGGACTGCACCCCTAGTGTCAGGACCACAAGGAAAACTAGCTAGCAGTGTCTGGCGGGGGACCACCCACAGACGACATGTGACGGACGTCAGTGTGACCATTTATAGTGGGCGGTCCCCAGCCCGCCCTCCCAGTTATTTCTCGCTGTTGACTTGTGCATGCCGGACCTCACGAAGAGAGCTGCTACAGTTCCACTGCCATTTCGGATGAGTATATTTTGAATTTTCTAATTATTATTCTGTCTTTTTATAAATAAATTTTTATGTACGTCTTCCCCCGACGCCTTCCGAATCACATAAAAATAAGTGCGAATCCTGTGGCATGCAACTCCCGCCAAAAGATGACCATACTCTCTGCCCCTTCTGCATGGGCTCGCAACACCAGACTGTGGAGAGTTAGGCCTACCTCAGCTTCAACCAGGCCACTCGGAAATGCCGGCAGAAGGCCCTCAGGCTTGTATTTTAAAACAGAAGATGGCTTCAATGGAGAAGGAGTTGCAGAAGTTGCGGAGTGCCTCTTCCTCACCCTCATCAGATTCTCACCACCATAAGAAACAAAAGGACAAGGAGAAGCATTGTGGCCTGGAAAGGTCCCCCTCCCACCTGTGACTCCTGGGGACTGCGGACGACCAATGGTTCTCTTCCTTTGGGAAGAGTGCCTGTAAGGATAATGTCACTTCGACCTCCCAGGAGCAGCCCTTGATTCCCCTGCCACCACAGGCCTCGGTGGTGGTGATGATTTGCTCGGCGGCATTTTGAGGCTGCTGCCACTCTTAGACCCCTCAAAATCTTAGGGTCTAAGCCTGCTAGCAGGACTGATAAGTCGAACGTCTGAGTCCCTGACGAGTGCCCAGCCCAGGCTGATAAGTCAGTCACCAAAGGCTCCAGTGAACGCCTATTCATGGCTGATATGCTGGATGTCAGAGTTTTCCAACGCCCACCAAGCCCAGGTGCTTCCATCAGGCCCCGATGAGCGGCCTGACGTTGATCCTCAGCACCTGTTGTCTTCTACACAACATACCCTGATGGGCTCTTCCGACCAGGGCCCCTTCTTGCCTCCAGCCTCACCCAAACACCTGGAGCTGGAGCCAGAAGGACGTCAGCCTGACGATGCCACTACCAGGTCACATCCGGGTGCCAACACCAGTTTCCCAGTGGACCCTCGGGTCCCTTCCTCGCAGACCTTTCCAGCAAGATCTTCTGCCTTTCCGCCTCCATCGGAGAATGCTTCCAGGTTGTACGTGCCTCTCCCAGTGGCCTGGATTTACCTAACTGTCGCCTCCAGGTCTTCTCCTACCCATCTTTTGGGCCTCCTCTGGGCCCAAGGGCTCCTCTGCCAGCTCTGGCGCTGGACTTTCAGATGTCAGGCTACCAGCTGCTGTGCTATTATACCCCTGGATATCTTCCATTGGGCTACCAGGCGCCAGGTCTCTCTTTGCCAGTGTACCTGCCGCCGGGCAATATCCATAGTTATCCCACATCTTGTTATCCTCTGTCAGGGTACCAGATGTCTGGATACCCAATGCCAGGTTATAGTTCTGGTTTTCAGCTGGTTTACCAGTCTTCCCCGCCCCCGCCTCCCCAACCACAGGCAGACTTCAGGGCCATTCTCCAGTCTTGGTGGACCGAAACTAAGTCTCATCTAGTCTCTGAATTGGACAGTCATCATCCGGTAGCGGCCTCTACCCTGATGTGCCTGGATCTGATGCATCGGTCCCCTTCGCCAGGGGAGCACCGTCCCTCGACGTCAAGCCTGATGAAGGACACCGGCAACCTCTCATAAGGGTGAACCTTCTACTCCCCTCATAGAGATTCCCCACCCAGGAGCTCTCTCCAGTCGTGATTCATTCATCGGACTTGGATTCAGATTTGGACTCCTTTTTTTAGTCTCTGACTTCGAGACACCTCCACTGGAAGAACCCAAGGCTAAGGAGTCTCCGAAGTCTCCTCCAAAGGATCCCGTAGGCCTATGATTGGAAGACTGATGGCCAGGACCCCAAGCAAAAGAGGTTGGCCTAACATCTGGACATGCCTGAGCTGTCCCCAGTCCTCACGCCCCCTTGGCTGGAACCTCATGAGGATCTCGCTTCCACCATCTGGCTAATGCCCTCCTTCATTTTGGCTGTGGCCAAGAAGGTAGACAGGACTTACCGTAGCCAGAGGGAAAATGCCACCTTGGCATCCACCCTAAAGTAGACTCAATGGTCATTCATGTGGTGCACGACAGATCTACCAAACCTAAACACATGAGCAGCTCTCTCCCTCACAAGGAGTCGAGGTAGCTTGACCTATTTGGGTGTAAGTTTTATTCGTCCTCAACCTTTGCTATGCATGCCCTTAACTGTGTGGCACATATGGTGGTGTACCAAAAATTCCTCTTTCGACAGTTATTGAGGCCATGCTGGACTCTGACGTGAAGGAAACCCTCTCTGACACCCATTAGGTCAGCTAAGGTCGCTTGTCGCCACTCTTTGAGGACGATTTACGACACTGTGGATTCCTCAGCTAGGGGCACAGCTACCATAGTCTGCCTCCAGAGGTATTATTAGCTGAGGGTTTCTGGGTTGGCACCTAATGTTCAGGCAGCCATCCAGACGCTCTCTTCCATGGTTCCGTCCCCTTCGGAGGAGATGCACAAGACATCATTATGAATCTCCAGGAAAAGGAGCAGGAGCTGTGTTTGGTGCAGATGGTGGATGAAGCAACCACAACAGGCCAGACGTCAGAACAAACTGAGCCCCCTCGGCAAAGGCCACCTCTCCAGCCAAGAACCAGAGGACTTCAGGGGCAACCCTCCCTCTGCCTCTTGACTTGCCTGCCTCCCCTCCTCCTCTTCTTCAGTCAGAGGAGCCGGTGGGCGGAATATTCGCTGGTCATCTGGCAGGCGATTACCGCAGATTCATGGGTCCTTCAGTTAATCTCCCAGGACCATACGGAGTTCCTGGAGAGACCCCCAGACAACCCTCCGGGTCCATTCTCTTACCCAAAGGTGCACATTCCCGTCATCAGGGAAGAGATGGAGGCTCTTCTGCAAAAAGGCAGCCATAGAACCCATTCCTCTAAATCAGATAGGAAGAGGGTATTATTTTCACTTCTTTCTGGTTCGGAAAAAGACAGGAGACCTGCACCCGATACTAGACCTCAGCTCCCTGAATCTGTACATAGAGTACAAAAGATTTCTGATGCTGACCATTCCAGGCCAACTGCCCATGCTGTACAAGGGACAGTGGCTTTGCGCTCTGGTGCAGGATGCATACCTGCACATACCGGTCTTCCAAGTCTACCACTGCTACCTCAGATTCTTCTTTCAAGGGGAACACTACCAGTTCAAGGCCCTCCCCTTTGGCCTTTCGTCAGCACCAAGGGTCTTTAGCGAGTGCCTGGTGGCAGCGGCCTCGAGGTGCCAGGGCAACTACATCTTCCTGTACCTCGACGATTGGCTGATCTCGGCGCCATTGAGAGAGCAGCTGGAAATTGCTCTTTCAGCTACCCTAGTCCTGTTTGGCCAAGTGGGAGTTGCGTTGAACTACCCCAAGTTCCACCTTAACCCTCTCGGTGATTGCAGTTCATTGGAGCTGTGCTAGATCCAGCCCAGGATCAGGCGTCTCCCTCCCCCCCCCCTTTGGACGGGCAGAAATCTTGCAACAGCAGGCATGGCTGGTAGCCTCCAGCTGTTGGACCTCTGCAGGTCAGTGCTGCGCATTTTGGGCCTTATGGCGGTGGCCATCCTGACTCTTCCAGGCTCCACATGCAGATCTCACAGTGGATGCTCAGGGTTCAGTGGGACCAGAGATTGGATAACCTTGACCACAAAGTCTTGGTCTCCCCATCGATGCATCAGGATCTCCTGTGGTGGCAAGATCTCAGCAGTCTCTGCAAAGGAGTTCCTTTTCAGTCTCCTCTGCCCATCCAAACCCTGACCACAGATATGGATGCATCAGAGCTGGGTTGGGTGGGCTCGTCTAGAGACCCACAGGACCCAAGGTCTGTGATCTCAGTCAGAACTATCTCTACACATCAGTGTGTTGGAGATGTGTGTGGTGCTGTATGCTCTGCAGGCCTTTCAGCACCTCCTCAGTCCAGGTCTGCTGCTGGTCCAAACAGACAATATGTGCGCGGTCTGGTATCTGAACAAACAAGGGGGCACTTGCTCCTACCCTCTCTGCAGGGAAGTGATGCAAGTCTGGAACTGGGCAATTCTACATCATATCTTGCTTGCTGCAGTTCATGTCCCAGGCATCCAGAATGTCCTGGCGGACAGTCTGAGCCGCACCCAGGCCAAGGTTCATGAGTGGGAACTAAAGCAGTCGGTGGTTGAAGGCATTTTTGACCTGTGGGGTTGTCCAGAGCTCGATCTGTTTGCCTCCTCATCAAGTGTAAAATGTCCCAGGTGTTGCTTGCTTGTTCCAGGACCTGGTGTTTTCTGGTGAGACACACTATCTGTTTGCTGGACAGGGAGGTTCTTGTATGCCTTTCCTCCCTTTCTGATCTTGCAGCTGGTGCTGCTCAAGATGCAAGCAGAAGGGGCTCACGTGATCCTGATCACCCCCGCTTTGGCCACACCAAATATGGTTCCTGCTTCTGCAACAGCTGACAGTGGAGCCCCTAGTTCCTCTGTCCATCTGTTATGATCTCCTGACCGAAGAGGGGGTGCTCTGGTTCATCCAGGGCTCAAGTCCCTTCACCTTCACACGTGGCACCTTCTGGCATAGCTGATGTACGTTATGGTGTTTCCCCTAGAGTGGGCTAAGTCCTCATAGAGGCCAGAAAGCCGCCTATGAGGACCACTTATGCTATGAAATGGAAGAGATTTTCCATTTGGTCCACTTCGAAGTGTTGGGACCATTTTTCATGCCCTGTTCCTCAGGTCATGGAGTACTTGCTGAATTTATCTGACCTGGGTCTGAGTTTTTCCTCGCTAAAGGTCCACCTCTCAGCCATTTCCACCGTACCACATCCCACTGGAGGGCAAAACTGTTGCTCAGCTGGAGGTTTCCAAAATGTTTCTGAAGGAAATCCTCCACTTGAAACCCCCAGTAAGTAACCCTGCCCCACTGTGGGATTTAAACTTTATTTTAGAGAAACTCACTTTGCCTCGTTTTGAACTGGCTGCAATTTGCAACATGCGCTATCTATCCTGGAAAGCACTCTTTTTAGTTGCTGTTACTTCTGCTTGAAGAATTTCTGAGCTTCAGGCCCTAATGTGTAAGGAGCCTTATTTAATTTTCCACAGAGACAGAGTGGCTCTGCGTACAAATCCTAAGTTCTTGCCAAAGGTAGTTTACGTTGAATCAGACTATTCAACAGGTTTATTACCCTACGTAGTCTAATCAGGGGGAGGCAATTCTGCACACACTAGATGTTCACAGAAGTTTGCGTTACTATACGAATTGGACAAAGTCAGTCCGCAAAACAGATCAGCTTTTCCTTTGCTTTGCTCCCAAGAGAGAGGGTGCTGCTGTTTCTAAGCAACGTTTGGCAAACTGGTTGACAAACTGCATTGTGTTCTGTTAATAGAAGTACAACAAACCCTTGCTGGGGGAGGTCAATGGGCATTCTACCATAGGCATGGCTGCATCTGCTGCTTGCTTCAAAAATGTGTCTGTTGGTGACATTTGTGTGGCAGCTACTTGGAACTCTGTCCACACTTTCACGAAACACTACAGACTGGACATTGCCTCTAGGCGCAGGCCCGGTTTTGGACTAGCTGTCCTCCTGGACCTCCTTTCATGATTTCTTCCTGCGTCTCTGCAGATCCTTCGTGCCTCTCGTGCTTCAGACTTGTCTGACTTCCACTGCTTGGGACTCTGTCCTAATGGTTATTACCTACTGCAAGAGCCCTCTCAAAGTAAGACAGTACAGTTACATAAGAACTTACCGTAATAGTAGATCTTAGAGAGAGGCTGTTGCAGAAAGTAGCTTTCCCTCCCACCTTCCCCCAGATTCTGCTTCTACTACTTCTAGCTTTACTTAGGCTCAAGGAGCCCAGTCTTTTCTCTTGTCACTTTGTTCTGAGGTCTTTGGGAGAACTGGACGGTGGGCTGGGGACTGCCCACTATATAGAGTCACGCCAATGTCCGTCACGTGACTTCAGTGGGTGGTCTCTCGCCAGACACTGCTAGCTAAAGTTTTCCATGTGGTCCTGATGCCAGGGGGCGCAGTTCTAATGGTTAATACCCCCTGCAAGAGCCTCTCTCAAAGATCTACTGTTACAGTAAGCTCTTGTGTAACTGTACTTTCTCCCTGTCTGCAAGCTCAGTGGGAGCACCCCGGCTGCCTCCCCATTTTCTTCAGTTATTGTCTTGTCTGAGCATGAAGATAATGACAGTATCAGCTGATCCACATGCGCCACAGTCTATTTAAAGTGTTCACCCCTGGTTCTTTGAAGTATTTCTTTCTGATGTTTCCCTTGAATCTTTGTCCTTTCGCTGACATTGAGCGACCCCTTGTCCTTTCATCCTTGTGCATCTTGAAGAACTGCACTGGGTCTGATTGTGATGTTCCTTTTAAATACTTCAGTAGTGTAATCATGTCTCCTGAGTTGTTGCCTACTTTCCCTGGAAAATAGTCCCAATTCTCCCTGTCAGTCCTCCTAGCCGATGCTGTCTATGCTGTTGACCAGCTTGGTCCGTTTCCTGTTGTGTCAGTATCCTTCCACAGATGTGGGGATCAGAACTGCAAACTACTCCAGATGGGGCAGGGCCAAGATTCTGTTTAACGGCATTATATTGGGATCCCTCGGGGCTCAGTATTGGACCCATTGTTATTTCTAGTTTATGTAAACAAGTTACCAAACATCATAACAAACTGACATCTTTACATAGCGAATACTGGCCTTGTAGCCACAGGGCAAAATTTCCAAGAGGTGGAAAGTAAATTGCAGCTGGACTTTATAAAATGCAGCATTGATTCCACACCTTGAAAATGGTGACTAATTGTAGAAAGACTCTGGTAGTGGTGGCGGTGGCCTTCCACCCCACCCCTCCGAAATGAAAAGCAAACTGTGCCAGAGGTAAGTAAAACCCAAAGAGGAATTGATGTAACCCAGGTAAAGAATATAAATATGTAGGAGTAATGATTGATCAACATCAAAAACGTGAGACTCGCATAAAAAAAAAAAAATCTTTCTTCATTTGTTTCTCCACCTGCTTCCCTGGTCCTGGCATCATCCCCCCAGCCCCCTGATTGACCTGTCTCATGGACTTGTGGGTTAACTACCACTTACGCAGAGCTGTACCAGTGAGTAGCCAGCCACATAGAGTCATGCGACACCTGTGTGTGTGTGCAGGGGGCGAATGCAGAGCGAGCAGAGGCATTTTCCTCTGTTTTCTTCCTGGGACATCTGCGAGTGACGCACACACATTGATGCACATGCGTGATGCGTCAGCGTGTATCCCACCACATCTGCTGTTCCTGCCACTTAGCCTACACTAGGTGGCAGGCAAGCTGCGAGACTCCCGACTTTCCCCTCCTCAAGGGAAGAGACCCATCCTGCCCTGGCTGCCACCTCTCAAACAAACTTGATGAAAAGGGTTAACTCCCGAATTGGTGACCAATGGCGAACCGCATTCTTTGTCCTGAAATTTGTATGTTTAAACATTTTGATAAAATGAATTGCCAGTACTAGATTACAGCTGCCTCTTTTACAGCCTTGCCAATAAAACTGATCTATAATAACCTGGTGAGGCTTGTGCCCCTCTGTGACTTTGAAGCACACCATTGTGATGTGTACCAGGAATTGGGTTGGCACCCACTCGAACAAAGACGAAATAAGATCTGGCTGACTATAATTTTCAGCATACTAAAATTAAAGAAGATGTTGCACTTGATTGACAAATTGAATAAACTGCAACACTGTCATGTCATGAGAAAATACAAAGCAAGAGAATTCTGTGAAGCCAAATTGAACACCTGTGGTGAAATGACATTCCAGTATAGTGTAGCTAAATCTTGGAATGCCATTTCCCCATAGCTTTGCTCACTAATGGTTTCTGGAGTGTTTAATGTGACCATACAGTAGGCGTTGTCCATAAGATGTTAGTGCTGCAAGATGTCAGTGCAGGTGCAGCACATTGTTTTTTACAGCCCAAATCAATCGTCACTGTTTGTGTATCTACTTAATGTATGCATATTTTTTTCTATTTTGCTGAAATTGTATGTAATTTACTCATTTAAATCCAAACACAGGACCAACTTGTAAATGGGGAAACTACCCTAATGTTGTTCTATATCCTGTCCTGTTTAAAAATAAAGCTTTTTGCATAGCAGCATCCCTAGATCTACTTAAAAACACATTTCTTTACCCCTGGCTGAAGTAGAAATCAATGCAAAGTGAGTTTGTTGTTCTTGGGTGTGTTGCATGGCATCATTTTGTTTGCCTTTCTAGCTATGCATTACACAGCTGCTCCCACTTCAAAGTTAGTGCTGATTAGTACCCCCATGATCTTCTTCAAGGTAGTCTTTTGCAGCAGGTCATAACGTGTGGGATAACAGCCGCAGGCGTAATTTCTTCCAGATGACTTTCTCAGCAGTTGACCCTGGGACCTCCCCCTAGCACCACCACGTGGTGTTCACCTGGCAGATATAAAAGGGGAGGTCCTAGCTACTACTCGGTTCTTTTCAACTGCGACCTGCATGCAACAAGTCCTCCTTTGGAGCTCCTGCTTTCCTGTCATCAATGAAGAGTTCTACCAACCAAACTTTTATTTTTACTAGTTAATACTAATGTCTTAGGATCCTTTATTCCAAAGGCATTCCTGTGGCCACAGAATCACTAAGGAAGACCTCCATGAAGTATGAGTTTGTTGCTTTGGTCCCAAACATGACTCTGGTGAGTGTGTCTTCTGCAACAGGTTCAACAGAGCCACAAAATTCCGAAGGCTTCAGCAGCTCTGTGAGTTCCTCATGGAGCAGAAAGTTGCCCTCCTGGAGTAGCAGCAATGTGCCTCTCCCAGAGAAACTTCAATATCCTCTTTGGGTCTCACCACTCTACGGGGGACTCCTCCATGTCGACACAGGGTCATGGTAAGAAATATGCCTCAAAAACTAAGCATGTCTCTACCACCCCCTTGTCCTCAAAATCTACAAAAGTAAATATTGAGAAGGTGGCCCCTAACACATTGTCTTCCATGCTGTCTATAATTGTGGGTTCCTCTCTTCCCTCGTCGATGGGTTCTGCAGCTTCCAAAACTGCCTCCGCTTCAATGCTATCTAGCCATCATCCGTCGATGATGGCTTCAGGCTCGTCGACGATCCTGTTGTCCACCGATGCATGGCATTCCATTGATGATTCTGTTGATGATGATTCAAGACACTCCATCGATGATCCTGTGGTCGATGGCAGGGACTTTAGGCCCATTGATGACCGACCTTGCCCTATGAGGCTTAATGCTGGAACCCTTGTCAATGATCCTGGGGTCATATACACACCCCTTGTCGACGGGTGCCCGTTTGGTACCACCGCTTAGTCCCATTCTGTCGGTGGTTCCATACGCGCTGTCCAGTCTGCCATGGCTACTTTCACTGGACAGATGGCCATGATCGATGTCCAGGCTCTGCTAAATACCATCCTGGACCTGACTCGGACCCCGTGCCCCCATAAGGAGGGGTCGGCTCTGGTGTCTGCTCCCTCTAAGCCTCCTTCGGCCCAGCGGATGGCCCCAGCTCTTCACCTGTCTCCCCAAGTCTGTACACCCAGAATTTGGACATTGAGTACCCTTTCCTGCAGGACTGGGATCTGGCTGACTGGGAGGACAGCATGGACCATGAGGATTGCCCTCAGTCCTCCTTTGCCGCCACCTTTGTTCAGGGGAAACTTACCCCAGAGCTCCCTTGTTCTCCGCCAGATGACCCAACATTTTCAGACATTATGATCCACATCCAGAAAACATTTGGTTTCCAGGGCACTGAGCAGGATGCTTCTAGGAAGAAATTGGCTTAGTACCTGGGTGTGCTGGAATGCCCTACTCTGGTCGTCCCTCCTTTGGTAAATGCTTTTGAAGAGGTTATCAAAGCTGCTTTAAGTAACCTTTCAAGATTATCTCCAGTCCGCATAAAGCTGATAGGATTTATCAGGCTCCGGTAGATCACCCCTATTTCATGTCTCTGCCTCAGGAGGACTCTATGGTGATCAGTGCCGTGCATGGTAGGTCCTGTAGGCCTCAATAGATGAGTGCTCAGCCCCCAGCTACGGAATCCAAGAAACTGGATGCCATAGGAAAACAGATTTTTTTCCCTCAGCCACCTTGCCTCTATGTATACTTAATTATATGGGTCACCTCCTGAAATATCAGGAGGAAATCCGAAAGCCTCCCAGGAGACAGTCCAGTCCCTCCTGGTGGGTTCTGTCCAGGAGGAGCTGATGGTGAAACTGTCTACTGTGTCGGCAGTATGCTGCCACTTAATGAGGGTCACTTATGATGCCGTTGATACTACGGCTTGTACATCCTCTGCTGGAGTCTCTCAGGATGTCAGGATTTTCACAGGATGTATAGCAATCTATCCTGAATGCTCTCTTTTTTTTTTTTTTTTTATTCATTATGGGCCAATTTGGCTGCAGCTCCCCCACATTAGCCGCCCTCCCTGGATTGCCCCCCAGGGCAGAGTCATGGCACCGGCCCTAGATGCCATGAGTGACAGGATAGGGCGGAGTCTGTCTGGGGAGCCAGTTGCAGCCGGGGGAGGTGGCGCCACAGAGGCAGTAGGCAGGCTGTCTCTCGCTTGTGGGGTGGGAACGTGCAATGACCCCAGCGCCTGTCCTGCCCCCTTCAATCCTGCCATCTGCTGTGGAAACCCTGGCTTCCACCAGGGGTCCCAGTGCACTGGCGACACCCCACACCTCCCCCAGAGAAGGAGAGCAGTCCATGGGACCCTCTATCCAACTCCCCCCAGCTGGCTCTCCGACCCAGGTCCGTTCCCGAACCCGGGTCGCCAGCGTCACGAGCAGATGCTCCCTTTAAAGGAGTTCAGCTATTCGGTCCACAGACCCAAGACGTCTTGAAAGATTTACAGGACTCCAGTTGTACCCTTCAAACGGTGTGGACCCTTTACCGTCCTGAAGCCAAAACAGCCTTCAGAGGCTCCCTGAGGGACTGCCCCTACAGGGGCCGGCCCTCAGCTCAAAGGCAACCTGCAGTAAGAGAAAATATTGCTTCCCCCCCCCTCCAGCAGGGCCAGTCTTCCACCTGAAGGTCTTCCTCCAGTCTTGGGACTGGAGACCTCACCCATGGCCATCGGCGGTAGGTTTTCCCTGCACCTGCAAGGGTGGCAAACTCTCTCCTCCAACCAGTGGCTCCTGCAACTGATCGAGACAAGACATACACTGGAGTTCATGGAGATACCGTTTCCTTTGTCACCCAGGGGCTCCCACTAACCCCCAGACCAGGCACTAGTCCTATGGACCGAGACAGATGCCTTGCTTTCAAAGCAGGCCGTTGAACCAGCTCCCCTTCCTCAGAAGGGTGCAGAATTTTGCTCCCACTTTTTCCTGGTTCCCAAATGGACAGGGGATTTATGCCTCATTTTGGATCTGATGTGTCTCAACCTCTACATCACTTACCAAAAGTTCCACATGGTGTCTCTTCTGACACTTCTCCCTTTGCTGAACATGGGAGATTGGCTCTGCTCTCTGGATATGAAACATGCATACCTCCATATCATGATGCACCTAGCTCACTGACGGTTTCTCCATTTTTTGTTCCAGGGTCACCATTGCCAATTCAGGGCCCTCGCTTTTGGACTTTTCTCGGCCCCAAAGGTATTTAAAAAATGTCTAGCGGTGGTCACAGCAGCCCTCCACAGGGAAGGCTTCTGTGTCTTTCTTACCTGGATGACTGGCTTCTGAAGCCATCCTCCAGCTGTCTCTCACACTTTCTCAAACTCTACAGTCGTTCGCCCAAGTAGGGATTGCGGTAAACTATCCGAAGTCCAAGATGGACCATACACAAAGCCTCCAATATATTGGACCCATGCCAGACACCTCTGTGGGGAAGGTATATCGGCCTGTAGCTCGGGCAGATGGCCTGATTGCTTTGGCACGCAGATTAGAGTCTAGCAGATTAGTCTCCGCAAGAGACTACCTCCGCCTCCTGGGACATTTGGTGGCCACAATACTGACTGTCCCCAGTGCCCGGTTACATAGGAGGGTCCTTCAGTGGTCCCTCAGAGTCCAATGGGACCAGGAACAGGACAATTTCGATTCCCCAGTCCAGATGTCTTCCCCAGCTCTTCGAGCTCTATAATGGTGGAAGACCAGAGACAATCTAATGCGAGGCATGCCGTTCTGATCTCCTGTCCAGAGACTCATTCTGACTACAGATGCCTCCTTGACAGGGTGGGGTGCTAATCTCCTGCACGTCAGATCACAAGGATCTTGGATGTTAGTGGAGGTCTGCCTCTACATCAGTGTCTTGGAGATGAGGGCAGTTCTGTATGCCTTACAAGTGTTCAAGACTCCCTTCCTCTCCCCCCAGGTTGCCTGCAAAAGCAATCCGACAATTCTATGGTAGTTCACTACCTAAACAAACAAGGTGGCACCCATTCATACCCTCTCTGTAGAGAATCGATGAGGGTGTGGTATTGGACGATCCAGAGAAATATTCATCTTCTGGCAGTACACATCCCAGGGGTGTCAAACACTCTGGCAGATACCTTGGGCAGATCCACTGCCCCTGCCCACGAGTGGAAAATCTTATCCGATGTTCTAAACAACGTCTTCCACTTGTGGGGCCGACCAGAGTTGGACCTATTTGCCTTGCTGCAAAACTGCCACTTTACTGCTCTCTCATGCGAGGTCCTGGAACTGTGTTGTGGGATGCATTATCCCTTTCCTGGACAGGAAGATTTCTCTACGCCTTCCTGCCCTTTCCGCTCATTCAGAGAGTACTACTCAGACTGTTCCTGGATGGGGCATCCATGGTTCTCATAGTTCCAGTCTGGCCAAGAGAGATTTGGTTCCCTCTACGTCTGCATCTCCCTGAACCAGAGCCAGTACCTCTTCCAATTTGCCAGGCTTTACTGTCCCAAGCACAAGGCTGCCTGTTACACATGGACTTTCACTCCCTCCACCTGCACACCTGGTTCCTGAGGACGTAGTCCTGTCGCACTTCCGGATGTCCCCAAAGGTGGCAGAAGTTCTCCGGGCAGCTCAGAAGCCGTCTGCTCAGTTTTCCTATTCCCTGAAGTGGAAACGCTTCTCTATTTGGGTGTCTACACTGGATTTAGATCCTTATGAGTGTTCCCCTCAACGCATCTTAGATTATTTGCTCTCCTTGTCGGAGGGTGGACTGAAATATTTCTCTGTGAAAGTCCACCTTTCGGCCATTCCTGCATTTCAGTTACCTGTGGACAACATTCCTTTGTCCCAGTTACCTTTGATTCGAACATTTTTAAAAGGTATTCTAGGGACATGGATATGTTGTTCATCCACACTCATTGGCAGGTATCCTTGCCGCTTTAAATCTTGCCGGAAGGTCTTCAAGCTTGCTCCTCCCACCCACCCGGGTGGTATAACTCTCGGCTCCGCCCCATGACGCCAGATCTTCCTTACCGCTTGGAAGCTCAGGTTCCCTCCTTAACGCTCTGCGTTTGTGACTGGTTCCTATTTCTCCGTTTGCGGATTTAAAAATAAATTTTGCAAAAGACTTCAGTCTTCTATCCCTCGCGGCTGCGATGGACAAATCGACTCCCGGATTTCGGAGATGCCCATGCGGGCAGAAGATGTCTCGGACGGATCCACACTCCACGTGTGTCTACTGCTTAGGCCTTGAGCACGACCCGCAGGCTTGCGACCTGTGCTCATCTTTGTCGGCCTACGTCCTCGAAGACCGTGCTGCCCGATTGCAACTGGGCGCGTCCGAGGCGTTCCCTCGGTGAAGTCCAAGGAGGCCCGGTTGGCGGTGTCCGCGGCGGCGGGCTCGGCGGATCAGCTCGAGCGGATGGTCGCCCTCGAAGAGGAGGCGGCGCGTGCCGTATCTTCCTCGGCCGCGGCATTTATCCCGCTCTCTCTGGGTTCTTCCTACACGGCTTTTAAGGAGCTTTGTCTGTCCCTCTCACTAAAGGAGAAGGGCCTGCGCTGCTGGACCTTATTCTCGGTCCAAAAAGAGGACAGGGGTAAGTCCCTCCGTCGGCGCTCTTGGGAGTGGAAAGGTCCCTCTCCCGGGCAGACGACGACCCGTCGCTTCGGTCGACCGTTCGGCTTCGGCCACTGGCCTCACGGTGTCCCCGTCAGGTCAGTTGACCGAGACTCCCACCGACGAAGTCGAGATTTTTCTCGACCCATTGGACGGGCTGTCGCCTTTAGCAGCCGAGATTCCCCTCTCCCCGGTTCCCCCGGGAGGAGTTGAGGATCCCGTGGGCTCGCCTGTGCCTCCGGTTCCGGAGCCCTCGGATGGACCATCCGAGCCGAAGGGAGTGCCGGTTCCGGCCGACACCTCCCCACACCGACCTCGGAAATTCCGGGACTCGGTCTCGGTCTCGGACCTCTTCGCGGTCCAGCCGATCCCACCGTCATAGGCGGTCTCGGTCCGGCACCCAGCGGTAAGCGGCGTCATGCTCGTTCGTCCTCGACTCCTCCTCGGATGAGGAGGCTTGGCGCAGAATTACATCGACGGTATCGAGGACCTTATGTTGCAACAGCTCCTCCTGGCCGGAATAAGCCGACCCGTCCGCCTTCCCCGCCATTAAGTGGTTGTCACCGAACGGGCCGACACAACCCTCGACTTATCCGAGAGCCTATACCCAGGCCGGTTGTTCGGCCAAACCAGCTGCTCCACCGATTCTCGTGGAACCTCCGCCCACAGCCACAATTGGGGCTCCGACCAGGGATTCTCGGTCGCTAAGGGTCTACCCCATCGGTTGTCAGTTACCCTCACTCCCGACCGACCTCGGCAGGTGAAGGGTAGCTCAGGCCAGAGGCAGGCTTCTTCGAGGACTCTTCCGAGTCCGAAGATGATTCCTCCTTTTCTCCAAGCGACTGGACTTGGAGTCTTCAGGAGGTCAGTCAATGGGCGATAGCCCGTCGTCCTTCCTAGGACTGCTTGGCTCATCTCGGAGTCTACCGGGATGGAGCTCGAACCCGTTCCAACGGGCCAGGTATCCCCTCACGGAGATTCTGGACCGGAGGATTCTCCAGCGGAGGCCTTTCCGGTGGCGAGGGCCATAGTGGGTCCGGCACTGGAGCTTTGGCGGCGCCCTGCTTCCTGCCCTCGCCTTGGCCAGGATGGCCAGGAAGTATCGGTCCCTCCGGTTCCTTGTCCGGTTTTGGGACACCCCTCCGCTGAGGGTTGGTTACCAACAGCGTTTTCGGCGCGCCCGGCTTAGCATCAGGGATGTGGACAAACCTCCTGACAAGGAGTCCAAGAAATTGGACTATGTGGGCGAAAAGTCTACGCTGCGTCCTCTCTCGCCTACGTCAGGCCAGTTAGAGCCGTCCTCATGGCACATTTTCTCATGCCCTGTTGGGCTCCTGGATGAGGTCATCCTCATCTTCCGCCCGATCTGCAGACTACGGTTAAGCAGGTGCGGGACCAGGGCAGTGGCCAAACAGCAGCTCCAGACTGCTTTGGATATAGGGGACTCATGTGCCAGATCGGTGGCGGCCGCAGTGGCTATCGTCGGGCGGGCTTGGCTGAGGATATCCACCTTTCGCCGGATACCCAGCACAAGTTGGCGGATGTTCCCTTTTGGGGACTGACCTCTGACCCTGGGGTGGAAGGTCACCTGCAGAGGATCGAAGTCCAATGCCACCTTGGACTCGGTCTCTTCGCTCAGAAGGACAAAGGCCGCAAACCACAGCCTAAGCCCTTTCGTCCTTCTGTGCCCCGGCCCGGCCCAGCAGCGTCAGGGCCAGCAGGCTGCGGCCTTGGCATCCCAAACCCAAGCCCGGCTTCCTCTAACAGGAGGCAGGGAGGAAAGGGCCCAGGAGGTCCCTCGGCCGGTCCCTCCTCCAGCCTGCCCAGTGGGCTGAGGGGTGTCGCCCCATCCCGTCACCTTACCCCTGGGTCCCCGTGGGGAGGCGGCTCCAGCACTTCCGTTCCGCCTGGTCGCTGTTACCACGGACAGGTGGGTCTTGGAGAGGTGGTGGGAAGAGGCCTGCCTCTGGAATTGACAGGCACCACCCTTCAGAGCCGTCGCCCCTCGAGAGCCGGGATCCCAGCCTCACTGGCGGCTCGTCGAGCCGACATCGCCTCCTCCTCCAGAAGGAGGTGGTAGAGAGGTGGTGACCCTCCTTCAGACCCAGGGTTTGTGTCCAGGTACTTCCTGGTTCCGAAGCGACGGGGGCTGGCGCCCCCATTCTCAACCTACGACCTAAACAAGTTCCTAAGGTCTCGAACCTTCAGGATGGTCACTCTGGCTCAGATAATACCATCCTTGGAGCAGGTGTGGTTCTGCTCTCTGGACTTGCAGGGCAGCGTTTTTCACGTCCCTATCCGTCCGTCTCACCAGAGATTCCTGCGCTTCGAGCGGAAGGATCCTCTTGAGTTCAAGCCATGCCCTTGGCTTGTCTCCAGCTCCCAGGGTCTTCACCAAATGCATGGCAGTGGTGACAGCATTCCTGCGCCGAGGGGTCCGGGTGTACCTTACCTGGGCGACTGGCTGATAGCAGCTCCCTCCAGGAAGGAGGCGGAGTGGTCAGAGATCTGGCCCTCCAGGTCTGCTCTCAACTGGGCCTCCTTATCCAAGCGAGGCCAAGTCGAACTCGAGCGAGCAGGTGATTCTATTCATCGGGGTAGCTCGACTCTCTTGAGCCAGGCGGCTCCGGCGGACAGGGCGAGGGTTCTTTCCTCCTTTGCCCGATCATTTCTGGTTGGGCAATTGCGCCTGCCGGGACTTCCTCGCCTCCTGGGTCTCATGGCGGCCTGCACCAGCGTGGTCCGTTGGGCCGCTGGAACATCGTCCCTTCAGTGGGACTGGCCAGCCAGTGGTCTGGCACGCTGCGATCCCTTGGACCAGCTTGTGTCGGTGACAAGGGGATGTGGCAGCTCTCCAGTGGTGGACCGCTCCAGATCATTTGCAGGAGGGCATCCCGTGCTCGTCCGCCCGAGCCGACGGTCTCTCATCGACCGATGCCTCTCTGATGGGTTGGGGTGCCCATCTGGGGAACACTGGGCTCATGGCCTCTGGTCCCCGCGGAGTCCCGATGCCACATCAACCTGCTGGAGCTCGGACGGTCCGCCTAGCTCTCACCGCCTTTGCTCCGTTCCTCCGGGGTCAAGTGGTCCGAGTCCAGGCGGACAATACCACGACCATGTACTATCTAAACCGCCAGGGCCGGGGCAGCTCCATGCTTCATGAAGCTCTCGCATTTGGTCACTTCGTCGCAGCCTGGAGGCGGATCTCTAGCCATTCAGTGGCAGGAGCCTCCGACACCCTGGCCGATGCCCTGAGCCGATAGGGGCTGCATCCCACGAGTGGTCTCTCCTGCTGGAGGTAGTACAGCATCTGTTCTCCCTTTGGGGCACACCTCAGGTGGACCTGTTTGCCTCCATGGAGAACGCGAAGCTGAGTCTGTTCCATGCCCGCCCCCCTCAGCAGGGCTCGCTGCAGGGGGATGCCTTCTCGAGGCAATGGACCCCGGGCCTCTTTTACGCCCTTTCCCCATTTCCCTTGATCCACAAGGTGCTTCTCAAGGTGAGGAGGGACAAGGCGCAGGTGATTCTGATAGCCCCAGACTGGCCTCGCCAGTTCTGGTACCAGATCTCCTCAGTCTCAGCTCCAGGACTCCGCGCAGCTTCCAGCTCGCCGGACCTGCTCTCAGTCAATCAGGGGAAGGTGTTCCATCCGGACCTTCAATCCCTGCACCTGGACGGCCTGGTTCCTGAGCGGCTAGAGTTCCAGGCCTTGGGTCTTTCCCGACGAGTCCTCAATGTAGTTGAGGCGTCCCTGAAGTGAGTCGACCAGAAAATGTTATGCCTTCAAATGGAAAAGGTTTTCCATTTGGTGTCAGGCAAGGGCTTGGACCCTTCCTCCTGTTCCTTGGCAAGCATCTTGGACTATTTATGGTCCCTTTCTAGTCAGGACCTAGGTCGATGACCCTAAGGTGCACCTGGCAGCCATCTCTGCTTGCGAGCTGGGCGGGAAGCCAGTCGATTAGAGGAGAAGGTGGTCTGGCGCTTTTCAAAGGCCTTGATCACATTTCCTCCAGTGCGGGAACCCCCACCTCCGTGGGATCTACTGCTGGTACTGGCAGCTCATGGGCGATCATTCGGAACCTAGTGCACAGGTGTGCTCTCTCTCACCTGTCGTGGAAGACCGCTTCTTGGTGGCTATCCGTCAGCCAGAAGGATGGGAGAGCTCCAGGCCTTTCCATCGAGTCTCCTTACCTGGTCTTCCACAGGGACAAGGTTGCTCTCGCCCCACCGAAATTCCTTCGAAGGTGGTGTCGGAGTTTCACCTTAACCAGGTGTTGACTCTGCGGTGTTCTACCCTAATCACACCTCGGAGGCCGAATATAGGCTCCATCTCTGGACCCTAGAAGGCGCCGCTTATTATAAGGAGCGCACGGTGAAATTCGGGAGAGGTTCGCCAGCTGTTTGTCACCCTACGCTGAAGCCAAGATCTGGCAGACCTGCAGCCAGCGGGACGATAAGCAGGTGGGTAACCTCCTGCATAGATCTCTGCTATAAGTTGGCGGGCATGGAGCCTCCCAGAGGATAAGAGCTCATTCTACCCGCCATACTGCTGCAACGGTGGCTGCTTCCAGGGACGTCCCTATCCAGGAAATCTGCAGGGCTGCTGCCTGGAAGTCAGCAAACACCTTCATTACCCACTACCACATCGACCTTGAGTCACGCTCGGGATGCTGGTTTTGGGGCCTGGTTCTTCCAGTCTCTCTTCCCAAGTAAGTATTGGGGTGTGCGTCTTGCCTCCTCCTCCCGGAGAACTGCTAGGAGTCTGCCAATGAGTGTGGATGAACAACATATCCATGTCCCTAGAAATACAGGTTACTCACCTGTAACAGGAGTTCTAGGAATGGTATATGTTGTTCATCCCTCCATCCCGACCTCCCGGCCTTGACGCACAACCTGAGCTTCCAGCGGGCCAGATCTGGCGTCATGGGGCGGAGCCGAGAGTTATACCACCCGGGTGGGTGGGAGGAGCAAGCTTGAAGACCTTCCGGCAAGATTTAAAGCGGCAAGGATACCTGCCAATGAGTGTGGATGAACAACATATACCATTCCTAGAACTCCTGTTACAGGTGAGTAACCTGTATTTCTGCACCTACATCTCCCTATCTGGGATCCAGTCCCCGTCCGGGATTTGAATTTTGTGCTTGAAAAATTGACTACTAGTCCATTTAGGCCCACTGAATCCAGTGACCTCCGTTATCTTTCATGGAAAACTGTTTTTAGCCATTACATCTGGGAGATGTGTCTTAGAGTTGCACGTGCTAATGTGCTAACCTCCATACTTAAATTTCATAACGACCAGGTGCCTTTACGCACTAACCCAGCATTCTTTCCTAAAGTTTTTTTCTGAATTTACTTTAAATTAGACCATTCAATTACCACTGTACTTTGCGGAGTCTCATAATCCAGGGGAAGCCCTGCTTCATGCTCTCAATGTGTATAGAACATTGAACATTTACTTTCTCCACACTTCCAAGTTGTGAAAAACTGAGTAAACTTTCGTTTCTTTCGCCCCTAGAAACCAGGACATTAGCGTTTCAAAGCAGTGCTTGTCCACATGGTTGGCCAACTGCATTATGTTTATTTATGCTAAATATGAAAAAACTGTTACTGGAGTTGTAAAACCACATTCTGCCAGAGACATGGCCGCCTCTACGGCGTGTTTCTGGGGTGTTTCTGCCTTGGATATTTGCGAAGCTGCCACATGGTCTACTGTACATACCTTCACCAAGCATTACAGTCTAGACATCGTTTCTAAGAGGCAAACCATTTTTGGATGGGCTGTCCTACAATGCCTACTGTCCTAAGCCTTCGTGATTTCGCTTCCTCCTCCCTCTGGGTATAATAACTGCTTTGAAATCTTCCCACATGTTATGACCTGCTGCAAGAGATTGCCTCGAAGAAGATAGTACGGTTGTGTAAGAACTTACCGTAACAGTAGATCTTCGAGAGTATCTCTTGCAGCAGGTCATGCAGCCCCACCCTCCTTCCCCCTTGCTGTTGCTTCAGAAGCGTTCCTTGCTCCTGTCTTTTATGACTCCACAAACTGCAGCCTTGATTTCCCTCCTCTGTTCCATCGGAGGCCTGAGATATGTTTACACATTTGGTCTCGAGGATGGAAAAGAACTGAGGAGTAGCTGGGACCTCCCCCTTTCATACCTGCCAGGTGAATACCACGTGGTGGTGCTATGGGGAGGTCCCAGGGTCGACTGCTGAGAAAGTCATCTGGAGGAAATGATGCCTGTGGCTGATATCCCACATGTAATGACCTGCTGCAAGAGATATTTGCGAGATCTACTGTTACGGTAAGTTCTTATGCAACCATACTTTCTTTTTGCTCAGTTTCATCTCAGTGCCATTCAGATAGTATTTTCCATTCATGTTCTTTTTTTCCCACCAAAATGTATCACCTTCCATTTCTCAACATTAAAGTTCATCTGTGAATTTGGAGCCCATTTTCCAGCCCTGTCTCGTTCTTTCTGCATTTCAGTTTTGCATCTTCCATATTGGTGCTATGAGCAAACTTGGGGATTCAGCTTCAAGTACCCACCTCAAGATGACTCATGAATGTAATTGAACAATGCAGGTCCCTCCGACCCCAGTGGAACCCCACTGATCACCAGTTTCCATGTTAATTGGTTACCATTAATTACGGCTCTCTGCCTCCAATCCTGCAGGCATTTCTTTTTACCCATTTTAGAACTCCCTCCCCACTTTTTTTTTGGTTCTCTATTTTATAAACTAGCCTCCTGTATGGAGCAGTATCAAGTGCTTTGCTGAAGCTCGGTTACATTGCATGCCATCCTGCCACTGAGTCCATTGGGCTAGTGCCCTATCTTCCTGTGTACGAGGTGGGCCTCTTCCTGTGTTACATCCCTTCAGCTTGGGACCCTTAGAAAAAATTAAAAAAATAAAGCTTGCTCCTTACTGTGTTCACATTTCTGAGCTGGACTGCCTGTCAACATTTTTAACATTTCTTTATTTTTATTTACTTATTTATTTAAAAGATTTACCAGGAAGGTATACTGAGTGGTGCAGCGCTCAATTCCAGATGTGTCCTGGGGGGGGGGGGGAGTGGAAAACAGAGTAATACACATAATACGGGCTGTCCAGAAGAGATTATGGATCCAGCACATACTACATTTCACATGTAGGTTAAAACGAATTATGAAACATGTCTGATCACAAATAATAAAGATGGTGATGCCTACATTTTGAGTTAAAAAAAGAACAGAGAACTAGGAGTAGCAATCAAATGTACTAATTCAACTTGTGGCTTGCATTCAAACCGAGACAGAAAAAGGAAAAGAATTACAAATATGTAGACATTGTGAGTCTTTATGTCTGAATCTGATATTGAGAATCCTGATGGGACTGCCTGTCATCTTCATAGAATTTGAAGACCTGTAGCATGTATTTTTGGGAAATCTACTCAAAACGTTGATAGTCCTAGTCAAGTCCCCTATGCTGGCCTTGAACTGTCCATTAGATACCAAGAACTGCAGGAGAACTCTTTGGGCCACAGAAAACTTTGAAGTTTGTACCAATTCTTGGGCACTTATATAAGTGGCTTAAAGCCTCTCTAGGCTTGGCGTGTATTCATCTGTAGCACTTCAGGCTGTGGCTGTAGTGAATCAGTTATGTCAGTTTGCTGTTTCATTAACTGCTTTGAGCTTCTAATGTCCAGGGTATTTTTGAAGTCAGTCGGAGACGATGCTGTGCAGAGTCTGCTTCCGTCTTGTCCACATACTTTTAGTTATGACCACATATTGTGTTTGCCATATTGTGAAAAAAAGGCAGACAGAATTTACATCTGCTTATGGGGAGATCAGGCTCACATATTTATCAGGGCTCCCCACTGTCGGGTAATGTAGGGCGGTGGCTGTGGTGAGCAGGGCCAATGGTGCATTTATTCCTTGGGCCTCCTATATGTGTTGTGCATGTGCATAAATTGTTTTTAGGTATGGAATAGTGTACTGCTATCAAAGCAAGGGTAGAAGTGCAATAAAGGATGGTGATGATAAACAAAAGTTGCCAAGAAGTGTGAGGTGATGCACCTAGGGAACAAGAACCCCAGCTCAGAGTACTGGATGGGACTGGGAGGGGCAAAGCTGAGCACTGCAGCTGAGGAAAGGAACCGAAGAGTCATCATTAGTGATGCCCTCAGACAGTCAAGCTGGTGCAGCAAGACCGATAGGAAGACAAATAGGATTCTGGCATATATTGGAAGGGGTATTGACAGTAGATATTACTACCTATTTATAGAGCATTGGTGAAGGCCGCAGCTGGAGTACTGTGTCCAGTTCTGGGGTTCTCATCTCAGGAAAGATAAGGACAGGCTAGAGTCAGTACAACGAAGGGTGACCAGGATGATTCAGGGGCAGAAGGACAGATCTTAAGAGGATCCGCTCAAGGTAGGGAACATACACTAACTGGAGAGCAGATGAGAGAGGGGTGATACGATGGAGACCATCAGGTTCCTGAAAGGAATAAACAGGGTGTACTGTAAAAAACTATTTAGCATGAGTAACAGTTCAAGGACACAGGAGCATGAGTGGAAACTGATGGAAGGAGGTTCAAGAGGTATGTGAAAAAGTTTTATTTAATAGAAATTGTGGTAAAATCGTGGAGCAGTCTGCCAGCCAAGGTGGTGGGTGCCCTAAACCATAAATGGTTTCAAGCATGGTTGGGACAGAGTCGTGGTGGTGGTAGTAGTAGGAAGGGGAATGGGGGGAGGGTTGGCTTGTGAGGGCTAGTACCCTGTATGAACAATAGGTCTCGGAGTTTGATAGGGAAATACGGGAGACTGGATGCTGTCATTGTTTGTTTTTATAATTTTACAAAAAAAAAAGGGTGATGGGCAATAATAAAGAAAGTATAGGGTGGGGGTAAGAAAGATGTATGGGGTGGTGGCAAAAATATAGGGAGGTGGTAAAAAATATGATGGTGCTTCACCATGCTAAAATATAAATGGGGTGTAGTATGCTATATTTATGTACACCCCCGCTCCCCCCGGTAGGCACCTGAATATTTGTTACCTTTCCTCAATGTCTTCTTTCTACAAGACATGTGGATAACAGTTTCCTCTGAGGTCCTGTAAAGATTTGTTTGTAACTCAGCTGTAAGGAGTGCTGGAGTGCAGTGTGGTCAGGCTATACTGTTTTCTAAGAGAACGTGCATGATCTCCGCAGAGCGTCCACCCTCCACCAGTCAAGTGAGCGAGATACTAATTGTCCATTGTGTACCCAGCTTTACCACGTGGAAGTCTAGTGCCCAGCCTATTAGCCCCTGGGCCAGCCCCAGTGGTCACACTATTAGTATTAGTGTAGTGCTGTCTCGCCGCAGATTCTCAGTTGCCACCAGCATCACCAGCTCCCGTTGTCCCTTGTGACAACAAGGAAATGGGATATAATCCTGACCTAATGAATCTTGAGGTTGATTTAGAGGATTAATATGAGGGTGAGGAGCGGTATGAAGAAAGGAATCTGCTCTCAAATTCTACCCTCTCATTCTGCAGTGAGAACCCAGTGGTTTATACCCAGAGGTCTCCTCCCAAGGACCTCACTTTCCAGACCACAATACAGCAAATGCAGACTGCCATGGGTTTTGCTGTGGAACAGGAAGATTCCTCTAAGAAGACAGTTATGGAATTTTTGGAGGTGCCCTGTGCTCTCCCATTACTATTCCACCAGTGTATCCCATCTTAGAGGATGCTACTTTTGCTGCCTGACATAGACCTAATTTTCTGTCTGCAGTCCTCAGAAAGGCTGATGAGCAGTATCCTGCCCCATCTGGTAAGCCTTATTATGCTAAGCAGCCTGAAACTGACTCTGTAGCCATTATGGCTGCTCACAATAAGTCAAAAGCCCCTAAACACATGAACAGTTTATCTCCTGATAAAGAATCTAGGAGGCTGAATGTAGTGGGCAAGTGTACATGTGCCTCTCTATCTTTGGGCCTAAGTATGCAGATTACCAGGACCACATGATGTGGAAAGATGCTTGTAATGCTGCCCATGATTTTCTCTAATGGCACTGCTAAGACTGCTTTATTTAAAACATTATCTACAGGTGCTGAGGGTGGCAAACATTTGCTGTGCTTGGCTTATGATATGTCTGATGCTTCTGCTGGGGCTGTTGCCTCCAGGATTTGCATGAGGTGTTTATTCTTGCCATGGAGTAATTGGTTTTGCTACTGATATGCAACATAAGAGTTTTGCATGATTCCTTTAAGGGCTCCAGACTGTTTGGTTATGATGTGGAAGAAGCCTTGTGTGGCCTTCAATCTTCCAAGATAACGTTAAGGTCTGAGAAATCCTTGTACCCCATTCCCACTAGACAGCATGGTAAGAGTTCTTTTTGTAGGCCTGCTGTCAGAGGTAACCATGCATACCATCAGCAGGGCTGTGGCAGAGGTGGTGGTCCCCTCCCCCATAGTGCCCATGCTAAAGCACCAAAAGGAATCTGTTCCAGTGGCCCTGCTGCCCCCGCGTCTGCCGTGACACTCTTTTGTCTTCCCCTTCAGCTATTACATACAGGGGTGAATGTGGTGGTGGGGGGGGCAGGATCTCCCTGCATTTAAAACAGTGTTAAGAGATCACCACAGATGAGTGGCTTAAGGAGATAATTGCAAGGGGACATGGTCTGGATCAGGTAGAAATCCCTCCAGATCATCCTGTGCCCTCCTGAAGGAGATTCGGGCCCTATTTCAGAAGTGTGCTATAGAACAGGTTCCTCTGCAAGATCAGAACAAAGGGTTCTATTCCAGATACTTCCTAGTCTCAAAATGGACAGGAGATCTATGGTCTGTAGATCTCAAGAGACTTCAGTCTATACATTGAATGCAGATAGTTTTAATGGTGTCTTTGCAAGCCCCGATTCCGAAGTACTAAACCTCCTAAGGAACCTGAAACGGAAAGGGTCAGGGGGACCCGACGGTATCAACCCTCGGCTACTCAAGGCAGGAGCTACCCCCTTAGCCTGGCTATAACCATGTTTCTCAATTGATCACTGAGGGAAGGGGCAGTCCCTGACCCGTGGAAACATGCCATTGTTGTCGCTATTCACAAAGGGGGGCTAAGGGAAAAACTCAACAACTACAGGCCCATCTCCCTCCTCTGCTCACTTGCTAAGGTGCAAGAAAGAGTCATCTACAATCAACTCAGGGACTACTTGGAAGCTCATCAGCTCCTTGCCCTCTCCCAACATGGATTTAGAACAAACCATGGTACTGGCACTATCCTCATTAACTTCATGGATGAAGTTCTCAGGGCAGTGGACAAAGGGATACCCACTGGTGCAGTCTTTATAGACTTATCCAAGGTGTTCATCCTCATCGACCACAACTTGCTGCTACAGAAGCTGCAAAATATAGGCCTAGACAGTCATGCCCTGAAGTGGTTTGGGAGCTACTTATCAGGCAGGGCACAGAAGGTCTCATGGAAAGGGACCATGTCTGACCCACTACCCCTAAACTAGGGTGTACCTCAGGGCTCAATTCTAGGCCCCCCTCCTGTTTTCCTTGTTTACCAACGACCTGTGTACCCACTGCGGGGAGAGCTCGGTTGTGCAGTACGCTGATGATACTGTCATCTTCCGACCCCTGCGTGACGTGGTTGCCCTAGGCCCTCTACTCCAAAAACATCTCACTTCACTAGAGACTTGGCTATGTAAGAACAGAATGGTACTAAATGCAGACAAGACCAAGGCAATGCTATTCGGGCCAAGATCCCTGGGATTTGACAGGTCCTCATCCCTCTCCTTAACCTCACTCTCTGGTAAAGCCATTAACGTAGTTCCCTCCCTTAAATACTTAGGCCTCACATTGGATCAGAATATCACATACAAGGAACACGTGGACCAGGTCACCAGGACCCTACATCGGAAGCTTGGCACCCTGTACCAACTCAGGGACCAACTCATCCCTGAAGCCAGGCTCTCCATAGCTACCAATGTCGTCCTACCTAACCTGACCTTTGCGGCCTCTGTCATGCAGGGCATGGCTAAACAAGAGATTACCAGGATGCAAACCCTATATAATAAAATAGCTCGTTTTGCAACCTTAGACCACCCAAGACGTCACCACTGTGACACTTTGGCCAGTCTTCGTTGTCCCACATTGGTCGCCCACCTCCAACACCCCTTGCTTGTCCAGGCCTACAAGCTTCTCAAACCACATGCTGCGCCAAGCATCGCCGGGACCATAACCCTCAAACACAACCCAAGGAACCTAATGATCTCAGATAGAACGCTATTAGAAGTCCCTAGGGTAAGGACAAATGCTGGTGGAAGATCATTTTCCTCCCAAGCAGCCTGCCAGTGGAAGAAGCTCCCTCCTCAGGTCCAGGCCTCCTCCTCGCTCATGAACTTCTGCACCAGGCTTAAGTCCCATCTGCTGACCTCAAGCACATGCCACTGTCATAGCACATAAAGCTCCTAAGGTACCCCCTTCCCCTCCTCTCCAACTCCCGTCTCCTAGCTTAACCTTCCTACTACCTGCCTTATACACAGACTGCTCGCCAGAAGCCTTGTGTAATCCCTGAATAAACTATATGCAAAGTACTACCAATTGCTTACATGTCATGATGATAACCATGCCTGTACCCATGCCTGCATCCGCTGCTTTTCTTTTACCATGCCTGTAACCATGTCTGTATCCACTATTTTTCTTTACTGTAACCACCTCATGATGTAACTCACAATGCCTCAAATGTTCCTTATGTCCTTGTTCATTCTTATAACTTGTATTGTTATTTTTATTTTTAATTTTTTTTTTATTTCGTTTTTGTTGACCAGGTAAGTGCACTAGACAAATCCTGCCTATTTTCAGGCACGACCCGGGGAGGGGGATACAGATGAATGCCAACTGACCTTGAACCAGATTAAGCTGTCGGTGGTATTTTTAGTGAATGAGGGAAATTTGGCCAGGACACCGGGGAAATTCCCCTACTCTTTTCGATAAGTGCCATGGGATCTTTAACATCCACCTGAACTACCACCAATCCAGGCAGATGGGACCTTAGTTTAACGTCTCACCTGAAAGACGGCACCTCAGAAGTGCAGCACCCCTCTCATGCTGCACCACAGTGTCAGTACTGGGATAGTAACCCAAGTGCCAGATGTGGGAACTGAACCCACAGCCCTGAAAAAGGGACCTTCGGGGCTCAGTGGGCCTACCCGGTCACCAAAATTTAATAAATAAATAAAAGGGGGACTGACTTTGTTCCCTGGACATGAAGAATGATACTAGGTTAAATACACACTAATCCTACTGTTAGTACAGTGCACTAATGACAATGTTGGTAGTCCAACTGCTCACTCCTCCTGCTGGCGCATATGCTACCATCTTCTAACTAAATGGTTGCTGAAGTACACAAGCTCCCTCAGGGCTTGTCTATCTACCTAGCTGTATAGGACTAGCAATTTTGCACACCTTGCTGTGCACTTTGTACCTCGTCTCCTATTTTCACTGTAATATTGTATACCGCCTGCTACTTGGAACTCGCTGTTAACCCTGCTGTTATTTCATTCCCTACCACACTGTACTTTTTTGTTTAAAAGATTGCCTCCTATTATGTTGTGTACACTGACGTGGAACCTTTGAAAATGAGTCTATGATTCAAAGGTTGTATCCGATATTCTCAATAAATAAATAAATAAAATAAATACCTTCATATAAAGATCGGGATGTCCCATAGACAGTACCTCCTCTTTGTGCTGGAGGGCAGGCACTATCTGTTCAAGGTATTGCCCTTTGGCATGTCCTTTGCACCATGGGTCTTTACAAAATGCTTAGCAGTAGCAGCAGCCCTTCACAGGGAAGGCCTTCATGTTTTCCCTTATCTGGATGACTGGCTTCTGAAGGCCAGCTCCAAGGAAGCTCTGCTACACACCCTGCCATGAACCCGTCAGTTGTTTGACTTGGGGGTCTCTTGAATGTGCCAAAGTCTGTGTTGACTCCATACCAAAGACTACAGTACATAAGGGCGGTCTTGGACATGGCAAAAGGGTGTGCCTTCCTCCCCCAGGACAGGGCGGACACTTTGATTGCCCAGACACACTTGGTGCAGAAGGACCACTATATTTCTGCAAGAACAGTGTTATGTCATCTGGGCCTCATGGCTTTGGCCATAGTGACTGTGTCACTAGCTGGACTTCATATGCGGATACCACAGTGAACACTCAGGGTCCAGTGGGATCAGTTGACAGCGATTTGGAACATAGTGATTCTTGTCACTTCTCCTCTGTGAGAATCTGCTGAGTCTATTAGCAGTTCTGTTCCTTGTTTCAGCTGCTATGCAGATCCTTACCACGGATGCTTTGAGCTCCGGAAGGAATGCTCACCTCTGCCCTTACCAGACACTGGTGTCATGGGCGGTGGTGGAGGCTGAGCTGCATATCAGTGTCCTGGAAATGTGGACAGGCTTTTCAGAATCATCTCTGCCCTGCTCCTCTGCTAATACAAATGGAAAATGTTCGTGTAATGCATTATATAAATGAGGGTGCACTTGTTTCCATCCCTTGTGCAGGGATGCAATGAGAGTATTGTGCTGGGCTCTATCTCATGACCTTCAGCTGTTTGCCATGTTTCCCCCAGGTCTCCCAAAATGTCTGGCAGATAGGGCCTAGCAGATCCCAGTGTATGGCTCATGAATGGGAACTGCTGACATCCGTGGTAAACAACCTCTTCACAAGATGGGGTCATCCAGTGCTGGTCCTTTATTTGCGTCCCCACACAGTGCAGAACTGCTGCATTTCTGCTCGTGTTTTTGGGTGAGACACGTACCTTTCTTGGGGAAATTCCTATACATATTCTCCCCATTCCTCTTCATACAGAGGGTTCTGCTCAAATTACAGGTTGACAGTGCCATTATCATCCTCATTGCTCCATTCTGGCCTTGTCATGTATGGTTTCCACTCCGTCACCATCTGGCAGTGAAGCATCCTAGTCTCTAGCTCTATTTCGAGGTCTGTTGTCACAGGGCAAAGGGTCCCTGGTCCATCCGGACCTGAACTCTGTGCACCTGCATGAATGGCTCCTGAAAACCTACCCATTGTATGTTTTTGGGTATCTCTAATGTTGCTGAAGTCCTGCTGGCAGCTAGGAAGCCTTCTGCCATGCATACGTATTCCCTGAAATGGAAGTAGTTCACTCTATGGTCTGCTTCCAGGAGTATGGACCCTTTTACATGTCCTGTAAATTCTGTTCTTCTTCTTCAAGAATATCTCTTTCATCGGGCCCCACCTATGAAACTATAGCCGTCAGGCACTAGGACCACATGGAAACTTTTTGCGAGCAGTCTGCTAGGGGCTGCCCGCAACAGCGTCTTACGACGGCACTTCCCATATACATGTGGGGAGTCCCTTTCCTCCTGAGCTCTTTTATTGCCGTCTACCATACTCGCCAGACCCTATACAGAAACACCGCCACTATAGTCGACCAAGCTTATGGATATTTCTCTCCCAAGTTTGTCATTACTTTTTATACATGATGACCCAACATTGTGCATGTTGACTAAAGAGTTGTCGAAGCTGTTAAGATACTGCAAATGTGGTGAGAAGATATTTTCAGGCAGCTCACATGACATCTGTGTGTGCTGCCTCGGCGTGGCTCATAATGTGAAAGCATGTCGGATTTGCTGCAGATTAAGTACCGCTACCCAGCGATGCTGAAAGAGGAGACATAGTCATGGTGGGGGCAGTTCAGAGGAGAGTAGCTAGAATGGTGCAGGGGTTGCATCAAAAGCCCTATGAAAGATTGAGGGATTTGTGAAAACCCCAAGGCACACCCCATGCCTGATTTACGAAGACACATGGGAGGTCAAGCTGTAATGGTTTCTCCTATTTCTGCCTGCAGGGCGGGGGTGGGATGTTAGGATTGAGAACCCTAACACTACATTTCCCTACTTCTGTCACTTTAACCCTAACTAGTGCATTAACATTTTTTTGCAAGGAATGTCTTTACTTTTTGAGATAATATAACCGTATTCTCATTTATGCAGGTTCCTTCAGGACTTGTGTGAACACATCTATTTGTGTGTGGAAGTGCATAATCCATGTTGGTGGGGGAGTGCAGTATTCAGAGGGCCCTGCACTTCAATTTTTGCCAAAAACCATTTTATTTGTTTGGCTGTATTGGTTGTTCAACTTCCAATGTTATCCTGTGGGAATTTTCATGTTTAAATTTTTTTTTTAATGCTCCCTAAATTGTTCGGGTGTATTATGTGTTATTCCTATTATACTCATTAAGACTTTTGTTTTGATATGTAGATTGTACCTTAACTCCAGACATTGAGGGGGTTATGGCTTGTTGAAGTTGAAATGTGGTAAAAAAAATCCACTTTTTTTTTTCCGTGTGACAGCATCCTTTTTCGTATGAATGGAAAATAAAAACCATACAAAACAGGATCCCTTCATATGAAAAAAGATTTGGACTTAGGTTTTTCCAGTTCTTTTTTCATATGAAATGATAATTTTTCATATGGCCAAATTCCTTTTTTGTATGGCCATACAAAAAAAGAAAAGTCAAGAAAAAAGATTTTAAAAAGGGGGAAAAAAAACCCATTATGGGATCACTTGTCCGATAACTAAGTGCAGAATCCACCTAACAGGTTCCCGATTAGCAAGGTACATGTGTTGGTGTATGTGCCGGATGTCATTTTTGTAGGTTTTGGAAAGCATTGTTTTTTAAATAATAGAAACAGGATGACGGCCTTACAAAAAAAAAGGATTTTTTTACTGACAAAAAAGGATTACCCCCATACAAAAAAGGATCCTTTTTTGTATGGACCAAATGTTTTATTCATTCCAAGCAGCTATCCAAAAGACCATACTGAGCATGCTTAGAACCAAAATTTTTAAATTTAATAGATTTAGTATTTTTTCACCAAACAAGTGAAAGGCGCCACTGTGGACCAAGCCCTTTCTACCCTGAAAATTTCAGGCCAAAATTCAAACAATCTGGGCACTAGGTGTCTTAGGTGGTGATAAACACAGCAAAAAAAACCAACCCAAAACAAAGCAGATTTTTCTTATCTTTTTTCGCAATTCGCATCTTGGAATGCACACATCTGACCAAAAGAAAACTTGGCACATCAAGATATGTAGCCCATGAGACCATGCTTGGAAAATTGTGTGCAAATCTGTTAAATGGTTGTGAAGCTATTGAAGTGCAAAGTTTGAAACCCTGTAACTATAGTGGCACTTCCGTGCCACTATAATAAAAAATAGAAAACTAAAAACCGTCACACTCGAGGAAATGGAAGCAGTGTTATCAGACAAAATAAACAAAGGAAAATGGAATTGATAGTGCGGGTAACACTCAAATATTAATAAGGGCAGTTTATTGCCAGAGCAGACACAAAAACATAGTCTCCAAACAATCTGGTGCTTCTAGCCTCACTTGCTACCATGCTTGAAAATGAGAAGGCTTGTCTGCTGAAATCTGCAGAATTTGGATACTATCTAAACACCTGCTTAGTTGATTTTAGAGAAAAGGAGCTGGATGCAGATGTTAAAGGGGGCATGTAAGGAGCTGAGGAGTGGATACAGTTAAGGAGAAGTGTGTACCAGTACTAGTCTCTGTGGGCGGTGGAGCTCGGCTGAGTTTTCTGTAAACAGCAGTTGGTCCTGGAGTTGCAAATAAACACAGCCTGTTGATGTGACATTCAGCCTGTGTTATGTGGCTTTAGAGTTAGAGTGGTACACCTCACCTCCATTTTCTCACAGGGAGATTGATATTTCTGCTGCCTACTTGTGTGAGTAAAGTCAGCCAGTTAAGAAGCATGAATTTGACCGACCAGTGGCCCAGCCGGTAGCATGTTGCGCTCCCGCACCAGTGGTTGGTGGCTGAGAGACTGGGGGTGGCACTGCTGCATGGCAAGCACTTCCAGCTGTGGAGGGTTGGTGCTGGAGTTTGGCTGCTGCAGCTACCCATCGGTGGCCAGGAAGCTTACCACCTCCACAGGGACTTTGCTGCATGCATGTCTCAAAAGAGTGCTTGAACAGTATTAGAGTGGTGGGAGAGGCTTCGGGTCTGGGGAAAAACTAGGAAAAACCCTGTGTCTGCCATGCCACCAGTATGAGACCATTGGTACTGTCAGGCCTTACATCGTGTGATTTCCCACTGGCTTCGGTGTGTGTGTGTGTGTGTGTGTGTGTGTGTGTGTGTGTGTGTTTGGGGGGGAGTAGCATGTGGGGCTGGGAGGTCAGCAGCAACAGCCAGAAGGTGGGAGAAGGTGGTGGTGCAGGGCGGCAAAAAAAGCTAGATTTAAAAATAAAGAAAAGAGGATGCAGGAAAACATCTCAATAATGCAGTAAATAGCATTTTGTGTAGAGTTCAGTGTGTTCTGAAAATATTGCCGAATTACCCATGAAAATCTTGTCCCCTCTTCTGCCTTGTAACCAGATTGCCCTGTTATGTTTCAGATGGGAAGACTGAGCCCCAGAGATGTCGCTGTAGCTACACTAGTGGAGTCTTCAGAAGGTGTGAAGATGGTGTCAGCCCCTGAGCCGGGCACAACCACCTCAGCGGGCCCTAATGTCTCCTGGATGCCTGATACCCCCATTGGGGTGGAACAGCCATTCTTCCTCATGACGACAGCAGCACAGGCCATTTCTGGGTTCTTTGTGTGGACAGCACTGCTCATCACTTGCCATCAGGTAAGCGGTTGTTTACAGTTTAGTTCAGAAACTGCTAGGTAGGAAAACTGAGGCCTAGATGAATTTCATTGGGAAGGAGAGTGACCATGGCAAAATGCCCATTTTCTGTCCCTCCTCATATAAATTTGTTGGAAATTAACAAACATTGATCACATTGTACTGTTTCTATTTGTTTCTGGGAAACCAAAACCCTAAAAAGCACTTCAGTATCTAAAGTAAATGACTGTCAATATTTCACAAATGCTTGTGTCAATGAAGTAACAGTTTATTATGAACTTTTCATAAATTTGCAGCCAGATGATACAAGAACAAACCAAGGAACCTGTTGAAAATGTTTTGCCATTGGCACAGGACAGGTAAACACCGTCTGAAAGTGGAGTCGCATGTATGACAGACCAAGGCTTGGGAACCTACATGAAAGTATCTTCCTCTGCAGCATTCTAAGTGAGGTTCCTACAGGACTTTGCATACAGCACATTGTTCTTTAAGAAAGCAGTAAGACATGATGGGGTGTGGGTTGTTGCCTGATAAGAGCACGCCCCAGGTGCATTGTGAGGCATGAGGCGCTTGTACAAAGTGCATTCAACACCTGGGAAGTGCTATCAGGCAAAAATACACATCCTGGAGTGTCTTAGTGCTCTTATAAAATGGACAGCAAACATTTTTGTTCAATTGAAAGAATACTCTGGATGCAATAGTAAAGTTTAAACAGTATTTAAATTTATTTAAGTGAAAAAGTAGTCCCAAAACTTTGAGGGTGGGGGCAAAACAAGAAAACAGATTGCATCTTGCCGTGTAGACTTTTTTTTTGTTTTACTTGTAACCATAATAACGATATCAGCAGGTTGTTATGCAGAGAGCATTTTCGTCTCAAGAAATTAATGAACTGCACATGTCCAGGGAAAATGCAGTTCAGTATGAAGGGCTGATTGTGGTTGCTGAGCTGGGAGGTTTGCAGTACTGTCAGCAGATGGTGCCACAAAAGTCTTACTGTGTTGCATTGCTGATGCCGCTTCATATAATGCTAACAGTTGCTGTTCTAGTGCTTCGGGGGTTAAATTTTCAGCACTGTCTGTTGATTGATGTTTGTCACTTGGTTCCTTTCACATTGAGTCCATTATCGCGTTACTGTGCTGGAGGCCGCATCCTTCCTAGGATTTCTTCGAGATTTTGGAGTAAGGTGCTGTTGTACAAGAGAGCGATGTTGTCATGCAGGCAGTTGCGATCGGCTGTTTCGCCAAAGTGCAGGGTACTGCTATGTACTCCATTTGAGTACAACCATTTCCTGGAAACTGAGTCTGTCTGTTTGCCGCGTGGATGCCATGGGTTCGGATCACTCTGTCTGTCTGCCTCGATGATCGTGATGGCTTTTCTTCTGGCTCTTCTCCCTCTGGTGTTCTGCGCAAGGTCAATACGTTTTATTTTATTTATTTATTACATTCTTTGATTAATACCTTTTGAGCTACTAGGCATTTACATAGGTTCCACATCAGGGAAAGAACAAGACAATACGTACAAATAACGAACAGTAGTATTTCAAGAAACATAAGTACAGGGTACATTTGGTGGATAAGTAAGACAAGGCAAATATGAATAAGATGTAGTCAGCCATGGGGGGGAGCAGATAACTGAGGTACCAGCTAGACCATTACAGCAGGCAAACACAAAAGCAGACAGGTACTATGTGCAGCCAGAGAGGCATTGTCAGGGGTGGAAGGGGGAGGGAGGGGGAAACGAGGGTGGGGGGAAGTGCAGGGAGGGAAGGAAGAGGGAGATTGGAGCTAGTGGCAGTCACAGTGGGCCCCAAGCGACAGCTGCTGTTTAAGGTTTATTTTGAAGGCTCCAAGTGTGGGGAGATTGGCAACGTTATCCCGAAGGGAGTTGATCCACAGCGGGGCTCTGAATGCGAATGACCATTGGCCTTGGGAAGTGCGGCATTTGAGGTTTAGAAAGAGTCGGTGTTCAAAATTTCTAGTGGGACAGGGGCTGGTGCAAGGAAGAAGCAATTGTTGAACTCCTGTCGGTAGTTGACCAAGATGGATTTGTTTGGCCAGGAGGCAGGTTTGATACTTCAGATGGTTTTGAAGTGGGAGCCACTGCTCTAGCATTTCCTTTCTTCCACAGATGTAGCCCAGTAATGTCGAAGACTTTATTCTGACCTGTGCCAAGTAACTGACATTATGTCACAGGATTCTAGTTCCACTGATGACAGTAAATGAAAGCTATAGCCTGGACACTCTGATTTGTGTACTGAGTGCTCAGTTTTGCTTTTTCACTCAGCTTGGGCATCATGTTTGCTGAGTAATTGACTCTTCAGGGTTCTCGCGAATACTAGACGTCTAGGTCGGCTGTTGGTGGCTCCTTAAAACATCTGGGGTGAAGGTAAAATGCTGGAGGGTTTAGAGGTAATTTAGATATATATTTTTGGAAAGAGGCTATGGGGCATAGAGGATTGCCAGGGAGTTTGAAAATGTAGCTTCTGTACTGCTGTTTTTTGGGCTGGTTTCTGAGCTTGTGGTTCTTGGTACTTTCATTAAAGTTTAAAGTAATGTAACGAAACCCCTGTCCATCTTGCTTTGAGGTAAAATTGTCTGTTTTCAGTTACCTTAACCCTCTCGGCTCCTTCTGGCCATGCATAGTTATATGTCCAACCACACTTTACCACTCCGGTGGCAGTTGATGTTGACAGAACTGCTGAGTTTTTAACTTCAATAGATCAGCCTGCGAGATCAGTTGGTGGTGTTGGCTTTGATCTTTTTCCTTTTTTGTAGTGTTTGCAAACAGCTTTTAGTACATTGTTGGCAGGATAGAAATTGGGTGAACTAATTGTGTTTGTAGCAACAAATCTCTGGTGTACTTCGATATCTATTCAAGCCTGCTTGCAGGCTGAGTAAGCTACTGAGGCTGTACTCTTTGTTGTCTCCGTGATGTACATCAGCATAAAATTGTCTCAGTACAGCACAGATTTCATCTTCTCTGGCATTTTTAAAATCGATGCTTATGTTTCTGACTGTGGACCAAGCTTTAAAAATGTTGACAGCCCATGTAGTCGTTTTTTGAATGTTGTACTCTTCTTTCTGTGCTTCTAATGTATCTGATTGTTTGGATGACAATTGTGGAAAGTTACATTTTTTTTTCTTTTTTGCCCTTGAGTTTTTTCTTGTGGTTTATCTCTGCTGTCATCCCATTATTTATTATTTCTTCTAAAGACATGTTGAATTGAGATGTAGGAATATCTGTCATTTTTCTCTCTCAGCTGGACCTCTGACAGGTGTGAGGTCAAAATATGGCTACCAAGAGTTCCCTCTTAGAAGTCAAAACTGTCACTGGTCGAAGGATCTAAGTGCCATTTCACCTATGATGGTAAAACTAACAAGAAAGTAGTGCTGCCATCATGTTTGTTGCTCTATAAGGACACAGCTGTTATCCAATCAGGACACAGAATACCCTTGTCCCATTTTATAATGTATATTACTCCATTGAAGTAAAGAACCACTATAGCCATTTTTTGGGGGTGGGGTGGGGTGGAATTGCTTCTATTTTGAATTACTTTTTTCTTCCAGCCTTTGGGTTCTCACATCCTTGCAGCTGCTTGGGACCCCTTACTCCTAGGGAGCCTCAGCCAGTGCTTGTGCAAGCTGTCATTGAAGTGTTCGGTGTTCTAATTGTGTTTATTTTTCCATGCCATGTTAAAGTAGCGCACACAGAGCATCACTGGGCCATGCAGAAACTTCCAAAGTGGCATCACAGTGAATGAAAGGATGACTTAATGCCTTGACAGAACAGGATTTTAAGGTGCAGAAACCTACTTTCAGGATTGCCCCTGCATATATTAATGTTAAATGTTACAATAATACAAAGGCTATAAAATACAGATCATGATAGTATAAAACATGCAAAATACAGAATATTGTACAGTCACACAGAGTTCAAGTGCAAACATATTCAGAGGAGATCTGTTTAAAAATAGCTGCCATAAATCATAAATCAGTCACATTATTTAGCCAGGTGAAACTCCACTGAGCAAGCTCATTTTCAAGGAGGGCCTGGTAGGTACAGAATAAATAATACAGTAGCACACTAGAACATATAGCACAAATGGGCATAGTGATGCAATACACAGCAATAAAAGCAAGGTACAAGGATAATCAGTGAGGCCCGGTCGTAAGTTGAAGCCTTATCCCAGTGAACAGTACAGCAGAGAGGTGGAAGCAAGTCGGCACCAATGTGCCGAACCAGTAATTTTAGACACTGATAGCTCTAGTAGAACAGAGTTGATGCTAGTGACAGTGCAAGCTGGGGGTTCAGCAGCACATAGAAAGCAAGGACGAATCCAGGAACATGGCTTAGGGTAATTCTAACGAGAGGATAGAAAGTGTAGAGGGGTGGGTGCCCTTGGGTTACCAAAAAGAAGCGACCCAACCAATCGGACTCAGAAGTGTTCAGCCCTGTTCTCTTTAGCCCTGCCTGATATAACTACAGGTGACTCAGAACAGTATAGTTTTGTCACTAGTGACAGTAGTAAGGGAGGCATGCAGTTGCCTGAATGCATGCTAGGGATGTGTTGGTATTGGTAACTTCCTGCACTGAACAGTGCAGTGAATTTGGTCAGAGACGCTGGGAGTTACAGTGTGGACTTGGGTCGTACAGGTTTTTTGCCAGCTGTGTAGTGCTATAGTGGGTGTGCTGCAGGGAGAGAGATTATGCAGCATCACAGCACCCCCCCTTCACCTCCACTAAGCAGGTGTAACTATCTACACCAGTGCTGCAGCACTCAGTCAGGGTGGGAGGTCATTAATATGAAAGGAATGAAACGTGGATCATGAAAAATTCTGAAATGGATGAACAGAAAGTTTGCCACTTCATTTGCTTATCACCATTAAAGCCATTACAGTAAAGACCACAGTTCAGAACAAAACAAAATGGTAATATTAAAGAGAATCTTTCCCGTCATTTTAAAAATCACAGAACAGAAAAGAGGACACTCACATCTATGGGAGCTCCTCTGTGCCACTTTTAGAATTTTTCAGAATGCTGCCAGAGGATTGGAAGGGATTGTAATTTGCCCCCAAAGCGTTAGCCACACAATCCCTTTCCATGTCCTTATCAGTGGCTCTGCCCCTGCGATCCAAAGTTTTGTGATGTAACTATAGAGAGAGAATGGGGGCATGCGCTGTGCTAGTCTATGGAGTATTGTTTTCAGAAGCTGTTTTTGGACATTTAACTGGACGTTGTTTAAATCAGAGACTGGGTTTAACTAACGAGGCCTTGGAACAGAGCTAGCCCGGTGGTGGAGAGCGTTGAGTAACTGGCGCCTTACCTCTTCCCACGCCGGCGATCTGTGTTTAGGAATGAGCATGGGTCAGCCGGGGGGGTGGGCGAGGCAAGGAGTTGGATTGAGCTGCCACTGAGCAGCTGTCCTCTCCCAGGGAGGGATGTGGAGTTTCCCCAGCTCTTGACTGCCGCCAGGTGGAGGCTTGCAGGCAGTGCCAAGCTAAGGGGAGGGACCTGGCATTAGGCCGGATAGGAGGAAGGGCCTGTCACCAGAGCCTCAGAGTGCGTGCGCGCCTCTACGTGTGTGCGCAACCGTGTGCTGGGGTCTCTGGTAAAAGGGTGAGAAAAATGGAAAAGGGAGCACCAGAGCAGGCAGGATGATGCCCCAGAGTTGTGGGGGCAGAATGAATCCTCTCAAGGAAAGGACCAGAGCAGACCTACCCAGTACCCCCGACTGGAAGAAAAACCTATGTGAAAAAAAACAAGGCTTTGGAACTGACAGTAAGGAAGTGGGAAGGGATCATGCAGCTAGCTCCTCGGGAGCAAATTACGATCTCTTCCTTGTGGGGGGGTGGATGGGGTAGTCTGAAAAAATTCTAAAAATGGCACCAAGATGTTTCCATGGAGGTAAGGGAGCATGTCCTCCTCCTAGTTTACAGCACCAAGAAAGGTGCTTTCTAAATACACGCTGAAAATAGAGTTCAAATTGGCATTCTGACCATAGGTGGTCTTCAGGAACTATCCATGAAGACAAAATAGCAAAATTAGAATTAGTTCCTTTCCTTTATGTCCATACTCGCTTCTCATATCTCCAAGCCTTCTCTTGACTTATTTTCTGTTAGACTAAACTCGCAATTTCTTTCCACATGACGTCTCCAAAAAATTATTCCTCAAGGTTCCCATTTGAAACCACACTGTTCATTTGAGACTGAAAGTCATGTTTCCTACGGTAACAAGTTTTTAAATACTTCCTTCAGAATACTTCTCACTAGTATTATGACCAACTTTGCTATTTTCTCTTTATAGATAATTCCTAAGAAGACCTGTGGTCGAAACGTTGATTCAAACCCAATTTTCTATTTTAAGCATGCATTTAGTATCACCATTTTGTTTCTAGCCCACATGTTGACGCAGCACCTTTTTTTTTCCTTTTCTTTTGCAGTTCAGTTATGTTTCCCCAACTAGGACGCATCACTGAAGCCAATATCACTATACCCATTTTGCAGCCATTTTTCCCTTTATTAAGAACGTTCCACTAAACCCTAAAAATAAAGCTCTAAATGGAACAAAATTAATTGAATGTTTTTCTTGATCATCCTCTCTGTACACATACATCCTGATTTGAAACTGTAACGTACTACTGTTTTAATTTCTAGTAATCTTCTTTGAGGGCATATCTGTAGAGCCACAGATTTGGAGCTATAAGCAGTCGGTGCCGGGACCACTTGGAAGTTTTTGCCTAGCTGGGGCCGCCCACATTGTCATACTTTGACATCCATTATATAACATGGGTGACCCCATACCACCTCTGTTTTTTTTTTTTTTTTTTTTGCTCCCACCATCAGCCTCTCATCAAATCATGGAAAATGCCTTTGTCAATTTTTGGTGGATCGAAGTTACAATTTCCTTTATTTACTTATGTCATTAATGCATGCTGCCATCAGTTATTTCAAGGAAGTCTCCACTTTTTCACTTCTGTTGGTGAGATATGAAGATATTTTGAGCCAGTGCTCACATGCTTTGTTTTTGCTGCTTGGGTCTTTTTGCACAGTGTGAAGAACTGTGCCATTTGTGAAGGCTTCAACCAGGCCACAAGGAGACACGGCCAAAAGGCTTAAGAAAATTTCCTGCAGAAAACTAGAGAACACCAAGTGGTCAGCATTGACGTCTATTTCAGGGTCTCTGTCCCGCTGTACCATATCTGCCTCTAGGGAACCCTACAGGTCTCCTCGTCAGGCGGCCATGCTGCTACCTTCACAGGAAAGATGCCATTCAGTGGAGGTGCAGTCGACAGAGGCATCTTAGATGTAATGTCACAGTCAGAAAAAGTGCCCTCCCGGGTCTAGGTCATCACTGAATCCCCATGAGGGCAAGTATTAGGCCTGTTTGTCACCAGCTCGACCATCGTCCAGGCACTGAGGTCAGGCTCTGGCTTTCCTGCTGTCAGCAGCATGTAACCCATTTCCAGCATGCCACCAATAGGCACTGTCCCATTGTCACTTTCTTCATGGACTATTCAGCTGCTGCAGTGTGTACACTAGAGCTGTCATTTTGGCTACTGTCTCTGAGTTCTTTCTACATCTTACTGTGTCCTTGCCATCGACGATTACTCTCATAGGCTTTGATGTTGGCTGTGGGTGCATCTGTGACTGTGGTCCCTGTAAGTGTGCTGCTTCTGCCACTGCCACACCATACTGCTGTCCCTGAGGTCCCTTTTACTCTTCCTCAACCTTCTCCTTTTTTTTTTTGGTAGACTATTTGTCACCAGCTATCAGGGAAATCTCTCGGGCATACCCCGCACCTACCGCACTTTTACCACCCTGTATGAAGCCCGGACTGCTCTGGGAAATGTGGGACAGATGCCCCTTCCTCAGCTCGGCCCTATGAGACCCCCCAGCTCTGAGCACCCAAGGAAGGACCGCCATCCACGCTGGTGCTCTATCTATAATACAATTTGCCTGGCCAGCTGGGAGTGGGATCAGGAGAGCTAGAGCGCCGAGTGTAGACACCCTGGTCTTCCTGGCGCACTGAGGCGGTGAATGCCTCCCGCCCCAGGAGAGGAGAGCAGTCCTCCGGACACTCAATCCTCTCCCTCCCCTGCTGACCTCCAGCAGCCTGAATCCATTCCCGAACCCGGGTCACCAGTGTGGTGCGAGGTGGGGCATCCAGCGCCTCAGCCCTCGGCACCACAGGGCCGGCTTTCCTCAGCCTCCTCAATAGCTTGAGGAAGAGAATAAATGTAATCCAGACCTCCAGGTTGTGCAGTAAGGGGCTGTAGAGGAAGAGCAACCTATTTTTGAGTATGATACGAGATCCACTGTCTCCTCCAGTGGTGAAGACACTGGTCTGTACACCCAGTTCTCCTCCTGAGGATGCCTCATTTTAGGCTGTGCTGTGCCTCATGCAGGACAGACTAGGCTTTGCTGCTGAGGACGAGAACTCCACTAAGACACATCTGCGTGAATTCCTGGAGATGTCTGCATCTCTTTCTGTGATCATTTCTCCAATTTACCCTTCTTTGGAGGTTGCTGCTATACCTGTTTTGCACAGACTCAGTACATTGCCAGCTGCTCCTCACAAGGTGGATGGACAATATCCTGCTCCTTTTACCAAGGTTTTTTATACCACGCAGCCTCAAACTGACTTGGTGGTCTTCGTGGCTGAGCATGATGAGTCCAGGACTCCCTGTCATAAGAGTTCTTTGCTCCTTGACAAAGAATCCAAAAATGTGGATGTTATGGACAAACTGCCTTATGCATCTGTCTAACTGGGCCTGCCTGTTGCCAGTTACCATGCATGAATGATTAAATATCAGAATTACCTGTGGAAGTCTTTTATCTACTGTGCTGTATAAATTGCCTGATGGCACTGCTAAGACTGAAGTCCAGCAGTGTGCTATGCAGAGATTAGATGCTGGGAATCATTTACTGCAGTCCACATATACCTCTGATGCTTCTGGTCATGCAGCTGCATCTGACATCCGACTTTACTGACATTCAGGGCCACATTTTGGTGGTTTCGCTGCTGCTTTAGAATGATCATTTCTTAACTCACTTTTTTATGGCCAGAAATTGTTTGATTACAGAATGGAGATCACTTTGAAGGAGTTAGTCTTCCAAAAGACTCTTCACACCTGTAAGTCCCTCACTTCCCAGGCCCTCTCATGGGCATGGGGTGGTATTTTTTGCAAAAGTGCCTGCTCCTTCAGTGCACATGGTCCTGGCCCGTCTGCCACTGGGTCTCCACCTACAAGCCTCAGTCATCTGGTGACCATTTTAAGACCCTTAAAAGTCCATGTGCCAGTGGTACCCCCACTGCCTCCTCCTCCTTCTGACTCCTTTCTGTCCTGTCAGTACAAAAGGTTTTCAAGCTCAACCCCTGTATTTACAATACAGTTTAGTAAAATTATTGGGGTGGCTCCTGGTGTGTAACCTAACAGAAACATATGGTTAAGGTACCAGGGCACTACACCCCCACACACAAACATTTTGCAGCATCAAAGCCTGCGCTTTCTTCAAATTAACTCCAATGTTCTTACTTTTCATTCATTTTGGAGGGGTTCTTGGTTTTCATTATCCAGCTGAACCATGATTAAGCCTGACCACTTCGGCAATGTGACCACCTCTATCGGTCAGGTAAAAAGCATCACATTTTAACTTGCCGTATCAGAGCTGAGGTCTCTTTGCTTCCTCTATGTTTTTAAAGAGACCACTCTCCTGGCTTCATTACTTATAGTGTGCTCTGGCCGATGAAAGGCTCACAGGTGTTTCATAGGGAGCTTAGCAATTAGAAGAATGCCACAATTCTCCTACATTCAAATCAGTACAAAAGGTTTGCAAGCTCAACCTCTATTTACGAAACAATTTAGTAAAATTAGTGCAGGCTTTGATGCAGCAAAAGGGGGGGGGGGGTAGTGCCCTGATTCCTTTCTATCCTGTCTATGGGTTCAGGTAGAGGGCAGAATATCTTTGTTTCTGATGAAATGGCAGGAGAAGGCCTGGTGGCGCGGAGGGCTGAGGCGCTGGATGCCTTTCCTAGTGTTACGCTGGTGACCTGGGTTCGGGAATGACCTCAGGTCGCCGGCACGGGAAGGGGGGGAGCAGAACACAATGGTGGCTCTCCTTTCCCAGGAAGGGGGATCGGGATCACCTACCCATAGTCCCACCATCACTGGATGGAGGTCTCCACACGCATGTCTCGGACACGTGGGAGTGGGACTAAGGGGCGGGGGCAACAAAGTGCTTACGAAGAAAAAAGAAATGGTAGGAGATCACATCAGACAGGTGGGTCTTCAGTATTATATGAGAGGATCATGTGTTAGAATTAATAGTGCTCCCTCCTGTGCAGCCTCCCAGCTTATATCACTACCCTCCAGAACACATACTGATCCTGTTGACCGACATACGTACTCTTTTGGGTGAGAGAGCAATTCAGCCTGTACCCCTGAACTAGGTTTCTAGTCAAGATATTTCCAAATCCCAAAGAAGTTGGGTAATCTACCCCATCTTGGGCCTCAAAGGCCTGAGCAAATACATTGCATACAAAACATTTTGTATGGTCTCTCTTCAGTTGCTTGTCCCTCTGCTCTTGCAGGGGGATTGACTTTTCACTCTGGACATGCAGAATGCATATCTGCATGTCAGGATTTGGCACAGCCATCAGCTGCTTCCTGTGGGAAGGCCAGCAGTATCAGTTTCTTGTCTTGCTAATTGGCTTATCCTCAGCACATTGGGTCTTCATGAAGTGATTTGCGTCGGTGACCATGGCCACGTGCTATGAGACCCTTTACATATTCCCATATCTGGATGATTGGTTCCTCAAAATACCTTGCAGAGAAGCGGCTATGCAGATTTTGTACTGAACTAATCAACTGGTAGGCCAGCTGAGTATCTTGGATCTGTGAACCCAAAACAGCCCTGATCCTATGCCAGTGTCTTCAGTTTATTAGCGCTGTCTTAGGCATGACTGAGGCAAAGGGTTCCTTCCAGAATCCCGTATCGACACTGTGACGGTCCAGGTGACGCTGATTACCTCCAGTAACCAGGTCTCTGCAAGATCCATACTTCAGCTCCTGGGCCTCATTGTGGCGCCCTTGTCACTGTTTCCATGGCATACTTCCGCTTGTGCAATCCCCAGTGGCTGCTTTGAGTTCAGTGGGCCTGGACTTTCCAGTCTCTGAATCAGCCTGTTGTGGTCACAGGTCCCTTACGCAGGGCTCTTAGCTTTTGGCATGATCACTCCCATTTGCATCAGGGATCCCCATTTCTCTGTTCATTCCTGCAGGTTGTCCTCACCCTGGATGTCTCCAGGATGGGTTGAATGGGAGACCATCTGGGTGCACTGAAGACCTAGGGATGTGGTCCCCCTGGACTGCTTACTCCGTATCAGCATTCTGCATATTAGGATGGTAGTTCTTGTCCCAAGAGCCTTCACTCCTTCTATTCAGGCTGTCCACTGATGGTAAAGACAGACAACCTTTCTGTTACGCAGTGCCTCAACAAACAAGGTACCGGTTTCTATTCCCCTGCAAAGAAGTAATGGTGTGGGAGTCAGCCATGTCCCAAGACACATACATTCTCGTCACATATCTTCCCGGCACTCGGAACATTCTAGTGGACTCTCAGCAGGTTGATTGCTCATTCCCATGAGTGGGATCTGTATGAGGATGTGGTCACAGACCAAGATCTTTGCCTCTTGGGGTCATGCAGAGTTGGACTTATTTGCATCTCCCCACTGTGTAAAACACTTGTGTTTTTGCTCACATGCACCAGGGCCTGGAAGTTTTGGGTGAGATGTGTTGTCCTTCTCCTGGCAGGGCAGGTTTCTGTATGCCTTTCCTCCAATCCCTTTGATTTCAGCTGGTATTGGTCAAGCTTTCAGGTGGATGGGGCTATGATGATACTGATAGTCCCCTTCTAACTAAATTTGTTTTCCCGTGCTCTGCGTAATTGCAGTGAAATCTCCTATCATTCTCCCTCTATGAGCAGTGCTGTGGTAACAAGACAAGGGCAGTCTATTGCACCTTGACCTTTAGTCCCTGCAACTGTTTGCCCAACTCCTGAGGACATAGAACTATCCCACTTTGGAGTCTCCCGAATGGTTTTGGATGATTCTGGATGATCTTCAAGGGTATCTTTTGCAGAAGGCCACACTTGTAGACTATAGCAGTCAGGCACTAGGACTACACGGAAACTTTTCTAGCCACCAGTTTACAAGGCGACTATCCTCAGCAACGTCACGCACTGACGTCATTCCTACTATATAAACGTGGGCAGCCTCGCGCCCGCCTCAGTTCTTTTCCTGCCATTAGCCATCACACTTCGAACCCTACAGAGACTCCGCTGCTTCAGTTGATTGCTTCTTTCTGTTTTTTTACTCTATTTTCCTCAAAACAACAATGTTTTGTTGTTTTTCTTACAAAATCTAGTTTTTTCTAAATGCAAAGAACATTGCCATTTTTCCACATCGTTTCTTTTCAGTGGACATCAGCCCTCTCTGGGCAGGCCTTTGGTTAGACCATCCTTCCTTTCTACCTGGTACAACCAGACCTGCCTTCTCCTGCATCAAGTAGTGGATTGCCATTCCAGGAGCTCCGCCTGGGGTTACCGGACCTTTCTCCAGGCTCCCTGGGCTAGGAGGCCCAGGAGATGAGTTGGATTCTGCCTCTTAAGAAGAAGAACTGAATCCAGCATCTCCTAACTTTGGGGCCCTGCCATGGTAGGGTTCCCCAAGACAGTGACACCTCTGCCTCTCCCATCCTTCCACTTCTCTGCCCCACTTGAGCGGGCTGGGGCCAGGTCTCTTGCTTCTGGCCAATCTAGGCTGGTCCAGGTCCCAGCAGTGGTGCCCTTGCCTCCTCCGCTGATCCAGCCTTGTGGGCGGTGACATCATCGCCTCTCATTCCCCAATGCCACCCCACCGCACCCCCTTAGCCTTAGCAGCTGGGGATTTGGCAGCTGTTCGCCGAAGTCACAGTGAACTTGATCCTGTCACTGGTGGCACCCAGTGCCTCCGCCCAGCTTTATGTGGCTGCCCCCGCCTTGTAAGGTTCGGAGGGCTCCCCTTGTCCAGGCTCGTTTGGATCTGGCACAGGTTTTCGGAGTTGGAGCACTAGTGTCTTCCTGGCGCTGCTCTGGCCCCACCTTCCTTCACTCTGTAATGCTTACCATTTCCTGAGAGGGGGTACCTCTCCCCAGCCAGGTCTTTCTTTGGCCTGCCACAGGCTCGAATGGCATTGCTTGAGCCCCTTGCCGTGGTCTACCTGTGTGGCCCAAGCTCTGTATGTTGGGACCTGTCGCCGTCCCTCTGTAGCTTTGGATGACGCTGGTGGGGGAACCTCGCAGGGTGGGAATGCTTAGGCCTTCCCTTTCATGTACTACCTCCCACGACTGCCATTCTGTGACCATAGGTGCCGGGGGGGGGGTCCCTGCTTTCCTGCTGCCCCTTAATTCTTGTCTGGCAGCTGTAGTCCTTTATGGGGGTTCTAGCCAGTATTTTCATGAGCAGCCACTTGGGCATGCTGGCTGTCCCTTCTTCCTATAGCAGCGGAAGGTTCTATATCCTCCTGGGTCTGGGGCTTTTGCCCAACCCCAACCCAGAAGTTTGAGGGACATGCTGGCAGTTGCTGTGGGAGGTGTCTGGGCTTTCCAAGCTAGTCCTCACCCTCATTCACCTTGGGGTCCCACCCCTTCTTTTCTCTACACCTAGGGAGACGTTACAGCCTGGACAGTGTGCGCACTGCTCAGTTGATTGCCCTTGTGCCAAGTGTTTTTTTTTTTTTTTTGTTCATATGTTATTTTTAAGCTCCCCCAAGCCCTTGGCCGACCACTTCTCCAGGTGGCTTAGGACCCCACCGCCAGTCTACATCACCATCCTGCCACTCTCATTGCTTGCCATGGCCCGGTTGACTCAACGTATCAATTTGCTGGTGTAGGCCCTTTCTGGGCAGGAGACTTGCCTGAAGGCTTCCTTCTACGCCAGGCACACAGCGAGAGGTCTGCGCAGACACTGCTGGGCATCGTGGTAGCGGGGACTGGCCGCTGTCATCTGGTTGGCAGAGCAGCTCTTTTTTCCCATTTTTTCCCCTTATTCCCTCGCACACACACACACATAATGCATTCAACCATGGTGGCGCTCCTGTCTGTGTGTGTGGGGAGGGCACATTTAGCGATGTATCAAGGCTCATGCAACCATGAACACAAGCCACCACCAGGAGCCACCTAACAAAAGGTGCAGGACCGTCCCACCCCTCTGGGAGGGAAGCATCCATAGAACACTCGTAACTCCCTCCCTGTTGGACTCCACTCCTGATGGCCAGGCTCAGGGCACAAACCTGGGTCACCAGCTTTCCGAGCGAACACATATTACTTGTGCCAAGTTTCAGCAGTGGACGGGGTCCTACCTTGCTGCAGCCATGTGCTCCCGAGCTTCATTCTGTTGGAAGGGACTTTCAGCTGCTTCCACCACTGTGCCCCTGCCCCAGGACTTCGAAGTCCCCAGTGGTTGCTGTGAGTGGCGTTGGGGTTATTTTCCTTCCAACCCCTCCCCCCATTGCTGTTTCTGCAACTCGTGAAACTATGGCAGGGCGCCTGCTGTATTTTGGCTACACCCCCTCACCCTGGGCTTGATATGAGATCCATGTGGGCACATTCCTTGGCCGGTCTTCCTACGTCGCTGCTGATGCGCCAACTGGAGTGGCATTGTGTGGATGCCTGTCTGAGATGACATCCTTGAGTCTGGACATCTCAGTTTCCCTTCAGTGAACCTGCTGGCCCCTCTTGGAGGCTTCGGGCCCCTCAGAGCGGGCGTGCTGGATGTAATTCTGCCTGCCGACATCCATCAGAATGCCATGGTCTCTATACTCCCTCTTCCATCACCCATAGCCAAAAAAAAAAACTGGCCAAAAGGTACTTTTTCATCGTCGTTCCCCCATAGGCTCATGCCATGCACCAGCTCTCGAGGCAAGCGCCAGGCAGCACCAGGCCTTCCTACTCCTACTACAGGGAAAGCACCAGGAGGAGGAGGTGGCATGGTCCAGGCCACTGGTGCTACTTCAGCATGACTCCTTGCTTGACCCCCGCTGTGCAGGAGGCAGCAGTAGTGGTGGTGGGGGGGTCAGTTTTCCCTGCACCTGGACAGATGGAGGGTTATTACTACAGATGCTTGGGTCCTGCAGCTCATAGAGCAAGGTCACACTCCAGAAGTCCCGGAATGGCCTCAAGAGCAACCTCCAGTTCAGCTCACATACCCAGCCCCCCGACCACATTCCAGTGCTGCGGGGAGAGTTTAAAACTTTGCTGCATCAAAGGGCCATAGAACCAGTTCCACATGCCCAAAAGGATCACCGGGTTCTACTCTCATTTCTTCCTGGTCCCCAAATGCACAGGGCATCTACGACCCATTCTGGACTGAAAGAATCTAAGCTCCTTTATCCATTATGAAAGCTGTGGATGTGACACCTACAGGGCCTGCCGCCCCTTCGGCACCAGATAGATTGGATATGCTCCCTCAAGATGCAGGATGTATTCCTACATAACAAGGTGGGTGCCCCCCTCTGGCAGTACCTCCCGTTTCAGTTATTGGGGAAGGGTCACTGCCAGTTTCGAGTATTGCCCTTTGGCGGGCCCTCTGCACCTTGGATGGTTACCAAATGCTTGGTAGTGGTGCCAGCAGCCTTCAGGAGTGAAGGACTCTATATCTTCCTTTACCTGAAAGTCTGGCTACTCACATCGCAGTCCATGGAGCTCCTGCTCCAGACCCTGGCTCATACCAGACAAACGTTCCAAGATGGATTTCTTCTCAATTTCCAGTCTCAGTCTCTCTGTCTTTGCGTCTTTCTCTTTCAGAACATTGCAACACTTTTTATAAGTCTGTGCAGTAGCTCGTTAAGAAAAACAACATGCTTTTCACATAGTGTTCTTGTCAGTTTCCAGTGTTCTTGTCAGTTTCAGCAGGTGCAGCAAAAAGAACCTTGACCCAGAACTGACCTCTTGTTTACATCTTCTGCAAAAGGCTTAAAAATTGCATCTCAGGTTAAACCCTTGAGTTCCAAATAGCTTTGCAATCATTACAACAGTATAACTATATACAGTTTTAGCTTTGCAGTCATTTCAACAGTATAACTATATGCAGTTTTAAACAAAAGGATCCCTGTATCAATTACATTATTTTCACAAAATGATTCAAGTATGTTTTTTATACCACTAAATATGCATGGGGGGAGAAAAAGACAGAACAGCAAGTGAAGGGTAGAGAGATAGCGAGAGGCAGAGAATTGCAAGACCTTCTGGGTGATCAAGTCCTAGGTCTCATGAGAAAATTTGATTGCACAACCAGACAGAGAAGAGATAGAAAAGGAGAGGATAGAACAGATCCTTGCATTTAAATACTTTCTGCATAATAACTGGGACAGGGCCGTATTCAACCCTGTCACAGTCAGCACTTATAGTACAGAGGGGCAGTACTGACCCTGACACAGGGTATGCCTTCCCCACCCCAGGACAATGCAGACCATCTGGCGACTCATGCCTAGGTGCTATGCAGTGATACATACGTTACAGCCAGAGCCTTCCTCAGGCTCTCGGGCCTGATGGCTGCAGCCTCTGTCACGGTTCCCCTAGCCAGGTTGCACCTTGAGACCCCTAAGGGGAAATTGACGGTCCAGTGGGATCAGCACACCGACGACTCAGAACAATAAATTCTGGTCTCTCCACCGATCAGAAAGGGGCTGTGATGGTTGGAACCCAGCCTTCTGTTGACAGGGGTTCAGTTCATCTTGCCTTCCCCTCAGCAGATTGTTACCACAGATGCCTCAGGGCTGGGCTTGGGAGCCCATCTAGACCATCTTCAGACCCTAGAGTGGGGTCCAGAATGGTGTCTGCCCTCCACCTCCACCTCAATGTCCCAGAGAGGAGGACCATTCTGCATGCTTTGCAAACCTCCCAGACTCCTCTGTCCTCTAGCCCTCTGCATAGATCCATTTTCCCGTCCGCAGAGAGCGGGCCAGGGCAACTGGAGGCGAGTGGTGGCGGCATTTCCTGGCCACACTGAGTGGGCCAGGACACCAGAAAGACAGCAGATTGAGGAAGCTTTCCCGGCCACATGGAGTGGGCCAGGGCAAAGAGGACCAGGAGGATTTTCACGGTGGCCAGGCCAGCTGTGGGGAGCCAGGTGGAAGTGCACCAATCAGGCGCAGAGGAAGGCAGCCAATTGGAAGCAGCGGTGGGAGATATGTAAGCCTGAGCAGGCTTTAAAAAGCTGCTCGTCCGTAACCCCACAGGAGCTGTTTTCCCGGCTGCAGAGAGCAGGCCAGGGCGCCGGGCAGAAGACTGACTGGAGGTGGTGGCGTGGCCATTTCTGCCTGCACATAGCGGGCAGGGTGCCAGAAGACAGTGGCAGATCAGGGAGCCTTCCGGCTGTCGAGGTGGGCCAGGGGATTTTCCGATGGCCAATCCAGCTGTAGGGAGCCAGGTGGAAGTGCAATCAGGCGCAGAGGAAGGCAGCCAATTGGAAGCAGTGGTGGGAGATATGCTAAAGCCTCAGCAGGCTTTAAAAAAGCTATATTTCTTATCTCCATAGAAGTTGTTTTCCGGCCACAGAGAGTGGGTCAGGGGCGGGCAGAGGAGGCTGACTGGAGGCGAGTGGCAGCAGCATTTCCTGGCTGCGTGGAATGGACCAGGGCACAGGAAGATGGCAGCAGATTGGAGGAGCCTTCCCGGCCACACGGAGTGGGCCTGGGTGAGGAGGACGAGGAGGATTTTTTTTTTCCTGCCCACCCACCCTATTCCTGACCTCTGTTAAATGCCTGGGGAGGGTGGAGCAAGAGCCTCAAGAAGGACCCTATTGGCGGACAGCAAACAATCGGGAAGGAGCTGTGCACTTCATCCAAAAAACTGAACGGCAGTGGACTTGTCCGAGAAATGAGTATCTCATCTTAAGCTCATAACTGAAGAAGGAGGGATCTGGGTGATAACAGCACTTTTCAACTCTTTGGGTAGGAATTTATTAATTGTTTTGTAAGGAAATGTTTGTGGCTTGCAGTGTATGCATAGTTTTTAGCACACTCAAAAAGGACAGTCTTAGTTTGAGGCTGCATTGGTGGCCAGAGATCTGACTTGCTAGGTCATTAGGGATGGGGCAGCCAACTTGAGGGAATGGGGCAGGGACCACAGATCATGAGGGCAGAATCTTTGAAAGGGTGAGTGGGGTGGGGGCGGCCATGGTACTAGCCCTGGCCTGGAGGATGGGGGTTGTATGGTTGCTGACGTTGGCACATCTCAAGGAGGAGGTCAGGAGGCTGTGTTGGGTGGGAGGGAGAAAAGGAAATTGGCTCTTGGGTGGGGTGAGTTGGGGAGGGGGCAGTGGGTGAATTATGGTAGAAGAGCGGTAGGACCAGGTGAAGCACCCAGTAGGGGTGGGAGCAGATAGGAGAAGGGTGGCACAAGCTCAGGAGACTGTGCTGCCTTAGAGGGGGGTGATGGAGTGGTCCCTAGAAGAAGGAAGGGCACACCAGGGGACATGGGATGGGGTGGTCCTGAAAGGAATAGAGTTCAGGGGGCCTGGCATGAGGTTAGGAGAAATAAAGACCGGGGGACCAGGACGGAGCTTACGAAGGCAGGGCTGGGTTATGGTCAAGGGGGAGGGAGCCAGCAGGAGGGGACTGGACATTTTGCATAGAGCATAACAGATTCACACCCCTGGCATGGACAAATAATGGAGAGGGGAAGGTACCTGGAACCGAGGGGGCTCCTGCAGAGGCAGATGTGAGTGGGATGGCAACAGGCTCAGCAGAAGGGAGGGGAGGAGGAGGAGCTACTCCATGGCATAGAGTCTCTGGGAGAGGAGGATATGAGAGAACTGATAGGAGGGAGGTGAGGGATGGAAAATAGAATGCTGTGGGATTGGACGGGGATGGCAAGGAAGGGGAAGCTTGGAGTGAGGAGACCCTGGGGAGGTGGAGGAATTATTAGGGGACAAGGGTGTATTGCGAGGGGATGGGGTTTTTCAGGGAGGCAGAGAAAGAGGGGGTAATATGGAGAAAGGGAAGGGGGCAAATAAAAACCCCGGGGCCAGTGGGGCAGGGGGATCCCTTGATCCTGTAGGGAACATGGTGATGAACCTGGGTGCTGGGGAAGACTGCAGGTGGTCGAGGAGGAAGGGTCAAAGAGGGACAAGAGGTGGGGACGGGGGAGCTCTTTGTCCCTGGGGGGATACAGGGATGGAATTGGGTACAGTAGGTGGAGGTAGACAGGGCTGTGAGGAGAAAGAGCTGGGGGAAATACGGAAATGGGCCAACTGGCCATTACAGGAATGGAAGTGGCCAGAGGGGACAGGTCACTGAGGAATAGGGGCTGGAGGGGACGGGACAGAAATTGGCATGAGGGGGGAGGGAAGGGGACGTTAAGAGGTGGGAGGGCAATGGGGATTGCAAGTAGGCCTAGGTAAAAGGAGGTGGTAAGAGTGCTACTCTTTGGTGACTCCATGATTAGGGGGATCACGTGGGGGGGTGGGGGAGATGAAGGCCTCTTGTGGTGTCAAGACCAAGAGTATACCTGGCTTGATGCTGCATAAGGCCAAGCATCTTTTCTTTACTCTGGCAAGGGAGTGTGGTGGGATCCCTGGCATCTTAGTGCACTGGGGAACAAACGATATAGAGGAGAACAGTGAACTGGAGATACAGGCTAGGTTTAGAGAACTATCAAGGGTCTGTCAGGACGTAGGGTGCCCGTTCTCCTTCTCTGAGATCCTGATGGTGCCTAAGGCCAGTGTGGAGAAAAAGCAGAAAATAAGGGAGGTGAATAGATGGCTCAAAGAATGGTACGAGGCCAGGGGGTGTGGGTGGGGAACTGGGGTGGAACCTGGGAGGACAAGGAACTGTATGCTAGGGACAGGTTCCACCTTAGCCCAGAGGGGAAAGAGATCCTGAAGCTTAGACTGACAGGGTTAATCCATTCCAGGTGGGGTTTAAACTTGTGAAGGGGTGGGTGGGGGCTTCCTCTCAGGCCGAGCCTGGAGGGCCCAGGCCTTCTCCCACAAGAGGGGAGGAGGATGCACAGATTAGGTACATCCGATAGTGCAGGAGGAGATCCTTGTATGCAGGGACCCAGGAGCCCTCGGGGCTGGGGAAGGGGTGGTAGAAGGGCACATTGGAGGGTGGTCCTGATTAACGCTAGGTGCATGGGGAACAAGGTGCCAGAGCTACAGGCACTGCTGTTGGAGGGTGGGGTGGATGTGGCAGCCATCACTGAGACCTGGGCCACTTCCAAACATGACTGGGATCTAAACTACCAGTATACACCACGTGCAGAAGGGGACAGGGTGGAGGAAGGGGAGGGGGGGGCATCATTTATCATTAAGGATGGATTAGGGATAATCAAGGTTGAGGAGGTGGGGGATCAGGTGGAGGCCTTGTGGGTCACCTTACAGGCTCCGTGGGGGTGGGGAGTGGGTGAGGATGGGGGTGGTATATAAATCACCCGGGCAATGGGAGAAACAGGAGGAGAACCTAGTGATGAACCTTAGGGACCACTGTGGTGGGGGGGGAGAGCAGAACAGTGGTACTGGCAGATCTGAATATGCCAGGAGCAGACTGGGGGACTATGGCATCCTCATCAGGAAAGGAACAGCACCTGCTGGACATTTTCCAGAATGCGTTTCTTGCCCAACTGTTGACTGATCCAACCTGGGGGAGGGGGTCATGTCCTGGATGTGGTCCAGTCAGATGGTGAGCCCATCTAGGACCTAGTGGTGGGGGACCCTCTGGCAGGAAGTGATCACGCCATGGTCTAGTTTTCCTTGGACCTGGGGGGAGGGGTAGATCACATAAAAACGTCACAGGTAGATTTTAGAGGGGCGAAGTTCGGGGGGATGAAGAGGATCCTCAGGGGCCACTTGGATGAGATCAGGCCAGGTATGGGCACTGAAGTTCGGTGGGATGTTATAAGAAAAGGATTCCTGGAGGTCACTTAGGCCTGCACGAAGGAGAGGCGCAAGTGGGGCAGAGCTGTGAAGCAGGTGGACAAGGGAGGTCCAAGATGCAGTGAGGGAGAAAAAGGCTACTTATAGCTGATACAAACGTCCTCAGGGGGATAGGTCCAAGGAAGAGTACGATAGGGCAGCCAAGAGGGTCACCAGAGAGGTGAGATCAGCCAAGACAGGGGCAGAATTGAGATTGGCACAGGGGTTTAGAAGTGTGGGGGAGGGTTATTTAGGTATATCAGAGAAAGAAGAAAAGGGAAGTGGCAGATTAGTAGACTTAGGTTGGGGAGTGGGTGGGTGGAGGAGGCAGGGGAGCAGGTGGAGGTACTAAATTATTTTTTTGCCTCAGTCTTCACTGGGGAGGATGGTGGGGTGGCACTGCAAGGGTTGGGGATAGGGGAACAGGCAGATGCAGTAGGGGCAATGGATGAGGAAATCCCCATTGGGAGGGTGTGGGAAGCACTCAAGGCCCTAAGAGCGGAAAAGGTACCAGGCCCAGACGGGATCCATCCCAGGGTGTTTAAGGAGCTGGCTGATACCTTGGCTACACCTCTGGTGGGCCTTTTTAACTTCTCCCTTCAAATGAGGAGGGTGCCTCAAGACTGGAGGGTGGCCCATATTGTGCCTGTACACAAGTGAGGCTTGCGAGAGGAGCCAGGTAATTACAGACTGGTAAGCCTGATGTCTGTAGTGGGCAAAGTGATGGAGGTAATCTTAAGAGAGGCTTGAGGGATTTCTGCAGGCACGGGGCCACCTAGATGATCACCAGCATGGCTTTGTTAGGGGCAGATCGTGTCAGACCAACCTGGTGGAGTTCTACGAGGGGGTGATGAGAGAGCTGGATCAGGACAGGCAAGTGGATGTCCTCTTTCTAGACTTCAGCAGGGCGTTTGACTCAGTTCAATGTCCCAGGTTGCTGGGGAAGCTGGGGGATGTGGAGGTGGGGGACAGTTGGTCAGGTAGATAGAAAACTGGCTAACAGGGCGTGTGCAAAAGGTGATGGTAGAGGGGAAGGTCTCATCTCCCTGGAGTCTCATTAGCGCGGCACCACAGAGCTCGGTGCTGGGCCCACTCCTGTTTGATGCCTATTTGTCAGACATCAGAAGAGGTATCAGGAGTGGGATGAGCCTCTTTGCCAACAACTCGAAACTGTGGTTGGTGGTGGATGAGGAGGAGGGGAAGTTGGCTCTCCAGGAGGACCTGAAAACCCTGAGGAGGTTGTCTTACACCTGGAACTAAAGTTTAACACTGGGAAATGCAGGATGCTTCACCTGGGGCCCAAAAACTCAGCTCATGTGTACACTGGGGGGGGGGGAGACACTACAAGTGTCCAGGGGGGAAAGGACCCTGGAGTAGTGGTAGATGCCAAAATGAACAACTTGGAGCAGTGTAGAAGGGCTGCAGCCCAAGCAAATAAAATGCTGGGGTGCACTGCCAGGGGCATAACCTCAAGGAGCCGAGAGGTGCTCCTTCTGCCATGTAGTTGCCTGATTAGGTCGCACCTTGAATACGGCTTGCAGATTTGGTGTCCTTACTTAAAAGGGATATTGCTGTTCTGGAGAGGGTCCAGAGGAGGGCGACCAGGATGATGCAGGGTCTGGGGGGAAAAGCCCTATTAGGAACGGCTAGAGGAGCTCAACCTGTACTTCCTGGAGGGGAGGAGGAACATATGGGATATGATAGAGGTCTTTAGGTACCTCAAGGAAATAAATAGGCTCAACCTTGAGAGGGTGCTGCAGCTGAGGGAGGTGGGGGCCACCAGGGGGCGTTCGATGAGGCTGGTTGGTGGGAGACTAAGGGGGGGGGAGTCAAGTAGGCACTACTTCACAGAGAGGGTTGTGAAGCCCTGGAATGCGCTGCCTGTGGAACTGATGGTTGTTACAACTGTGGAGGGGTTAGAAAAGGCTGGGATAGGTACAGGGGGGAGGGTGCAGCCCAGAGCCTTACTGGGATTGGGGGAGGAATTTTGAGGGGCTTTAACAGTGCCGTGAGTAGGCATGGATCCACGAGGCAGACTTGATAGACCATTGGACCCAATCTGCCGCTTTTTAGTATGTGCAGGCCGGCGGTATTAATGTAGTGTATTATATCAACAAAAAGGGGGGCGCCCATTCATACCCTCTGTGTCGGGAAGCGATGAGAGTATGGTACTGGACTCGGACAACTGACAGTTCTAGACCGTATTTCAATGTTTCAGGTGTCCATAACACCCTGGTGGACATGCTGAGCCAGTCGCCATCTTGGATGCATGAGTGGGAGCTGCTGACCTCAGTTGTGGAAGACCTGTTCAACAGGTGGGGTTGTCCAGAGCTGGACATTTTTGCATACCCACTTAACACAAAACTGCCATGTTTCTGCTCGCTCACTCCAGGGCCTGGTGTTTCCTGGCGAGATGCGTTGTTCCTCTCTTGGAAATGGAGGATCCTTTATGCCTTTCCTCCATCTCTCCAATACATAGGGTGCTGATCAAGCTCCAGCTGGAAGAGGTCACCTTGATCCTCATCGCCTCTTCTGGCCTTGTCAGATCTGATTCCTCTTACTGCAGCAGCTGGTGGTGGACCTTCTGGTGCCCCTGTGCACAGGCTTGCTCTTCCAGGAAAGGGCACCTTGGTCCATCTGGACCTCAAGTCGCCTCACCTTCACGCCTAGCTCATGAAGATATAGCCATTGTGATTATTGGAGTCTCTCCTAAAGTGGCTGATGTGCTGGTGGCTGCTAAGAAACCCTCCACCAGGGCCATTTGCTTCATGAAGTGGCAGCACGTTACTCTGTGGGCAGCTTCCCATCATCTGGATCCATTCACCTGCTCAGTGAGTCAGGTTTTCGAGTACTTGCTGACTCTCTCAGACTCGGTCCTGACATACTCCTCCATTAAGGTGCACTTGTCAGCCATTTCAGCCTTTCATATGCCTGTTAATGGCCGTATGGGGGCACTACTGGAGGTGTCGCTTACCTTTTTGTGAGGCATTCTTCATCTGAAGCCTCCTTTCCAAAATCCAGTTCTTCCTTGAGACTTTAATTTTGTGTTACAGAAATTTACTTTGGCTCCTTTAGAGCTGGACGTGACATGCGAGCTATGCTTTTGGTTGTGGGAAGTGTTATTTTTAGTTGCCATTACTTTTGCTCGAAGGCTATCCGAGCTTCAGACTGTGTTGTGTGAGCCTCCTTGTTTGGTTTTCTATAAGGACAGGGTGTCTTTGTGTACAAACCCTATGTTTCTTCCTAAAGTGGCGTCCGAGTTTGCCTTAACTCAAACCATCCACCTGCCAGTTTATCATCCGGCGCTTGCCAAGTCAGGGGAAGCATTGCTCTTCACCTTAGATGTTCATAGAATCCTATTGCATACACTGTACGATGGACTGTAGGATGTCCTCACAGCTGTTTGTTTCCTTCACCCCTGGGAAAGAGGGTGTACCTGTTCCTCAACAGCACCTATCTTAATGGTTGGCTAACTGTATTACCTTTTGTTACAGGAAGAACAGGAAGAAACTTCCTGGTGGTGTTCATGGCCATTCAACCAGAGGTATGGCCACTTCAGTTGCTTGCTTCAGGAATACATCAGCAACAGACTTGCGCAACTGCTACTGGGAGTTTTGTCCACACCTTCACTAAACACAATGGTCTGAACACTGCCTCTCGTAGGAGGGCAGGCTTCAGCCTGGTTGGGCTCCAGGGCCTTCTTTCTTAGGCCTATAGCCTCCAGCCACCCAAACTGGTTCTTCTGTCAGAACTACTTGGGATTCGTCCTACAGGTGTGGCCTACTGCAAGAAATACCCTCTGAAGATAGTACAGTTACATAAGAACTTGCATAGATCTTGAAGAGGATCTCTTGCAGCAGGCCATGCTGTCCCACCCTCCATTCCTCTTAGTCTGAGGGCTTCTCTCCCTCTGTCTGTCTTTCTTCATAATGGTTCACCTTCTGCTTCTCCTTTATTACTATGGCTGGAACTTCTGGCCTTCCTCGGTTCCCTAGCTGGAAATTTCCTGTTTATGGTCTCCAGCAGGAGAACTGAGGATGGCGTGGGGCCGCCCACGTTTATATGGTAGGAATGACATAGTGGGCGGCTGCCTTGTAGACTGATAGCTAGAAAAGTTTCCATGTAGTCCTAGTGCCTGGCAGCTGTAGTCTTACAGGTGTGGCCTGCTGCAAGAGATCCTCTTGAAGATCCACTGTTACGGTAAGTTCTTGCGTAACTGTACTTCCTACTGATGGCTCTTAAGCCTTCTAAACAGCACACTTATGCCTAAAATGGAAGCATTTCAGTATTTGGTGTGCCTGCCTCTCCCTGGATCCTTTTTCATATCCAACACAGCACATCTTAGACTACTTCATTCTCTATAAGACTCAGGCCTCCAGTACTCTTTTGTAAAGGTACATATTTCGGCCTTTCATACTCTCAGGGGAAGATTGTGGCCCAACTGGAGATGTGCCATAGGTGCCTCAAAGGGCTCCTACATCTGTGTCTCCTGATCTGTAGGCTAGTTCTGGTGTGGGACCTTAACTTGGTTCTGGAGTGTCTTTCTGTCCCCTCTGTTTTTGGGGGGTCCAAGCTGTAGGCTTTAATTGTGGATCCCCCGTACATTGTTTTTATCTCAGTCGGGTTTCCATACGTACCCTTCCTAGGTTTCTTCCTAAAGTGGTTTCAGAGTTTAGATTAACTCTGGCTGTCCACCACCATGTATGTTTTTCCTTCGTACTCAGAACAACGTATAAGTTATCCTGCATTCTCTCTCCCCCTAGCGCTAAGTGCTTCTGCTTGGACCACAGGAAGGACCACAGAAAGTCCTTGCAACTTTTCGTTTTGTTTGCCCTGAGGATTGTGGGTTTCCCTGTCTCCAAGTCATTCCTTTCCGAGTGGTTGCATCCTTTATTTCTTTGTTTGTCAGAAGCATTGTAAGGAGCTTTCTGTTCCTGTCGGTGGGCATGCCACCCATGGCATAGCTACTGTGGCATGTTTTCATTCAGTCTCAGCAGCTGACATATGCTCTACAGTAACTTTTTTCAATATTTTTACTAAAAACTAACAACCTGCATCTGGCATCCCGCAGACAGGCTGACTTCACCTTATTATCCTCCAAGCCCCTCCTCTCTTAATGGGTCAAAATGTTCCTACAGTCTGACACCCCCCCACTGTGTAGTTGTGTATAGCTGAAGGTGTGGCTCTATGGAAGGAGATGACCTTGAGGAAGATAGATCAGTTACTTTCCAGTAACAGTAAATCTTCAAGAGAACCCCAACTCCCTACAGTATAGGCAGTATAGCACAGTGGATTAAGGCTCTGAGCTGCAAATCTGGTGACTTCCAGCAGACCAGACCTGGGTATGAATCCCACAGCTTCCACTTGCATACTGTGTGACCCTGAGCAAGTCACTTAACTTCCCTGTGCTCCCAGGTCGCTCCTGTAAAAAGCTTTCAGTTTAGTGTGCTACTCCTGGTTAAACAACTAAATAAAATAACATAGAGCCATACTCGGGGAAAACATTCCTGTTACTGCACACTTTTAGATGGGCTTTTTCTTTACAGAACCTCTGCCTCCCCTGTCAGGCAGGTTGGGGTTGTGGTTTCCTTTTCCTGTTGGTATGCTGCATCTCCAAGCCTGTCCCAAACTTGTACTGATTCTGGCAGCTTATATTGCCTTATTAGAGGAGTACTCCTTCCTACATTATTTCGCCAACATCATTCAAACTGTTTTGATCAAGTGAGATGTGAATTATAAGATGTGCAGTGTCCACTTCTGATCTCACACACCACCGTGAGCTGTATGGAAAACTAAGGTGTTCATTCCCTTGAATGGGCGTCTGTTTGCTTATGGTTGCTTTACAGACATCTCTGACCTGCTGCCTCTGCTCCTATGGCAGAGTTTCTTAAACCCTCTCACCAGACCTACCCCCAAAAAGGTCCAGTGGTGTATCCCTGCTGGTAATCCCCAAGGCTAATTCTAAAATCGGGACCAGACTGTTCCTGCCTTTGCTTCTTGGCTCTGGATTCTCAGCCATTGCTGGTTCAAAGCTCCTCTTCCCACTGTCTTTTGAGAAGATCTCTATGGGACTGTCTGCTGGCCAACAGAGCCTGCAATTACACTTGACCTCATCTCATTATATTTCTTGCGTGCATGTTTGTCACTGTAGATATTCATGGCAATCTCCCTCCAGTGAGTCACTCCTATGGAACATAAACACCACCGGCATCATACTTATCTGGAAACACTTATCTATCGGGGCTGCCCGCAATGGCTTGCATTGGCAGCACTCATATAGTGTTGGCAGCCCCAAATCATCCAGGTGCTTACTTTTCTGCTGTGAACTTTACGTCAGACAGAAGGAACCCCCTCCTTGGACTGATTGCTGTGCTTCACCTGCCATTGTCGCCTTTTCCCAGCAGTATGGGCCTGTACTTCTGCTTCCCACAAGGACGCTATCTCCTTTTGGTACCGACATTGTCTGATGCCTTGCCATCCCTGGCTGTAGGCGTTCTTTGGTCTTCTCTTCCGTGGTTTCCTGCTGGTCACCCATATCTGCTGTCTTTAACCCTCAGCAGGTTCATCATCCTACTCTTTCTGGCCTCGGTCTCTGCTGCTGCTTGTGCTGCTCCATGCAGCAGTGGTACATGCTGGTCATGTTTATGGCCTTAGCAGCCATTCTGAACATCTTTGGACACCGCGCTCTGAGCAGTTCAGCCAAACTACAGTAGAGCCCGCCTGCTGCCCAGGGAACTTCCACAGGCTCCCTTGCTGCAACAGCCCAAGTTCGGGCCAGGATTTTTCTACGAGCCCCTCTGGCTAAGGAACAAGTGCTGAACTGCACTCCAAATGCTTCGCCCAAACTGCAGCAGAGCCCACCTGATGCCCAGGGAACCTCCACAGGTATGGAGCGGCCAACTAGACTTGCACCACTGAACCTTTTGAATTTTGGCACCTCCCGGAAAAAAAAAAAGCTCTCTGACTATTGGCCCTGCCAGTTCTGAGAATGTGGATTCCTTTAGCCACTTAGCTGCACTATTTGTATTTTAAGACTTGAATTTTTACGGAATTTGCAGCTGTTGTAACATTAAGTAACCATCCGTTCCTATATTTATATTTCTTAGTCAGTTTAATTTGATTCAGAAGTAATGTATATTCAGTTAGCATTGTTTAAGTTTCCGAGACTGCTTTTAATGAATTTATTTATTTATTTAGTTTTTGTTGACCAAGTAAGTGCACTAGACAAATCCTGCCTATTTTCAGGCACGACCCGGGGGGAGGGGGATACAGATGAATGCCAACTGACCTTGAACCAGATTAAGCTGTTGGTGGTATTTTTTTTTAGTGAATGAGAGAAATTTGGCCAGGACACCAGGGAAATTCCCCTACTCTTGTGGTAGGGGGCCCCCTGTGACGACTGGACTGTGCTCAGTATGTCTGAGTCGGTGGAGTGTGAGGAGGTGTTGGAAGAGTGCTCTATGGATTTGGTTGCGGTTCTTGCTGAGGAACCTGTTCAGATGGACGACATAGATGTTTTGAGTGATCCCTTACCTGTGGAGGATTCGGCTCAGCCTGTTATTGCTGTGGCTTGTTCTTCGGATATGGTTGTGCCTGACCCATTTGCAGTTCTGTCCACAGAGGATGACAAGAAGAGGAAACGCAAGGAATATTGCCACATAGCCCCTCTTGGTGTAGCAAAAAAAAGTAACGTGAATGCAGCAGAAAACCCGACGAGTGACAAGGCGGGTGTATCGGCTGCTACCTCGGATGATGAATTGTTCCCATTTTCGGCTCAGCTTGCCGCTTGGTCTCCTGAGGTGGCTTTGGAAGGTTCGGGATGGGTGAAAACCCTGAATGCCTGGATTCCTGACCCCAGTATCCCTTTGCCAGGGGAAGGACTGAATCAGCTGGTGGAACCATTGATGTTGCAGGCTGTGGAGGGAGTGCTTGTTTCGGAACCGGACCATGCCATTTCGTCATTTCCGCCTGCCTGTGTCGACGCTGGGGGTCTCGTTTCGGCTGTTCCTGTATCTGGGTTGGAGTCTCCATTATCGTGCTTAGTTTTACCTGCTTCTTCGGCTCATGAGAAGGTTGCTACTGATGTTGCCATTACTAGCTCTCCGGACCACCAGACTGAGGTTTCTTTATCAGGTCAGTGTCTCCAGACTTTGGGAGCAGTTCTACCTGTCGATCCTTTAGGCAGTGCAGTTCATCGACCCCTTCAGACTGATTCTACAAAACCAGCCAGTTATGCTTCTCTATTTAAAAATACAGACGTCCCTGCTAGAAAATGTTTTGTAGCACGTATTTATTATAAAGGGGGTTTGGATCTCCCCCCAGATCGTAACTATGTGGGTAAATCTCTAATTATTGACTCTTTGGGAATTCGGCCTTCTGAGGTGTATGCCTTTATTCATTCTTCTGGGGACCATAATTTTGATATTTCTTTTCGTTCTGCAGCTCTGTTAGATAAATTTTGGACTGCATATTATGCTGCTCGTACAGACCCTATTTGGAAACCCTTTGTGGTCATACCCATTACTAGACCAACTGCTAAAGTGATTACTGTTCTTTTTCAAAATGAAGGAGTAAATGTCTTGGATATTTTGTATTGGTTGGAACAACGCTGTACAGTTAATGGGGTGCCTCTTACCCTGATTGACGATAATGGGTTTTGGACGGGAGGGTGGAAATTTAATGTGCAACTCAAAATGAATGAGGCTGGGATTCAACATCTCCCTAATTGTTTCTATTTAGGGAGGGACTGTGGTATTCTGTTTTATCCAGGTCAGCCATGCTCTTGCTATAGATATGGTTCACTGTCTCATTTGAGTTCAGATTGTGACCAACTGAAATGTGCATCTTGTGGGATGTCGGGACATTCGGTTTTGTCTTGTACTGTCCCCCCTACTTGTAATTTATGTTGTGAAAGTACCCATGTTTTTGTGGCTTGTCCTTGAGGCGCCCATAATACCTCTGATTATGCTGAACATGACTCTTGTATTGCTAAGTCTCTTACTTCTTCTCGGACCCCGGTTCAGGTCCGTTCGCACTTCTAAGTTAAAACCCCTTTTTTCCGGGCCTCGATTGGTGTCCGGTAATCCCAAGACGATTGGACACCTGAAACTTCCCAAAGAGTCAACTCCTTCACCTATTGTTTCAGTTCCTCCCCCTGTTCAGTCTCCTCCTCTCCAAATAACTGAGGAATTGGAGACAGGGGAGGTTTTGGAGATCTCACCCCCAGTTGCTAGGCGACTTCGTTCCACCAAGCTGGTGGAGGACGTGTCTCCATTTTCAGTTCCAGTAACTAATCCCTATGAACCTTTGCAGAGTTGGGGTGATGCTATGGACGAGGAAGAGTTGGTGGAATCCCTTCCTTCTTCTTCTCTTCCTGTGACTTCCCCTTCACGATTACCCCCGATAGATGACTCTGGGACTACCTTGAAAAAGAAAACTAATAGAACCAGGAGAAAGAAATGATTTGGTCCTTTTCATTAAGGTTTTTTTTTCCTTTTTCCTTTTCTTTTTTTATGTCTTCTGTTCATTTAGCTAGTTTAAATGTTAATAGTATTCGATCACAGTATAAATAGACAGCTACTTTTGCAGCATTGCATAGTTTATCTTATGAGGTTTTTTTCTTGCAGGATGTTAGGCTTTATACTACTGGGGAAGCTGCTACAGCCACAAGAGATTGGGAGTTAGGACTCTCTTATTGGTCTCTAGGCCAGGACCTTTGTTCAGGTATTGGGTATTGTTTTACCATGTCTGAGTTTATTTTGCAGAAATTGGTGGATTTAGTTCCAGGGAGAGTGTTGTTGTTGGACGTTTTATGGTATGATTTGCCTTATCGGTTTAATAATATTTACGCTCCACAACAGAAAGCTGCTAGGGTGCAGCTTTTTCAGTTAATTAAGCCCTATTTGTTTAATAATAGGATAAACCTGTGGGGTGGAGACTTTAACTCCAGTTTAGATGTTCTGCCCACTAAAAAAGTATATTGTGACACCCAAGCATTGTGTACTCTTATTACTGAGATGGATTTAGTTGATGTGTTTGCTCAAACTTCGCTACATACATTTTCAAAAGGTAGCTTGACATCTAGGATAGATTTTTGGTTGTGTTCACGGACTTTTGAGGAGGTTAAGGGTGTAGTGGTACCTATGACAACTTCAGATCATCATTTATTGGGATTACAGATTCATTTGGGGGAAGTGCTCACACAGGGGCCTGGGGTTTGGAGGGTTAATACATCCTTATTATTGGTTCCGGAATTTCATCAAGGTTTTTTAGAATTTATCTCGGACCGCACTTCTGTGGTTTTTCTCTATGATTCCATGATTGATTGGTGGATTGATACCAAAAGGTGTTTAGTGGCCTATTTTAAATTTTGTTCTAGACTGTTAGCTGATACTAGACACCATACCTCTTGGCTCCTTCAAACCGAATTACTTGCATTATTTACAACATCGTATTTGTCTCGTTCTGATTGTACTGCCCGTATAAGAGAGGTTAAAGCAACCTTGTCGAACGTACAGTATGATAGACAGAAATCTATAGTTTCTGAACAAAAATTTCGGACTTCTGGGAAGCAGAGTCAATTCAACCCTTTTGATATTACTAGGGAGAAATTTCATGGTAAACAGTTGTCTCAACTTCTTGATAATCAGGGACAATCCTGTTAAGGGGAAGTTACAAATTATGGAATATGTTACACAATTTGTGAAGCAAATGTTTGAATCTCCGTTACTGGAATCCCCTGAAATGACGATATTGTTGCAAGCATCGGATGTCCCTACCTTAACATTAACTCAGCAGCAGGAGGTTGTAGCCCCTTTTACATTGGAGGAAGTGAAGGTGGTTATTTGTGGTCTTAAAGATAAGGTGGCTCCAGGCTCTGATGGGTTGTCTGCTGAAATTTATAAGTCTTTTTGGACATTTATGCCGACCCAGTTATTGGCTGTATTTAATGCTTTTTTGACTGAGGATCATTTATCAGACCAAATATACGAAGGTTTGATGCTTTTTCTTTATAAAAAGGGTGATAAATCTGATTTTGGGAATTGGAGGCCGATTACCCTGTTAAATATAGATTATAAAACTTTTTCAAAATTATTGGGGAACAGGATTTCGAAATTTTTGCCTTCTTTGATTTCAACATTTCAGTATTGTTTAATTTTAGGTAGGTCCATCCGAGATGCTTTGCTTTTAGTAAGAGAATTATTTTGCCAGGGACATAAGGGAGTTCTACAGGGTTATTTATTTAATTTTGATTTATCAAAAGCCTTTGATGGGGTATCACAAGAATTGATTTGGTTGACTCTCCGAGCTTCTGGGTTTCCTCAGATTTTTATTATTTGGCTTACTTCATGTTATTCATTAGCCTATGTTAGGCCTTATGTAAATGAGTGGATTGGACCACCCTGTTACATTCGTCGGGGAGTCCGCCAAGGTTGTCCCTTGAGCCCACTGTTATTTGTAATAGCATTGGACCCCATTATTAGATTACTTTATAAATTCCCTAGACTTTTGGGTCTTTCGGGTCTAGGTTGTAGTATTCAGAAAATAATCTGTTATGCTGACGATTTATATGTTTTGATGCCAACTATACCGGTGGGTTGTTTATTATGTGCGGTTCTTCCATTTTTTTATCTGTTATTGGTTCAGGTCTAAATTTACGGAAGAGTGTGTGTTTTAACTTGGCTACAACTTTGGTGAAGATTTCATCCACTGGGGGTATCCGTTTAGTGGATTCTCCACATAAGCTATTGGGTATTTATTTTGGTGTACCAGATATGGCTCAGTATAACTGGGAAATATGTCTGAATAATGGTAGGGAAAAGGTGTGTAAATGGAATAAATGGTTTATGGGGAAGAAGAAACGGATCTTTTTGATTAAAACTTGCTTATTACCTTTATTTTTACATGTGGCGCATATTTTTCCTTTACCCAAATAGTTTTTTGTGCCCCTTTTGAGCCTTTTTTTCCTCTTGCTTTTGAGGTACCCGCCTCAATCCAGTTAAAAGGAATTATTTGTTGAATAATTATCAATGGGGGGGTTAACATGGTTGACCCGATAGTATTTTTTTATTCTCTTTTTTTTTCCCACCAATTTAAAGCCTCTAGTTATTAATTCCTCACAGCTTTGGATTCCTTTAGTACGTGTTTCAATTTCAGAGATTTTGCAAGAATGGTTTCTGGAGAGTTTCATACATAAAAATAAACAGAAATATGTTTTATCTTCGGATTGGGTAATGGTGTTTGATATGCTTAGACAATGGAGTATTACAGTATCCATGGTTACAGAGTTTTCTTGTAAAAAGATGTATGCAGTGATAATAGAGTCTTATTTTTCAGAAGAAGTTTTTCTGGATTTTATACCGTCGGAAAAGGCTAAGATTGGAAGTCGACTTATTGATACCAGGATCCCTGTGGCTATGTGGGATATTGCTTGGTTGGGGGTGCATGGTAAAATTAACGTATGAGGAAACCACAAACACAAACAATTGAAGGATCGTTATTGTATTTTGGACTTCCTGTATGACCCTTACAGAGACTATGGTTCACTTATATTTTTCTTGTCCCTTTATTCTGCATTTTTGGTTTTTGTGGCGTCGTCGCTTTTGGAATCAAGTATGGCATTAGTGGGATTTAGAGAGCTTTGTTTTTTGGTTTATTTCTAGCTTCATGGGATGAGTGTAATTCTAGTACTTTAAATTTAATTGCAGTTGTGATACTGTATTGGGTGTGGCAGGTTAGGTGTTGGTTTTTATTTCAACAATGTTCTCTCACCCCTGAAGAATTGTTTACGAAAGTAGTGGCTCATATCGATCATCTTAAGGAAGGAGAAAGCAAACTCCTCAAACGAAATATTTGAGAGCGATATTGGAAATTCTATTAAACTAGTTACCTATTTTTTGACTGTATTTTGCTTTTATCAATATCGTACTGTATTTCTTACCTTGTTTAAGATAAAAGTTTTTTTTATAGTTTTCTTTTTCTTTGGACTTGTTGTATAACTTTTGTACTATATCTGTTTGATTTACTCCTTTTGTATATTATTTTTGTGCTTTTTATGATTTTAATAAACATACTCCTGCTCTTTTCGATAAGTGCCATGGGATATTTAACATCCACCTGAACTACCACCAATCCAGGCAGATGGGACCTTGGTTTAACGTCTCATCCGAAAGATGGCACCTCAGAAGTGCAGCACCCCTCTCATGCTGCACCACAGAGTCAGTACTGGGATATTAACCCAAGTGCCAGATGTGGAAACTGAACCCACAGCCCTCTGATCTTCCGGCCTCAGAGACAAGTCTGCTACCTACTGAGCCGCTGACACTGGGATTTAGAGATTTACTGTAAGATCCCTGCTCTCAGTCCCCTGTTCTATCTGCTCTTTTAGTCAATACACTGCTCTGCTCCCTTCCCCCTCACCCCTGCCAAACCCCACCCCCCCGATTTAGCTACACAAAGATTTGCAGGCTTGTAATTGCTCTCACCCTCCCCTTCAAGCTCCCTTGCTGCAACAGCTCCAGTTAGGGCCAGGATTCATCTACAAGCCCCTGCAGCTCAGGAACAAGCACTGAACCACACTCTGAGTAGTTCAGCCAAGCTACAGCAGAGCCCTCCTGCTGCCTCATCGTTTTGAATTTTGGTACCTCCCGGAAAAAAAGTTCTCTATGGGCCCTGCCAGCTCTTGGAGCGTGGGTTCCTTTAGCCACTTAGCTGCGCAAATTGTATTTTCAGACTTGAATTTTCTTCTGCCTGCCCACCCCTGACGCTCTTTTAAATAGGCTTTTTCAGCATCTTAGACTCCACCTCCTCGCCTTCCTAACATCCGTTGGTGGCTTTGCAGGCAGCTTCTTAAAGGGCCTGTCTCTGTGCATCCCTGATCAACATCATACACCATCTAACTGGCCACCATCTTCTCCCTAACCCTCATCTGCACCGCTGCAACTCTCCTGCTTTACTCTGGCTTGAAGTGAGTGCTGAGTTAGCAACACCTGATTGTAGCCTGAATTGCACAATGTGTTCACTTCTAACCCTAGTTACTTCCCATGCAAATGAATCCAGCAACATACATGGTCAAAACAAAACTACTTCCCTGCCAAGAATAGAGAATGAACTATTGTTTATTCCTGCAGCTGGGACCACTGGTCCTAGTGTCAAGATAAATGTATTCATGTGACCTGTGCCAGTGGATTACAGGACTTACCCCCCCCCCCTCAAATTCTATTGAACATGCTCATAGTCTCAGGAAAAAATGGCAAAAATAAAATGAGTACCTACATAAACTCGCAGCCCTTAAAACACCTAAAATATCAAGCAGTAAGACTAGCCTGGTTACTTTTAATGTCCGGCAACATCCACCCCAACCCTGGTCCTGGATCTACACTAGGAGCTTCGGTTACTCTAAAGAAGTCAGGTGTATTAACGATTGCTTCCATTAATATCTGCAGCTTGCTGGCCAAATATGAGACTCTACAGGTTTCGGCTGTGCAACATAAATCTGATATCCTATCTGCTGTGGAAACCTGGCTCATCCCGGGAGCCCCTGACCTGGCAATCCAGTTAGAAGGGTTCACCTCATTTAGGCTGGATACAGCTGGTAAGCAAGGTGGTAGTTGTCATCTATATTAGGGACTCTGTCTGGGGATACCACTCCCACACCCAACCAATGGGTGTAACACTCAGTTGCTTGCTGTGAAGCTACAACAAGGAACACGTGGAAAATGACTCACATTAGTATCTGTGTATATCCCACCCAAAGAGCAGGTCACAGGATTTAAACTTACCCGTGACTACTTCATGGAACTCTGACACAGCTCAGAGGTGCTAATGGTTGGGAATTTCAGCATCAACTGGTTATCCCCTGAGGCAGCACCTTATAAAGATGCCTTCTCAGCCATCGATATGTTACAACTAGTGGAGTCCCCCATCCCGGTGAATTATCGGACTGGCACCAGCACACTGATAGATTGGTTAATAACCAATTGGCCAGAAAGAATAACCAGCACACATGTACTACCAGATGCAATCAGAGACCATCCCTCAGTCCTCTGTAGCTGGATGAATAGGACACCCAAAACTCCACCAAAAACATTCACCTCAAGAGTGCTAAAAAAAGAGCAACTTGCCTCTCTCAAAAAGTTCCTCAGTCAGCAGGACTGGTCAGTAATTAAAGATGCTAATCACGTTGACACTGCACTAGAGATCTTTGTAAGAATCTTTAATGCAGCATGCAACATTTATGCCCCTTATAAAAAAAGGAAAGTTAAGGGTTCATGTAAATCCTGGGTCACACACTGCTCATTGTGCAGATGAAGGAAAGGGACAATTTGTGGCACAGGGTTAAAAAGGACAGGGTCTCACATTGACATCTGAAAATATAAAGCTGCCCGCAATAAATGTAAAGGTGACATCCGCAAATCCGAAAGTCTCCACTTCAAAAATGAACTAAACAGCTCCTGGGGAGACAGCAAAAAAATTCAGGGAAAATATCAAATCCCTCACAGGCAGTGCAAGCAAAACACCTCCCACAATGCTTAATGTAAACAGAAACATAACCCAGGACCCTAAAGAAATTGCCAATTCCTTTAGTAAAGCATTCAAGCACCCCAAAGTGATAATACCCATGGGAACAATGTAAACCAACCCGTACACACAACTTCCTCCTTCCACCTTCTACCTTAAGATAATCACCATGACAGAAGCCAAAAAATATCTTATACAAGTTCTAGGAAAAACGAGAACCAATGGTGACTTGTTTGACCTCAGTCTTGTTGAGATCACCCTTGAGGTACTCCTCTCCCCACTAACTAGCATCCTTAATCTGTCACTCATCTCCAGAAAATTCCCTCAGGTCTGGAAAGCAGCAATAGTCACCCCAGTTTTCATAAGTGGAGATAGGGCTAGCCTTTCCATCTGTCAGCCAATTTCAGTTCTCCCCCGCTCTCGAAAGCCCTAGAGAGGATTGCCTAAGATCCAATTGTAAATTGTCCTGACAAGTATTCAGTTTAATGTCAGCAACAGTATGGATTCAGGAAACAGCACAACAATAGCACTTGTGGAGTTCACTGGCTACATCCATGAGGCACTTGACCGGGGGCACCTGGTGGGGGCTAAGTACATTGATCTCACCAGGACCTTTGATATGGTTAATCTTGAGTTGCTACAAAGCCAGCTGATGCACATTGGGCTATCCTCTGAATCTGTAGGCTGGTTCTGGAGCTACCTCGCTGGGCGAGTACAGCAAGTAAAAATACATCATGTTCTCTCAAATCATCGAATGTCACCACAGGTGTTCCCCAAGGGTCAATACTGGGTCCACTGTTTAGCCTTTTCCTGAATGACCTCCCTAAAGCATGTCGCGACAAAGTTCTTTTGTACGCAGATGATGCTGTGCTGTACACCAGTCATACCAGTCCTGAAGTCCTTGAAAAACAGATGCAGGCCAACTTCACAGAAGTGGAGGCCTGGTTCCTCAGTTCCAAGCTCCTGCTAAATTACTGAAAAACAGACTATGCTGTTCACCACTGCACAAAACTGGCATAAGTCATACCCCCTCAAGATCCTAAATAACTGCAATGCTGAGCTTGAAATGGTCAATAGTTTTAAGATCTCAGGATCACTCTGGACTGCTCACTCTCATTTGGGCTACGTATTGACCAGGTAGCCAAGTCAGCTAACTTGAGAATAGGCTAACTATATTGGCACAGATACTGCCTTACTGAGAATGCCGTCAAACATGTGGTAAACAGCTCAGTACTGTCTATTATAGATTATAGGCTGGTAGTCTACGGGGCAGGAACTATTACGGCTCTTAAAAGAATAAAAGTTGCCCTAAATAAAGCCTGTAGGCTTGTCTTGGGTGCTCATAGGTTAACCCGTACATGCCAGCTCTACTCACACTCAGGTTGGCGCAACCTAAATAGCAGGATCCAGTTCCAGGTGTGGCTCTTTGCTAAGAAGGCCACTCTAGGCCTCACACCCCCAGGGGTCCAGGGTCATCTCTGTCCTTCCACAAATCCCAGACAAACCAGGGATACAAGCAGAAAGACACTACAAGTTTCCTTCCTCCGTACTACACAAAGGCAATGGTCGTTGGCTACAGAGCCCCCTCATGGCTAAATACTCTCAACAAAGACCTGCAGATGGAACCTAAACTTGACCCTTCAAGTCTATACTCCGGGCTCATCTTGTCACAAACAGTATGTGCAAGTGTGACACCTAATCCAAAACCTGCCTCATAAAGTACTGTTGTTCTACCTTCTTGCTTACTCGCAGCCCCTCTCTCTGATCTCACTTGCCAGCACTTGAGCGCATCCACTCCAGCCTTTCCCTAGTTGGAGCAACCAATTCTACTATTCCAAATAGCCCCACATCACCCCCTTGGCTCAGGATCTCTCTTCACTTTATGCAGCTGGCCAGACCCTATGAAAAAGTCGCAAGACTTCTCTTGGCAAGGTACGCTACTTTGAATTTGGGCACCTACCCTCTGATTGGCTACTTCTCCTGGACTCTGCTGCGCAATTGGCTGCTCCAAATATTCGGCCCTGTACTCCACCTCCCACTCTATAAACTGATAATTCCTGTAGCCTGTTACAGATTGTATTATTTTATTACTACTGCCTGTTAATTCTAAACTTTTCACTGCTAGCATAGTCATTGGGCTCACTGTTAAGTAGGGTGATAGCAGTTCTTTTTGTAAATTAAGTACTTGTGCTCCCATGTCTCTCTCTAATCCTTCTGCGCTCCTGCGACTTGATGGGGTTTCATGCCACCGGCCAGACCCTCTAAAAAAGCCTCAAGATTTTCGCCGCCCGGTCTGAGGAATTTCTTGTATAGCTGTGCGGAGTCACCTGACTAGCTGCGAAAACTAACTAATTGCCTGGTCCTGACTAGCTGCCAAAATTAACTAATTGCCTGGTTTCCCATTAGCACTTTATACCGAGTCTCCACTAGGGGCTCACTGCTCCATACTCTTTCCTTTCGCTTCCGCGGCAGTCTCACTCTACCTCAGTTTAAACTCTTGCTCACTTCCCCATTCACTGTACATACCATTCATGGTGCCATTTTTGTGCGCACGGTCCCCTCAGCCGACTGCTAGCTAACTCCCTTTCTTTTTTTTTTTCAATTCAAACTTTATACAATTTCAAAGAGAAGATCCAATAAACATACATGTGATTGATACAGGTCCAAGATACAGAAATTAGATCAACTCTTCCCCTACCCTTCCCATTTCTTCACACAGGTGCGACTCCCATCGGGCCAACCGAATGGGGGCGAACCTCTGAGACCTGTAAAGAGTACAATGTCAGTATAGGGCCCCATATCCTCTGAAATTTCTGGGACTGATCATGTAAGTTAGCTATCATATTCTCTAGGCGCAGATTTGCCAACAGCTCTTGCAACCATTCACTATAAGTGATGTCTATCGCGTCCTTCCAATGACGCAGCACCAGATTTTTCACCGACATGGCTATCAGAGCAATATGAAGTTTCCTAATGTTTATTGTAACAGAGAATAAATCTCCCAAAATGCAGATTTCTGGAGTAAAGAAGTCATTTAATCCTAGAAATGGATCTGCCCTCGATCGAATCGCTTGCCACAGGGGGGCTACCTTAGGACACTCCCAGAATATATGTAGGAGATTCCCCTCATCCTGATGACAATGAGTGCACGTACTGGACAACAGGAGTCCCAGCCTAGCCAACTTATGAGGAGAATAATAGTAATTGTGCAAAATTTTAAACTGCATGAGCCGAAGCTTATCATGTCTGATGTACTTGTGACAGTCCACCCACAGGGAGGGGCTAACTCCCTTTCTATTCCCTCCTTGGTCTGCTGCTTTACCCTTCCTCCTGAAAGAATATATTGTTAACTTAAAGCTTGGCTGCTGAACTAGCAAGACTTAAACTTCTACTCAGTATAGCATGGTCACTGCCAGCTTTGGCCACCACCACCTTGCATGTACACATTCCTCAGTCAAACGCTCCATACCGAACAGTTCCTAACTGAACAACGATAGCACTGCCTGCCGCCTACCACAATGGTGAAGAGGCAGACTCCTGCTGTTCTTACAAGGACTCCCACTGTATCTCTAACTCTTCAGTGAATCATAGTCTCTACCATTATTGTCCATTTGGGCAGCTGCAATGGCCTCTACATACCTTCACTGTCTTCCTTTGAAGCGGTAGCTCTAAATGTGTGTATGGTACAGTGACCTCTTCCCTCCTTGTTGACACTGGCTTCCTTAGGCAGCGCCCAGTAAATGACAGTGGCAACTGCATAAAAAACATATCCAGGAGCAGCTCCTCAGGCTACTGCTGCTTCTCCTACTCCTGATGTCTGGTGACGTGCATCCCAGTCCTGTCCCCCAACCACACCTCAAGGCAAGCCCATGTAAAACCTCCGGTCTTGTGTTTGTATCTTTAAATATCTGCAGCCTCTTCCCTAAAATGAACAGCTTCATGGTCTGGGTCTCTCAACATAGCCCAGATGTGATTTCTGTTGTGGAAACATGGCTATCACTGAAAATCTCTGACACCGCCATTTCTCTGCCTGGCTACACCTTGTACAGACAGGATCATCACTCAAGAAGAGGCAGTAGATGTGTCATATACACCAAATATACACTTCAGGGATTTCCTAATACCACTGCCACATAGCTTTGACAACCTACAGGTCCTGGCCATTAAACTGCTGCTAGGGACACTGAAAGAGTGCTCACATTCCTATCTGTTTACATTCTGCCCGAACAGTCCTTGCTCGGTATCAGCAATCCGGTAGACTATATCAACACCCTGAGCCTAAGCTCAGAAACTGTACTGCTGGGCGACTTCAATATCAGTTGGCTGTCACCTGCATCTACCGCAATCAGACACCCTTGCCACAATCCATTTCTCCTAACTTGTGGACACTCAGACATGGACCAGCTATAAGACAGGCACCAGCACACTTCTGGACTGGGTAATTACGAACCGGCCGTCTCACATCTCTGAACTCACCGTGGTCCCCAACTCCATGAGTGGCCACTTCCCAGTCAAATGCCACTGGAATAACAACTACTGCAAACCTCCAACTAGAATCATAAAAAATCGACTGTTCCTAAAAGACCACCTTCCTCAGCTAAAGGCTGCCCTAAAATAACTTGATTGGTCAGCTCTGTACGGAACCACAGATGTGGATACTGCAGTTGACCTCTTTATCTCAAAATTCAGTGCTGTATGTGACAAACACGCCCCAATCAAAACAAAGGAAGCCAAAGGTTCTCTTAATCCCTGGATTACCCCCGTACTCCTGGAGCAACTACCCTCTAGAAGCCAACTCTGGCTAAAGGCATGAGCACAATGCACAGTGGCTAACATTTAACATTATAAAAAGGCCCACAATGAGTGTACAAAAGCACTCCTAGACACAAAAAGTAAATTCTACACAGAAGCCCTCACTAATACCTGCAACAGCAGCAAGTCCTTCTGGGCAGACGTAAACATCACTGGGAAAGACCCAAACACTGCCCAGGCAATGGTCAGTATTGAGGGTGTCCCTACCCTGGACCCACTGCATATTGCAAACTCGCTGAATCTTGCATTCTCGGACCTCAGTAGTGTGCTCCCAGTGCACTTCTTCAGCACCCCTGACCCTGGAGTCACAGAGAAGAAACCTGCACCAACTAACTGGCCACTCTTCTGCTTCAAGCTAATTTCCAAAACTGAGGCAAGAAAATACCCTGAAAAGGTTCTCGGCTAGGCAAAACACAGTGAGGACTCCCTGGACCTCAAATTTGTACAGCTAGCTCTGGATAAAGTACTTGGTCCCCTTACGCAGATAATTAATTTATCCCTTTGCCAATCCAAATTCCCACAAACTGGAAGTCTGCCACAGTCACCCGTGTACAAAAGTGGGGACCAAGCCCTCCACAACAATTACAGTCCAATCTCTATACTTCCCCTGCTCTCCAAGGCCTTTGAGTGGATCGTGGCCTACCAGATGGTGGAGTACTTCAATCAATATCAGCTTCTATGCCCAGAGCAACGTGGATTCCGAGTCGGCCACAACACCATCACGGCTCTACTCGAATTCAGTGGATTCATACATGGCGCTTTTGACAAAGGGCACATTGCAGGGGCAGCCTTCATTGACCTATCAAAGGCATTTGATACAGTCCATCATGCCCTCCTCCTTGAGCAGTTCTCAGATATAGGTCTAGTCTCTGAAACCATACACTGGTTTAGAAGTTACCTGAGCCTGCGCTCCCAGTAAGTCAGGATTGGTGATCTTGGCTGTCCCATCCTCCACGGTGCGCCAAGTGCCCATCTATGACTGAGTGTTTGCACCTTTAGCTCTCTCCTCAAAAATGCCGTGCTGATTCTTTGATTTGCCTCCTTGACTGTCTCCTGAGATTGCCACGCCTTTACACTGTATTTGTATTATATTCTCTCCCTGTCGGTACCTGGCTGAAGCTCTCTGCCCACACCCGTCTAACATGTTGATTGCCATTACCCTGTTTCGGAATTGTTATTGCCTGTACCTTTGTAATTCTCCTGGGTCACACGTGAAAGTAGGCACTTGACTATCTAGCGTGCTTACCTGGTAAACAAAAGCTAAATAAATAAATAAATGTCCTGTCTGAAAGTAGACTTGTCAGATCGAGGGTACCGCACTGATTCATTCTCAGACCACTACTTTTCAGCATCTCCCTAAACAACCTCCCTGCATCCTGCCGATGCCACATGCTTCTCTGTACAGATGAGGCAATGATCTTTGCAAGCAACCCTGACCCCGTACAAACTCCTCTCTCCATACTACTGCCAACCTATCCTGCTTTCTACTGCTGCCTTATGACACCCACCTTCTAAATGCCCGCTCTCCTCCCCAGCTCTTGCCTTGTTTCTTCCTCCTCTCCTTCATCTCTCGATGCTAGTTTTGATGGCAATTACAGTACTGTAAGGTTTTCTATGTTTCATTGTAACATAAGCCTGTTCTTTTGACACTGTATATACTGTTCGTTGTAATGTATTTATCGTTTATTGTTACATTGTATGTATTCCGATGACGTGGAACCTCTGTAAAGGAGCTGTTGGCTCATAGGTATTAATCCGAGATAACAATAAATAAACAGTAAACTCCTGTCGGATTGCGATCTGATTAGGAACCTAGCAGACCCACTGGCAGGGAGCAATCATGCCATGGTATGATTTTTGGTATGATTTTCCCTAGACCTGGGGAAAGGGGAAAGTCGCACCAAAATGGTGGTGGTTGACTTTAGGGGAGTGGACTTTAAGGGTGTGGAGGTGATCCTCAAGGAGCTTTTGGGAGGGATCAGACCAGACATGGACACAAAGAGCAGGTGGCAAATTATTAAAAGGGGGCCCTTGGAAGCTACCAAGGCCTGCATGAAGGTCCAACGCAAGTTTGGTAGGGCCAGAAAGCCAAGTTGGTGGACCGGAGAGGTCCAGGAGGTGGTGAGGGAGATATAAGCACTCACAAGGGGATGTGGACAGGGAGGAGTATGACATATCCAAAAAGATAACCAGGGTGGTGAGATTGGCCAAGGTGAGGACAGAGCAGAGGTTGGTACAGGGGATCAGAAAGGGGGAAAAAGGGCTCTTTAGGTATATCAAGAAAAGGAGGAAAGTGAAGGGGCAGATTAGCAGACTGAGATCAGAGAGTGGGTGGGCCAAGAAGGCCAGGGAGCATGCAGAAGTACTTAACGAATACTTTGCCTATGTCTTCACAAGAGACGATGGAGGGACACCACCATATGGAGGGAGGCGGGCTAGGAATGAAGAAGGGGGGAGCTCTCTGACATTGAAATTCCTGTTGGTAGGGTGACGGAGGCCCTTAAGTCCCTGAGAACGGATAAGGCACCAGTTCTGGATGGCCTTCATCCCAAGTGCTGAAGGAGATGGTGGATGTCCTTGCTCTCTTTAACTCCTCACTTTGGGTGGGTTGGGTGCCTCAGGATTGGTGGGAGGCTCATGTGCCTGTACACAAAAGCGGCTCACTGGAGGAGTTTGGTAAATACAGGCCTGTCAGTCTGACGATGGTGGTAGGTAAGATGATGGAGGCAGTCTTGAAAGAGAGGCTGGAGGTGTTTCTGGAGACACTGGGCCATCTGGATGAATACCAACATGACTTTGTTCAGGCAGATCATGTCAGACTAACCTTGTGGGGTTCTGTGATTGGGTGACAAAGGTGCTGGACCAGGGAAGGCCAGTAGATATCCTCTTTCTAGACTTCAGCAAGGCATTTGACTCGGTGCTACACCCAGGGTTGCTGGACAAGCTGGGGGGGAGTGGGAGTGCAGGAAAGGATGGTGAGGTGGATAGGGAACTGGCTAACTGAACTGTTTCAGAAGGTAGTTGTGAGGGGGGAGGTATCTCCTAGGAGGGTCATTAGCGGGGTTCCACAAGGGTTGGTGTTGGGCCCACTCCTGTTTAATGCCTGCATCTCTGGCATCAGGAGTGAGATTAGCCTCTTTGCTAATGACTCAAAGCTGGGGGCGGTGGTGAACGGGGAGGAGGGTAGAAGAGCCCTACAGGGGGCCTGGAGACTCTGGTGAGGTGGTCACACACTTGGAAACTGAGGTTTAATGCCAATAAATGCAGTGTTCTCCACTTGGGGCTTAGGAACCCTTATCATGAGTACTTTTTGGATGGGGAGAAACTGCAGGTTTTGGGGTGAGGTTCTTGGGGTGGTGGTGGATGCCAAAATGAATAACTCTGCGCAATGTAGGAGGGCTGCAGCTAAAGCAAATAAAATGCTTGGGTGCATTGCCAGGGGATAACCTCAAGGAGACGGGAGGTGCTTCTTCCTTTGTATAACTGCCTGATTAGACCACACCTAGAGTACTGCATGCAGTTTTGGCGCCCATTCTAAAAAAAGAACATTGCACTTCTGGAGAGGGTCCAGAGGAGGGTGACCAGTATAATACAAGATCCATTGAGGAGATACTTGAGAAGCTTAACTAGTACTCCCTGGAGGAGAGGAGGGACAGCGGGGATATGATTGAGGTCTTTAAATATCTAAAGGGATTGAACAGGGTCAGCCTAAATAGGGTGTTTCAGCTGAGGGAGGAGGCCACCAGGGACATTCCATGAGGCTGGTTGGTGGGAGGCTCGTGGGGAGACTAGGAGATGCTACTTTACCGAGAGGGTGGTGGACTCATGGAACGCATTGCCTGCGGAACTGGTGGCAGTTGATACAGTGGAGGGATTCAAGAGGGGCGGGGACAGGTATAAGGGAAAGGTAACACTGAGGAATGCCAGATCTGGAGGTGTAACTCTGATGGGGTCGGGGGGGATTTACGGGGGAGGCGGGGAGGGCAGCAACGGTGTCCTGACCGGGTGCTGATCTTCAAGCAGACCCAACAGACCATTAGGTCTGCCCTGCTGGCATCTTGGTATGTTAGCATGCAGAGGGATCCCTCGTCACCCTGTACAGTAGAAACAGACATAATAGTATTTTTAATTTTAATTTTTTAATCACGTTTTAACTTCATAACCCATTTTGTAAGAACAGCCACACAGTCCAGAGCTTGTGGGTTGTGTTGTAGTGATTACCTCTTCTTGGTGGTTGAAGACACTCGACTTTCAGCTTGTGCCTCACAATCCACCCATGGTGTGTAATTATTATAGCACATTCCATGTCCTGTTGTCTATTATTACTTGCTTATGATCAGTCAGTTGCTGTGCATGGGCATGAGGACTTGTCAGGTGAGTGAGCCGGGGGAGTGGAATTGGCTGTATCAAAATGTACGTATTAATCGGATTCAGTATCTGTATAGGTGTCCAGGTTATGCATACCAGGGCAGTCAACTGTGTGTAAATCACTCTTTACTGATTCCATTTATTATTACCTGATTAGGAGAGGGGTCCTGGAATATGTTTTATTTTGTTTCAGATTTCTTTGTGCTAATTTCTGTTTTTTTATCTGGTTAGGGCACAGAAGCAGATTGTGCTCAAAACTATTACAGACTGGGAAGGTGGGGAGGGTTGCAGCACATTGGGTACACAGACTTCAGAACCATGGCAACAAGTGTCACTGATCTTCCGGCTCTGATGTCAGCCAGGTTCCTGGTTGCTTAGCAGCACCATATTGTGCCATTTTGCAACAGGTGCAGGATTAGGGTGTGGCACAAGCAGGTTGCATGTTTAACACAAGAGAGATTAGCCGTGTAGTAACCATTCATATCTAGAGATCACATGTTTTCCTGCAGCCTCCTGTTACCTCATGGAACGCAGCTGTTCATTATGTCTAATTAAAGGGCAGTGATCATTTGCTTACGTGGCCCCCAAGCTTTGGAATTTTGCTTGTACGAGAGGTTGAGATGCCCTGGTCTTTTAAACATAGTTTAAAGCGTCAGCTACTAGAATCCTTTAAATGTACCTGTGATATCTGACATGGCCTCTTTTCCCTGTATGTATTAATTGTGCTGTAACTATGATTGCCTCCTTGTTCACCCTGAATTATTGTTTGCATTTCCCTGGTGTTTTGTGTGACCTTTGTAAACTTGTTCCCAGAGGGCTTATTTAGTTATCGAATAAATAAATAACGCAGGGCGATATTTTCAGTAGGGCTGATGTTTAGCCTATGGACTCGCATATCTAGAATTTTTTTTTTCCAAGTCTCAAAATTCCAGAGCTGTTTTAGTTCTGACTGCAAAAATTGGCAATTTGCATCTGATTTCAGCCTTTACAGCGAAAATTTAAACTCCCTCTGTTTATCGGCCTCAGATGTGTCTTTGGAAGGCATAACATCTATAAAGGGGGACACAGGCGACATAGATTGGTGCTCTTGGCCACTGCACATAGAGCATCAGAGATTGTTGGGCATCTGTTTTGGATACCACCTGTCTTGGGTGGAATTCATATCGTCTGTGGTAACGGTCAGTAATAAAATGACACAGTCCTTCGGTTGAGAGCTTGTACTTTTCGCAGAAAGATCAACGTGAATCTGGCTGATGAAAAAGGAAAACAGTGAACTGAATTAGTCATAGAGACATGTATCCAAAAGGGATAATTCATATCTTATGAGCAGCCTATCCCCAAACATAGTTATCTGAGAAAAGTAGCCAGTTGTATTCTGTCATTTAAACCAGTTGCATTTAATGTACCCAGTGAAAATGATTTATAAGGACTCCCTTTTTGATAGCAAATTGTAAATGTCAGCTCCCTACTGCCATTTTCCTGTATTCTTGTATGACCCTATCCAGTGAGGGTTCTCTCTCATGTCTGATTCCCCCACGCGCCTCTACCACCCCACACTGCCCTGGTGCCTGCCTTCCCGAATTTTACTCTGCAGCTTACCCGCCTCCCATAGTGAGGTTGGCAGGTCCCCAACTTACCTGCTGTGCATGGAATCCAGTTTCTCGGGGGCAGGCCACATCGCCAGTGCAGAGCCTGCAAGGGGTCAGATCCTCATCTAGCCTTCTGGCACTTCCCCACTTTCTTACCCTTGTGGACATTGACGTGAGGGCATGCGCAAGCTCTGGCACACCAAACGTGCTGAGTGCATTGCCGTCTGCATCCTACCTCCTGTGAGCCACCTCAGGTGAACTGCCACCTGTGATTAGCCAGGTGACAGCAGGGCACTGGACCTGTCTGCCCTCTTTCTCCCCCCACCCAGTTGAAGCCAGAGTGATCTGTCTCCATTACCGAACGTGGGTCACTGGCATAGCTAGCAGTAGCTGCTGGGTCAGCCCCCACAGTTTTATTTTTAGAGCTTCTTTTCTGACTATAGAGCCCTCCTTCCCTCCCTCCCTCCTTACCCACCAGCCAGGGAGCTCTCTGCTGCTTGCAGTGCGCAGATGAAATTAAATTCCCGGCTTTACTGTGTCCCTCAGTTGTGTATGTTTGAGTGGAGAGAGGTGAACATTCTGCCAATAGAACTGTGCAGAAGTTTGAATTCCTGCATTTCATGATACACAAACATTCCATCTGCTGAATGTGTGGATATTACAGATCAAGAGAATGTGCCCAACCAATCGGAGCACTCCTTTCTTCTGCATATGAGACACCCTTAGTCTTTCAGAAGTGTCTTATGTGCAGCTGCCCTGGAAATGAACATACTAAAATGCCAGCAGAATAGGCCTAATGGTTTTTCGTGTCTGCTCGTTTGGTCAGCCCCAACCCTGGGTGCTGACCTTGCTGTCCCCCTCGCCTTCTCTGGCTTCTCCCTTCCCAGTTCCGGATATTCTTGCTGCATTGGATTTTGCTTCCAGAACTCTTCCCTGATTACCTGTGCCACCCCTCTTGAACCCCTCCACTGTCTCTGCCTCCACCAGCCCCCTAGGCAGTGCATTCCATGGGTCCACCACCCTCTCAGTGAAATAGCACCTCCTCCTCCTTTCTCCCCTGAATCTTCCCCCTCTCCAGCTTCCACCCATGCCATCTAGTGGCCCCTCCTCCTTCCTTCAAAGCACCCTGTCTGTTCCTCCCCTATTTACCCTCTTCATGTACCTGGAGACCTCTATCATGTCCCCCTGGTCCCTTCTCTCTTCCAATGTGTACATATTTAGCTCTTCGAGCCTCTCCTCATAGGTCTTGTCCCCCAAGCCCCAAATCATTTTGGTTGCCCTCCTCTGGACCCTCTCCAGGAGGTTAATGTCCCTCTTTAAGTGTGGCCTCCAAAACTGCACGCAGTACTCAAGGTGCGGCCTCACCAAGCAGTTATACAGAGGGAGTATCACTTCCCTCCTTCTGGAGGTGATTCCCCAGCGATGCATCCCAGCATCCTGTTGGCCTTGGCTGCTGCCCTCCTGCAAGTCTCAGAGTTGTTCATCTTGACATCCACCACCACCCCGGGGTCCCTCTCCAATCATCGAGACTTAGCATTTCCCCCCAGGGTGTACATTTGGCCCGGGTTTCTGGTCCCCAGGTGGAGTACCTTGCATTTCCCTGCATTGAACCTCAGCTTCCACTTTCTAGACCATCTTTCCAGGCGTCCAGGTCCCCTGTAGGCCACCTCCCTCCCTCCTCCCCATCCACCACCCCCCAGTTTGAGTCATCCACAAAGAGACTCATCTCACTCCTGATTCCTGTCCTTATGTCAGAGGCGTGGGCGTTGAACAGAAGGGCCCAAGGACTGATCCCTGTGGGACCCCACTAATGACCCTCCTTGGGGATGAGACTATCCGCCAACTCGACCCTCTGGATCCGGTCCTGGAGCCAATTGCCTATCCATCTGATCATCTGGTTCCCCACCCCCATTTCTCCCAGCTTATCCAACAGGCCCACATGAGGAACAGAGTCAAATGCCTTGCTGAAGTCTAGAAAGAGGATGTCCACTGGTCTACCCAGGTCCAAGGCACTAGTCACCCAGTCATAGAACTCCACCAGGTTTGTCTGACACGATTTCCCCGGGATGAATCCATGCTGTCTATCGTCCAGGCACCCTGACTTATCCAGGTCCCCCCCTAGCCTCTCCTTGACAATGCTGTCCATCACCTTGCCCACCACCGATGTCAGACTGACAGGCCTGTAGTTCCCTGCCACCTCCCTTGATCCCCCCTTGTGGATAGGCACTATATGCGCCACCTTCCAGTCTTGGGGCACCCACCCTGTCCTCAGAGATGGTGAAAAGCTCCGACCAGGAGTTCTTCACAGGACATCCGCAAGTTCCTTCCAGCACTCTGGGATGTAATTTATCCGGCCCTGTGCTTTCTCCGTCTTAAGGGAGCTGAGGGCTTCCCTCACTCTCTCTGCTGTGATTTCCACTTCTGTACCTCTTCTCCTAATTAGCCCCTCCCCACCTGCCAGTGATGCCTCCCCCTCTCCCCAGGCCTGCCGATCGGTAAGGGTTGCCCCCTCCTCAGTATCTCTGTCTCCTCCCATGTATGATGCAGCACCCCCATTTTCCTTGGTGAAAACTGAGGTGAAGTACTCATTTAGTACCTCAGCCTGCTCCCCCGGGTCTTGTGCCCATCTGTCCCCTGATTTAATCCTGCTAATCTGCCCCTTCACCCTTCGTTTTTCCCCAATGTATCTAAAGAACCCCTTGTTCCCTCTCCTAATTTCCCTGGCCAGGTTCTGCTCCTTCCTTGCCTTAGCCGCCCTCACCACCCTAGTGGCCCTTCTAGTCATCAGCTCATACTCCCCTCGATCCCTTTCACTCCTTGAGCACTTGAATTGCTTATAGGCTGCCTTTTTTCCCTGCACCACCTCCTGGACCTCCCTGGTCCACCAGCAGGGTTTTTGGGCCCTACCGCATTTTCGTCTTACTCTTGCACAGGTGCTGGTAGCATCCTGCACCCCTCTCCTGATGATTTCCCACCTACTATCAGTGTCCATGTCTGACTCAATCCCATCCAAATGCTCCTTAAGGATCCTTCCCATTTCCTTAAAATCCGCCCCTTGAAGTCGGTTACTTCCGTCTTTGTGCAGCCTTCTACCCCTCCTAGGTCCAGGCAGAACCAGACCGTGGCATGGTCACTCCCAGCCAATGGGTCCCTTACCTCCAGGCCCCAATCTGGTCACTGTCTGCCAGGACCACATCCAGTACCAGCCTCCTGGTCAGTTCCTTACCTGCTGAGTTAGAGCGCGCTTGAAAAGACATCCAACAGCCTCTGTTCCTGGTCACAGAGGATGTCATAGTCTCCAGTCTGTTCCTGGCATGTTTAAGTCCCCCAACACCACCACCGTTCCTCTGCCCAGTCTGCAGTGTCTCCCAACATCTGCCACCAGACTGTCCTCCAGCTCCTCCGCCAGAGCAGGGGTCTATACACCACTGCTATTTTTCTCTCTTGCCCCCCGTTATCAAGGTGACCCAATAGCCTCACGGTTCCCTCCGCCTCCTCTACTCCCCTATGCCAATGCAGTTTTTGACTATCATTGCTACCCCTCCTCCCTTCCCTCCCCTGTCCTTCCTGAACATAGGTAACCCTCCAGGTTGGGTCCCAGTCATGTCCTGCAGTGGCCCAAGTCTCAGTGACCACTGCCACATCCACTGCTCCCTCAGTTAGCATCGCCTGGAGCTCAGGCATTTTATTGCCCAAGCTCCTGGCATTTAGCAGGACTACCTTCCACCCTTTCCCTATACTTCCATTTCCCCTGCTCGTGTTCCCATGGGGATTCTGTTTTCCCCTGGTCTGCACTGTGCCAGTCGGCCTTTTCCTGCAATCCTCCTGGTCCCCAAGGGGGTGGAGACAGAGTCCCTCCTTTATCGGCACCCCCTTGACAGCCTTTTCTCCCATCCCACCCCCCTTCACAAGTTTAAACCCCACTTTTCACCAATGAACCCCTCTATTTTCAACTTAGGATTCCCTCCTCCAAATTGAGATGGAGTCTATCTCTAGCATACAGCTCCTTATCCTCCCAGGTCTCCCCCCAATCCCCCATCAACCCATACCCTCTGGCCTCACACCACTCCCTGAGCCACTGGTTTATCTCCCTCATCTTCCTTTTGTGTTTCCCACTAGCCCTTGGCACTGGCAGGATTTCTGAGAAGGAAACTGTGCATCCTATGTCATGACAGACCCTGGCGAGCTCCCTGAATCTTGCCTGTATCTCTAGCTCGTTATTTCTCTCAATGTCATTTGTACCCAGGTGGACCAGTATGTCTGAGGAACCCCCACAATCCTTTGCCAGCTGATATACCTCGTGCTTAGCCCTGTGCACCGTTAGTCCAGGGAAGCATCTTGTTCTAACTGGCCAGGATTCTCCCTCCCATTCCCATTTGATACCCCTGACAGGGTTTTATTTAACTCTAAAAATTGATTAGCGTTTTGCTCATAAAAGTGCTAAAACATTGTAAAAATGCATAGCACTTGCCTCATTGTGTTTAACAAACATAACACTCCTAGAAAACCTATATAAATACTTTCTGTACAGTTAGTATTGTCCCAGAAAAAAAACTGCTTATCAATTATTTAAAACCCTGCCTGATCATGGAATCCCCCAACAGGAGCACTCTGACCGCTCCTTTTCCTCCATTTCCCCCCCTTCCATGTCTCTCATCCTTTCTACCGGCCCTTCCACCCAGCCGGCTCCTTGTTCCTCCCCCTATCTGGGTGCCACATGCCACCCCCTCCTTATTTACCATGGCCACCCCTCCTCCTATCCTATGCCTCTCCTTCTCCTGAGTATCCTTCTGTACCTTGCTAATTCCCCCCTCACTGCTCACGAATGGTCCTTCTCCCCCATCTGCTAAACTAGCCTGGCTCCTCCTCCCTTCCTTCCTGTCTCCATTTAGTTCCTCCTTGCTCGTCGTGCTCCCCTGGCCTAAACCCTCAGCTCCCTTTATTGAATCCTCCTTGTACTTCTGGTCCTTCTCCTTTACCTTTCCTCCCAACTGGTCCATCTCCTTGCGCTTTCCTCCCTCTTCCCCCTGCCCCTCCTGCTCTGATTCACTGCTCCCCCATTTTCCTGCATTCCAGGTCCCCCTGTTCTTCCTGCTATCTGGCCCCTGCTTCCTGCCCCCCAATCCCTTTCCGTCTCTAACCACCCCTGTCGTGGCTACATCACCCCCCTCATCCTCGAGCAGAAGAAGAGAATTGAAGCGGTTATTGAGTGTAAGGTCTGATCCACCTCCCTGCCTTGCTTCCTTCTGTCCAGCACTGGCCATCTGCCAACTTCCCTGAGAATGTTGTCCCTCCGTCCCTCCTTTGTGAGGGTCCCCAGTTACCTGCCTGCTTCCTTGGTAGTGTCCTTTTGGACCCCGTCTGCCAGAGTCCCTATGTGAACCCTGAGTATTCTCCTGCACTCCTTTCCCTATGCCCCCACCCCCAGTGCTTGGTGCAACCCCGTGGGAGATTCCCAGCCCCCTTCCCTCAGCTTTCTCTTAATCCCCGCAACCTCCTCCCTAAGCTGTGCCAGCTGGTAGCACGCAGGGCAACCACCGAACTTCCAAGCCCAGTCCAGTATCATGGCTGCTCCACACCCTGTGCACCACACCACACCACCCTCCCAAAGATGCCGACCCTAATGACGTGTGGTTCCATCCCCTTCCAAATAGGTTTCCTTGGGTGAGCCACCAGGTTCCCCCCCTAGTCCAAGATACACCCTACTGCCTAATCAGGTCCCCACTAATCTTAGAGACAGTCCCACTGTACACTAGTAACCCTGTTACTAGGTGCAGTACAACACATTAAACTTATAAGGAAATGAACAACTCCCTAAGCTCCTCTCTCCAGCCTTTAAATCCAACCCCAGTGGCTAGAACTACATGAGCTGCACCTGCAGCCTTTTCCTCAATTGCAGGGCAGGTGTTCCCCTATAAATTAGCGGACTTCTGGGAGGGAGGGGTGGGGAGGGCGGGTATGGGCAGACACCTGACTCGAGAGAGAGTGCATCAGCCCTGCGTCTCCCCTCCAAGCCCAGCAGCCAAAGAACCAGGCCCAAGCAAATCCCACCAAATAGGTTTTAAATCAGAAGAAATAGGCCTCTACCAGCGCAGCCTGTTACACAGTGAAACATCCACAAAATGAGCCCACTTACAGCCACCAAATCAGTTTTCAAACTTCCAGCAGCCCCCAAAACAATACCCTGCTAGCCCCTTAGAAGTAAGAAAGAAAAGAACTAACCTTCTACCAAGTAAAATCCACAAGAACCCTGTGAAAACAAGCAGCAGCAGCTACTGTCCTGGAACACAACTGATCCTGTCCCCTTCCAGTTCTTTCATGTTTGGGTAAGGTTTTTTAAATATTTACTGCATTGATTGATTATGCTGCAGCAACTGCAATTATGAGGTCAGTTGGGGACCATTTAGATGCTCTTGAAACTTAAAGATTACTTTCTATGAAGTATTTGAGCCCAGAAAGGAGAGGCAGGAGTCACGAGGCATAAATTAGTGTCAGGAACTTGCTTAGCAGTGATTGCTAATCCAAAACATTTTGATTAGCAATGACTTGGTTTTGAGGAGCAATTTTTTAAAAAGGTTATTTTTACACTGAGCATATTAATATCAATGTTTCCCTACCCAGTCTCCTAAACTGACAACACGATGCAACTCTCTTATTCAACTGTGCCAGTGCTTACCAACAATCCCAGTGCCTAAGCTTCCAAACTATTTTAACACTTAGCTCGAGGCTGGATGATTTTTCAGCCTTGCACAATTTTCTCTCTGGCATTGCATGCACATCGTTCTTCGGGGCAGCAGCAATAATGATAGATCTTAATTCGAGAGGAAGCTCTTGCAGCAGATAACACATATAGGACTGACTATATGAGACAGCAGTCCCCAGCATGCTGAAGTTCTTTCCCGTCATCAACACGTGAACATAGGCTTCAAGGCCTAACTCTCGCCAGTTCGACTGCTAGTCTTGTGTTTTTTCAACTCCAGATTACCTTTCAACGTTTTTTCTTCATCAGCTTTCCTGCATGTCTACTACCCCATCCAGGCACATAAGCAAGTGCGCCTGCAGTAAACAAATTCCCTCCAAGGACGGCCATGTGGCCTGTTTTTTTTTTTTTTTTTTGTCTGAGCCCGGACCATAATACTCTGTCCTGCCTCCACTGCCAGGCATTCAGCTGTCAGACCCACATTCGCCGACGGAAGTCTTTTCAGGCCTTTCTGGTTCAGCAGCAATTGGCAGCAATGCAGAGAGAATCCTCCTCCAAAGCAGATTCACCCCATCACTCTCAGAAATCCTCAGGAAAACACCACTCTTCAAAGCCTAAAGAGAAGCGCAGAGAGCAGGACAGAGACAGGGAGAGGTCCAGTCCAGATCACAATCCTCCGGGTCCCACACGGCGTCTGACTCGTCAGGCCATGACTCCTGACTGTTGGTAGTGAACCCCTCGGTCACCTCGAGAGGTTCCGACGCCAAGGAGAAGTCTTCTGGGCCTTTGGCATGGCTACAGCCCTTGAAGATCAGGCCTTCTTCTGCTCAGTCTGGCCATTCGTGGGACCCAGGTAAGTTGTATCTCCCCCCCCCCCAGTCGGCCTCTGTATGCAATGCCGACACCCGGGAGAAAGCAAAATCTTCTGGCCTGTCAGTGGGGAGTTCTTCCTCCCTCCTGCCAAAACATGCCTCAAAATCGGCGGAGAAATGCCAGACTCCGTCATCGGGCAAGTGCCAGGCTCAGGCGGAGAAATGCCAAACGCTGTCATCGGACAAGCGCCAGGCTCCATTGTCGAATAAGAGCCACTCAGAAAAACACTCTAAGCTCGTGTCGAACACCGACATAAGTCTGCCGATGGTGCACCCAAGACCGCCTTGTCTCCACTGCTGGCCAGGTGTTTGTTGCTCCTGGAGTCCTCACCTCGATCTGACGCCAGGGTGGGTGATGTACCAATGCCAGGTGACCAGATGCTGGCCGACAGGGTTCCTTCTGGACCCAACAACGGCCCTTACAGGCATGATGCTCCAACGTCACCCCCAGTCCAGCTGCCGATTCCGGACCGGACCGATGTTGGTACTGGCGCCGGCCCCTGGTTCTCCCAAGCTTAACCTGAGCCAGGTCAAAGATCTGTTTGTACACTGGTGGGAAATGATCAAGCTGGATATCCTTCTGGTGAACCTCACCTCAGCCACACACCGGCAGATCCTGAACCGGCCCCGTTCCCTTGGGGGGGGGGTCACATCTGAGCCCACAGAAGAGGTGCATCCCTGCCCCCACTCGGATGAAGACAGGGCCGACCATCCGTCTCCAGAGAGATGAGGCAAAGACCCCACTCCAGGAACTCCAGTCCTTGCAGCTCCTCGGACAGACGACACCACAAGCGTAGGATGCATAGATCTCCTTAGCTCTCCTCCACAGACTCTTCTCACCCGTCAGACTCCTCTTCCACTTCTTTTGAGGATCCTCCTTTGGGAGAGCCAGAGGATCTGCCCAAGTCATCTCCAGACGACCTGTCATTTATGGAGGTAATGTGGCATATACAGTCCAACATGGGATGGGACACAGAGGACCTGGACCCTCGGCATATGAGTCTCGCCAAGTACCTCAGGCAAAAGGACCCCAAGCCTGTCATTCCCCCCCCCCCATGGTGGACACATGTGAGGATGTCGCACAGGCCACATGACAACATCCTCACTTCTCCACATCCGTACCAAAAAAGATGGACCGATTGTACCGGGCTCCCAAGGAACATCCCTTTTTGGCTGAGCAACCTGCCACTGATTCGATGGTTATCTCGGCAGCTCATGACCATTTGCAGAGGCCCAGACATCTGAGCACCCAGCCTCTGGACAGGGAGTTCAAACAGCTGGATTCCATGGGCAGGATGGTGTACTCGTCTGCCACCTGCAGCATTAGGAGTTTAAATTTCCTGACACACATGGTCCAGTTCTAGAATACCCTTTAGGAACAAGGACTGGACATCTTGTAGGCTGTGCCCGACTGCCCCCAGAAGGCAGAACTTGCGAAGCTTCTTCAAACCGGGTCAGACATGGGTATGCATGTGCTGCGGTCTGCCTATACCTCTGCGGACACCTCAGCAAGGGTGGCGGCTACGGACATCTGTTTATGGCACCATTCCTGGCCCTGGGTGTCGGGGTTCATGCAGTATGTTCAGTCCAACATCCTAGATAAGCCTTCGAGGGCTCTGTCCTCTTCGGGGAAGAGATAGAGCGGATCATCAATAGGCTACAAGATTACGGTAAGGCCATCTGTACCATGCAGTCTTTGTACTGTGTGAAGCAGAGACAGTTTTGGAGGTCTTGTTTTCGTGGCAGAGAGGCACAATTGCCTCAGCAACCTCACTCTCAGCGGGGTGGCTTCAGTCGATGTGGTGGCCCCAGGGAATCTTCTGCCTCCACCTCTCCCCAGGCTAAACCCACCCATGCCGCTTTCCTTCCCCCTCCAACAGCATGACTGTCAGAGCAATCCGCCTCTCCACAACTCCTCGTCGGGAGAGGAGGTGTGAGGTCACTTCTCTCTCTATCTAGAGACCTGGAGACAAGTGACCTCGACCAGTGGGTTCACGAGCTCATAGAACTCTGGCACTCTCTAGAGTTCATGTGCACCCCCCTGGACAGGCCCTCACCCCCATCCCATCACTCCATGGGACATGCAGGCCTCATCCGCCAGGAGATTCAGGCACTGCTGTCCAAAAATGCCATAGAGCCCGGTCCCTCCACATGAGAGGGGCACTGGATTTTATTCTCGCTTCTTCCTGGTCCCGCAGAAGTAGGGAGACTTGAGGCCAGTCCTCGACCTCAGTGACCTGAACCTGTCAGTCACGTACAGGTGTTTCAGGATGGTCATCCTTCACAATCTGATTTCCATGGTGTGTCAGGGAGACTGGCTAGCATACCTTCACATCCTGATTGCCAAATGCCACCAGAAATATCTCTGGTTCACATTTCAGGGCTAGCATTTTCAGTTCAGGTCTCTGCCCTTTGGCCTTTCTTCTGCCCCAAGGATGTTTACAAAGTGCCTGGTGGTGATGGCTGCAGCGCTTCAGAGGATGGGATACTATGTGTTTCCATACCTGGACAACTGGCTACTTCTAGCACACCCCAGCACTCGCCTTCAGGCGGCTATCTGGCATAGCTTCAACCTGTTCTGGAGCCTGGGGATTACCGTCAACCCAGCCAAGTCGTCCCTCAGCCCCGCATAACTTCTGCCATTCATCGGGGCACTTCTAGACACCGTCAAGGGACAGGTCTTCCTGGCTCAAGATGGAGCAGAGTGCATTCGGGCTCTAGCCAGAAAGATTTATTCTGTCTCCTCCATGCTAGCCAGGTTGCTTCTCCGGCTGTTGAGTCACATGGCGGCTGCCATAGTTACCGTTCCCCTTTGCAAGACTTCAGATGAGTACTAGTCAATGGACTCTTCAGGTACAATGGAATCAGAGGTGGGATGACCTGGACATGCCTGTCTCCAAAACAGGCCCGGTTCGCAAGGAACTCCTCTGGTGGATGACATCTCCCGACTTGCAGGAGCAGATTCTCTTTCAGAAGGAAGCTCCTGGACAGGTCCTGACCGCGGACGCTTCAAACTCAGGATGGGAGGGAAGCACACCTGGGATTACACAAGACTCGGAGATCTTGGTGTCCGACTGAGAAATCTGTCCATATAAACGTCCTGGAGATGAGAGCCATTCTCTAAGCTGTCCAAGCCGTAGACACTGATCACACCCAGTCACCTTCTGGTTCTGATGGACAACACATCGGTGGTCTTCTACCTCAACAAACAGGCACACACTCTTACCCCCCCTGTGCAGGGAGGCTATGAGAGTGTGGGCTTGGGCCATAGCCCGCCAGATGACCGTCACAGTGGTCCATATGTCAGGAGTTCAAAACACAATTGCAGATGCCCTTAGCAGGACAAGGTCTCGAGTACATGAATGGTTGCTTCTGCAATTGGTTGATGACCTTTTCACCAGATGGGGGACACCAGAGTCGGATCTCTTCACATCCTCCACCAGTGCATAACTGCCCAGTTTTTGCTCACTAGATCCCGAGCCTGATGCTTTCTGGCAAGACGCATTGTCCCTGTCCTGGAAGGGGAGATTCCTATATGCTTTCCTTCTTTTCCCCTCATTCAGAGAGTCCTCCTCAAGGCGTAATCAGAGGGGACCTCCATGATTCTCATAGTATCGCTGTGGCCTCGCCGGATTTGGTTCCCTTTGCTACAGCAACTGGCAGCAGCTCTACCCATTTCACCTCTGCTTATGACTCACTTGCTCTATCAGGACAACAGGACTCTCATTCATCCGGACTTATGGTCCCTTCATTTTCATGCTTGTCTCCTCAAGACTTAGTCAAGCTTAGATTTGAGGTGTCGGACAAGATAGCCAAAATCCTGTTGGAGGCGAGAAAGCCCTCCATGAGAGTTGCTTGTGCCATGAAGTGGAAATGGTTCTGCCTGTGGGCCACAGCACGTCACATAGATCCTTTGGCCTGTCTGGTTAACACCTTGCTGGAATACTTGTTATCCCTCTCAGAGTCAGGGTTGAGTTACTCCTCCATAAAAGTACACCTGGCTGCTCTTTCTGCCTATCACACCCCTGTACAGGGCAGAATGGTGGCTCAATTAAAGGTGACCAGGGCCTTTCTTAGAGGCATTCTTCACATAAAGCTTCCTATTTCAGATCCTGTTCCCACTTGGACCTTCCATTTGTCCTGAAGAAGCTTACCCTCCCACCATTTGAACACACTGTGGATTGCAAGCTATGTTTTCTTTCCTGGAAAATGTTACTTTTAGTTGCTGTTACTTCTGCTGAAAGTATGTCCAAGCTTCAGGCCCTCATGTGTGAGGAGCCTTATTTGATTTTTCACAAAGACAGGGTAGCTTTACGCACCAGTCCTAAGTTTTGCCCCAAAGTAGTGTCTGAAATGACATTGCACCAGGATGTTCAACCCCTCGTCTACTACCCTGACTACTCCAGTCGTGGTGAGGTGCTCCTCCACACGTTGGACGTTCATTGCACGTTGTGATTTTATTTGTCTAGGACCAAGGGGACCAGAACTTCTGATCAGTTGTTTGTTTCCTTTGCCCCACATTCCTTGGGCAGTCCGGTTTCTAGGCAGACTTTCTTTAAGTGGCTGGTGCACTACATCACACTCTGCTAGCAAAAGCACAACAGACCTCTATCGGGCCCAGTCAGGGGTCATTCTACCAGAGCGGTGGCAGCCTCCTTTGCAGCCCTTAAGAGGGTATCAACCTCGGACATCTGTGTGGCAGCCACATGGCACTTGGTCCACACTTTTGTCGAGCACTACTGTCTAGACATCGCCTCTAGACTCAGAACTGGCTTCGGCCTAGCAGTTCTGCAGGGTCTGATCTCCTGAGGATGTACCTCTTTATCTTCCTCTGTTCCTCTCCTACCTCCCCAGGCAGTTGTCTTCAGTTTATACTGCTTGGGACTCATTCCTATATGTGTTACCTGCTGCAAGAGCTTCTTCTTGAAGTAAGAACTTACTCTAACAGTAGCTCTTCGAGAGAAGCTCTTGCAGCAGGCATGCTTCCTCCCTCCCTCTTTCCCCTTCGGGGGTCTCGCTCGGCATGTGTCTAGCTTCTGGATTAGAAATTGCCTTTCACTGTTTATCTGTTTGGATCGCTCCTGTTTCATCTGCCGGTGCTGCCAGCAGTGCAAGAACTGGAGCATGCCGGGGACCGCTGCTTCTTATATACCATGTGGTCTGTCGGGGATGGGGCCGATGTCGAGAGGGGCCATCCCCGCTGGGGACTGCTAGAAAAAGTTTGCCATGGGGTCCTGCTGCCGGCCAGTGTCAGTCCTATATGTGTTACTGGCTGCAAAGCTTCTCTCAAAGATCTACTGTTAGGGTAAGTTCTTGTGTAACTGTACTTTTCATATACCCTCTCAGCTGGGCACACCAATCAGTCTGGGACTTTAGGCTCCATTTTGCTTTGTTGCGCCATGCACTGGTGTACAGTATGTGACACTCAGACAGCTGTTTCTGATTAATCTATGATTTTTCCAATATAAAAATGTGTTATTGAGTGTCTCTCATGAGACATGCTGAATCAGCCTAAGGAATGACCCCCCCACCCAGGTTTTGGCTACAAGGTGTTACCTGGAAGGCCAAGAGATAATTACAGGCTAGAAGAGGCCTAAATTAAGGATCTCCTGTTTATCTAGCTTATTTTTAGCTTGTCAGCTGTTAGTATGGGAAATCATAAACTTTTATAACGTCTAGAGGAAGAGAGCAGGTTATGACGCTTTAGTGCGAAGTCATAAAATATTCTTTGATGTGTCCTGGGAAGAAGAGCTACTTGAGATCAAAGAGGGGATGTTATTTAAAGAAAGTCATGTGGGGACATGAGTTTTGCTGAAGTCACCTTTATTAATTTTCCTCTTGCTGGATGGACATCCTGATTGTATAATTTTTAATAAACAGAGGAGGAGCTGGGTGACATCATGGAGAAGGCAGGCTCAAGACAGTGTTTTTAATTGTGCTGTGAGTGACCTGTAAAGACACACGTGTGACTCTCTTGACAACATCATCTGTCTATCAGCACTAATAGAAGAAATACATTAGATATATAAATCTAATTGTCTGGTGGTGGGAATTTTGCACTTTTTTTAACTCTTGTTCTTTTAAATGATTGTATGTTTTGTGATATATGGGTCTGTATTTACATTTTACATTTTTTTAACTATCTTTAAGTAAACCCTACTTTAGAGACTACTTGGGTGTGCCTTTGAAATTCTTTTTTTCTTGACAAGTGAAGCATACATGGTTAAAGTTGACACTGTACAAAGCTTAATGGTAATACCAAACTGGGAAAATGTAAGAGTTTATTATGAGGTCTTTAATATAGTTTTTAAGGGTTCATTTTGTACACCTGGTTAGGTGCCTGTAGGCGAAAGATATCTGGCCCCCCTAAAGAGCAGAATTATCTGAGCCTGTACATTGGGTATGCTAACAAGAGGTTCACAGTTTGAATCCCTCCAAGACTTGAGACCAAAGGTTGATTCGAACCCACAAAACAGACAGGAGGGTTGCCCTGTTTCTGTTTCCCGTTCACAAGACTGCACTCGGAGGTTGGCACTGTGAGAGCAGAGGGCCTGACATGATGAGTAGGTTTGTGACACTATACACCACAGAACTTGATACCTGCCCTCCTCTGCATTACCGTGCTGTCTTGTGCTGCACTGCACATGTCCAAGAGATGGGAGCGGTCACTTTGGAGTCAGGGGCAGAATCATTCAGTGGCTGCAAATGGGTTGGGGTGGGACTGGACTGCTAACTCTCATTCTGCATTTGCCAAGTAGGGGAAATGGTCCTAATGCTCTTCCTGCCAATGTTAACTAGTGGGGAAAAGAAAAAAATAAATGGAAAACACTGGTCTACAAACTGACTAGCAATTGGTGCTAATCAAATCTTAAATTGATTAGCAAGTGGCATTTTTTGGGTTGCAGATTGCAATGTGATCCTGCTCATTTTATGCCTTGAGTCATACTCGGAGGTCCAGTGAAGCAAGGACTTTGCTAAACAGAAAGGATGGTAATGGTCACAGAGCCAGTTATTTAACAACCACCACCACCACCACCAACAAACAACAAGAACATACACGGCGATACATATCTATGCAATAAATAGATGAATAATCAATAAGTTTTAATGGTGCACCTTGACTGGAGTTGACTACTGTTGCTGTACTGCAGCTATGATTACTTATGGTACAATACTACGTGGTAGACCAGTGCTAACCTATGCTTTTATGTGTAAACATTTGTTTCTTTCACTGCATTAATTTCAAAATAAGAATCAAGTCACTCTGAAGTCTGTTTCAGTATTTGCAGAGAATGGATACCTGAACAGAGCACCTGAACCAAGAAATGAGCACTGCTTCTAACAGGGAAACTGATACTTTGGTGATGAGCCTCGGTTAGGTCACCTGGACTCATGAGAGATTTTGTAACAGTCCATAGGTTCACCAGCAAAAACCCCTTCGCCCAGGCAGCTGGGACAGGAGAAACAAGGTTGCAACTGAGGAAGACTTCTCTGCACAAACCCTCCCTTGGGCTGCTGAGACAAGAGAAACAGGAGATGTGGAACTTGAAGCATATTCTTCAGCACAAACCCTCCCTTGGGCTATGTGAACAAGAAGAACAAAAGACATAGAACTTGAAGGAGATTTTTTGGTACAAATTCTCCATTGAGCTGCCAGGACAAGGTGAATTTTCGTAGAAAAGGTGAAGCTGATCTTCCGATGATGGTCCAGATTGCTGATCTTCTGACGATGGTTCCAGGCACAAATCTTCAGATGATGGTACTGGATGCTGGTCCTGAAAGAAAAAATTCCACCCCACTGTGCAACAGAGGCCCCCTCTAGTGAGCCAGGGCAGCTTCTAAGCTTCCTTTACTTCTTAACCAGGTAGTGGTGCAGCTTTGGCAGAATAACAAATGAGGCCTGTCCACTCCCCTAATGCTAGCTGGGTCAGCCACCCTATGTTGTTGTCCAAGGAGGTGATGTCACAGGCAGGATGCAGTCTTTGGTTAAGGTGACACCTAAGCAGTCTGTAGGTGGTTGAAAAGAGTAGTAAATATCATTATAGCTGAAGCAGGCTTGCCAGGTAATGAGTTGATTCACTGCAGGGTAGCAAGGGAAGGCCAAGTAGTTTCTTGAATGGGTACCACAGATTTAAGGCAGCTACTTGGTAGGTAGCATAGAGTTAAGGCAGTTTATTGAGGCAAATGGGGCACCACGTCATGGAGGTTTGAGTGTTGTTGGCGGAGGTCTCTGTCCAGGGAGGACAGACAGACTTCGGGAATTCTCAACGGTGAATGTCAGAGGGCAATCGACCATAAGAAGGCAGTGTTCCTGTCAGCAGGGAGCTTGCCTTCGGGAACGGTAATTAGGTAGGGGGCAGGGCTGCTCAGCTATACAAGCCAGCGCTGCCCGCATCTTAGCAGCCATGTCATCTACTGCCTGAAAAACAGACCTGTGAGCTGTTTAAACCACCGGGGAGGCTTTGTGCATCATCCTGCCCCATCTGCTGCAGTGACAGCTTAAACTGTTGGGCATTTAGGTACCAGAGAATAATCCTGAGGTCCAGGGGGCTCAAGGGATCCCGCAACCGGGAACAGTAATTAGGGGGTGGGGCAGGCTGCTCGGTCATAAAAGCCTGTGCCGCCTGTAAGTGTGAGTGCCCCTTAAGAAAATTAATTGTTTTAACAAGATATTTTAAACTTGATATTTTAGCTGTTTATTCTGAACAGATAGAACCTGCTTTTACATGGAATATGATAAGGACATTTTATTATAGATTTCTAGATAACGAAATAGTAACAAAGTAAATAATTGAAAGTGTCTCTTGTTTAATACTGTCTTTAATGTGGCCGGGTGAAAGTACAGAAGGCTAGCTCCCTAAACCTGTATTTATTACAGATTAAAAGGAAGTCCTTATTTAGTTTTCCTATTGCATTAAGACAATTTCAGCTATCCAGTTCTGTGAAATTAAGTTAAGCAAATGGGGGAAAAGTCTGAATTTTGAGTTTATATTTTGCACTTAATTGGTATTTAAATTATTAGATTGACTGTGTGCAGGGGAAGAAACGGGTCTCCATTGTGAAACGCCTCTGGGCAATGGTATTAGTAATTTGCCTCTGCAGTCTTATCAGTGGTCTGAAGAGTATAGAAACAAATAAAAATGTATGGGAATTAACACAACATTTACCCCACAGAGGTACAAAATTGCTTTCTAAGTCCAAAGTATCGGTGGAAGGAAAACCATCTGAACAGGGTATGGTGGCCAAGACCTTGTATAGGGATTTGGTTAAAATATTAATTGGTTGATTTTGTTCTAGCTCCACAGTAGCAAAATCTGGGACACTTAAGAAATAACTTGATAAGAGTGGTGGTAATATTGTTAAGGAAATATATAAGAAAAATATCCTTATTAAAACCCTTAAATTAACTGTTGCAGTCATTTTGTTGCTGTGTGGAGACATGCACCCAAATCCTGGACCTGTGTGTACAACTCCGATAAATGTTGAGGTGTTAAAACAAATGCATTTTGGCTTGCTCCATCTTAATACCAGAAGTAGCTGGAAAAAAACTGGATCACATCAAGGATTGGGTGATAAATTATCAACCGGGAATGATCATTATCACAGAAACATGGCTCAACAGTAGAATTTCAGATTTATCTTTAGAAATTGAAGGCTATCCTCTCCTAAGAAAGGACAGAAGTGAAAAAGGTGGTGTTTTGTTATATGCTAGTTCTGAAATTGAAATCCTAAAAATTCCAAACAGTTTACACTTAGGAGGCTTGGAGGCCTTAACAGTAGGTTAAACTACCCTTTAATAAACCAATGATCGTAGCAGGAATATACAAACTACCTGACAGAACTGCAACTTATCTCAGTGACTTACAAGATTGATTGTTTACATATAAAAATACACATGAAATCACTCTTTTAGGTGACTTTAATGTAGAGTGATTTAAAGCAGATATAACCCACAGTTTGAAAGATTTACAACAGAATTTAGGATTAGTCCAGTTAATTGATGAATTGACTAGACTCAATCTTAAAGACACTAAGAAGTCAACCTTATTGGATGTTGTATTTACAAATTGTCCTCAGTCTTACACAATCAGTGGTGTGTTACCTGATGCCTTTTCAGATCATCAGGTAAGGGTCATAAGAAAGAGGAACAGGCAAGACATTAATAAACTTTTGTCTAAGTGGGGAAGCTTTAAAAGTTTTGATTATTTAGCTTTCATGTTAGATGTTGAAAGAATAAATTGAGGAAGATTGGAATTAATCCCAACTGTTATTGAAGCTTGGAATGATTTCCAACAAGAATTCTTATTAGTCTGTGATAAGCATGCGCGCCCACGAAACACAGAAAAGCAAAAAAAAAAAAAGGTACCCTTTGGTATAAAGCTAATCTACGTAAACTTAAGAAAGATCAAGATAAAAAATGGCATAGGGCTAAAACAACTGGTTTAAGTAATGATTGGCAATTTTATAGGCAGTCACATAATATCTATACTCAAAATTTAAGATTAACCAAGCATACCTATATTCGTTCAAAGCTAGATGATAATATTGATTAATAGCCTAGAAATTTTTGGAACACAGTGACTGGATTAATGGGTAAAAATAAAAATATTCAAACAGGAAAATGTCAAATAAATGGGCATATGGTATCTATTGGTGAGGCGATTGTGACTACTTTTAACAACGGTTTTGTAGATATGGGTACCACATTGTCGAGCATTAAGAATCCTTCCATTAGTGGTGATAGACTAATAGACCAGACTGGAGCTGATGTGCAGAAAACAGCAGACCATCATACTTTTAAATTTAGTTTTATTACAGTAGGTCAGATCAGAATGAAATTGTTAGGCTGTGATATTACTAAGACGGCAGGATTAGATGGAATCCCTTCAAAAAGGAGAGAGAGAGACAGGGAACTGAGCTCATAAATATTGGAAATTGTGGGGGACTTCAACCTGCCCAAGGAGGACTGGAGCATACCCTCCACAACATGTGCTAGGAGTCAGGTGATCTTGGAAGGACTGCAGAGTGGGTTCTTGACTCAGGGCATCACTGAACCAACAAGAGCTGAGGCAGTTCTTGAGCTGGTGCTCACAAATGGGGAGCATGTACAGGAAATAATGGTCAGGGAGCAACTAGGTGGAATTGACCATTGCACAGTGTGGTTCCAGTTGGATATGGGCAGGGAAAGCAACCTAAGACCAAAATCTTGGATTTCAGGAGGGCAAACTTCAGGAAAATGGGCGAAGTGCTAAGGAGCCATCTGGCGGGCATCAAAGCAAATATGGGGTGGACCAAAGGTGGTCCATCATTAAGGAAGGAATACTGGTTGCCACAGATGATTGTGTTAGGCTCAGAGGTAAGAACACAAGGGCCAAAGTGCCCAGCTGGTTCAGTTCTGGGGTTGCCCAGGCAATAAGGGAAAAGAGGTTGGCCTATAGAAAATTCAGGAAGACCAAGAGAGACGTGGATAGGGAAAATTACCCAAGATTGGCTAGTGAGGCAAGTAAGGAAGTCTGGCAAGCAAAGGCACAGAATGAGCTGCAGATAACCAAAGGAATTAAGAAGGGGAGAAGGCTTTCTTTCACTATATAAGTGAGAAAAGGGACAAGATGGAAGGGGGGTGGAGTATAATGGGGGAACAGCAGCGATTCTAAATGAATACTTCTTTTCCGTCTTCATGAGAGAGAAGGATGGACCAGTGCCTTCAGGAAGGAAAAGAGGAGCGGGGGACACAGATGTAGTGATAGAGAAGGATAGAATGAGGGAGGGGCTGTGGGCATTGAAAGCGGACAATTCATCAGGCCTGGACAGAGTACATCCAAGGGTGCTAAAGAAAATAGCTGAGGAGCTGGCAGGGCCACTGACAGACCTATTTAATAGTTTACTAGAGCCAGGCATGGTACTGCAGGACTGGAGAACAGCACATGTAGTGCACCTCCATAAAAGCGGTCCTAAGGATGACCCAGGGAATTACAGACCAGTCAGTCTGACCTCCATTGTGGGCAAGCTCATGGAGACAATACTAAAGAAAAGGTTGGTGGAGTATCTAGAGGAGCATGTTCTCCAGGATGCAAGGCAGCATAAATTCATTGGGGGGGGGGGGGTCATGTCAAATTAATCTGATTGACTTCTTTGACTGTGTCACTAAAACAGTAGACAGGGGCCAAGCGGTAGACATCCTCTGTCTTGATTTCAGCAAGGCCTTTGACTCTGTGCCCCACAAAAGGTTGATCAGGAAGTTGGTGGATGTTGGGGTTGAGTGAAAGATGGCCAGATGAGTGGAAAACTGGCTGAGTGACAGAACCCTGAGGGTGGTTGTGGAGGGAGAGTTGTCTGGTACCAGAGAGGTAACCAGTGGAGTCCCACAGGGCTCTGTGCTGGGGCTGGTGTTGTTCAGTGTCTTCATCAGTGACATCGAAGATGGCATTAAGGGCAAAATGTGCCTATTTGCAGATGACACCAAGCTCTGAGAGAAAGACTACAGCTAAAGGGATACAGGACCTACAGGGAGATCTGGAAAAGCTGGGGAGGTGGTCTAGGATCTGGCAGGTTGGCTTCAATGCCAAGAAATGCAAAGTTATGCATATTGGAGCCAAGAATCCCTGGACAGAGTACTGCCTGTGTGAGGTCTGTGAGTATCTGTATCAGAGGAGGAGAAGGACCTGGGAGTGATGATCACTAGTGACCTGAAGCACACCACGCAGTGCAAGAAAATAGCAGCAAATTCAAACAAGATGCTGGGATGCATGCATATCTAGGGGGATCAGTAGTAGGAGAGAGGAGGTTATACTGCCCTTGTGCAGGTCACTGGTAAGGCCGCATCTAGAGTATGGCATTCAGTACTGGTGCTCACACCTCAAAAAGGACGTTAACCTGCTGGGGAAGGTCCAGAGGAGGGCTACAAAGATGATAGTGCGTCAGCAGGGTAAGGCATACAAGGAGAGGTTGAGGGCACTGAACATGTACTCCCTATGGAAGATAGGCGAGAGAGAGGGGACATGATTGGGACCTTCAAGTACTTGAAAGTGATAAATAAGGTTGATAAGGAGAATCTCTTTAAGCTGAGTGGCAACCATAACACTAGGGGGCACTGTCTTAAGCTGGAGGGTGGGAGGTTTTGGAGGGAGGTCAGGAAGAACTTCTTCACAGAGAGTGTGGTGAACACTTGGAATGCACTGCCAGAAGAGGTCATCTTGTTAAAGACAGTGGGCAGCTTTAAGAGAGCCTGGGATAGGCATAGGGGGAAAGTATGGATCATGGGTAGGGAGGATGGGAGGAGTGGGGACGGAGGGAGGACAGGGACATTAGTTCAAGCTGTGGACCCTGCAGTATGAGCAGACTTGATAGACCAGATGACCTTCTTCTGTTGGCTTCTTCATATGTTCATATGTAAATATGCAGCCCCCTGTAGTGCCTGTCCTCTTTCATATATATTTAATCTTTCCATAAACACGTGAGTATTCCCAGCGGGCTGTAAATTAGCAAAGGTGATCCCAGTTAAGACTGGTTCAAGGCAAGACATTACTAATTACCAGCTGATATCCTTGCTCCCCCAAATTTCTAAAATCTTCAAGAGATTAATATCAGGGCAACTAAAAGTATACTTAGAGACCAATAATATCCTAAATAAACATCAGTCTGAGTTTAGATTTCTTCACAGCACACAATCGGCCTTGATTAAAGTTGTTAGTGATTTTCAGCAAAGCCTGGACAGGAGAATGTTGGTTGGTGCTCTATTTCTAGACCTGTCGAAAGCTTTTGATGTGTTAGACCATGGGGTTCACCTGTCCAGGCTCAACGAAATTGGTGTAGGTTGTGTTGAGCTAGATTGGTTTGAAACCTATGTATCGAAACGTAAACAACAGATAGTAATGGGTCCATATAGATCATCCTTGGTTGCCATAACAACAGGGGTCCCACAGGGTTCGATCCTGGGACCATTGCTGTCTATTTGGGTCTGAAAAGTGCAAGTTATTAATGTAAATATTAGACAGCAATGGTCCCAGGATCGAACCCTGTATAGCAAAATGAACTGGTTACATCCACGGGACAGAAGGACTCTTAACCTTCCGAAATTTATGATAAATGTTTTGAAGTGGAATTTCCCAGGTTACGTAATATAATTGATTGAGATGAGAACTCATAGACAAGGTCTTAGATCAGCATTGGGTTTGGAATATTTAGTTCCAAGCTTTAATTTGGAAATCAACAGGAGTTCCCTCATACATAGAGGGGTGGTGCTCTGGAACTCCATCCCAACTGCATTGCGTCAGCAAGAATTCCCCAAAAATACCCTGCCATTTTTAAAACTGGATGTTAGAACGGCTGACGGCCAATTTATCTTGCTTTTCAGGTGAGGTTACTTGATCTGGGAGATGGAGGGATAGGTAGTAACGTGGTGGATGATATTTATTTGGTAATATAAAACTTTCAAAAAGTAAATGAGAGGTTCTATTAGAATTGTAATAAACAAAACAGATCAAATATATTTGATTGTAGGCATGGAATTCTCTTAGCAGAAGTGTTAAATGTTTATATTTATATTTTGTTGTAAGTGTCTAGATTTTGTCATTAAATGTGTGTGCTGTATTGTTAAGAATGACCCTTTTTCATCTTATGTTTGGATGACTGCTAATTTAATGCCTTATAGAAACTGCATGTATGGTATGGGACCTCCTTGGAAATGAGCTATGCTCAATGGAGTATTTTATCCCTATTCATGATTTTTAGTGAATAAAATGTTACTACTACTACTACTATGAGGGAGGTCCTGTTGGTGGAGGTGTTTAAACATGGTCTGAAGTAGCGCCACGCGAACCTCTTAAAGTTCTACCTTGCGAACTTTCTGAGTAGAATCCAAAAAAGTTCTACCAGGTAGAACCAGGTAAAACTGGTTTCTACCAGGTAAATCAAGGTTCTACCAACTATAAACAGGTTTTGCCAAATATAACCAGGTTCTACCAAGTAAAAGCAACATTTTTACTGGGTATAACCAGGTTCTACAATATATAATTAAGTTGCACCTAGTTCTAGTTAGGAAATCCAGAGTATTTTTTTTTTTCATGTCTGGAATGAAGTATGGTAGTACTTAGAAAATATTATTTCCAAACAGGTTAGTAAACAACTGCTAGCTGGGCCAAGTATGGTATTTTAAGTAGTGAAAATACAGGGAAAGTTATTCTGAAACAGGTCAGTAAACAACTGCTGGCTGTGTCTAGTCAGATAGCTTAAGTAGTGAAAACACAGGGATATTTAATTTATTCCCAAACATGTCACTACAGCATTGCCAGCTGCGTCAAGTAGCTTCACCAAAATAAACAGGGAGATTTATTCTCAGACAGGTCAGTAAACAGCTACTGGCTGTGTTAAGTCAGTAAGTTTAAGTAGTGAAAACACAGGTATATGTATTCCCAAACGGGTCAGTACAGCAGGGGGGGTTGCATGGGAAACTGATAACCATAGGTATTACAGGAATAAAAAATAAGAACCGGGGGAAAAGGATTAACCAGGCAGAATGGCACACTAAGCCAGACTCTGAGCTTCCCAGGTGCGACCTCTGAGCACAAGGAAGTTAAGTTGCCAAGATCACACAGTATACAAGACTGAGTTTATGGGATTCAAACCTAGCTGTCCAGCTTAGTTTGCATTGCAGCACAGTGCTGTGAAATTGATGGTAATGTTATTTACTTCTTTAACCTGTCAGCAATGAAGAAACTAAGGGCTGAATTCTTAAATCGTGCTTTGATCAGCACAAGCTGCGGCAAACAGCAGCTTGCGCTGAAGCCCAGTGCACCAGGGACCATGTGCCCAGTTCTCTATTGGTCAGGGTCCTGGTGGCAAAGTCCCATGGCTTGCAGCAACCGTGGCCTGGCGCCGAACAGATGGTGCACTGGGAGTGTTTGCCGGAAGCTGCAGGGCTTTCCAGAACCTCTCTAGACCCTCGTGAACTAGTGGCCCCCGATCCCCAATGGAGCCAATTCATGTAAAATATAAACTATTTCCCATGCCCTCCTCCCTGAACCCTGCTGGTGTCAGAACTAATATTGGATAATACTGCCCCTGCCCTAGTGGTATAGTGGCCCCCTACCCCAGCCAGTAGTGCCCACCCCCTGCTTCACCCCATCCTAAAGCAAGGCCAGTGACCAGCACAGCTCACCTCACACCTCTGTGACTGGCCACCGACTGACCCATCAGTGTCATACTGTAAGGCGTACGTGCTCATTGATCAATGGCTGTCACTGTATACGCATAATAGTACGCTTGTTTACAGGTCAGTCGGCCGCCAGCTGCAAAGGTGTGAGGTGGCCTGTGCCGGTTGCTGGCTCTACTTTGGGATGGGAGAGCACTACCTGCTGGGGTGGGGAGCCACTATACTACCAGGGCAGGGGCAGCATTATTCAATATTAGTACTGGCACCAGTGGGGTTTGCGGAGGGGAGCATGGGGAATATTTTCCATGAACTGGCACCAGTGGGGATCAGGGAGAGGGGCCGCTAGTCCACCATGGATTGCTTTTAGTACATATATTCCAGTACATGCAGATTGGGATGCCACACAGCACCAATCACTCCCAGAGGGATATTTCTAAGTACCTATAGACCAGCCCTTGCTAGTCTAAGGGTACTTAGAAATGTTCCATCTAGGTGATTTTTGTGAATTCCACTTTCAGGGATATGGTGCAGGGGTGGTGGTGCCACAAGGTCCATTTGAGCAAGGAGCCTGTGATTGACACAGGCTGCCTTTGTGAATAGCTCAGGGGGCAGTGTTTGATGCAAGGTGCCACCTCGGCCATTTATTTTTGGCACAGGCACCTTGTGTCAAAGCCAGGGCTTTGAGAATCGAGCCCGAGTCTCTAGTAGTACCGAAGAGATAGAGGTCTTTCTGCTGAGCCTGCCCTTCTCTTTCTCTTCCTGCAGTTCCCAATTTTTTTTTAACCTAGACAGTTTTCCCGTTAGTGTGCAGTGCCCCTCAAGCACAACTCAACAGAGCCAGACTGTAAACCCTGCACTTCTGTACTTTTTCTTCTGTCCAGTCCTCCCTATTCTTTTTACTTCCTGCAGTCAAATAGTGCCCCCCTTCCCACACACATACATACATACACTCACCCCTCCCCCAGATCAGCATCCTAACCATGACCTTTAATCATTTTTTTTTCTCATTCCCTTTATGCCCCGGTGAAACACTAATGCGTTTTTTTTCTAGCCACATCAAAAGATCGAGGAATAATTTGATTAGGAAAATGTGAAGCACACACAATTCTGTGAATCACCACCTCGCCTCACTCCCCACCATCTGTTAAATTTGCAGTCATTACGTGCCTCTACCCCCCACCCCCGAACTGAGCAGCCCCTCAGTTCAGAATGGATCCCTCTCATTTTCTCCCTCCCTTTCCTAGTTTTTTTGCCTTGGGTTGAAAGTAACTTGAATGCCACAAACTAAGCCCTTTATTCTTTTTAGCCAGTTGCCTGCCACAAAACAAAGTTGATGAATCAACAGTTATATGTGGTATATGTATGTTGTATGTTTAATTATCTGACCCAAACCGTCCGCCACGACCATGCACACCACTCAGTACTCACTCGCACATCTGAGGCAGCAGTATTCCACGTTCCGACATGCGACCTGCTGCACTACAGTACTAACCTAAGACCAATGGTCACCAGTGTTGCTCCTTGGATTCCAGGCATCAGCCAATGGCAAGTAGTGACACGGGGGGTGACATCTTCTGGTCTCATGCCCTCCCGGTCTCTTGCAGTACTGCACCACATGACAGCTGAGTCAGCTGGAAGCCCAGGGGCATGCGTTATGGGAGGCATTATATATATATATATATATATATATATATACACACACACATACATACTGTATATGTTTAAAGGCGAACCAAGCGAACCAAATTTCGCACATTTATACAAAATGTTCGTGCTTTGCAGACACCCGCGAACATGGGGAGTTTGCCTATTTTAAGGAACAGATCGAACCAAAGCAGCCCTAGTCTGAAGGCACATCCTTTTAGAGAGGCATTTGTGAACTGCCTGCGAGTTTTAAAAAATAGACTGCTGAATCATTTATTTTAAATAAGGATTTTACTTAGGTGCTGCTGTTGCTCGTAGTCGTCCTTACTGATAGATGTTATTGTATTGATGCTTGTTATTTATTTCTAACTTTTACCTGCCTGTACAGTGCCCAGGAGCTCTGTAATGGGGCACTTGATAAATAACATTTTACTTCCTTATTTACTATACATTCAGGTGGTTCAAAGATAAACCAGTCAGTACACAAGTTCAGGTACTTCGTTAGGGCAAGTGGGTCACCACACAAGTTCAGAAGGCAATTCATTAGGCAAACAGGGCAATACACAGGTTCAGAATGCAGTCCTTTAGGTAAACAAGGCAATGCACTAGTTCAGGTAATCAGTTAGGTCTAGTAGGGCACCATACAAGGTCAGAAGCTAGTCTGTTAGGCAGAAAGGGCAACACACAAGTTCAGTTAACTTGTTAGGGCAGATGGGCACCACACAGGGTAAAAAGGCAGTCTCCGTAATGAAGCGCTGTACCTTTAAATACAGTTCAGTAGACAGCCTTTATATAAGGTGCACTGTCACTTTAAATGCAGTTCACTTGGCAGATTGTAAGCATTCAGCAGTCATGCCATTAATTGCCCCTAACCCGACTGTATCTGTTCCTAGGGAATGGTATTCAATGTGCCCTGTGGGTACTTTGGGATGCCTAAATCCACTACTGGCTCCTGTGGAGCCTTAGTCTGCCCTGTGGGTGATCCCTTCACTAGAGCCTGGTTGGCCCAATATGGCTCTCAGCTGTGTCCATGGGCAGTCCTGAGGTGGGTCTGTACGCTCCTTCCCATGTGGTCTTGGCCACTTTGCTTGGCACCATCTAGCGCTACTTATTTAAATAAATGAAAACTGTTACTTTGGCTCTGGCTCCTGTATTGGTGCTACCCTGCCCTTTGCTCCACCCTCTGGGAGCTCTTTTTACTTAGTTAGGGCCTCTTGTCCTTTGCTCTGCCTTCTGGGAGCTCCTTGTACCTGTTTAGGGCCTCTTACCCTTTGCTCCACCATCCAGGAGGTCCCTTAGCTAGAAGCCTTGCCCCCCTCCATTGGCCTTAGCTGATTGTCCTGCTCTGTCTGATGCTCTGAATAATTAATAATTTATCTTATTGTTACTTAGACTGTTATGGTGATCAGCATTTGCCTTATGATACTGCTGCCATCTCACGGCCCTGACCTGAGGTGAAGTAGTGCTGGAAGGGAATCTCGCTGCTGGGATGGCTCTGCTGCTGGCTGAGGGCAGTCCGGGAGACGGGACTTACTGCTTCAGCCGATAACTCAACAACTGTCCACAGCAGGCTTGATCTGGTGCCGCTCACTCTCTGTGCCTTTATGGCTCACCGCAGTGGCCCGCTGAAACCACCAAGGGACCAACTTAACTTTAAAAAAAATAAACGGGTCTGTCCAGAGCCCACACAGCATGGCCGCTGACAGTGCTGCTACTGCTTCAGGGATGGGGGGTGAAACTGCCAGATTGACGATGGCTGAGGAGCCCACCACACAGGAAACCCCCGGAGACGAGGACTGCAGGGACCGCTGGCTCAGGTAAACCGTTCCTTGTTCCCACAGGGTCCCCTGCCTTCTTATTGTCCTTTCACCAGCCACAGTTCAGCACCTGAGAGCACTCAAACTGTACAATGGCCGCTCCACTCAAAGGCCACCCATTGTATTTCACTGCCCATGACCCCCCCCCAACCAGTTCCCTCCTTGCTGACCACCTTTATAGCCCTCCAACATCCGGGACGCTGAGTCCCTGGCAACATTGGGGCAACCAGTGGTTCAGCTTGAGCTTGACATTCAAATAGATTGGCCAAGCTTGTGCCACACTCTGGGACAGGACACGGCTATGAGTGGCTGAAGGGGAGAGAAGAAAAAAGGTTTTAAAACTGCTTGCAGCAGTTGTGTATGTATGTTGGGGCCCTGTTACCATGTCATCCTCCCTTTCCCTGCCACCTTAGACTGCTTGCTAGGGGTCTGTTAAGGGCACCTCCCTGGGCACGAAACTGGGACTATGGGGCTAGTTAAACAAAACAAAAAACAGCTCTGCAAATATATTTCTACTCCATCATTTTAATTTGAATTTTTAAATTAAATTGAAACATTTTTCCTTCTCATTTTGGAATTTTCTAGAATGATCAGTGGTTAAAACAGATTCTTTCTCCTCAAACTCTGTCCAAATTCATAGAATGACCTTACAGTGTGGTGTTTGTGAGATTGCAGTCTGTGAAAGCGGTAGTGATGGCATATTAAAGACACTGCGACTTCACTGAGAAAACTGTGTATGCAGGACAAAGACTTCCTAGGAGATCTGGGAAAAGATGCTCAGTAAACTAAAAAACACCTCCACTGCCACACGAGCCATAATGATTAAAGTAGTGATTCCATCAGTAATGCATTCTGCAGCCATTTATGATGAAAGAACAAACACAGTTTTGTTTGCCTGAACCTCTCCATTTATGAACAAGTTGTTTTATTGACCTGTATTTTGTATTTTCCAGATCTACATGCACTTGCGGTACTACAGCAGACCCAATGAACAGCGCCACATTGTCCGCATCCTCTTCATCGTTCCAATCTATGCCTTTGACTCCTGGCTCAGCCTCCTGTTCTTCACCAATGACCAATACTATGTGTACTTTGACACTGTCCGTGACTGCTATGAAGGTGAGCATTCTGCTGGGAACGCACTCGGGCACTGGAAAGCCCTCTTGCTTAGCGGTGGCAGCAGCATTTTTTGATGAGTTTACTGAGAAGGTGGTGCTGCTGACAGTAGGGGCATTAAAGTAGGCCCATAACGTAGGTGTGATTACAGCAGACATACTACGGAATGCCGACGTGCAAAATCCCGACTTTTTGAAATCCCAAGCTAGACATCCTGACACGACAGTCGCCCAACAGACTACCATCCCGACGACTGAAAGCCCGACACTGGACTTATGCCGTGTTTGTGAGTGGGCTCCCACCTAAAATAATCCGCTCTGAGTCATTGCAAGTTCCAGTGTCGAGCTTTCAGTCGTCGGGATGGTGGTCTGTCGGGCAATCGAATCGGGATTTCGGGCTCAGGATTTCAAATGTCAGGATTTCAGATGTCGGCATATTGTAATACTCCAATTACAGCAGAGCATGCATGCAGTACTTGAACAGGAGCATACCCTTTTGGGCAACAAAGATGATGCCAGCCACATTAAAAGTAGTAAAAACTGTAAATCCATTTCATAGCAACCACACCAAAACAGGACCCAAAGACTCTGGAGACCTCCGCTAGATGCCAAAACACTTCGCAAATCACTTCAGCTTTGTAAGTTGTCCACCTTTCGTGCAGTTACTGTTTTTTTTTTTTTTGTGTCCCATGTTGAGTAGCACCTCTTGTAGTGATGGCGTATTCCTATTGCTGTGCTGTATGTAGCACTTGCCGGTGTTGTGTCAGGGTAGTCATCACTTCTGGATCCTAGCAGAACCATCTCATCTGACAGTTGTTGAATCATGTAGACCTAGAACTGTTATTGGGCATACTGGAAAAGGCCCTGGGATCCCTGGTCATTCCTTATGGGGTTGATGACTTGACTGAGTGTATGGGAACACTATTTGTTTTTGGTGCTGTAGCCCCCCACCAACATACTTCATAGTTCCAGTACTGTAGCTGTGTCTCTAAGCATACATCACAGGGACCCTGCTATGGCTGGGCTGCTGGGTTATACCACACAGGGCTAGAGCCACGGCTGTGTTTCTGAATGTTCCATTTGGTATCTGTGCATATGCGGTGTACTTGGCATTGTGTATGAGGCGAGTGCTGTGGCTGGGTTCCCCTGGGGCCTGTGCCATGCCTCTGGATGTTTTGCAGAGCCAGTGCCATTGCTGGGTTCCCAGTTCTCAGTACAGTGCTGCTATCTTGCTTGGGTTCCTAGGTGCCCTTACAGACCTGGTGCCATGGTTGGGTTCCCTGGGTGTTTCTTACTGGAGTGATCTTTACTGGGCCAGTGGTGTGACTGGGTCACCAGACCTGCTGTACAGGACTGCTGTGCATCTTGGAGTATGCCAAGCACATTGAGAAAAGCAGTACTATAAAATGGCAAGAACAATTCCTGGGCTGTGATTGGTCATTGCTGAGCTTCAACAGTGATGTTATCCCAGCACATCACGCCTATTCAAAAAGCAACTAACAATGTATTTTAACGATGTTTGTTTCACTTTTTTTTTTTTTGTTAAACAAGCAAGCCATTTTATAATTGCAGTAATGTACTCCAGGGCATGTGTCATGGGAGTAACGTCACTTTTCGGGTTCTGGACACCAGCATAACACATGCCCTATCGTACATTATTACTTAAGAGGATTTACAGGGCCACCAAAATGATCAGGAGTTTGGGCGACAGGAACGATGAGGAGAAGCTGGTGCCCCTTAAAGAGCTAATGTACTGCCTAAAATGAATATTAGGGTTTAAAAGCAGTCAGCCATTACCTTTTATATCTGAGGTACTTTTTATTTTCCCTTTGGGTAATTAGAGGATTGTTTACCTGATGTTAATAGGTGTGATGTGTGGAACAACACTCTGCCTGACAGCTGATGTATCTAGTTTTATTCCCCTCCACTACATCATCAGCACTGTAACCTCACCGATGACTGACCTGACAGCTAATGAGTAGCTCTTCCTAAGCACCTGTGAAGTAACAGTCAGTGAGGTCACAATACTGATGATGTAGTGAGGGGGGGGTTAATAGAGATAGCTGCCAGACTGAGAGTTGTTCCCACACATCCTGCACAATATTAACACATAGAAAACGTTCTAATGAGCAAAAGAAAAATACTTCAGAAACAAAAAGTTACAATTGTCTATCTCTTAAAATTTGTATTATTTTCCTGTCGGTTTTATTTTCTTGTCGGTTTTGGTTCCACTGGCTCTTTAAAATGTTCATCTTGAGAAAAAGTGGCTGAGAAAGGACATGATCCAAGTCTTCTGCACACCCATTTGAGTACTGACAAGTTCAGACAGACAGAAATGTTTGATCTGGTGTGCTTCAGTAGGATGCAGGGACATGGCAGTAAATTCAGAGGTAACGTTAGGAGGTACGTCTTCTTCCAGAGGGTGGTGAACCTGTGGAACAGCCTACTAGTAGAGATGGTGGACATAAAGACAGTACATAAAGACAGTACATGGGAGTCAGTGGTTCCCTGGGTTGTTGAGTGGGTAGAGAAATCTCTCTAAATTAGTACATATTTACACAGGGTATTTCTTCAGCCCTGCTTATAAAGCGGGGGGGGGGGGTCACCATGAGTCCACTTGTTGACCAGGGTGCCTTGTAGGGCTGGTACAGTGACACTGCTGGGCCTTTAGGTATATTTTACTTTGGTCAGTACTAGCAGTAGAGCCCCTGGATTTACATTTATGTGCTACTTCTGGGCCTAGATTGAGGCCAGACCTGTTAAGAGTAGTGATACCTGAGAGGGTCAACCTAAAATGAGGAACAGTTTAAGTAAGCAATGATCCACGACACAGCATGGTTCTACTGTAGAATTAATCCATGCCTGGAGGGGAGGGGCTGAGTGCCTCCAACCACCCAGACATGGATTAATTTTAGAGCAGAACCATTTTATGCTTCATAAGAGATTGTAACATGACATGCTATATTAGCAAGTACGATAAAACACTGACACAGAGACAGACACAGGTAGTTGAAACGTTGAATTCTGAATTGTACTGAAGAGGTTGATTTTCATTTGAATATTGTAAGTACAACAGTGAACGGTTATTCAGTTACTGATTACATGCAGATGTGATCAACTTTTTGGAATATGTGTTGTTTCTGGCTGACTTACTTTTGTGAACTGTGGATCATCTCCATTTTTCTGCTGTGTTTGCTGTTAGAGGTTTGGCTGTTGTGCATGATGGGAAATGTGTATATGTAAGCGCACAGGAGATTTGAGTTCTGGTGGTGAATGATAGAATTACAAAAGCAACCATTGATTACTTCAGAATTAATCCATGGTCACTAGTTCCCATCCAGCCAATCCAGGATATCTAGCAGTGCCATTTACAAAAGGGTCTTATCCCATTTGAGTCTACATTTTTTTTTTTTTTGTATTATTTGTTTTATCCCTCCTACATGCCCCAGAGCTACCTCTCCTTCGGGCTGCCATGGACTCGGACATTCCCCTACTAGCTCCCCTCAGCCACCTACCTCACATCTGCAGCCTTCCTCGGGATAGTCCGGTGTAACCCTTGCACCGGATGGGTCCCCCTCCTCCGAGGGGGAAGGCACCAGCGGGGCGGAACCAGCACACTATTTCTCTCGGGCCCCTCGGAGCTGCTGAGGCAATTGTGGCTCTCAGGGAGTCTTTGGGGATGCCCAGGGCCAGCGGCCGTCATCCGGTTAACTTCCGGAGCGGGTTTTCTCGTTTTTCTTGTTCCCCCTCGTTGCGTCGCTACCTGCAGTGCCTCCAGTCTCCATTGGGGGCCACTGCATGGCCGAAGACGATCCCTAACCTACCCAGGACAGGAGACCAGTCCATTGGACGCTCAATCCTGCCCTCCCCCTGCCGACCCCCAAAGACCCGAGTCCGTTCCCGAACCCGGGTCGCCGGTGTGGGTCGAGGTAAGGCACCAGCGCCTCTACGCCACGGGGCCGGCGAGTCTACATTTTTAATGTTTAATAATGTCTGTATACTGCAATGCCTGTAGTTTAAAACCTATCTTCTCTTGAATTTGTATGTAACCCTCCTCCCAAGTCGGGAGCTTACCTGGGGCTCCTGCTGCCTCTTAACTGCTCCTGCAGCCTGGTGCTACTTCGCTCCATTGGCCTACTCCTGGACTGCCAAAGGGCAGGGGAGTACTTTAACTCAGTTCCAGCATCTCCTGCGCCTCTACCAGCATGTCCGGTGAGCTGCTTGTTGTTCCTCATTCCCCCGGTTCCCCAATACTGCCAAAGGGCCCGGGGAGTGGAAAAAAAATTCTGGCTCCTCAAGCGCCATAGTATATGTGGCCAGCTAACCGCAGAGCACAGGTTGCTTCTCTGTCCCCTGAACTACCGCACAATGGGGCAGAGAGCACAGGAACAAGGCTGCACTGTTGGCCTGGCACCTCAAGCGCCCACAAGAAGTGGCAGAAGTGCCGCAGTGAGTGATTTCATCTCCCCAGCCCCACCGGACTGCCTAAGGGACTGGGGGGAAGAGAAACGAAGAAAAAATAACCTTTAAAGAACTCCCCGACCCTGCCATTATCACCAGTGGGTCGGGGAGTAAGGGACAAGATGGTGACCGCAAGGGACTACATGTCCCAGAATTCCTAACGGCTGAGGATGGATGCTTAAAGAGACACTGCTCCTCCTGGGGAGCTCACAAAACAAAGCTAGTGACTCTGCTCTTGTCCCCCATAAGTGACCCCTGGATCTAGCGACCCTCAGAAGGGACCAGGAGGGTGTTAACCATGCAGCCAAATACTGCCAATGATGTGCAAATAACATTCTACAGTTTAGAGAAAGTGGTTGAGCTTATGAGAACTGTTCTACGGCGGCAATCTTTGCTGAGGTTGCTTGAGGACAGCGTGGGATCCGATTGATAGCTGCAGTACTGCCAATCAGAATGAAGAGCTCGTGAGTTGAGGACCAATGAAAGGCTGAGTTTCAAACATGAAGATTCTTGAGTTTTACGGCATGTGAGGAGAATTACCTTTGAGAGTTTAAGGGAGAAGTATTTTTGGACAGCTCCTGCTGCTGTCAGAGAGAAAAGCCTGCATATTGTGCCTTCTGCACAGACTAAGAGCCAGTGAGTCTTTGAATGAGCGTTTAAGAAGGTGTATTTTTTGACAGCTCCTGCTGCTGTCGGAGAGAAAATCCTGCAGTTTGTGCCTACTGCACAGATCAAGAACTGTTGACTTTAGATCTTGGTGAATCCCAGAGAATGGGGATTTGCCTCAGCTGAAAGAACTGGGATATTTGGTGCTCCAAATATCCAGATCCTGCTGAAGGAAAGTATATTTTTCTGCTGTGCAGAGTGAGGTAACAAAAGTAACTGCCTCATTTCCTTACTAGTACAGAGACAGAGTTTCCTGTAAGGACCTATGCTCTGAGGTCCTGCCTGCCCACTTGATCTGCTGCTGCCTACCTGTAGTCGAGATGGGTGAAGACAAGTTCCTCTGTGAGGTGAAGGGGACCATCATCTGCATGCACACCTTTCTTGCCTGTTCTTCCAAGCTGCCTGAAAAGTGGAGACGTTCCCCAACAACCTGCATCTTTTCACCAAAGGTCGTGAGTACTGGGGTTTACCCAAACAAATACTTTTCTAACTGTTCAGCTAGCTAGCTAGTTAACTTTATATCTGGGCTTCCTGGGCGACTTTAGCAACGCCCTTAGCAACCAGTATAGCCAGGAATAAAACTTGTCACTGCACCCGCTGGTGTGGTTGGTACTTTGCTCTGCAGCATCCCAGCGTTTCACTTGTGCTGCACCCAGCTTTTCCATGTCACAGGCCTGCAGCTGCTCAGTGTGTGCACACCAAATTGAGAGCTCTTACAGGGACTGTGGGGTTAACTGGTGCACCAGTGGGGTAAGTGGATACGGGGCTGGTAATCCTGGAATGCATAGTACTAATTTTGAATGCCGATGTTTTGTTGTTTTGCTGATTTACATAGAGTTCAGAGTCTGATTATTGAATGCTTATATTCCCCGTTGCTTCCACTGCCCCCTACCTCTTTATCCACCCCAAAATAAACCCCATTGTTTATTTTCTGAAACTGCTGCAGCCATTGCATTATTGTGTAGTGTGACATTTCATGCTTAGAGTTATAAGTGGAGCATGGACTGTTTGCTGTTTTACCCCTGTTTCTAAGGGAGGGGGCTGTATTTCATTTCCTGTGGGGAAGCACCCTGGCAGAATGCTGTTAGAAGGATCCCCATAGGTGGAGGCACTATGCCACTTGCCAAGCCTGTTATAACCATAAATCCAGGTGCCAGCCTATATCTCTTAGGCAGCACCACCTGCGGGTGGGTGTGCAGGTAGAAGGGAAGGGGGTGTTTACAAATTGAAGGCTACCGCTGGAATTTTTGGGCTTTTCAGTACCCCTCTTGTTATATTGGGAACAGTCTGGTACCTCCCGCCCCACAAATTCAAAAGTTACAATGGCTCACATCTCATTACGAGATTGGTGCAAGGGTGCGGACGTTGATCCGAAAAAAGCAATTTTGGTACAAGGAATCCCTGATGCAGCCCCTAGTGACCATGTAGAAAGTGTCCTAAGCAGCATAAAATGTTTGGGAAAAGTTATAGAATGTGGGAGGATTTACAGTTCTGCTCAGCAATCCTATAGAGTTTTGATAGAGTGCTGAGAGGATGTTGATCCTTCCAGAGTGCCTGATCAGCTTCCTGCTGATGGCGACCCCACCCTGTGGGTCTTAATTACCATGCCACCCTGGATCATACTGCCGAGGACCCTAAGGAACCAAGTGACTTTGAGAAGAAGTTACATTTGTTGTTGGCCACTGAGGGGAAGTCAGTTCAAGACATTAGAGCTATATTCCCAGAGAGTGACCCGACCAAGAAGAAACCCACTGGTGAACCCTGGGTTGGAGGACCTGAGTGGTCCCCTTGCTTGATGCTTCCTTGTGAACAGTATAGAAGATTGCATACTTTCTCTGGTACTATCCCCACGCCCTCTGGTAAGGTTTGACTATAAGAGCTGGATTAGTAAAGCCACCCAGATGGTACAAGTATGGGAAATGTTCCGATGATGAGAAATGCAAATGCATAGTGGAGAGTTTGAGAGGTATGGCACTGGAGGTCATCTGATCACTGCGAGCCAGTCAACCAGATTGTACTTCTAGTTACCATCTCACCATACTGAGAAGTTCCTATGGAGTAGTTGAGCGTAAGGAAGACCTCATCTTTTAGCTGGGAGCTACTACCCAGAACGTGGGAGAGAAACTGTCCCATTACATGACCCGTGTAGAGACAGTGATTCGTAAAATAGTTGAAGCTGGAGGAGTGACCCCTGCACAGGTTGCCCAAATGAGACTTAATCAAATCTTATGTGGTGTTGTATATTCACATTGGACTCTGATAACTTTTAGATTAAAAGAATACCGAGCCAACCCTCCTAACTTCAGACAGCTTCTTGATGAGGTGAGAGAGGAAGAGTCACAGGAAGACATTGCCAATTCATTGTGAGTGCCTACAGAGAAAGCCTTCCCTCTGCAGCCTCAAGCTAAAAGTAACCAAGAACAGAAAGATATCTCCGATCTGAAAACATAGGTAAAAGAAATCAATGAGTGTGTCAAAGCCATGCAAATGACAAAGATGCCTCGCCTGTGGGCCAACTCCTTGCCACCTGGGCATGGATGCCCACTGAATCCTTAGTCTGATTCAAGAGTCTGCCCTCGATCCGCAACTGTACCCAGAATTGAATGATTCTGTTATCATTGTGAAGAAGATGGACATATTGCTCGAGGTTGTGTTAGTCCTGAGAATCAGCAGTTAGTGAACCAGAAACGGGAGAGATGGCAATAGCCACAGGGAAACGACAACGGAGCCTGGTGAGGGAGCTGCCTGGGACTCCAGCTGTGTAAAATGGACCAGCCCTAATGCATCTGTCAGAAACAAGTTACCATCCGGACTGATGGGTTCCACTCTTACCATCCAGATTTCTGTTGAAGGATACCCATGTGATGCCCTCCTGGACAGTGGGTCACCATCATTTAACAATCTTTTTACTAGAAATGCTTACAGCATCTGCCTTTGCAGCCTCTAGAGGGACTTTCTGTGTGAGGGTTGAGCAGTGTCAGCTACCCCTGTGATGGCTACATCGCTGCACAGATTGAGTTACCAGGACCGTTTGCTGGAGTCCCTCGAAAGATAGACACATTAGCCCTCATTTGTCCTGACGCCCAGATATTGAACAAGGCCCCAGTGTTGACTGGAATGAATGCCAGTATATTTGGATGCCTGGCTCACTTGTGCATGCAGAAGGCAATTGAAAGAATACGAGACATTACCGATTCATGCCACTGTGAGTACTGTCCACCTGGAGAGAGAAAGAGAGACCAGGGTCAGCAACCAGCCTGAGGAGATTGTTGGAGTCATCAAAAGAGAAGTGAAAGATCTTCCGATAGTACCCCTTGGCACTAAGTGTGTGTTGGAAGGAGCAGTGGATTGCAAGAAGTCGCTGTCCAACCAAATCGTTATTGTACCAGGAAGAGGTCTGCCAGATGATCTGATGGTCCAGTGAGGAGTGCTGCCTGGAAATAACGTGATGTTCAAGAGACTCACCATCAGGCTCAGGAATGAGACTCACAAGGATCTGATGGTGCACTCTGGTACAGTAATAGCCAATCCATATGTAGCTGATGTGGTCATGGCTACATCCTCTCCAGAGGAGACTACTCGACTGGATGAAGGGATATTCAATTTTGGTTCATCTCCCATTCCTGCCAGCTGGAAGAATCGGTTAAAGAAGGAGTTGGTAGATCAGATGTGTTTTCTTGCCACGAATAGGGCGTGGGTTGCGCCAAAGGAGAGGAGCATTATATCCACCTACATGATGATCGCCCATTCCATGAAAAGTCGAGGAGATTGGCGCCCGCAGATATTGAAGACATTTGCAAGAACTCCGGAAGACAGGTATAATATCTAAATCTCACACTCCCTACGCCTCGCCTATAGTTGTAGCCCGGAAGAAGAATGGTGCAGCAAGAATATGCATTGATTACCGCACCCTGAATTAGTGGACCGTGGCTGATCAATACACCATGCTTTGAGTGCAAGATGCCTTAGACAGCCTTACTGGCAGTAGATGGTTTTCTGTCTTAGACTTGCGCAGTGGTTACTACCAGATAACTAAAGCTGAGGAAGATAAAGAGAAGACTGCTTTTATTTGTCCACTGGGATTTTACCAGTTTGAGAGAATTCCTTAGAATGCCACAAGGAATGACTAACACCCCAGCAACATTCCAGTGCTTGATAGACAAGGTGGTGGGTGACATGAGTCTTTTCAAAGTCTTAGTTTACTTGGATGACTTGATAGTGTTTGGGAAAACACTGGAAGTACATGAAACCTGCCTATTCAAGGTTCTGGACCGACTGAAGGAGCGTGGTCTGAAACTCTCTCTGGACAAATGTCAGTTCTGCCAGACTTCTGTGAAGTATGTGGGACATATTGTGTCCGATCAAGGTATCGGTACTGATCCTGAAAAAGTGAAAGCTCTTACCACATGGCCTAGACCCAACAACTTGAAAACGCTTCAGTCTTTCTTAGGATTCTGTGGGTACTACTGGAGATCTGTAAAAGACTACTCTGCGGTGGTGAGGCCTTTGTTCAGACTAACTCAAGGATCTCCTCCGACTCAGAAGAGCAAACGTTTAGGAGCCATGAAGACCTTCCCAAATTAATATTTCAGAACCAATGAACCATTTGGGGACTGATGGACTGATGAGTGTGAGAGTGCATTTCAAGAAATTATTCACCGCCTAATAGATGCTCCTGTTCTAGCCTTAGCTGATTACACCAAGCCATACACTCTTCACATTGATGCCAGCATGGAAGGTTTGGGCGCAGTATTTTACTAAAAATATGACAAAGGTATGAGACCCATTGCCTATGTCAGTCACAGTTTGAATCCTTCTGAAAAGAACTATCCTGTCCATAAGTTAGAGCTCCTTGCACTGAAATGGGCAGTAACTAATCGATTCCATGAATACCTGTATGGAGCCAGATTTGTGGTGCTTACAGACAATAACCTACTTGCGTATGTGCTGACAACTGCCAAGATGGATGCCACTGGGCATAGATGGATCTCTGTCCTATCAATTTTACAACTTCTGCTTGCAATATTGTCGTGGATGAAACAGTATAGATACAGATGTACTGTCCAGATGCCCTTATAATACTCCTCCCACAGAGGGGCCCTGGACCTACGATATGGAAGATGAAGTGAAAGCTGTTTGCCAAATGATGGTGCCTGATGATTGACCTGCCATCACCAACCCAGACCGAGCAGTGGATCCATTTTGGAGTACATCCTGATGCAATACCAGAAGTGTACACATGATTCACCACCCTACACAACACCTCTTTGCCTCATTTATCTCCTACAGATTTGGGAAAAGCACAGTGAGCAGATCCTAGTTTATGAGACATTATCTTAGCCAAAGAAAAGGGTTTATCTTCCTCTCGAGTCAAAGCAAACCTGCCAGATGTATCACTTCTCGTGAGAGAGCGGGACAAGTTTTTGTTAAAGCATGGACTGTTGTATCGTATCTCCAAAGCACAAACTCAGTTTCCCAAAGAGTGACTGGTGTTGCCCAGAAAGTATCGCCAGATGCTTTTGTGAGCCCTTCACAAAGACATGGGACATTTGGGAATTGATAAGACTTTGAGCCTGGTACAAGACTGCTTCTACTGGCCTCGCATGGCTATGGAGGTGGAAAGACATTGCAAAAGCTGTACTAGGTGTATCACCTGTAAAACTTTACCCAAACAAGCAGCGCCTCTTGTGAACATCACCAGTAGTGGGCCTATGGACTTGGTCTGTGTGTAATTCCTTTCACTTGAACCTGACTGAAAGGGGATAAGTAACATTTTAGTAGCAACTGACCACAGCACCCTCTATGTACAGGCTTCCCCCACAAAAGACCAAAGAGCAACCACTGTGGCTAAAGTATTGTGCAAAAAGTATTTTGTGCATTATGGACTTTCCAAACGCCTGCACTCAGATCAAGGGAGAGACTTTGAGAGTCGCTTTATCAAAAAACCTCACAAGCATTATGGGCATAGAGAAGTCTTGTACTACTCCGTACCACCCTCAAGGTGACCCTCAGCCAGAGAAATTCAATAGAACTCTGCTCAATATGCTGGGAACATTGGATCCTAACAGTACCTTTCCTAGTCCATGCCTACAACTGTACAAAACATTATTCAACAGGGTTCTCACTCTATTTTCTAATGTTTTGGGAGAGAAGCCAGACTTCCAGTGGACTTATGTTTTCAGGTGTTTGCAGATGGCATCTTACCAGAGACACACTTGGAGTATACCAGGAGGCTGCAAGCACAACTCACAGAAGCCTGCAGGGTGGCCCAGCAAGCCGTTGCAAAGTCCAGCCTAGCAAACAACAGATACGACAAGAGAGGCAGGCAGTATAGTACAGTGGATTAAGGCTCTGAGCTGCAAACCTGGAGACCTGGGTTTGAATCCCACAGCTCCTACTTGCATACTGTGACCCTGAACAAGCCACTTAACTTCCCTGCGCTCCCAGCTTGCATCTGTAAACAAGCTTTCAGCTTAGTGTGTCTCACCTGGTTAAACAATTGGAAAAACAGAATCGTAGAACAAGCTTTTCAGCCCGGAGACCGAGTATTGATTTGAAACTTGGGGATACTGGGCAAACATGAGATAGAGGACCGATGGAAATCTGATCCTTATGTAGTAGTGGAACAGCTTCCAAATTTGCCAGTATACAGACTAAGAATGGAAACAGGAAATATGGTGGTTAAGACGCTGCATTGAAACCATCTATTACCAGTTGGTCAACTGTTGCCAGAAGTTGTTAATCCAGCACCTCTCTCACCACCACTGAGAATGGTCACTAGAAATGAGACAAGACATAAGACACACAGTCAAGTTCAACCGCCAGTACCTGTTACCCCACTGGCGATGGAATCTGATGTGTTCAACAGTAATTCTGAAGAGGAAGAACCTTATGTTTGTCCGATACCACGTCCGTATCGGCCTGCACCCTATCTCATTGACTTTCCACTTTCAGCACCTGAAGGGAGTAATGTGAGCCATTCCAGGCCATTGAATCCAGCTGCAGTGCCCTTTGTTCTGACTGACCCTGGGCCCACAGTCATGAACTATGTTCCAAATGCAGGGACTTTTGAGACTCCAATAATGGAGCCAATCTAGGACATTGAAAGATTCGAAACCCCTGTGCAGAACCCATTAATGATCCTGATCAAATCATTGCTGAGGAACCTATAATGCCCCGACACTCTGGTAGAGAAGTCAAGCAAAGCGTAAAACTTACTTATGATGTCCCTGGTGTCCCTTCTGCTGTCTCTGTCAGTGTGATACATAAAAAGATTAATCTGCTGCCAAGCATGTTGTTGCTGCCCACAAGTCATAATAGGGAGGTGTACATGTAGACCATGGTGGGAAAATAATCAGTTAAGTGCATGCCTAGTGTATTAATGAAATGCATTACTCCTGTAATGCTAATTATGGATAGAGAGACATCTGGTGTGTTAGAGATGTTTTTTAATGTTTCAGGCCTTGTCGAGGATGCCAAGAATTTCAGTGGGGAGAGAATGTAACCCCCCTCCCAAGTCTGGAGCTTACTTGGGGCTCCTGCTGCCTCTTAACTGCTCCTGCAAACTGGTGCTACTTCGTTCTCCTGGCCCGCTCCTGGACTGCCAAAGGGCCGGGGAGCTCTTTAACTCAGCTCCGGCGCATCTTGTGCCTCTTCTAGCACGGCCGGTGAGCTGCTTGCTGTTCCTTGCTCCCCAAACTGCCAAAGGGCCAGAGAGCAGAAAAGACAATTCCGGTGCCTCAAAGCGCCATGGTACATGTGGCAGAGGCTGCACAGCACAGGTTGCTCCCTGTCCCCTGAACTACTGTACAGCGGGGTGGGGGAGCAAGCAGGAACAAGGCCAAGATTGTTGGCCTGGTGCCTAAGTACTCGCAAAAAGTGGCAGAAGTGCCACAGTAATAGGATTTCATCTCCTTAGCCCCACCGGACTGCTTAAGGGGCTGAGGGAAACAGAAACAAAGAAAAAATTACCTTTAAAGAACTCCCCAACCCTGCCATTGCCACCAATGGGTTGCAGGGTAAGGGACAAGATGGCGACCGCAAGGGACTGCATGTCCCAGAATTTCTAGCGGACGCGGATGGTCATTTAGAGACACTGCTCCTCCTGGGAAGCTCACAAAACGGAGCTAACTACTCTGCTCCTGTCCCACAGAAGTGCCCCCTGGACCTAGCAACCCTCAGAAGGGACCAGGAGGGTGCTAGCCATGCAGCCAAATGCTGCCAATGATGTGCAAATAACATTCTGCAGTTCAGAGAAAGTGGTTGAGCTTATGAGAACTGGTCAATGGAGGCACCTTTGCTGAGGTTGCTTGAGGACAGCGTGGAATCCGACTGGTAGCTGTAGTACTGTCAGTCAGGATGAAGAGCTTGTGAGTTGTGAGGTCCAATGAGAGGCTGAGTTTCAAACATGAAGATTCTGAGTTTTACAGTTTGTGAGGAGAATTGCCTTTGAGAGTTTAACGAAGTGTTTTTGGACATCTCCTGCTGCTGTCAGAGAGAGAAGCCTGCATTTTATGCCTTCTGCACAGACTAAGAGCCAGTGAGTCTTTGAATGAGAGTTTAAGAAGGTGTATTTTTTGACAGCCCCTGCTGCTGTCGGAGAGGAAATCCTGCAGTTTGTGCCTACTGCACAGATCAAGAAAGGTTGACTGTAGATCCTGGTGAATCCCAGAGAACAGGGATTGGCCTCAGCTGAAAACTGGTGGTGCTCCAAATATCCAAAGCCTGCTGAAGGAAAGTATTTTTCTGCTGTGCAGAGTGAGGTAACAAAAGCAACTGCCTCATTTTCTTACCAGTACAGAGACAGTCAGGACCTAAGCTCTGAGGTCCTGCCTGCTTGCTTGATCTGCTGCTGCCTACCTACAGTCGAGGTGGGTGAAGACAAGTCTGTCTGTGAGGTGAAGAGGATCATCACCTGCATCCATGCTGTTCTTCCCTTCCAAGCTGCCTGAAAAGGGAGACGTACCCAACAAGCTGCATCTTTTCACCATAGGTCGTGAGTACTGGGGTTTACCCATACACTTTTATAACTGTTCAACTAGCTAGCTAGTTAACTTTAGTTCTGGGCTTCCTGAATAACCTTGGCGATGCCTTTAGCAACCAGCACTGCCAGGAATAAAACTGTTGTCACTGCACCCGCTGGTGTGGTTGGTACTTTGCTCTGCAGTACCTTAGTGTTTCACCTGTGCTGCACCTAGCTTTCTGCACGTCACAGGCCTGCAACTGCTCAGTGTGTGCACAATCAATAGAGAGCTGTCACAGGGATTGTGGGGTTAACTGGTGCACCAGTGGGGGGAGTGGATCTGGGGCTGATAATTCTGGAAGGCACAGTACTGTTTATGAATGCCAGTGCTTGTTTTGTTGACTTGCATAGAGTTTAGAGTCTGATTATTGAATGCTTTTATTCCCCTTTGCTTCCACTGCCCCTACCTCTTATTCACCCCAAAAATAAACTCCTGTTTATTTTCTGAAACTGTTGCAGCCATTGCATTATTGTGTAGTGAGATACTTCATGCTTAGTTATAAGTGGAGAGGGGACTGTTTATTGTCTTACCTGCTTCCAAGGGATGGGGTTGTATTTCATTTCCTGTGGGGAAACATCCTGGCAGTACACTGTTAGAAGGATCCCCATTGGTGGAGGCACCACGCCACTTGCCAAGCCAATTATAACCACAAATCCAGGTGCCAACCTAGCTATATTTCTTAGGCAGCACCACCTGCGGGTGGGTGTACAGGAAGAAGGGAAGGGGTGGTTACATGTATATAATGCTAAAACAATGTATTCTGTACACTGGTATTTTTTACTACTGTATGTTTGCTTGTTCTTTGTTGTACCATTTGTTTCTGTAACCTCCCAGGTCGTGCCTGAAGATAGATGATTTTTTGTCTAGTGCCCTTACTTGCCCGATAAAAACTAAATGAATAATCTGCATCTAGAAATAGAGAGCTGTGGGAAATTGAGACGACAGCTTACTTACAGCAGAATGGTGACTTTTTTTGTTTTCTTAAGAGTCCAAATTATTTGGAGGACATTGATATCATGCTTACTTTATATACACTAGTCTTCCCATGAATGAAGCTTGAAACCTGGGAAGAACTGATCAAGAGTAATGCAGTTAGCTGCTGTGAGGCAGGGGATGACTGGGAGTGCATAAATTGACACGTTAAAGGGAAAGCTTCTGCTTTATGTCTGTCACAATGCATCACAAATAGATGGCAGATGGCACATAGGGAAAATAACGTCCATCTTTGTTTTGTCATTTGAAGGCCTAGTGGGAAGTCAGTGTCTTGTGAAACCTGTCTCCTAGCAACAGCCATTATTCAGCCTCACTGGGGGATTTGCAACTTTGGAATATCTGCCTCAGGGCAACAAGCTCACGTTTTAGGGTTGAAAGGAAATTGTAAAATGAGCAACAACAAAAAAAAAAAAAAAGCAAGTTTAATCAGAGATGATTGCATTTTTAAATTGTTGTGTACTGTGAATGTTTGATTTTTTTTTTTAGCAGCTTTAGTTGAGGCGTCATGTTCTGAAGAAGAAGAAAAAAAACAATGTGTGAGAAACATGCATTATAAAAACAAGTCTCTGTCCCTGAAAGGAAGAAGCTGAGATTTCCTGTCTGGTTAGCAGCAAAAAGCACAAATACTATCACTTAAGGATCAAATGATGTATTTTAGCTGATAATTGCATTTTTTTCTCAATGGCTCTCATGCTAATATTGAGCAGTATTAACTCTGATATTACCGGTATTATAACCCTGGTATAGTGTGCAGATTATTTTTTGTTTTCCAGTTTGATTTGATGACCCACATGTAATTCTGCTGAACTTCTGTGCTGCCTGAAAATACTGACTTTTCTTAAACATGGGAAAAGCATCTTTGTATGGGGTGTAGGGGTATAGATCTGTCTGGGGCTGCAGCTATATAAATGTATATAATAGGGACCCAGTTTTTCCTTAGCAGGGTTCAAGGTGAAACATAGTCCTCCAGTGTATGCAGGATACTACTGTAGGAAACAGTACAGCACCTTCTGCTGCATAATTCCATCCAGTCACCCAGAAGGCTAGTGCTGGCAGAATGTAGACTGCTATGGCCAGTGCTTGCTTTCAGCTTCCAAACACAGGAATTGCTTGACCAGGTGTTGCCGAGGGAGATTGTGATCCAGTACATACACCATGGGAATGGGAGTTCAGGAATGGGCCTGTTAACTCAAACTGCTGCGTGGTTGCCAGCCATGGCTGCATCATAGGCACTTGGGCAGAGATAGGAGCAATGTGGCATCAGCTCCCTGTGGAGAGCCATAGGCTTCTAGAGCACTAGAGAATATAGATGAAGAGAAAATGAGAGGGAAACATGGAGAAGAGATTTAAAAGTGTCAGCTGGCTTGCTCTTCATCTGTTGTAGGCCTTTATTGTGAAAGTCGCCTCTGTTGGCCCCTGTCATGCACTTGTGGTGTCCCTTGGTACTGTCTGCTACTCTTTCTTCCCTTAACCACCACCTCTTCCCTTACCTCACACTGTCTTCTTCCCTTGCACTCCTATGCATCCTGTCATGCAGAAGACTTTTGTTCGTTGTCCAGAGCTCACCCTTCCCCCTCTCACGAAGGCCTCTTACGTGTTCTTAGGTGGAGTCCATCAAATGCCTATTAAATTGCGTCTTTCAGAGACAGCCGATGCCTCAAACTGCTTGGCTACAGGGCCAGCGAGAAATGCACAGGATACTACATCTGCAAACCACCCAGTTTAAGGCAGGGACTAGCTCTGAAAGCCCTGACTGGGAATAAGGTTGTGTATGAGGTTGCACAAAATCATTTTCAAAGTATAATAAAACCACTGCAAGGCGGGGACAAAGTGGTGCTATGTCATGAAACGCTGACCTAGGAAGGTGCATTTATTACTCTGGAAAAGAGAAGATTTATGAATTATTGTGGAGTTGAGCATACTCTTTCCCTTGCTGTCATGCACGTTATGGTACCAACACTTAAGAGAACCACATAACCCCATTAAGTGAAACCTTCTGGGAGTCGGCTACCATCTGTGTGATAAGTTTAACTGGATCTGTTTATCTCTTGTCACTCTGGATACACGAAAAGTGTTTTCCCAGACCATCAGTGTCAGTGGCTCAGCAGGTAGCACACTCGCCTCTGAGGCCGGGAGATCACAAGGCTGTGGGTTCTATCCCCACACCAGGCACTTGAATTAAATCCCAATACTGACACTGTAGTGCAGCATGAGGGGGTGCTGCACTCCTGAGTTGCAGTCTTTCGGATGAGACATTAAACTGAGGTCCCATCTGCCTATTCTGGTGGTAGTTCAGGTGGATGTTAAAGATCCCTTGGCACTTCTCAAAAGAGTAGGGGAATTTCCCCGGTGCCCTGGCCAAATTTACCCCCATTCACTAAAAAACAAAAACCACCAATGGCTTAATCTGGTTCAAGATCAGTTGGCATTCATTTGTATCCCCCTCCCCCGGGTCGTGCCTGAAAATAGGCAGAATTTGTCTAGTGCACTTACCCGATCAACAAAAACTAAATAATAATAATAATAAAAATGTCCTAGTCCACCTCCCAAGGGGCCATAGTTAAGTCTCATTCCCAGTAGTTTCCAAAGCAAACAAGGTGGTCCTAAGCTGAGCTTAATACACTTGCAAGCATTTGGACGACAGATGGATTTTTTAATAGACCTAGGACAGTAAAGGTGTCTATTGTGTGACTTGTTTGACTTGCAGCACTCCGTCTCATTTGGATCCATGACCTCTGTGCTGTCCCTGGTAAACCCAGTCTAATCTAAAGCGGTGTAATGGGGGATAATGTCTCGGTCCTCCCAGACATCTCCAGTCTACTACATTCCTGTCATTACCAAGCTGACAAGGTTAATATTTTCCTTCCAGTTTTGCTCATGGGATTCCTCCATACAGGGGTCTGCTAAGAAGCATTCACCTGATACAGCATTTATATGGTTTGTGCTCTCTGGTCCAAACATACTCCGATACCTCAAAACTGGAGATTTCATTGAACTTGTTCTGGTAATTGAGCCGCTAAATTTTAGGCGCTTTTGGAATACTATGTGCTTCTCAGATTCCACCCAGTTGAGGGTGCCTCTTTCAGGCTGAGCAGTGAACACAAATATCCTAATGTTGTTTGCTAGGTAATAATGTAGGACATGTAAGAGGTTAACTCCACCCTTCTCCAGAGTGAATTGCAACTTTACTAACTCTCTGCCTTTCCATACATAATATGATCTGTGTTGATAAGTTTATCTAACTTTATGAGGGGGACACAAAGAGGTAACATTGAGAGAAGGTATGGTACCTATGGTAGTAATGTCATTTTGATCATTGCAGACACTTGAAACATAAAAGTAATGGCTAGTTTCAGCCATCTGCTTATCTGTGACTGTTTCTTTACCAGTGGGACTAATACTGGGGTGAGCAGTGTTCTGTAGGTCTTTATGTAACAATAGTCCTTAGTAGATGATATTTGATACCAGCATCTTTAACGAGAGGAGGGAGAATGACTCCAAGGTGTAATCGTCCATGAATGCTTGTAGCTCCAACTTCATGTCTCCAAATGGTGGGAAATGGATTCCATGAATCCCGGGGTGCTGCCTTATCAGGCAAGCCAGTGGCCTCAAGGCCAATACCAATAGTAAAAAGGATAGGGGACACCCTTCCTTGTACCTCTGCCCAGACTGAATGTCTTGGATATAGTGCCATTGACTGCAGTTGTAGTAGAGGCACTATTATATAAGTGCTCACCCATAATGGTTTAACTCATTTGCTCCTGGTGGCCATTTTCGGTCAGATCCTGCAATGGATGGTTCCGATGCCATATGGTGTCTATGGGAACAAAGGAGTTAATGAACCCTTCCCCAGCCCAAATTCATCCAATAGATAAAAAAGGACAGTGCACTCACAAGAGGAAAATAAAAAAAACAGAACAATGAAGTAGCAATAAATAAGCTCCGTTTATTGCTGGCTTGACGTTTGTACAGAATAACAAAGGTTGGTGTAATGCCTCGGCACTTTGGTCAAGGACCTTCGTCAGGGGTCAGTCTCTGAGATGGATTGACAGCCCTTTTATACAACATCAAGCTGTCAGCATCACTACCATTTGGGTGTGATGTTTTACAAAAAAAAATAGTGATTGGCAGTGGATGGTTAAGGAAATATTTTAAGGCAGTATAGAACATAAACTGTCAGTTTTCTTTGTTGAAACAAGACAAAAAACAGACTGTACTATCCCATGCAATACTTATCAGCTGAATAAAGATTTTCTTCGAGGATATATCTTTCGTCAGGCCACTCCTGTGGAACTATACCCACATTAGCACTGGGGCCACACGGAAACTTTGCAAGCCAGGGGCAACTCGAAACATCATGTGCCAGCGTCTACATAAATGTGGTGGCCCCTCCTCTCCTCCATTTTTTTCCTGCCATCGACCAGACTCATCGGATCCACCCCTCGGAAACATTGCTGCACAAATCCGCCATTTTCTTTATTTTTTTTGTGTAAAAATAAGCACTGTAATAATGATTTTTGGTGCTCTTTAGGCTGCTGAAAGGATGTCAACTCTTTTTCGGTATTGTAATTGCAAAGAACAAAAATGTACAAGGACAATGCACATGAAGTGTTTCTTCTACTGCTTAGGTGCCTCTCCCAACGTGAAAACCTGTGAGATTTGCTCAGAATTCAGTTGCACTACCAGGAGACACAGGAAGGGCACATTGGAGAAATTCATCCTAAATAATAATAAAAAAAAAGACATTAGCTGCAGTAGAACTGCAGCTACAGAGCAAATTCACGTCACATAACCCATCGACTGAATTGTGATCATCAAATTCCCGGGACAAATTCTCATCCAGGAGCCATAAACACAAGCACTGGGACAAGGACAGGGAGTCTCCGGCAAGATCCAGGTCACCACTGTGGACAGCAGGTACGTCCCAATCTACGATACCATCCACTCCAGCACTGGCGCCCACCGCTTCTTTTCCCCACCTGCCGACTGTCAACCAGACACCAAGATCGGGGCTTGGCATAGGTGCTACTGGGCCTATAACAGCCAGTACATCTCTGACATCACCAGAGACCCAACGTCCGCTGTTGACTGCTGCAGTTATGACTACTACTCAAGGTGACATCAGTGCACAGGTAGTGCTCCTATAATTCTCTGATATGATACACCACCTACTGCCAGGCCTACCTCTACTTACAATGGGCCCATCATCAGGGCCTATTATTGCAACTACCCCATCAATGCCGCACTCTTAATATAGTGCGGAATGGACCTATGCAGCCACTGCCGACATCACTGGTGCATTCCTCCATTCCCGTCGATGAGAGAAATGCAACGAATGTGAGTATAATTCTGACCTCTTTATGGAAGAGGATGAGGTGGACGAATAAGACTATGCTGAGGAAAGCCATATGTGCATGTCACCAGCTGCATAGTCTCCTCTTGCGAGGACTCTATAGTGAATATACCCAGGTCACCTCCAGAGGATCCCTCATATTTTGCCTTGATGCAGCAAATGCAAGCTGCCATGGGCTTTACGTTGGAGGACCAGGATTCCACAAAAAACAACTTGCTGTAGTTTCTGGAGATGCCAGAATCTCCTTTGCTTATTGTTCCTCCCCACTATCCAGCACTGGATGATGCTACCTGTGCAGCCTGATGTAGGCCAAACACTATACCAGCTAGCCCCAAATAGGCTGTTAAAATGTACTCTGCTCCTTCTGGTAAGCATTTTTATGCTAATCAGCCTGTGACTGATTCAGTGGTGATCACGGCTGCCCATGATAGATCCGAGGCACCTAGACACCTGAGTTCCCTCCCTCCCAATAAGGAATCCAGGAGACTGGAAGTACTGGACAAACGTACCTATGCCTCTGCGTCTCTGGCCTATGAATTGCCAGTTACCAGGCCCATAGGATAAAATAGCAACTCGTACTATGGGGAAAGGCTACCGCTGCTACATAGGCCTTGCCTGAGGATAATGTCAGGCAAGAGGTACTCAAAACCCTTACTTTTTGGGGGGTGATGATGATAAACACTTGATCCGCACAGCATATGATGTTTCAGATGCTTTTGCAAGGGCTATAGCCTCTGTCATCTGTCTCAGGTACTACTCCTGGCTTAGGGTAGCAGACTTTACCACTGATGTATAGCGAACAGTTCTAAATGTTTCATTTAGGGGACAGAAACTGTTTGGCCATGATGTTGAAAAAGCTCTGTGAAATCTTTGGCCATCTGGCAAGATACTAAAGTCTGTCAAATTCCTGTACCACACCCATGGTAGAGATAGGGGCAAATGGCATTTTCATCCCTCTGCTGTTTGAGGCAGACGTCAGGCCTACACACAGCAGAGTAGAGGTAGAGGTGTGAGGCCTTTGCCAGTCCCCCTCCCAACCCCAGGTGCCCATACAAAAGCAGCTAGAGGTAGTGGAGCCAGTGACTCTGCCCCTCCCACTATACTATACCCTCTCCCCCGTCCACCATTACCTCCGGGGTGGTTGTACAGGATTGACTTTCCCTCCATCTGGATCAGTGGAGGGCAGTGACTACAGACAAATGGGTACTGGGGATTGTAGAGTAGGGTCATGCTGTGGAGCTTCTAGACAATCCTACAGACCATCCACCAATTATTTAAGCAATAAGATATGAGAGGGTGTGTGTTACTGTGTAATAACGTCATGCCTTGCATGGTTGAAGCATGAGGCAGCAGCCCAAGTGTATTCAACACCTGAGGATTGCGTTTCACACCTAAGAAGTAACGTTATTACACAGTAACACATCCTTGGAGTGCCTTATTGCAGTAATACAATGGCTCATTGTAGTAATAAAAAGATTGAAAACTGCTTTTAAAAATAGATCTTTTTTCTGAATTTTTGAATGGTTAGGTACACTTATAGAACAATAGTGCTGCTGTAATGTTTTTGTCCAACAGGTGGTGATGTTTTATTGCTGTCGTCTTTGTTCTCCATCTCCTCTTCCTCACCAAGCTGTGTGTGGCAGTTTTGTAATTATGCATGAAGTGTTTCATTCACCCAGTCCTGCTGCCTGCCCTGTGACTTGGCATTTGTAAGTTCTTTTTTATTTATTTATTTTTTGGGCGGTTTGAACTTGCAACGGGGACTACAGATGGCTTGAGGAGTGGAGATCGCTACTTTCAGTTTCGGAAATGATCATAAACACGGATGAGAAAAATATTATTTCTGAGTTGTGGCCCAGTAGCGTGTAGGGCTGAGACACCTAGTGTGACATTTGGACAACTGGTTCTGATTACACTATGATTTTTTGTAATATGAAACATGTAATGGGATTCTCTGTCAGGAGAAAATGCTGTCTTGCTGAAATGACACATCAAAACAAAAAAAAAAACCCAGGTATAATTTCAAAGGACAGGACGTAGATTAAACTACAGATATCTGTGATGCAATTAACGTGTCAGTTACTTTGAAAGCAGTAGCTAAACTATGCATTTTATAATGCCCTCAGGAAAATCTTTTGATTGCACTTGGTGTCAAGAGGAAGGGACATATGCATTTGTTTGGGCGTCTCCTCAAGAAAAAGTCCTTTGGCACTTGGTGTCATATGGAATTGGCATATGCATTTGTTTGGGCGTCTTCTGAAGAAGCCAGTTAAATTCATCAAAGAATTGTTTCATGTCTTTGTGAAGCAGGAGACTGTTCCTGGATGAAAGGTGATGCTAGCAGATCACAGACTAGATTGGGAAGTCGTATGAAGAGAGGAGGTTCGCTGATGTCACCTATTTTTAAAATACCTGATTAGGACATCCTGTGTTGTAAATATAAATTTTAATACACCGAGGAGGAGCTAGGTGATCTCAGAGAGAAGGCTGGCTCAAGACTGTTTTTAAGTATGCTGTAGCTGACCTTTAGATAAAGAAATTCATATACTTGGACTGAGAAAAGGAACATCTAAGCGCACTGAAAGATTATAAGAAATACCTTCGATAAATAAGTCTAATGGTTGGTAGGAATTTTGCACTTTTAAACCTGTTTTGTTTTTAAGATTGTACGCATTGGGAATATTTTGTTCTATATTTACTGTTTACCTATATTTATCTATTTTAAAGTAAAGATATATGTTTTAAAAACAAAAACTGCCTGATGTGCCTTGAAACTTCTTTTTTTTTAATAAGTGAAGCTTAGATGGTTAAGGTTGACGCTGTGCTTAAGATTATTGCGATACCAAATTGGGAAACAGGTAAGAGTTTCTCTAAGGTCTTGCATCGAGTTTTAAGGGTTCATTTTGTAATACTTGGTTGGGTGCCCGTGGCAAAAGATATCTGGCATTTCCCCAAAGAGCAGCTTATCTGAGCCTGACAATTGGGTATGCTAGCAATAGGTTAACAGTTTGAATCCCTCCAGAACTTGGGACAAAAGGTGACTCGCACCCACAAAACAGACAGGAGAGTTACCCTTTTCTGTTAACTGTTCACAATACTATGCTCAGAGGTTGGCACTTTGGGAGTAGAGGGTTGACCTTGCTAAGTAGGGTTGTGACACTTAGCACCTTACCTCCTGCCACACCGGCGACCTGGGTTTGGAAATGGGTGTGGGTCATTTGGGGGCTGGCCAGGGGAGGGAGGATCAAACACTATACCATTGCACATAGTGCAGTCACCAGGGGAGAAAACTGCGGGGGAGTCTATGCCCTCCCCCCCAATCGTGACAGCTATTGGGGACTCCTGAGTTCTGCTCCATATGGATCCCTGCTGGTGTGACAGTGGGGGGGGGGAGCGTCAGACGGGACTGGGGGTACCCTTGTTATAGACCCAATGGCAGGAGTAGGTGGGGGTGTGCGGGTAAAAAGCTCTGTGGAAAGAAATATTTATTTCTGTACTTTGCGGTATTGTTTCAGAGTCTGGCTTTGTTCATTTTAAGTTTACTTGTCTGGCCATAAGCAGTGCAGGCTATACTTTTACAAGGCGAGTAGCGTGTGTAGCAAGCACGGTTGTTCTGAAAGTGCTGGTGCTACTGTGATCATGGTGGCAAGCAGGGGGACTGAAATGCCATTTTGAGTGATGGCTTTGTTTTAGTTTAAGATTTTTATGATTTGAGGAATCGGAGGACCACATTGGAGTGGGGCGGCAGGAAGATTCTTGTGGCTGTATGTGGATAGATAAAGTGAATGTGGCGAGTGTCTGGAATGAAAAGCGTGAGGAGTGATTTTAAATGTGCATTTTAAATGAGAGTAGGTGGTGTGTGTGCCTGAACTTGATCCAGTAATGTTATTGTCAAATAACATCACTGGTCCGTGGGCACACTGACCAGTCAGAATCCCAGAAATATTCTTGCAGTTGTATAAAACAACATATCCACCAGGACATATGGCCCTGTTGCAGGAGGCAGTACAAACACTGCTTGAAAAATGAGCCATAGAGCCTGTATCCCCGAGACAGAGGCACAAAGGAATTTATTTTAGATACTTCCTAGTCCCCAAGTGGACAGGAGATCTGAGACCTGTTTGAGATGTCGGTGACTTTAGCTTCTTCATAGAATACAAGCATTTTCAGATGGCCTCTTACAGGGTCTCTTTCCCCTGCTGTAATCAGGGGAATGGATAAGATCCCTGAATATGAAGGATACCTATATATCAAAATTGGGAAACCTCACAGGAAATATCCAAGGATCTTACTTTGAGGGTATCTTGCAGCAGGCCATCACCAATAAAACTACTATAAGTCATCAGGCACCAGGACCAAACAAATCTCTTTCTAGCTAGCAGTCTACCAGAGGGGGCCACCTAATTCCACATCTGCTCCTGACGTCAACCAATGCTGTATAAGGCGGGTGACGCCCACACCCTCCTCAATTCTTTCCCGCCATCGACCTGGGCACATCAGACCTCTGCTACTGCCGCAGCTACCGTCAACTGCCATTTTCCCAGTTTAAACCACGCTTTATTATTTTTAGTTTTTTCTTCAGCTTAACATCAAATTTTGGGTGTTCTTACTGGACGGTTTGTCCTTTCAATTGTACTCTTCTTCCGACTGCTCCACAAAGTGTGCATGTGGCAAACAGATCCTGAATAAGGACGGCCATTCTGCCTGGATTTTGTGCCTAGGCCCAGACCACACCATGCAGATCTGTGAGGCCTGTCAGATGTCCAACCCAGCCATCTGCAGATGTCTCCAGAAGATCCTGGAGAATCACCTTCTCGAGCAGAAGGGTCACCTCAGTGAAATGGGAGCTGCTGGCCAGGAGCTCATCCACTTCCCTGGCACAGTCCTCTGGGCTCTTCTTAATCGAAGTCCTTGGGACAAATCTTCCGGGAAGCAGAAACATAAGGACAAGGACCGGGACCTACCTCCATCTGCCTCCTGCTCGCAGTCCCCACATAAGGATTCTTGTGCCGTGCAGCAGTCCTCCTCCCTCAGGGGGTCAGCCTCCATGGCACCGCATGCCTTAACCTCCACAGGGCTCCTTATGGCCCGGACACCTTCCCAGGTCTCCCTCGCGGGCGGTGGCTCTTCAGGACAAGGTACTGTGTATCCTGTCCCTCAGTCAATGCTGTTTCAGCTCTTGTTCTCAGCAGGCTCTCAGTTTGGTTGCTCAGTCAGAGTCTGCGACTGGCGCAGGTGCTGTGCACCAGCCTCCCTGCTGCTGCCCCCCTGACACCGTCCCCATCCACGCCAGTCTCCTGTACTGGGACTGCCACCAGTTCTGCCCCAACCTCGCAGGGGCAGACGCTGTGCTACACCTGTGCATCCCAGTGTCTGGTTTCTCCTCAGCCATTGCCCAGGGGATCACTGTCCACTCTAGTGCCTGTCTCCCCACAGCCAGCGGCTGTGGACACCCCTCCAGCATTGCCTCAACTGGTGCCTGCAGGTCCTGTGCCCGTCCTTCCTCTGCCATAGACTGCCGGTCCTGCGCTGGCCCTGCTCTCTCAGCTGTCACCTGATCTTACTTTGAGGGGGCTCTTGCAGCAGGCAACACCGGTAGGACTAAAGCCATCAGGTGCCAGGACCACACAGAAAACTTCTAGCTAGCAGTCTGTCATGGGGGACCACCCCATGGATGTCAGCTTGTTGACGTCTGCCTATTCCCCCATGGTCAGCTCCTACGAGGACGTTACTCGGGTTGCTTGGAACCACCCCTATGTGGTACTGACTGTCTCCAAAAAGATTGACGAGCTTTACCACACCCTGGCTGACAAACCCTACTTTGCGAACAGCCCAAGGCCAATTTGGTCATTATCGATATGGCCCATGACCACACCAAATGATCAAAGTACATACGCTTCCTTCCCTCAGACAGGGAGTCCCGCCAGCTAGACCAGAAAGGCAAGCAGGCCTTCATTTCTTCCACTCTGACCATCTGGGCCATCATTTATCTGCCCCATATGGTTCAGGACGAGAACCTGTTCTGGGACCAGGTTATAGGGAGACTGTTCTAGCCGTGCCGAACGACCCCTCCAAGCAGCAGATCATTCAAGCCCTCAAAACAGGCTTGGACATCAGTACCCATGTCTTCAGGGCTTCCTATGAGTAGATGCTTCAGGCCGGGCAACGGCTGTAGCATCTGTATGAGATGCAGCTCCTAGCTTCGGGTCTCTGACTTTGCACAGGATGTCAAGTCCAACACTGGGGACTCACCTTTCAGGAGGTTTAAACATTTTGGGGGAGATGTCCAGGATATCATCTCTGAACTCCAGACCTCAGGACAGGCTCTCAGATTTGTCCATTCCATGTACCATACCCAGTCAAAGCTGGGGCATTAGGCTCCTTTTCGTCGCACCTCCAACAGACAGGCCTGACCCCCACCCTAAGCCAAGGGCAAGAGGAAAATGGGGCTACTCTGCCCACTCCCTCTGCCACCACCTGTAGAGCCCGAGGAGCAGCAGAAGCTCCAGCAGTGGTTGTTCCTACCTCCTGATTCCTTACCAGACTCTCCCCCCCAAGTCATTCCTCTGGAGGTGGTCGTCTGTGGTCGTTTCTTCCTGCAGCTGGACAAGTGGATAGAAATCACCACAGTCAACTGGCTGCTGCAGCTCATGGAGCATGGCCACACTCTTGAGTTCATTGAGTTGCTTCCAGAAAACCCTCCAGGCAATTCCTCATGTCCTCCCGACCAAGCCCCTCACATCCAGGAGGAAATCCAGGCCTTACTTTGAAAAAAGGCCATAATAGAGCTAGTCCCAAGGTGTCAGCAGGGAACGGGATTCTTCTCCCACTTCTTTCTGGTCCCCAAGCGAATGGGAGACCTTTGGCCCATCCTGGTCCTAAGCCAGCTGAACGTCTTTGTAGAGTACAAATGGTTCAGGATGGTTACCCTTCAGGGTTTGTTACCCCTGCTTTATCAGGGGTGTACTGGCTTTGTTCCCTAGATATGCAGGGTACTTACCTGCATATCAAGGTTTTTGCCTCCCACGGGTGCTTTCTCCACTTCCACTTCCAGGGAGCATGCTACCAGTTCAAAGCTCTGCCCTTTGGCTTGTCCTCAGACCCCAGGTTCTTTTCCAAATGCCTGGCGGTGGTGATAGCTGCCTTGAGATGGCAGGGGTTGTACGTTTTTCTCTACCTGGACAATTGGCTGTTAGCGGCCCTATCCAGGGACCGCCTCCTGCAAACCGTTTCTCACACCTGCTACCTGTTCAGATCTTTGGGCATTACTATCAACCTCCCAAAGTCTTTTTTGACCCCTTGCCAGCACCTCCAGTACATAGGGGCAGTGCTGGACACCACCCAGGGGAAGGTCTTATTAACCATCAGACAGAGCAGAGTGCCTGATAGACCTGGCCCATCTCCTGTACTCCAGCTGTCACGTTCTGGCGAGGGTCTTCTTCAGGCTTCTAGGCCTCATGGCTGTAGCCATTGCCACAGTTCCCCTGGCCAGGCTGCATGTGAGAGCCCCTCAGTGGACACTGCAGGTCCAGTGGGACCAGCGCATGGATGCCCTGTATCAACCAGTCCTGGTGTCTGATCCAGTCAAGAGGGTATTGTTGTGGTAGCTGGAGCCCAGCAACCTGTTTCAGGGGGTTACCTTTCCTATACCTCCCCCTCAGCAGATCCTTATGACAGATGCCTCCGGTCTCAGTTGGGGAGCTCATGTGGGGACCCACCAAACTCAAGGGACATGGTCTGAGATAGAAAGAGATCTCCACGTAAATGTCCTGGAGATGCAGGCAGTTCTGTATACCCTGCAGGCCTTCCAGACTCCGCTATGCCTGGGTCTGCTCTTGGTTCAGACAGACAACATGTGCGTAATATATTACATAAACAAGCGGGGGGCTCATTCCTATCCCTCTGTGCAGGGAAGCAATGAGAGTCTGGTATTGGGCCATCGAACACGACCTGGAACTCTCGTCCATCCATGTTCCCAGCAAACAAAACATCCTGGCATACAGCCTAAGTCACTCGTGGTCCAGAACCCAAGAGTGGGAGCTTCTGACCTCAGTGGTAGAAGACCTCTTTGACAGATGGGGTCAGCCAGAGTTGAACCTTTTTGTGTCCCCACACAGTGCAGAACTGCCGCTTGTCTCCTCACTAGATCCAGGACCTGGAGTTTTCTGTCAAGATGCATTGTCCCTCTCCTGGACAGGGAGGTTTATGTATGCCTTCCCTCCCTTCCTGCTCCCTCAATGAGTTCATCTTCATCATCATTGTCATTTTAATTGATAAAGCTTTCTTTTTCCCTTTGACTCAAGGTGCTGTATGAGTGAGAAGAATTTCAGTTAAAATACATAGCAAACAATAAAATACAAGTCTAACTGAGTTAATACTTAGGTCAGCTAACTCCCTAGGCGGGAAAGCCTGTCTTAAGTGAAAAATATGTTCAGCTCCCTTTTTTTTCTCCTGTATTATTTTTTTGCCATTTTTCCCCTCATTTTCTCCCACATTCACGTGCTTGACTGGAGCGCGCACATGTGGAGGCACATGCACATCACACACTGTGGGATGCCCCACCCTACTGGTCACCCATTACCCGCCTGTGCTGCCACGGGACCTCCACCTGGGGTGGTGGGACTGCGGAAGGGTGACCCCCGGGAGGGGAGAGCTGCCATTAGGCAGCTCAATCCTGCTGTCTCCCCCCATCAGGCCAGCTCCCCAAGGACCAGAATTCATTCCTGAACCCGCATTGCCGGCGTGACATGAGGTAAGGCGTCCACCGCCTCAGCCCTCTGCACCGGTGGGCCGGCAGTGAAGAAATTTCTCTCAGAGAGTGAGGGAAGGAGTTCACAGGGTTGGTGCCATAAAAGAAAAAGCACGGGCACCTGAAGATTTTACACACACCCTGGGGACTACCAGAAGTCCCTCGTCTGTCGAATGGAGGGGATGGGATGGGTGGTAGGGCCATAGGAGGTCTTTCAGGTAGCTGGGCCCCAGTCTGTGCAGGGCCTTATAGGTCAGCAAACCGACCTTGAACATGATCCACCACCTAACAGGCAGCCACTGCAGAGAGCACAGCACAGGTGTAATGTGACTTGATCTCAACAGACCAGTCAGCAACCTGGCTGCTGCATTCTGCACCAGCTTCAGGAGGTGAAGATCAGCCCTCAATAACTCCAGGTGAAGGGCTTTGCAGTAATTGAGCCATGACGTCATGAAGGCATGGACCAGTGATGGCGGATCACCTGGGAGTATCAGGTGTTTAATCCTGGTGATGTTTCTAAGATGGTAGAACGCACTTTGGACCACAGTCAGCACCTGAGATTTAAGTGTTAGGCCGCAGTTCAGTACAATGCCAATATTTCTCACCTTGACAGCAGTGAGCAACTGAGTTTCCCCAGGCTTAATTCTGGAGACTCGACCAGATTGTGCACTCATCCCCGGGTGATCAGGTCCCACCACCAGTACTTCAGTTTTGTCCAGATTCAACCTGAACCATTTGGCCCTCATCCAGTCTTGGATCTCAGTAAGGCACTGATTAAACACCGAGATCGCATCCTGCTGTTTGGGAGCAAAAGACAGGTATAGCAGAGTATCATCCATATAGCAGTGAAAACTCTGCCCATAACATCTTACAGTGCCCCCTAGCGGTAGCATATACACCGCAAACAACATGGGAGACGGAATGGAGCCCTGCAGGACCCCACATGGCGGGGGCAGTGGTGCCAAGGAAAAGTCCTGACACCACTTGCTGTATCCTGCCAGTGAGGAAAGACTGGAACCAGTTGAGAACTGTACCAGACAGTCCACAACAAACCCGTGGGCACACCATGGTCCATGGTGTCAAATGCAGCTGAGAAATTGAGGAGAATAAGGATAGAACGTCTTCCTCCATTGCTCGCCACCATGAGATCATTGAGCACCCAAACAAGGGCAGTCTTGGTACTGAACCTTTTTCTAAAACCCGACTGGAGAGGGTTGTAGATGTCGTGGGTTGTTAAATGGGCCTCCAGTTGAAGGGCCACCACCTGCTCAATAACCTTTCCCACAAAGGGAAGGTTAGAGACAGGTCTGTAGTTAGCGAGGCAGTCTGGGTCCAGTGAAGCTTTCTTCAGGAGTGGTCTTACCATCACCTCTTTCAGGGGCCCAGGAAAGACCCCAGTCACTAGGGAACGCCGGACTATCCCATCCAGGACTGGGCCGATTACATCGACGCACCCTACTAGAAGGCACGTTGGACCCAGATCTAAAGTACAGTAGGTGGGCCTCAACTGCTGTATGATGTTCACAACATCCATGACTGCCAACTGGTTGAAGTCGAACCAGACAGCCTGAATGCCCATGACCCCCAGCCTATCACTGCACGCCTCAATAGAGGGCATTGACTGGATCCCTGATCTGATGGAGGCAATCTTTTTTTTTTTTTTTTATCACCCGTCTGATCCACTAACCCCCTCTGGTGGGGACTCTCAGCCGCGGCTCTGCCCGCCCATCTGAAGCACCAGTTGCACCTCCTCGGGTGGCGGCTTCCTCCCTTCCACAGCGATGCCCAAACCCCTGGCTCTGAGTCCCCCGGGGAAGGGCCACCACTCCTCCGGTGCTCTGTCTAGAATGCTGGCGTGCAGTGCTGTTTCTGGGGAGGATCCGGGGAGTGCTTCCTGGAGGCCCAGCATTGGGCATGAGGCCACTACTCCTGGACCCCGCCATCGCCTGTCAGTGGGAGTTTTTTTTTTATATATGTAGTTTACACTCTGCCCTCCCCCATGGAGCTCGGACATGCAATGACAACCAGCTTCCTCCGAGCTCCGCCCCTGGTGCCATACAGCTGCGAAGCAGGTACCAGGCTACCTCTGACAGCTGCCAGAGGCCGCACTGGAGCACCGCAATGCCCTACTCCCGCCCCAGGGAGGGAGAACTGTCCATCAGATGCTCAATCTGTCCCCGCCCCTGCCAACCCCCGATGACCCGGGCTTGTTCCCAAACCTGGGTCGCCAGGGTGGTGCGAGGTGAGGCATCAAGTGCCTTAACCCTCTGGGCCGCCTCAATGGAGGCAATCTTATCAGCAAAAAACAGAGCAAACTTATCACACCTAGATTGTGAAAAGGCTCCCACGGACTAAAGACAGGCAGGATTGCATAGCCTGTCAACAGTCCAGAAGAAATGAGCCGGTCTGTTAATTGCTGCAGCAATGTCCGTGGACAGGAACTCTGCCTTCTTATAGGAGATTGCTGATTGATAGCCTCTCTAATGAAACATCATTATAAGCTTATCCTACCTAGACCAGGACCTCCACCAACACTGTTTCAACCTTCGACCCTTGATCTTCAACTCCCTGAGAATCCCATCAAACCAAGTGGATCCCTGGTGTGAAGTGAGGGGTCTAACACGGACTGGTGCAGTAGAGTCGAGGGCTTCGGTTAAAACCCTATTATAGGTCAAAATCAACTTCCCCGGCTCTTCGCAAGCACTCATCATACCTTGTAGGTCGAGCACCGCCATAAGACCTTGTGCCATCAAACCCCTTAAAGGGCAGTACTGGACCATCTCCGTAGGGGAAGGTCTGTTAGGGGGGCTTTGAATGAGAACCCCACAGTATGGTGATCCAACCAAGCGACCTTTTCTACCATGAGGTCCGTGATTTCCAATCCCAGTGAGAAGATGAGGTCCAAAGAGTGGCTGTGTACATGGGTTGCAGAGGTAATAATCTGTGTCAGGCCCAATGAATACATTAACTGTAGGAAGTCTTGTCCAAACGGCAAGAGTTAGTCATCGACTCAGGCATTGAAGTCACCCAGAATAATCCATCTGGGCGACTCCAACATTAGTTCGACAGTGAAGTCCGCGACTTCCTCCAGGAAATCCATCTCATTCCTTGGGGGACAGTAAACGAGAAAGATCCTGCAACCTGCACCTGCAACCCCTTGAACAGTCACATATTCAAAGGACCTCATTGTTCCCACTGGGAGAGCTGTGAGGTTCAGGTCCGATTTAAAACAAATTGCCACACCCCCACCCCTACGATCCTTTCTTGGGCAGTGAACTACCAAGAACACATCTGGAACTGCAGATTCCAATACTGGACTGGCATTCTCATCCAGCCAGGTCTTGGTGATGCAAGCCAGATCAGATGTTAAAACAAGATCAGTGATAATCGCTGTCTTGTTCTTAATAGAACTGGCATTGCATAACATTGCCCGAGAAGGATAGGCGGATGAGGCTTGTCCATTGGATACCTGCCCGCTAACAGTGGAACCCTTGGGAATGTTCACAAGGCAGGAAGGATCCCTTTCCTGGACCCATTTCATCCCAGGGTGCCTCCTAGATCCCACCACCCCAATCCACCCCCCCAGCCATATTCACCACAATAGGCCCCGTCAACCCCCATCTTTTTCCCTTACAAACAATCCCTAATGCCCTACAATGCCTATAGAGATCCAATAGTAATGGAGACAGTCAAAGGGTTGGAGACTGTGGAGCCTAGAGGGGGGAATATTGCCTTCTCAGTGGAGCTGCCAACCAACACATACTGAAACTCCTCCTCCAGCTATACTATCTAAATTATATATCAGACTAGTTAACCTCAAAGTAATAGCTAACCTGACTGATAATAAATCAGCAATTCTTTAACTTAACAGATACAATACCAGTTGCCACACTCACACATTCAATCACACACCCACACCCCAACCCCCTACCCCAAACCCCAATTTTAAAGCAGATTAATTAAAATAGAAGGGAGTCCAGATTCAGGTACAGTTCCTAATGCTGGTCACACAGGATGATTCACGCTGGGAGCTAGGGTCAATAAAAATAATTACCCCTTAACTGAGTCACTTTGTTGCAGCACAAGCAAAGAATCCTTGGTTTTATAACAGGACAAGGGGCTCTTGCACGCCCAAACCTACAACAAACAATTCACATCTTCAGTCACCTCTCAGCCATCTCACGGCTGCAAGTTCCAAAAAGTCAGAATTGTCCAGTCCACTCTTTAATAGTGCACACAACTGGCAGGCAGCACAGAGAATAATCTGAACTGGTTCTGTGGACACCGGGGAATGCTCACTGCCCCGGCTCCACTCCCAGTAAAGTTTTTGCCCCCAAAGACCGTGAAACCACCAGTACCTGCTGCCAGAGCTACAGTACCGCCTCCTCTCACAGGATCTGATCAAACTCCAGATGGAGAGTGGGGGGCTACCATGATCCTCATCACCCCCCAGCCTTATCCTATCTGGTTCCCCTTGCTGCAACAACTAGCAGTGCAACCCCACTGTCCCTGCCCCTGTGCACAGGCTTGCTGTCTCGGGAACAGGTCACCCTGGTTCATCCGGTCCTCAAATCTCTTTCTCTCCATGCATGGCTCTTGAGGACATAGCCATTGCCAGATTGGAAGCGCTTTGCTCTTTGGGCTGCTTCATGTCATTTAGATCCCTTCACCTGTCCAGTAGATCAGGTTTTTGAGTACCTTCTGTCCCTTTCAGATTCGGGTTTTTGGTACTCCTCTATTAAAGTACATTTCTCTGCAGGCCAGCCTGGTGGCACTGAGGGTTGAGGCGCTGGAGGCACCACACCTCGCACCACGCTGGTGACCCAGGTTCGGACACGAGCCCTGGTTGTCGGGGGTCGGCAGGGGAGGATAGGATTGAGCATCCAGAGGACTGCTCTCTTATCCTGGGGAGGGTTGTGGGTTCTCACCACGCTGCAGCAGCCCCTGGGGATGCCCGGAGGCATTGCTTGAGCTGGTGTAACGGTAGGAGGAGTGTAGCGGACGTCAGCACATCAGTACTAGATGTCATGGCACGTCTGCACTCCTGGGGCTTAACTGTGGAGGATATGGCAGCTTGATGGCCGCACTTCCTGAGTCCGGCAGGCCTCGCGGGCGCAGACACCGGACCAGTATTGGATCCTGGCCTGGCTCGGGAACCAAGGGGAGGGTACCTCTCACGGGTACAGCTGCATATGCCAGCTGGCCCGGAAGATGTGCCCCAGTGGTCGCCGGGGAGAGGGAGTGGAACGGCAGCTGGAAACATGGCAGGTCAGTGGCCGCAGAGAGTAAAAATAGAAATACGATTAAAAAAAAAAAAAGTATATCTGTCTGCCATCTCTGCATATCATGTACCTATGGATGGGTGCTCCCTGGCCCAGCTTGATGTGTCCCACACATTCTTGTGGGGCATTTTGCATTTCGAGCCCCCAGTCAGGGACCCTGTCCCACTATGGGAGCTTAATTTTGTGTTGGAAAAGCTAGCGCTGCCTCCCTTTGAACTGGTCGTGTTTTACGAGATGCACTTTCTGTCGTGGAAAGCGTTTATTTTTAGTTGCCATTACTTCTGTTTGAAGGATTTCCAAGCTTCAGGCCCTCATGTCTAGGGAGTCTTACTTGTTTTTTCACAATGACAGCGTGTCTTTGTGTACAAATCCTAAATTTATACCAAAGGTGGTCTCAGAGTTTACTTTGACTCAATCTGTCCACCTGCCTGTTTTTTTTCCCAGAGCATTCCAATCAAGGGGAGGCATTGCTCCGTACCTTGGATGTGCATAGAATCCTGAGGTACTGTACACACTGGAGACTCCCAGAATTTCAATCAATTGTGTTTCGTTTGCCCCTAGGAAAGAGTGCCCCAGTGTCCAAACAGTATTTGTCTGAATGGTTCAGCCAAGTGCATTGTCTGTTGTTACCAGAAGTACGGCAAGGAGCTTCCTGAATGGGTTAAGGGCCATTCCACAAGAGGTATGGCTGCATCAGTGGCCTGCTTCTGTAATGTGTCAGCTGCTGACATTTGTGCTGCTGTCGCCTAGAGCACTGTCCACACCTTTACGAAGCATTACAGTCTGGACATCACTTCTAGTCATAGGGCCAACTTTGGACTAGCTTTTCTCCAAGGCCTCCTTTCTTAGGATGTTATTTATCTTGCCTACCGCCTGGACTGCCTGTCGGTAGTGCCAGAACTCTTGGGACTCTGTCCTACTGGTGATGGCCTGCTGCAAGAGATACCCTCAAAGTAAGATAGTAGAGTTACGCAAGATCTTACCGTAACAGTAGATCTTCGAGAAGATCTCTTGTAGCAGGCCCTGTTTTCCCTTCCTTCTTCCTTCCTTCCCCTTCTCCTGTGTATCTCTCCCCTTCCATAGAGGTGAGCCTTCTGCTTTTACTTTCTCTTTGTTCCTGGGTTACCTTTCAGTCCTCCTTGGTTCCCCCTTACGGCATCCTGCTTGTGGTTCCCCACGGGGAGAACTGAGGAGGGTGTGGGGCCGCCCACTTTATATGGGACTGACTGATGTCAGGCGCTGACGTCTGAGGTGGGTGGCCCCCTCTGGTAGACTGATAGCTAGGAAAGTTTCCGTGTTGTCCTGGCGCCTGATGGCTTAGTCCTACTGGTGATGGCCTGCTGCAAGAGATCATCTCAAAGATCTACTGTTCCAGCAAGTTCTTACATAACTGTACTTTCCTGTTCCAGGGTGAGGATTACTAGTTCAGAGTGTTGCTCTTTGGCTTATCTTTTGCTCCATGGGTCTTTACCACCAAATGCATGTCTTTCCTTACCTGGAAGACTTGCTATTAAAAGTCCATTCCAGGGACCAACTACTGCAGACCCTAGCTCGAACCAGATAGATGTTTAGTGTTCTGGGGGTGACAGTCAACATACCAAAGTCTGTACTAACACCATGCCAGTGCCTGCAGTACATAGGAACAGTTCTGGATAAGACCCCAGGGTTCTGCATTTCTGCCACAAGGCAGAGCAGAATGACTGATTGCACAAGCACAGTTTGTATACAACAGCCGTTATGTCTCAGCCAGGACATTTCTAGGCCTTTTGGGCCTTATGACGGCAGCCATTGTCTCAGTGCCACTGGCCAGGCTACTCCTGCAGATTCCGCAGTGGGCTCAGGGAGTCCATTGGGAACAGCTAACAAATGACCTAGAATAAATGGTTCTAGTAGTGCCTCCCTTGCTCAAAGTGCTTAAGTGGTGGATGGAATGCAACAACCTGCTCGAGGGCATCCTATATTCCTACCATACATCAGAGCCTCACTCTGGATGCCTCAGGATCTGGATGGGGAGCCCACCTAGGACCTGTTCAGACACAAGGCACATGGAACCAGGTGGAGTGCACTTTGCGTATTAATGTCCCAGAAATGAGAGCAGTGCTATACGGGTTCCAAGCATTCCAGGACCACTTGTCTCAAGGTCCTTTGTTAATACAGATAGACAAGGTGGATCCCATTCTTAACCACTGTGCAGTGAAGCAATGAGACTTTGGTATTGGGCTCTGGAACAGTCTAGAACTGTCAGTAGTATGTGTTCCAGATGTCCAGAACATCTTGGCACACAGGCTAAGCTGGTCACAGTTCAGGGTGCACGAATGGAAACTGCTGACCTCGGTGGTCAACTGCCTTTTTGCAAGATGGGGTTGTCCAGAGTTAGACCTTCTGCATCCTCACACAATGAGGAACTGCCATGTTTTTGATAGCTCGTTCCAGGGCCTGGAGTTTTCGGGTGAGATGCATTGTCCCTGTCCTGGAAGGGGAGATTACTGTATGCCTTCCCTTCATTTCCGCCCATTCAGAGAGTACTACACAAGCTTAAGATAGAGGGGAAAACTCTCATACTCATTGTTCCCTATGGCCTTGGCAGATATGATATCTCCTGCTGCAGCAAACTGGAAGTGGGGCCCCCCATTACCTCTGTCACAGGAACAGGGAACCCTGATCTATCTGGACTTGAATTCCCACATGGGTCCTGAAGATATAGCCATTGCTCACTTTGGGATATCACAGAAAGTGGTGAATGTTCTGGTGGCTGCTAGAAAACTGTCCACCAGATACCCCTACTCTGTGAAATGGAAGAAGTTTGCTTTGTGGGCCACTTCACATGACCTGGAGCCATTTACCTGCCCAGTCAGTCCGGTTCTAGAATACTTAGTGTCCTTATCGGACTTGGGCCTGCAGTATTCCTCGATCACAGTGCACCTGTCTACTACATCAGCCTTCCATGTGCCTGTGAATGAACATATGATTCCTCAGCTAGAGGTCGCCTGTACGTTTTTGAGTGTCAGTTTACACACAAAGCCTCCCATTCAAAATCCAGTCCTGGTTTGGGATCAGACTTTTATTTTGGAAGAGGGACTTTGGCTCCTTTTGAGCGAATGGGGACTTGTGGCTTATACGTACTTTCTTGGAAAGTGTTATTTTTAATTGCAATCATTTGGATGTCAGAGCTCCAGGCTCTAATGTGTGAGCCTCTTTATTTGATTTTCCACTAAGGCAGGTTATCTGCGCACTAATCCTAAATTTCAACCAAAGGTGGTGTCTGAGTTTACTTTAAATCAAACCATCCACCTACCAGTGTATTATCCAAAGCATGCCAGTCTAAGGGAAGCATTGTTTCCATACCTTAGATGTGCATTGAATATGCAGATACTATACACATCATACAAATGACTGCAGAAAGTCCTCACAGCATTTTGTTTGCCCCTGGGAAGGAGAGCACCCCAGTTTCTAAACAGTGCTTGTCCAAGTGGGTAGCACACAGTATTTTGTTTTGTTACAGGAAGTACGGTAAGGAACTTCCTGGTGTGGTTTGGAGGCATGACTATTTCTGTAACTTGTTTTTGGACTGTTTCTGCTGCAGAAATTTCTGCACCTGCCACATGGGATACTGTCCATACTTTCACTAAACATTACAGTCTGAACATTATCTCTTGTAGACTAGCTGGGTTTGGCCTAGCTGTGCTTCAGGGCCTACTGTCATAAGCCTTTAGGCTCCAGCCACCCAGACTGTTAGCTTTTGGTGCTGCTTACGACTTGTTCCAAAGGTGGTCTCACTGAAAACTATGAATGGTTTTTAGTGGGTGAGACAGGGTTAAAGGGAGGGTCACATCTGGTGGGAGAGGTGGGGGCTGATAACTCTGTGGTGAAAATGGGTGGGGGTACAGCTACAGTAAAATAAACTGTATGCTGCACGTATGAGCAGACTAGATAGACTATTATGGCTTGTTTTTGCTGGCATTTTTCATATACTTGCAAGGTGTGGCCTGATGAAGGACATATCCTCGAAGAAGATAGAACAGTTATGTAAGAACTCACCATAATATTCAATCTTTGAGAGAATCTCTTTCATCAGGCCATGTCATCCCACACTTCTACCCTCTTCAGGGGTGCAACAAAGGAATTTTGTCTTCCTGCTTCCCTTGCTGTCTTCTTCAGTGCTGTCTCACTTGGTATGTGAAGTGCTGGGGTCTCGCTTGGTTCTCTGTAGGGAGATCCTGCAAGCATGATCTCCGGAAGGAAACTGAGGAGAGGAGGGGCCACCCACATTTATGTAGATGCTGGCACATGATGTCGTCATGGCAGCCTGTGGCTTGCAAAGTTTCCATGTGGTCCTAGCTCTGACATGGATATAGTTCCAAAAGTGTGGCCTGATGAGAAAGTCTCTTGAAGATCTATCGTTGTGGTAAGTTCTTGTGTAACTGTTCTGTCATAGTGATGAACTGCATATTTCCTCACATTTGGAAAAAAAAACCTTTTTAGAAAAAACTTCTTTGCATTTCATCATTTGAAACCTTAAATACACAACATATTATACATACATGTAGGTTTGTTGAATCTAAAGACCAATAAAATGTGATACATACAGATGCTTTATTTATAAAGTGCCCCATTCCAGGGACTCTGAGCACTGTACAATTTTAAAACAATAACAAACACATACAGTAAAACAATATCTAAATCATGTATGAACTCAAGAGATCAGCGGTGTTGAAATATGTCTATCTATAATAAAACAGTCTAACTATGCAGCTACTGTTCAAATGTCTGCTGAAACAAGAATGTCTTTAGACCTGTTTTAAAAGTTTCTACTAAGGATGCCTCCCTCTTAAATTTTTGGGTAGTGCATTCCACAAGGTAGGGTATGCAGAATGCCTCAGCCTAGCCCTGGGAAATCCAAGGAGGCAACCCTCGGCAGAGCTGCTCTACCTGAAGACAATCCTCCATCTGACTGGCAGCCACTGCAGCTCGCGGAGGACAGGCATAATATGTTCATTTCTTTTAACTCCCAACAAAAATGTTGCCGCCACGTTCTGCACCAACTGCAGCCGGTAGAGGTTGCCTCCAGATATCCCTAGGTATAGGGCATTGCATTAGTCCAGCCTGGACATAATGAATGCATTTACCAGTGTAGATAGTGTAACGGAATAACAGTCAACTAGTTGTGTGTATAATTTTGATAAATATGTTTCTTTGAATTTCTGCTTATGGAGACATGGCTGGGTCAGCAGACCCGTGGGGAAGACTAACTTTTAAAGGGGCCTGACCTTTTTGATCCCAAAGCAATTGCTTGCTGGAGCTAAATAGCTAGAGTTACTTTTCTGTGTTAACACTTATCTGTTAAACTTCCTGAAAATGTTATTAAAAAAAAAAAACAGGTTAACAAGCCACTGCTTTGAACCTAGGAAACTGGTCCTAAAATATTGCATTTTACAACATCAGGAGGGAAGCCAGTTCTGATGGATACCTGTGAAAATTCACACAGCTGAGAGAAGTGTTTGTCAGGATGTTTTTCTGAAGGTCAAAGGGGGAATGCTGTTAAAAACTATACTCCGATGAGGAAATAAGACTGTCTGGTTTATAATTAAAATATTGCTATCTTTGCAGTTTTCAAACAGGCAGTCAGCTGAGGCATTTGGTTATACTTAGTCAGGTTACAAATTAATTACAGGACTAAAAGTGACCTCCTGTGCTTTGACATCACAAGGAGGTTGGGTCTTTAACTTTGAATATTGCTAAGCTGTCTAAGGGGACTGTGGCTCACTCTTGTTCCAACCTTTGAAAGAACTCGCACATTTGTGTTCTAGACTTAAGAGGCACTCCTGTAAAGATAGGTAACACACAACTGAAAATTGAGGTAGAACTAGTAATTCAGTTACAAGGCGTTTTGTTTTGTAATTTTGATTTCTTTCTGACTGTTAGCATTAATGTATATATGTTCTGTGTTTTGTATTTATTTACTATTTTTAATTTTAGTAAACTTTTTGGTTCCCTTAATCTTGTCTGAGACATTATCTAATTTTGAGTGTGAATGCTGAAGCAGTATTGATAATTCTGACATAACTGTTAAAGTGCTTATTGTCACCATATGCAGCCACGCTAACAAGGATCTGTGCAAAGATCTGGCAAGGTAAAGAAATACCTATGTCTCAACTGAGTCAGAAGGGGATTTGTGAACCAGGTTTGTTGTGTGCCCACTGGGTTAAGTATTGCACTCCTTTCCCTGAAGAGGGCATGATATTTGGACCTGTTACCTGGGCGTACTAACTAAAAAGGGTTCATATTTGACCCCAGGACTTGAGACTGGTAGTTGCTCAGACCCAAAACAAACAGGAGGATGTCCCTGTTTGTCCCCTGTTCACATATTGCACTTCGAGGTTGGGCACTGTGGGAGCAGAGGGTCTGACCCCAGATATGCATTTGTGACAGATTCGGTTTGCAGTGGTGTGATCTGAAAGATTTGTTGCATATTTGTGCAATTATTTGGTGACACAGGCATTAACAGTCCAGTGTGTTGGGTTGATAAACTGTAACAGTTCACACACAAACAAGGCATAGATTTTAAAAAGAAATGTATCATTTTTTTTTTTTTTAGTCAAAGTTGCCGACTTGTTTTATTTTTTCGGGTGCAAGCTAGTGTAACCATAGATTAGAGAAGAAGATGGCTTCCAGCTACAGCAAATACACTGTGGACCACCTGTGGCAGTTGTGCCAGGAAAGAGGAGTCCAGAGTGAGGGGCGAAACAAACAGAACCTCGTGGAGGCTCTTGTGGCAGCTGATGCACAAGCTACTGCCCAAGACCTTGAGTCACAGTCGGTGACTGGAAGGGACCAGACCTTGAGTGTGGAGGGGCCAGGGTCCACCGCAGTGTCCGGTCCCAGGGAGGAGGAGAACAGTGGGACCAGTGTGAACAGAGAGCCACAGCAGCAGGGGAAGGTCACCACAACGCTGGAGCCAGAAGGGATCAGGCTGTAGGTAGAGTTGAGGAGAATGGAGCTGGAATTCAAGCAGAGGAAGTTCCAGATGGAGTCTGGCGGGGGGAGAGGAGAAGCGAGAGCAGTGAGAGGCTGAGCGAGAGGAGAAAGAGCGCTAGAGGAAATTTGAACTGGAGAAGCTACAACTCCAAAGACCAGTGCCAGAGCAGGTAAATGGCATGGGTGAACCTGGACCTCCAGGACGTGGTTACAAATTAAATTCTAAATTGATAGCTGAATTTAAAGAGAGGGAGGATATGGATGCATTTTTAAATTCATTTGAAAAGGTATGCATTCAGGCAAAAATTCCCCAAGAATCCTGGAGCTTCCAGCTATCCACGCTGCATACTGGGAAAGCTTGTGACGCGTCGGGTCAAATGGACAATCAAGGCAGTAATGATTATGGCAGACTTAAAGCTGCATTGCTAAAAAAAGTATGACTTGACATCTGAAGCATACAGAGTTAAGTTCCGTAAGCTCAGGAGAAGCCCTGACATGAGCTAAGTGGAACTAGCAACAAAACAATGTCAGTTTTTGAAACGGTGGGAGGGGGTCAAAGCAGACTCTGTAGAGAAAATTGAGAATGTGGTACTTTTGGAACAGTTCTTTTGAGCTTGTTCAGCAGAGCTGAAAACCTGCCTAGAGGACAGAGATCCAAAAACAGTGCAGGAGGCTGCTGAGCTCTTGGACCACTATGCCAGGAGTAGGCCTGCTCTGAAAGGGGGTGGGGTAGGTGTGGCAGTGCAGAAAGGGAAAAGCACACCTTCAGGGCAGCTAAAACCCTCACTGCCTCCCCAAAAAGCGGGAAGCCCCAGGATACAAAGAAAGGATTTGCCTGATAAAAGGATTGATGATTGTTAGTTTTGTAAACAACCTGGGCATATTGCAAGGCAGTTTCCTAAAAAGGCACAGAGTGCACAAAGTGGTTCTGGGAAAGAGGTGTTTGGTTTTGTGTATCCCTGAAAGCATGCCAGTAAACATGAGGGAGCACATATACCCAGTTACTGTGAATGGGGTGCAGACCCATGATTTAAAGGACATGGGGGCGTCCCTTACTTAGGTAAAAGAGGATCTGGTTGAGCCTGAACATCTTATACCTAATCAGTTTGTTACAGTACGGGGATTCACTGAGGAGGAAAAAATTCTGCCACTTGCTTGTTTTCTCCTGGACTGGGGTGAGACAGGAGATACTGTGCAAAACGTTGCAGTGGCAGAAAATCTTGCCCTGGATGTGATTATAGGTAACAATCGCCAAGAGTGCGTGATGTGTGTGGTCACCCACAGCCAGATGGCAAAGGCCAATTGTGGTTTCCTGGACCCCATAGAAGCCCCTGTGGAAAACACTGGGAGACTGATTCCCCAGCCTGTGTCTCCTGATATGGAGAACAGTGAAAGAGGTTAGAAATTCCCCAGGTAGCAGTTAACAAAACAGCTACAGAAGGTTACTCTAAGGAGGGAGTGGTAACCAGTGGTCAGAGGGCTAGGGATGGCATTACCCTGAATGCCCTGATGCTAGAGCTAGGGACCCTAGTTTAGAAACTGAAGGGGACCTGTCCCATGCCTTGGAAATGTGTAAAACTTTTACAACTGCTCAGAAAAATTACCCTAGTTTAGAGAGGTTGAGGGCTTGGGCAGAATCTGACAGGACACAGGGAGGTGACGGAAGACATAGAGTGTATTGGGACAGTGGACTGCTGTATACGCAAGATGTTAGGACAGAAGGAGGGGTGATAAGCAGGCAGTTTGTCGTTCTCCAGGAGTACTGTGAGCAATTGCTCAAGATTGCTAATGATATCCCCATGTCTGTACATCTGGGAATCATGCACACTACACAGCGATTGGCCCAGAATTTTGATTGACCCAACTTCACCCAGCAGGTGAAGGAATATTGCAGGTTTTGTCGCCGGTGCCAAGAAATAGGGAAGGTGGGTAGTAAAACCCAAGCTGCCCCAAATTCCCTTGCCCACATTGCAGGAGCCATTCCAGAGGGTGGGAATGAATATTGTGGGGCCTTTGAATACCCCCCACTCCTCCGGGAAGAGATTTATCCTAACCGTGGTGGAGTATGCCACCCGGTACCCAGAGGCAGTTGCCCTGTCCTCACTGAGGACAGACAAAGTGGCAGATGCCTTGCTAGGGATTTTCTCCCGTGTCAGGTTCCCACAGGAGGTTATCACTGATCGAGGGCGGTTCCTTCATGTCAGACCTGATGAAGTGTTTGTGGGAGGGTGTGGGGTGGTGCAGAGATGCACAACACCATATCACCCACAAGCCAATGGGCTTGTGGAAAGGTTTAATTGTACCCTAAATCGATGCTCCAAGCGTTTGTTGAACAGCATGGGAGGATTTGGGAAAATACCTTCCCACCTGCTGTTCAGATACAGGGAGGTGCCCCAGGAGCTCATATAGGGTTTTCCTCTCAAGCTCTTATATATGGACACAGGCGGGGCCCTTTACTTGATCTGGGAGGACTGGGAAGGCAAGCATGCCACCCAGGGAACTCCCATAGTGAATTATGTCCTTAAGTTAAGGGAAAAGCTGAAGGAGCTTTTGGGAACAGCCCAGAGCAACCTGGCAGCCGCCCAGCAGAAGCAAAAGGTATGGTACAACCTCAGATCCAGAGCTCGCTTGTACACTGTGGGTCATGAGGTCATGGTCCTAATCCTAGTCCAGAAAGATCAGGTGAAGGACCATACAAAGTAGTCAGACAAGTGAATGATGTAAATTACATTGTAGAACTGCCTGACAGGAGACATACCCAAAGGATGTACCATGTCAACATGATGAAGCCATATGCAAATAGGGCTGACATGGTCTTTGCAGTGTGGTCCTGAAGAGGGGATGGATGAGGAAGACACCCTTTCTGGACTTGCTGGAAGAAAGCAAGTGGGAGTCCTCTGTGGAGGCAATCAGAATGTTGCCCCAGCTGACTCCGGAACAGATCCAGGAAGTAAGGGAGGTTTTAGCAGACTTTGCCTCATTGTTTAGTGTCAAGCCTGGACTAACCCCCCTTAGCAATGCACAATGTAGACTCAGGGATGTAAGCACCCATACGGCGGACCGCATATTGAGTGCCTGAGGCTGTCCAAAAGGACATTAGGACGGAGGTGGAGGAAATGCTGGATTTAGGGGTAATCCAGAAATCCCACAGCCCCTGGTCCTCACCAGTAGTCCTCATTGCCAAGCCGGAAGGCTCTACTTGTTTTTGTGTGGACTATTGTTGATCAATGCAGTCAGGAAGTCGAACGCTCACCCAATGCCATGGATGGACTAACTACTGGACAAGTTGGGAGGGGCGACATACCTTACCACTATTGACCTAACAAAAGGGTATTGGCAGGTGGAGTTAACTGCTAGAACTAGGGCCTTCATCACTCCGATATGGTTATTTGAGTTCTAGGTAATGCCTTTCAGAATGAAGAACATCCCTGCCACCTTCCAAAGGTTGGCAAACCAGGTGTTACATGGTACTGAAGAGTACGCTGTGGTGTACCTGGATGATATTGCCATGTTCAGTGCCAGCTGGAAGGAACACTGTCCCATCTTAAGAAAGTGTTGGGCAGGATACATAGGGCTGGGCTTACTGTGAAAGCTGAAAAGTGCCAGGTGGCCATGGCTGAAGTGGCATACCTAGGGTATGTAGTAGGGCAGGCACAGTTCCATCATAATCAAGCAAAGATTGAGGCAATCGTGGCGTGGCCCAGACCTGAAACACAGACGCAGGTTCAGAGTGTTCTAGGGACTGCAGGGTACTATAGAAAATTTGTATCAAACTACAGTGCCGTGGCAGCTCCCCTGTCTGGCCTGTTAAAGAAAAGAAAGCCTAAAAAGGTAAACTGGGAGCCAACCTGTGAACGAGCCTTTACACTGCTAAAGGAGGTACTGTGCGTTGCTCCTGTGTTAGCTGTTCCAGACTACAGTAAACCATTTGTAGTCCAGACAGATGCCTCTGACGTGGGTAATGGGGCAGTACTTAGCCAGTCGTCTAACCAAGGGAAAGATTGCCCAATAGTGTACCTCAGTAAGAAGTGCCTTCCCAGGGAGCAGGCTTATTCTACAGTGGAGAAAGAATGCCTTGCAATGGTGTGGCCACTGAAGAAACTGGAGCCATACCAATACGGGAGGCACTTTGAGGTACAGATGGATCATAACACCCTGGTTTGGCTGACACAAATGGATAAAGCAAACGATAGGCTTTTAAGATGGTGCCTCGCCTTCCAGGGTTACGACATGACTGTCACTCACAGGGCAAGGGCAGCAAACGCAGATGGGTTATCCCAACAGTCAGAACAGTGAATTGAATTTGGGAATCTCATTCCATGCCTAGGAATAGGTTTCCCCCAAGTTCAGTCTAGGAGGGAGGAATGTAACGGAATAATCTACTAGTTATGTGTATAATTTTGATAAATATATGTTTCTTTGAATTTTTGCTTATGAGACGTGGCTGGATCAGCAGGCCCATAAGGAAGACTAGCCTTTAGAGGGGCCTGAATTTTTGACCCCAAAGCAGTTGCTTGCTGTAGCTAAATAGCTAGAGTTCCTTTTCTGTGCTAACACTTATTTGTTAAAATTCCTGATACTATTATAAAAAAAAACAAAAAAAAAAACAGGTTAACGAGATCTGCACTGCTTTGAACCTAGGAAACCGGTCCTAAAATATTGCATTTTACAATATCAGGAGGGAAGCCAGTTCTGATGGATACCTGTGAAAATTCACACAGCTAAGAGAAGTGTTCGTCAGGATGTTTTTCGGAAGATCAGAGGGGGATACTGTTAAAAAACTATGCTCTAATATGGAAATAGACCATCTTGCTTATAATTAAAATATTGCTATCGTTGCAGTTTTCGAACAGGAAGTCAGCTGAGGTATTTATTTATTTATTTTTTGATGACCGGGTAGGTGCGATAGACACAAGAGTGACTATTTTCAAGCACGACCCGGGATGTTGACAACACATAGAGATACAGGCACATGGAAATAGTGTCAAGAAATGTACATCACATCACATATCAGAGTGAACAAGATTGAAACAATAATAGTACCAAGGCACAGAAGGTGTATTATACAAACAGAACGTAGGTGCTCATGAGTAAACAGTTCTAGTGATATCACATTTAAAGTGTAAAAAAATACCACAGGGTATCATACAATCAGCTGAACTGAAAAAAAAAAACAGTTTTGGGAGGAGGTAGGGAGAAAGGTAATGCAGATATATAGCCTAGCGAGAGCGAGGAAGAGAGAGAGAAAGGGATGGGAAAAAGGGGGTTGGATAGAAAAAAGTGGGGGAAGCGGAAGGCAGCAGGGTGCCAACTAATTCCAAAGAAAAAAGGAGGGAAACTGCGGGGCTGTACAAACAGAAAGAGCCAAGATCTACAGAGGGTTGAAATGGGTGTATTGGGCACGTGCGGAAAAGAGGGACCAGTGCTGCTTCTTAAATGTAGCATGACTATGTGCCATGCACACATCTAGGGGCAGCGAATTCCAGTAATTGGGAGCTACGTGTGAGAATCCTGATTTCCCTTTGGTAGTTCTACATCTGGGGATGCTAAGCAAGGAGAGGTCAGAAGATCGGAGACCGTAGGAGATGGGCTGAGGGGTCAGCATGGAGGTGAGGTGAGTAGGCATACTGGACCGCAGTATACTGTCCAGAAGGTTCCCAAGAGAGAGGAGTCGGTGTTCAGTGGGGAAGGGCCACTGTAGATCTGAATACAGTAGGCAGTGATGTCTTAACCTAGGGGATGCAGAGGCGTATCGGCATATATTATTATAAGTTGTGTCCCACCTCTGAAGAGTAGCCTTTGTCGCGTTAGCATAGATTACGGATCCATATGAGAGTGCCGGGAGTAGGAGTTCTCTAGCAATGGCCAACCTTGCAGAAGGGGTTAGACTATGACTTGTTTTGTCGGCTAATCCCAGTTTGGCATTGACAGCCTTACATGTGGAGGTTATATGGGTGTCATAGGTGAGGGATTCATCAAGCAAGACAACCAGATATTTAAAAGAAGTTACCATCTCCAGTGGGAAACCATCAGCCCAGGAGACCTGGAAAAATTCCCAACTCTGTTTTAGTTTTTAGTTTAATAGAAAACCCAAAGAGCATAGCCTGGGTCTTGCCAGCATTGAGAACAAGCTTATTCCTGGTTATCCAGGACTGAATATTTAGTAGATCCGTAGAGAGCTTATGGTTAATAGACTGAACATTATCTGAGCTAGTGTAAAGAACAAGGTCATCGGCATATAGCAATGATGAGCAGGAGGATATGTTTTGTGCTGTATTATTAATGAAGATTGAGAAGAGGTCCTAGGATAGATCCCTGTGGTACACCAACATTAATGACTGCTTTTTCGGAGGTGGCTGAGTTGAATTTTGTAGCTTGAGTCCTATTCGATAGGTAGCTATGGAACCAAGTTACAACTCCAGTTGAGAAACCCAGGGTTTGGAGATTAGCAAGCAGAAGAGGGTGGTTAACAAGACAGAAAGCTTTCATCAGATCGATAAATACTGCGCCAGTTAGATGACATTGATCCATGGCATGAAGAACATCATTTGTTAGCTGTAATGGAGCAGTTTGAGTACTGTGGCCTTTTCTGAAACCATGTTGATTTGTGTGGAGGAGGTTATAATTGGAGAGGTGGTCTAAGATTTGTGCTGAGACGAGCTTCTCAAGGACTTTATTTAATACTGACAGTATAGCTATTGGCCTATAATTAGCAATATCTTTTTTGTCACCTTTTTTAAAAACTGGCATGACTCTGGCCATTTTCCATATATCAGGCACCACGCCTTCACTCAGGGACAAACTGAGTATTCTGGACTGCGGTCCTGCAATGAATGGTGCTGCCAGCTTTAAGAGTTTAGGTTCAAGGCAGTCCAACCCAACGGCAGTACGGTCTGATATGGAATTGAGATGTTTGAGGACATCTTCTTTAGGATAGCTATAAAGTAGAAGGGAGGCGTCATTTTTGTTTTCTTCGGGGTGGGGGATCCAGAAATTGTTATTGGTAGAGAAAGTAGTGGTATAACTGGAGAGGTCAGAGAAGTGAGAATTAAATGCATTGGCAATAGTGCCTGGGTCATTACAGTGAACACTTTTCAGTATCATGTCACTGTTCAGGAGAGTTTGCTTTGATCTGAGGAAAGTTTTGATATGAGACCAAAATTTCTTAGGGTCACCAGCTGCATCCATCAGAAGGCCCTTACAGTATTGGCTTTTTGCATGTCTTATTTGTGTTTTGCAGTTTGAGCGCTGTTCTGTGTAGATGTTAGTCTGCTGTGAGACTGGAGATTTTAAACTTTCTCCAACATTTGTCCCTGTTTTTGAGGGATGCTAGGAGGTCTTTATGCAGCCATCTGGTTTGTTTACCATGGACGTACCGAGTGATGATTGGAGTATGCTTATCTTGAAGTAACACAAATCTATTCAGAAAAGCATGGAGGGCGGCATCCGTATTCGGTCATTGGTTGACAGGGGACCAGTCAGTGTGAGACATGTCATACAGAAAATGGGCCTGGTTTAAGCTGGCGTAGTTTCTAAAGCACATACAGTGTTGGGGGGGACGTGGAGGTAGTAGATGGACTCCATATACAGAAAACGGGAATTATCACTGACAGTGTCTGGGCAGCATTCCTGTTCCTGCAGTTGTGTCCATGCGATTTGTTAGTATCCAATCAATAAGGGTGCTGGAAACAGTGGTAGCAGACACTCTTGTGGGGTCAGTGATGGTTTGGTGTCAATTGTAGCTCTGCACCAGGGATTGTAAGGAATCTTGGGATTTGCCAAGCCAGTTTAAATTTAAGTCTCCAAGAATGATGAGTTCATTTTTTCCCCGCAGTTGCAGCTGTATGATCCAGTAACTCCACTAGGCCATTTAGCCCGCTTTTGGTGGGATTATAGGCACAGACAATGTGAAGTTTCTTAGCTCCTAGTCTGAGTATGGTATGGATATATTCACACAGGGAGTTTCGCTTGTCAGTTATCATAGTTAGGTTTAGATTGTTTTTGTAATAGATTGCGACACCCCTCCTCCCACTTTGGGGGTGGTCTGTCCCACCTAAGAAGGTTGTAGTTTGGGAGCATGCAATAGGTATCTGGGATAGAGGGTTTTAGCCATGTCTCAGATAGACAGAGCACATCTGGGTAGTAGTTTGCCACCCAGGCTTCAAGTTCTGCATGATTGTGGAGAAGGCTCCTAACATTAAGATGGATCATGCGTATACCTTTCCTATCATTGGTAGTACAATTTAGAGGTGATTTACTTGGCATTGGTCCAGGGTTCAGCTCAATGTCCCCAGACAGCAATAGGACCAACAATATGATGTACCCTAGCTTATGCAGGGCAATTTTAGGGCTATTACGTCTGTAGATACGCCACCATTTAGCAGCAGATGCAGTAGCAGTAGCGTAGTAGAAGAGTAGTCCAAGGAGGAGGGCAGGAGTCGCATCAAGGCCTCTTTCTGGTAGGATTAACATGTTAGAGTAAGTGAAATAGTTTTGATCCATGTCCCTACTGTGGGGGTGATTATTGAAATCAAGTACTGTAAAAACAACTCAATAATATCAGAGACAGGGTTAGAGAGGGCACTAATGGAGATTTCCAGGCCATTCTGTATGATGATTGAGTAAGCAGAAAGAGTAAGGCTGGGGATGGGTTGGAAGATGCAGAGGAAGGCAAGGCAGCAGGTGGTAGGACAGAGGTCTGGGGTTATATTCTGTTTTAACTGAAATATTTGAATAGTTTGTAAGTGAAATTAGTTCTATGTGTTAAAAATTACCACCTTGAATTAGAACTGTTACTTGGGCTGTGATATTGTAACTTTGGAGGCTTGGGAACAGTTGTTTGGCAGGGTTAATTAGAGGGAAATTTAAATGTGTTGTTTGCCTGGTGTTAGGGGGAGGGGACATTAGCTGCAATTACCTTGTCTTTAACAGGAATTGCCTTGGCCTTCATTGTTCACTTGGGAACTTAAGCAGCAGGCTGGTAGGACAGAGGTCTGGGGTTATATTCTGTTTTAACTGAAATATTTGAATAGTTTGTAAGTGAAATTAGTTCTATGTGTTAAAATTATTACCTTGAATTAGAACTGTTACTTGGGCTGTGATATTGTAACTTTGGAGGCTTGGGAACAGTTGTTTGGCAGGGTTAATTAGAGGAAATTTAAATGTGTTGTTTGCCTGGTGTTGGGGCATTAGCTGCAATTACCTTGTCTTTAAACAGGAATTACCTTGGCCTTCATTTTTCACTTGGGAACTTAAGCAGCATGCTGGTAGGACAGAGGTCTGGGGTTATATTCTGTTTTAACTGAAATATTTGAATAGTATGTAAGTGAAATTAGTTCTATGTGTTAAAAACTATTACCTTGAATTAGAACTGTTACTTGGGCTGTGATATTGTAACTTTGGAGGCTTGGAAACAGTTGTTTGGCAGGGTTAATTAGAAGGAAATTTAAATGTGTTGTTTGCCTGGTGTTTGGTAAGAGCCATCCCACCCACCCTGTTTTGTAAGCTTTCTTAAATACTGAAAAGCCACTGGGGGTTGGGATTGAAGGGCTGAGTATTTCTGTTTGGGACTGAAATTGGAAGCAACAGGATCTGGTGGGCCTGTGACATCATACGGTACCTGATGTCTGCTTACACACACTGGACTGTATGTGTTTGTGAGACTTGGGAACTTTATTGGTGGGGTTGAAATTGGGTTTGTAAATAACTACAGTCAGTATAGAGAGAGACTGTATTCAAGGGGAAAGGGACTGAGAAAAGGGGATGTGCCATTATAAACAGAGGGGGATAAACAGGGTGGCCATATTCCACCATGGCAGGCATCTTCGGAAGGTTGTAGGCTGCACAGGCTGTGGGATGACAATAATTCTAAATTGGGCCTGGAGAGAGGGAGGCTGCCCACCTGTAGACAGCTATCTTGTATCAGGAGTGAGGTATATTGGTTAAGGAGTATGGTGGGGAGCTGGGGGTGTCCAAGGATAAGGGTGTAGATATGGGCAGCAAGGGTGGGGCTGAGGGGAGGCTGGGGCAATGCTCTGAAATTACAGGATGTTATGTTACAGCAAGCAGGAGGGGGATATTAGGGACAGAGGACCTTAGATAGGAAGTTGATGCTAAGGGAAAGCGACGGAGAGAACATTCTGAATACAAAGAGACTGGAGGGGGAAGAGTTAGGAGGGGCTGTTGTGCGGAAGCCTAAAACAGCAGACTGTGGGAAGGGAGCTCCTAAGGTGAACAGTGCAAGAGAGGAAGAAGAGGGTCAGTTTAGAGATGCAGTCAGGGGAAACTCGGGTTACTTGATGGAGGCTGACAGAGTGTCACAATAAATTTGAGCTACTAAGCAACCTAGAGGGGGAGGAAGGGGTTGGTGGAAATGAGGAAACTTATACAGAGGCCGGGGGGAGGGAGTCGGATACCCATAGGGCATCACAGACCAGCTATGGGAAGGATAGACATAGTCCCAGAGGGAGAAGGGGAAACATATATGTTAAGCAAATGGAGGAGATGCAGCATATTCCAGACATGAGGGAGGAGAGCATGATTGGAGAGAAACTGGGAGACAAGGAGGTGGGAGAGGAGCCCCCCTTCAGCAGGGGCATCAGTACCAAGGATGGGGCCCTAGCTAAAGGGGACCCACAGAGAGCCTCTGGAGGCAGGGGTACTATTACAAGGGGGGAGGATGGTGGTGTGGGGGAAGGGGAAACCATCGGGCCAGGATAAATGGTTCGGATAAGAGAGGGTTAAAGGGGACACCTATTCAAAGGGGATTTGAGAAGGGCAAAAAGCAAGGGAGGCAGAAAGGGGAGGGTGACAAGGGGTCTCTAATAAGGCAGGAAGACTCCCATGAAATTGCGATCATGAATAAAGTGGGGAGGGGGGCTGAGAGGGCATAGTGGAGGTAACCATAAGGATGATGGCGGTGTTAAGGTTCTGTTATTGGAGACTTGATGATTAGGGGTATCCAGTGGGAGGGACAGGGGGTGGATGCCATAGCCAGGTGAAGGTAGTGAGTATCTCTGGGCTGACAGTGCACCAGAGCAAAGTTCATGAGCAGATGAACTGGTTAGGATTGTGGAGGAAACCGGATTTCCTGGTGCATTTGGGAACTAATGATCTAGAGGAAATAGCTGCTAGAAATCCAAGCAAGGTTCCAAGAACTTGCCAGAGTCTGTCGGGATAATGGATGCAACATTTCCTTTCGGAGATATTGCCAGTACCAAAGGCCTCAGTGGAGAAAAATGAAGCTCACAGAGGTTAATGACTGCTCAGGAAGTGGGGTGAAGAGAGGGGTTGGGGGTGTTAGAACTGGAATGGAGTTTGGGAGGATAAGGACTATATGCCAAGGACAGGTTTCATCTGCCCTGTTAGGGAAGGAAGTCCTTAAACGGGATGGCTGACTACATACAAGAAAGGTGGGGTTTAAACTTGTGAGGGGGAAGAGATAAGGGAGGGTATGACCAGAAGCCCTCTCATCCAGATGAGGGGAGTAGCCTTCAAGCTCAAGGGGGGGAAGGGGAAACAGACTGGGGGTGGAGGTTTCAGGAGGAGCACAGGAGGATGGAAGTATAAGGAATCTGGGTGGGGTTCACAAAGAGGATCAGGGATAAGGGGTGGGGTTGGTGTTAGTAAATGCCAGGAGCTTGGGAAACAAGTTGCCAGAGTTCCAGGCCATGCTGTTTGGGGTGGATGTATGGTGGTCATGGAGACGGGCCAACAAAAACCATGACTGGGACCTAAACGACGGGGGTACACTATGCTTAGGAAGGATAGAAAGGAGGGCAGAGGGGTGGAGTGGCTATGTTCATTAGAGGTGACATAGAAATTGCTAGGGTAGAAGAGGCAGAGGAAACGTGGAGGCCTTATTGGTCACCTTACATCCCCAGCAGGAGATAAGGTCAAGCTGGTGTATATAGGCCCCCCGGGATGAGTGATGTTCTAGAGGATGGTTTGCTGGACAACATCATTGCCCAGTGTGGACCAAAAGGGGAAGGAGTGGTGTTGATGGGGGACCTTAATATGCCAGGTACAAACTGGGGAACCATGTCCTCTAAGATGGGCAAGGAGCAGAGGCTGCTGGATGGCTTCCAGGATGTGTTCTTAACACAGCATATGATGGAGCCCACAAGGGAGGGGCATGTCCTGGATGTGGTTCTGGCAGATGGGGATCTGGTAAGGGACATGGTTGTACAGGACCCCCTGACTGGGAGTGACCACAATACTGTCTGGTTTCAAATAAGCATGGGGGAAGGGGGGTGAGATCTAGGACACTGGCAGTGGACTTCAGGGGGGCAGACTTTATGGGCATGGGAAATATTCTCAAGGATCACTTGAAGGGGATTACATCAATGACAAGTGTGGCAAGGAGATGGGAGGTCATAAACCGGGGACTTCATGAGGCAGTCAGGATCTGCGCTAAGTTGAAACTTAAGGGAGCAAGGTCACATAAACCATGCTGGTGGTCCAGTGAGGTACAGGTAGCAGTCAGAGAAAAGAAGGTGGCCTACAAAAAATATAAAACAACAAGAGGGGATAGGGATAAGGAAATGTACCAGCTACATCTAGAAAAGTCACCCGTGTGGTGAGGGAGCAAAGTCCAGTAAAGAGCAGCGCTGGCACAGGGATACATGGAGGAAAAGGGTTCTTCCGTACATTGGGGAGCGGAGAAAACTAAGGGCCATCTCAGCAGATTGAGATCAGAAGGAGGGTGGGTGGAAGAGGCGAGGGACCAGGCAGAGGTATTTAATGAGTACTTTGCCTCTGTGTTCACTAGGAGGGGATGGGATATCTACAAAGCAAGGCATGAAGGGATAGAGCGTCAGTAAGTGGGATCAGGGGCAACAGAAATGGAGCAAGAGGGAGGAGAAGTACCCCAGGGTGTCACATCTGGTCAAGGATAAAAGGCCAGTAAGCTGGAGGGACGGATGATGATATCTCCGCCAAAGGGTGTGGTTAGCCCTCAAGGCCCTAAAGAAAGACAAATCTCCTGGGCGGATGGCATTCTTCTGAGAGTACTATGGGAATTGGTGGACATACTGGCTGCACCCCTGGTGGAGCTTTTCAACAGGTCACTTGAGACAGGGAGGGTACCTAGGATTGCTAGAGGCACATGTGGTGCCAATCCATAAAGGGGGGTCGAGGGAAGTACCAGGTAACTATAGACCTATCAGTTTGACCTCGGTGGTGGGAAAATTAATGGAGAGTATACTAAATGAACGATTGGGGGTGTACTTGGAGGAGGTGGGAGGTCTGGATAGTCGGCAACATGGGTTTGTGCCAGGTAGATCATGTCAAACCAACCTTGTGGAGTTCTATGAATGGGTAACATCAGAACTGGACATGGGGTAAGCCTGTGGATGTATTATTCTTGGACTTCAGCAAGGCGTTGACTCTGTCCCCACAATGGTCTGGTGGAGAAACTGATGGGGTTAGGGTAGGCCCTTTGATGGTCAGATGGATTGAAAACTGGCTAGCTGGACACACCCAGAGTAGTGGTCTGTGGGAGCTCTCGAACCCTAGAGGTTGGTAGTGGGGTACCACAGGGCTGGTCCTGGGTCCGATCCTGTTTAATGCATACATATCGGACATCAGGAGGGTATACGTGTGAAATGAGTCTCTTCATGGATGACTCCAAGATGGGAGCAGTAGTTGAGGGAGAAGGGTTGGCCCTGCAAGGGGACCTGGACACCCTGGAAGGCTGGGCTTACACATGGAAGTTAAATTTCAATATCACCAAGTGCAAGGTGTTGCATCTTGGTCGGGAAACCCAAACACAGGTACACTCCTGGGAAGGGAGGCGCTGGAGGCCTCAATAGGGAAAAGACCTAGGGGTCATGGTGGATGCATGTATGAATAACTCTGAGCAGTGCAGGAGAGCTGCTAGCAAGGCAAACAGGATGTTGGGATGCATCGTAAGGAGGATCACCCTTAGGAGTAAGGAAGTGATCTCTGTACAATGGCCTGGTTAGACCACACCTTGAGTACTGTGTACAGTACTGGAGACCACACTTGAAGAGGGACATACAGCTCCTGGAGAGGGTACAGAGGAGGGCAACAAAGATGATATGAGGGCTAGGGATTTGACGTATGAGGACAGACTTGTGGAGCTCTGCCTGTTTTCATTGGATGAGAGGAGAGACGGGGACATGATTGAGGTCTCAAGCACCTCAAGGGAATAAATGGGGTAAACATGGAGGGATCTTTAGACTAAAGCAGGGAGGTATCACCAGAGGGCATGGTTTGAAGTTGGAAGGTGGAAGGTGAGGGGAAAAGAGGAGGAGGAGGTTTTAACTGAGAGGGTGGTGGACCTTGGAATGCACTGCCTGGTGAGCTGGTTCAGAGATCCACAGTGCAGGGCTTCAAGAGAGGGTGGGACAGACACAGAAAGTGGATGTATCAGATGATGGCCTGTCCCAGGGGGGTGGGGATGGATGATAGGGGTTTCTGGAGCACAAGGGATGGGAGGGTCTCGGCACCCAACTAAAGATCTAAGGTTCGAGCAGACTCGATAGACCGTAAGGCCTAATCTGCTGGCAAATAGTATGTTAGAAACTGTCACTATGGCGATGCAGTGGTCCGTCTAAATTTAGGAGATCCTGTGGCCCGCCTAAACTCCAGAGATCCCTGAAACACGAGTACCCTAGACTGCTAGAAGGGTATGAGAGTGTTGGCTGACAGAGCAACTGATAGCTGCAGCATACCAATGGAACTGCAGTATGTGAGTGGAAAGCTGCACAAATTTTGATCAGTCAAGAAAAAACAGCTTAAGCACAGTGGATGAGGGCAAGATAATTTTGCCTGATTTAGGCTATGGATGTAAAAAGAATCCAACAGTCCCAAGCTAGAAAAATTGCTGCACTACATATTAGAACAGTCAGTGAGGTGGAGAGAAATGGGGAAACTAGTGAAGGGTGCCCTCCAGTGGCTGGTTTCTATAACGAGCCAATGGAAGAATGAGGAGTTAGTCTTATTTGATGATTGGTCACAGGACACTAATATAAGTAAATGCCCAGATAGGGAGGCCGGGCGGGGATACGCCACAGGCCTCTGGGATAACAGCTGGTAGAGGAGAGAGCGAGAGGGAGCCTGGCCGTAAGGGAGTTCCAGTATCCAGCTAGCCAGAGCGAGCAGAAATCTGCCCCTGAGTCCTGAGGTAGGGAGAAAAATCCTCGTTGTCTGTAAGACGCCAGGCTCCTTATAAAATAATATTTCAGAAATGCTAGTCTCCTTTTACATAATCTGTATGTTTATTTAGCTCCAACTACTCCCTAACCAGTCAGTGCTATAGCAGCAGGAGCAGCCTGATTTTTTGATACTTGGTCAGGTTACAAATTAATTACAGGACTAAAAGTGACCTTGTGCTGTGACATCACAAGGAGGCATCTATTAAATATGGAAGACGCTATCTGGTTACCAGGTGCACAGGACAAGTATAGCTGAGTGTCATCTGCACAGCAGTGAAAATCCAGACCATACCACCTGTTAATGTCTCCTGATGGCAGCATGTACACCGTGAATAACAAGGGCGACAAGACTGAACCCTGTGGAACAACTCAGGACAGAGGCTTTGGGCTAGATGTGGCAAGCCCCATCATCACCCTCTGTACTCTGCCTGTCAGGTATGACCTGAACCAGTTGATGACATTTCCGGACAGGCCACACCAAAACCGCAGGCAATCAAGTAGCACCTTGTGATCCACATTGTCAGATGCTGCCAGTAGGTCCAGGAGGACTAAGATGGTACACTCTGTCCTGTCACTTGCCATCAGGAGATCATTAAGCACCTTCACCAGCGCAGTCTCCGTACTATGCCCGGCCCGGAACCCAGACTGGAATATCTCATAAGTGGAGAAGGAGGCAAGACGCTTCTTGAGCTGAATGGCCACCACTTTTTCTATAACCTTCCCTAAGAATGGGAGGTTAGAGGCCAGGGGGCCTAACCAAAGCCTCTTTCAGGGTCAGTGGGAAGATTCCACTCCTCAAGGAACTCTGGACTATCTTGGACACAACAGGTCCAATCAAGTTAAAAAACTCCTCCAAAAGGTGGGTGGGACCTGGGTCAAGATCACGATGTGTTGGCCGCAGCCTCGAGATCACTGTCACCATCTCCTCCACTCCAGCGGGCTCAAACACAGCCCAGACATGAGGAGTGCTTCACTGCGGCTCAGAATGGATCATGCCACCTCTTCAAGAAACACTGGAGGAGGTCGCAGCCCTGATAGAGGACACTTTGTCAGTGGAGAACAGAGCAAACCCTTTGTATCTAGTGCTTGAGCCCGCCCCTCTCCACACGGAGACAGGCCAGGTGTAATAACCTGTCTACTGTGTGGAAGAGCTGAGCCAGTAAGTTCCCCATTGCAGCAATCTCCCTAGACAAAAAATGTGCCGCCTTTTGGGAGATTGCTCCCTGATAGTCGGAATAATGCAACTTGGGGCCAATTTGTCCTCCACCAGCCCAGATATCCTCCAGCATCTCTCTAGCCTCTGACCCTTAATCTTTAACTCCCTGAGTTCCTCGTCAAACCAAAGAAGTCTCTGGCGAGTAGACCAAGGTTGGACACGAACAGGTGTGATTGAATAAAAGGCAGCAGTAATCACCCTATTATAGTCGGACACTCCTTCCTCTGTTCCAGTCGCACTCATAGCCTCTACACCTGATAGATCCAGTACCACCGATAGTCCTATTGAGGATATTCCTCTTAAATGGTGGTACTGAACCGTTTCCACAGAGGCAGGACCGACCATTGGTGGGGGACTCAAGCATGAACCCCACGATGCTATGATCTGACCAACTTACCAGATCTACTCTGAGGTCATTAACCTCAAGGCCTATTGAAAATGCATGGTCTAGTGTGTGGCCGCACAAGTGGGTCACTGACATGACATGTTGTGTCAGACCCATGGCCTCCATATTCCTCAGGAGATCGGCTCCAACTCTCTAGAGCCCATCGTCGACCCAGGCATTGAAATCCTCCAGAATCAACCATCTGGGAGACTTCAAAGCCAGGCCAGTGATGAGCTCACCGATCTCCCACAGGAAATCACCATCCCCCCCCAGAGGGCGATAGAGCAGGAGGACCCTGAAGCCCGCAACAGGACCCCCTCGAGCAGCAACACACTCTAACAACCTTGTAGGACCTGCAGGTAGCACCATGAGGTTCAGGAAGGTCTTAAAACAAATGGCCACCCCCCGCCTCTATGATCCTCCCTCAGGTGTGTCTCACAGAGTACCCTGCTGGTACTGCTGCCTCCAAAATGAGAGCAGCATTCTCATCCAGCCAGGTCTCCGTGATGTAAGCCAGGTCTACAGAGGAAATCAAGTCTTCCATTATAGCACTCTCATTCCTCATCGACCTGGCATTGCATAACACAGCCCGAGTAGGATGGGGAGAGACTGCTGGATCAGCTGCCTGCCCAACACCAATAGTGGAGCCCTTGGGTATGGGCACTAGACAAGGAGGACCCCTCTCCAGTACCCATTTCGCCCCAGGGCGTCTCCTTGGCCTCACCACCCAAATCTGTTACTCTTCGGCAGCCGCTTGAAAATGCCCCTCCCCTGTGCCCCCTTCAAGCTATCCCCAATGCCCTGCATATCCTGATCAGTTGATTATATGATCTATTACAATATTAGATAAAGATACCAGCAAATACTGCACATTAGCCACATTTGGAAATATCTTCAGTTTCATATTTCGAAACTATGGAAATTAAAAAAGGGGGATTATCAAAAAACTAAAAAACAGAAGCTAACTTATTCACGATCATTGACATTAAATTCATTCATAAAGGTTAAATAGCCAACCAGTCTGGAGTTTGAATGAGCTTGAAAAACAGTGTTCATAATATTGTATGTAACCAAGCTTGTCCTTAGATGCTTTGGTGAGAAAAAACCTTTGAAGTATTCCTTTCAGAGGTGCTACGATCACCCAAAATTTGCCTCCATAGCAGAAGACCAGGCATGTGCCATATTCAGCTAAGGGGTTCCAGGACATCTAAGGAAAAAGTGACAGTTATTAGCCCTAATGCAAAGATAAACTGGGGTAAATGAAGGGCAGAGAGTACATTTTAGAAGGAACATTTAGACACCAAAGATGGAAGTCTATATATAAGATTAGAAAAATTCCCTATATAGTGAATCACCTGGTAACATTAACAGTTGGTTGGGATCCTGGATAGCATGTATTGATACACTGAGAACAGAATATTATGTCAGGAAGGGTTTTATGTTCCTGTTTTTATTAAGGCCAATGGGGACTACGGTGAAAAAATCAAGAATGTCTCTATCTACAGGAGACGCTGTAATCTGTTAATATTTCAAATGATGAAATGCAGAGTTTTTTTCTAAAGTTTTTTTTCTCAGATGTGAGAAAATGTTTAGTTCATCACTATGATCTTTATTTAGATGACAGATACTGCATGAGATCATATAGTGTCTTTCCCCCCCATATTTTCTGTCTTCTGATTCAGCAAAGAAACTCGTTGACAGCTTTTGTTCTATTCTGCCTTAAAAATACTTCCTTAACCACCAGCTGTCAATCACTTTAGTTTTGGTAAAATGCCACACCCAGCTGGTGGTGACATTGACAGTTTGGTGTGGTATAAAAGGGCAGTCAATCCTTCTCGGAGCCCCCCTCCCCCCAAGGTCCTTGACTGAATCGCTGGGGTACTTCATCAGCAGTTATGTGCAAATTGCAAGCCTGCAATAAAGTGAATTACAGTAACTCATTACAGTAGTACTCCAGTGCTCTGATTTTTGTTTACTTGCATGCATGTGCAAGAAACATAGTGTCACCGTACCAGTTTTCGTAGGTGTGCTACCCCCGCTTCCAGTGCCTTGCTTCTTTTTGCAGGCACGGCTGCACCGCACAAATGAATGTCCCAGCTGTCTATGAAAGCAGTTCAGATGCAGTGGCGTACAGTTCAGAGAAACCCACCACTACAATCAGCGGTGGTAATGTGTAGGCAGTTTGCATACTACTGTCGGCAGTATGCAAATTGCCTGCATGTCACCACTGCATCCGAACTGCTTTGCCCAGTTCATTTGCCGATGGGGGACCCTCCCTGTCGGCATAATGCACCCCCCATTTGTTGTGTGCCGTGGGGGTGCCCAGTCCTCCTCGGCATCATGCCCCTCCCAACAGTCTTTATTTGCCGATAAGGGGCCCAATCCCCTTCGGCTTAAATCCCCCGTTCCCCAAAACGCAGGCGGCACACTGGGAGCCCACCCTAATATGCACGAATGAAGACTGAAAAAAAAAAAATTTACCGCGATGTCCTTCTCATTATTTTTGCCCCTGAAATAAAGAAAACTGCCCCTCATGGTCTTTTGTGCTCCCTCCCACAACCCATGCCCACCCACTGTGCACACACTTCCCCACCCCCACCCCCAACTTCCCTCTGGAGCCCGGTACGACAATCTTCGGTGGACCGGGAACATGTCTGCACTCTTCAAAGCCGGTTAGCTGTATGATGGCATTAATAGGGTTTTTCAACTTATGTGGATATCGTGGCCATTTTTTGGACTTTTGCCACCAAATTTTCAACATGGGGTTATTGGGACCCCTCCACATGAATACAGTCACTGTCATGGCGTTATTCGGTCCTGAAAAGTGATTTTGCAGTCACTGTGCGAAATCACCTTGCGGGACCGATTAATGCCATGACAGTGGCTGTATTCATGAGGTGGGCTCTCAAAAAGCCTATGTTGCAAATTTGGTGAAAGAAAATTTAAAAATTACTGTTTTACAAGCATGCGCTATGAAGCCTGTGCTCCCTCGTGAACTTCATGAATTTGTAGTATTTCTACTCCAGATTTTCAACATTGGCATTTTTCAGACCTTCTTATGAACAGTACAGCTATAATTTTTCACATCCTGGCCAAAATGCGTTTTTGCACTTCCGGCGCAGAATAGCGCGGTCGCTGTGGGAAATCGGCGTTCAGGACACATTGCAAAAATCACAGTGACACTGTTCATGAGCAGAGGTCCTAAAATGCCTATGTTGAAAATTTGGTGACGAAACTCCATAAAATGACTGTTACGAGCGTGCATTCTGCAGATTCCACGCACCCCTGTAACTTTGCAAATTTGTAATATTTTCACTCTATGTTTTCAAGATTTACATTTTTCCACACCTCCTTATGAACAGTACAGCTGTTATTTTTCACATCTTGGCCAAAATGTGTTTTCGCATTTCTGGCACACAATAGCGCGGTCGCTGTGAGAAGTCAGTGTTCGGGACAGAGTAAGAAAATCACAGTGACACTGTTCATGAGCAGAGATGCTAAAATGCCTACGTTGAAAATTTAGTGACAAAAGTCCATGAAATTACTGTATTATGAGCGTACGTTGCGCAGTTTCCACGCACCCTCGTAATTTTGCGCATTTGTAATTTTTTCGCTCCATATTTTCAACATTGGCATTTTTTCACACCTCCTTATGAACAGTACAGCTGTCATTTTTCATATCCTGCCCGAAATATACGTTTACACATTTGGCGCAGAACAGCGTGGTTGCTGTGGGAAATTAATGTTCGGGATAGATTAAGAAAATTATAGTGACAGTGACATGAGCAGAGGTCACAAAATGCCTATGTTGAAAATTTGATGAAATAATTCCACTAAATGACTGTTACGCGCATGCGTTGCGCAGTTTCCACGTACGCTCCGAAGTTCGAGCAATTTTAATATTTTCACTACAGATTTTCAACATAGTCATTTCTTCACACCTCCCTATGAGTGGTACAGCTGTCATTCTTCACATCCTGCCCGATCTGTGTTTTCATACATCTGGCGCAGAATGGCACGATCGCTGTTCATGAGAAGAAGTCCCAGATGCTTTCATGAGGTGTGGGTCACGGAAAGGCCATGTTGAAAATTTGTAATGCAAATACCACCAAACGCCTAGGGCGTTAGGATTTCTAACCATAACGTCCCATCCTGTACAGACTGACAGGCATCATGGCTGTGCCTTTGGATTGCCGATTATAATGCTCATGCCATTCCACCCCACACCCACACCCTGCAACCAGTGACAGGCATTGAGGTGTGCCTTGGACTCTTCGGCCCCCAGAGTTCACCCCATTCTCCTATACTGCACCCATTTCAGCGTATGTCCTTCTGGAATGGGGTGACTGTAAAGCTGAACACCCCAAGGCATACCTCAACACTTGTCTGTGTCTACAGGATAGGGTGAGGTGAAATGGCATGAACGTTATGGGCGATGACCCAAATGCATACCCCAATGCCTGTCCATCTCTGAAGGGTAGAGGTGGGGTTGGCATGAAGTTCAATACTTCACTGCCATTCCTATTCTGCATCTGTCTAACTCCTGCATTCCCAATGCTAATGTCAGCAAGCAAATATTCAGCATTGACAAATGCTTGTTTATTTCCTCTTGTGAGTGCACTATCCTGTTCTAGTTACTGTCTCTGAGAGTGTTTTGTCTCCCAGCTGCACTGCTGGGCAGTACCAGGGAGCATGGACCACCTTCTGGTTTTTGGAGTCTACAGATACAGCCAATGCATGAAACAAGTACCTACACTCAATGATCAGTTGCATTCTCAGCATCTAAATAACTAACCACCACAGGTGGAGTAGAGGTGGTAGCCCCATGCATTATTGTCCATAAGACACACTGTATTGTATGACTGTCTTCCCTGCAAAAAAAGACCATCGGGTCACACTCCCCTAACTAGGGGTAGAATTGTTCCCAATGTAGAGGGTAATACTTGTGCCAGAATCTTATAATCAGCGGAGAGCAAGGAGATTTGGTCTGTAGCTACCCAGATCCAGAGGAGGTGTTCAGTTTTGAAAAATTACTGCTATCGCTGGCTTTCTCATTGATTTCGACAAAGTACCTTCAATTTTGGCTCCAATGTAGACATCTGCCAGATGGGTGCAGTTTAGCAAAGTATTTCTTATAGGCCTGTATTGGAAGGCCATCTGAACCAAGAGCCTTCCGAGGTGCCAGTTGGCCAAACACTTTTTAGTATTTCTTCTGTCATAATAGCTGCACTCAGTATTCTTTCTACCTCTGATGTGTTAATGTTTGGGCACTGCACTTTCTGCAGGATGCTGTTTGTTTGGTTCTGTGTCGGAGATACTTCCTTAGTACATAGATTGGACCTCTTCATGCTTTAAGCATCGGTTAGGATTGACCCCTAAAGGAGCTTTACACCCTCACATATTGTAGATATTTTCTGTTGTTGCTTTATTTTACTTTTAGCAGTAGTCGTCTGTAAGTATCCTGCCTTCCATTTTCTGATAGTTGAAATCTCTGTTTGTTTTACCAGTGAAAAGATGATGTATCAACACCCATGTCTCCACAGCATGCTCGTCTACTGATTTAGAGTAACAAACGAATAGCGGGAGAGGTGTTAAATACCCCGGTTTTATCTTATGTTAGTTTCAAAACTGTGTTGGGAGTAGTGGAGCATGATGTTTTCTTGTAAATCACTTTCACTTTGTGTATTTCTTGAGACTTTTTGAGGTCCGCACCAGGCGGACATTTTGAATAAGGTTAAGCATAGAACATTTCGACTTACATTTATGCTCCAGGGTTGGGTGAGCTAAGGCCAGTTTACACAGTCGTATTTGCACTGCCGTAGTCCAAGTGCTTGAGTTGTGGTGCAGATGTGTCCGTGTGAACACTTACCTGATCATGGTAAGTCAGTCACACAGCCTGTCTCCCAGCTGCTGCAAATCTGGGGACACCTTCCGGAGTGAGAGGTGTAAGTAGTTATGTGAGTAGGCTGCACCGCCTCGCTCTGAAACAGAAAGGACACTCCCAGCATCCTCTTTTACTTGGCCTGAACAAGGAAGTGCGGCAGAATGTATGGCAACCTGTCCAATAAGATTTCTATGGTCAGGGCTTAGTAATTGCATACAGTGTACTACTGATGCCAAAGGGCTTTAATCAGAAGTGCTCCAGGCAGGCAGACTCCAGACAAGGTGCAGTGTACTGCGATAAGGTGAGTGTGGGGAGCCTGAAGAGCAGTAAGAGCTGTTATTAAAATATTTTTTATGGAAGCAATACAGCTGGATAGCCGATAGGAGCAGGAGAGATGTCAGCCTTCTGTGCATCATTAGATGCATTGCTGCTGACATCAGTAAGCAGCGACTGCCCTCTGGACCCGCGGCACTTCTCCAATGCAGTTTGCATTGGCGCAGAATAGGCCATATAAAAACGACCATCAGCCAGATCCGGAGGGCAGGGTAGCACGAGAGTGGCCTAGCCCGTCTAGTGAAGCACAGTGGCCATGTAAACATGCCTTTAAACTTGTTGCATGGAGATGCATAGTGTGAATGGGCTCAGTGACATTATCTTCTTGCTGCTATTGCAGTTTATGGAACAGACTGAGATTTAAACAATCAGAAAGTGGAGGCACCCAGAATCACTACAAAGGACTACTGCTAACAGTAAAAGTAAACTAAAACAAATGTTTATATTCCCAAACTGCTAAAAAAAAGTCCAGCTGATTGGTGACAAGAAAACAAATGACATTTACAATATGTGAGGGTTTACAGCTCCTTTAATACCACAAAAGTAAGGACATTCAATGTTTGGGTAACGAAATGATCCCCTAAGTGGTGGTTGCTCTTTGGTGCAGTGTTCCTTGGACTTTGAATGATCGGCTGATGCATCATTGGTGTTAGCCTAGCCTTGGGACTGTTGCACCCTGTGTTTGAAGACAGGATGCCAAACTCAGCGTAGTGCCAGTGCTGGGTGGGGAGGGGGGTTCTTACCCTAACATTATATTTTCTTACTTTTGTGGCATTAAGGGTCAACCCTAACCAATGTGTAAAAACATTTTTTGCAATGAATATCCTAATTTTTTTAAACAAAAAAAAAAATTAATAACCAGTACTCTTTGCTGGCCCGGTGATGCTGAGGGGTGAGGCGCTGGACGCCAAACCTTGCGCTATGCCAGTGACCCATGTTCGGGAGTGGGCACGGATTGCTGGGGGTCGGCCAGGAGGAGGAGGATCGAGCATCCCAGGGACAGCTGTCCTCTGGGGAGGGTGGGTGGGTACGACCGCTGTGGTGCCAGCTCCTGCCTGGGGCTGTGCAGCTCGAAGCTAACAGAAAGGGATGGCGGTGGTGGCGTCTGACGTGCAATGTATGAATGCATGCATTGCAGCGTCATTGATGCCATTGCACGCCAGTGCTGGGGGGGTACCTGTACATAAGAAAAGCCCTCAGCAGCATGACGGCTGCCCCAATGGTGCCACCACAGACGTGCCCAAGTCAGCTCCCTCCTGGGCCCACCCTCCAGGTCTCTGCAGTGGTGGAGTAAGTACCCACTGCGATGCAGCCTAGGAAGGTCTGCAGTGGGGAGGTGAGCTCTGGCTGTGACTGGGTCAGTGGCCGTGAACTGGCTAGATGGCGAACCAAAGGCACAACCCCCCCCCCAGCTGAGGACATAAACGAAATTAATCAAAAAGAATATCCAGTCCTCTTTGTATTGACAGTATTGCCTTCTTGTCATTACTTTGAATGGAAAACAGTACCCAGTCACAAAGTCACTCCCCACCCTGTGCCAATCAGTCCTGGCAGAACAGTAGCATGCCTACCTTTACCCCACCCCTGTACCAAGCAGTCTCTGGTAACCCCCCCGCGCCCCATTCCAAACATCTGTGGCATCCAAATGAGCCCACTCATCTTTTTCATTTCAGGTATCCCTGATGTTCAGTTGCTCCCTAAACTCACACACGCACACCTCTGCTCTGTTCCAAGCATGGTGTCCCTAACCAACTTCCAACCCATTTTTAACTAGGTCCTGCACTGCTCCCAGAGCTCTAGTTTCTTTAGCAACATGTGTGGGACCAACTTAAATGTCTTGCTGAAGTCTAAGTAGAGTAAATCTAATGCTTGGTTCTTAACCACCACCTTCCTTGTTACCGAGACAAAGACTACTATCAGGTTGGTCTGAAAAGACCTCCCTGCCAAAGACTTGTGCTGCTTACTGTCCTGAAGACCATTCTCTCCAGGTAGTCTACTAAGTCTTCTGACTAGTTTCTCCATCAGTTTACCTGCAGTAGAGGGAAGACTGACAAGCCTTTAATTTCTGCGTTCTTACATACCTTCTCCCATGTAGAGTAGCACCACATCTGTTATCCTCCAGTCTGCCAGAACCACCCCTGACTGTAGTGAGCTATTGAATAGATGCGAGAAACAAGTCTAGGGGGCAGAGCAAGATACACAATAGACATAAAATGAAGGGGAAACACATGCCACCAAGGTTATTAGAGGAGAGTGATGAAGAAGGCAAGTGAAAACCAATAGAGGTGCAGGAGTATGTTGAGAGGGTGTTATGCCTCCATGCCAGGAGTCTGGGTAATAAGGTTAGTGAGCTCCAGGCTTTGGTGGCAGTCTTTGTGCTGGATCTAGTAGCCAGTACAGAAACTTGTGCCAGTATGAACAGTGATTGGGACATAGTGATCCACCTTATATAAGCATGGTGGAGGGATGGCCATCTATTTCAGAGAAGAGGTCGAGGCAGTTGTGGATGCTACCATTGGGGGGAAGAGGTAGAGTCACTGTGGATTCAACTCAGTCTCGTCAGACAGGAAGACTTGCATGGGGTAGTTTACAGGCCACCGGGGAACAGAGAAGAGAGAAATAAGAATGGCTGCTAAAGCTGGGAGGGGGCCAGCAAAGGGGGAGGTTCTAGTAGTGAGATCTCTCAACCTGCCAGATATCGACTAGAACATCACAGTTGCCAGGAATGCAGAAGCTAGGCACTGCTTGATGTTTTGCAGGACAGCATGTTGGTACAACTGGTTTGGGAATCCCACTATTGCTCTATCCTACAATCTGCATGTCAACCCAACCCAGGGTTGTAAACTCTAGATTCTGGATCCTTTATTAACATCGCCACTGTTTGACCCCATAGTCACTGAGACTGGCCGTAACCAGCTCAGTCCTGTCGATAATGGACTATGGCCTTGTCATATATGGTGCCACCATACTTAAAAGAATAACAATCATGCTGAAGAAGTCCTGCAGACTTGTATCATGGGCTGAGAAACATACCCATACTTGCAAACTCTACAAGCAGACCAACTGGCTTAACCTAAAAGGCAGGGTCTCCTACCAGACTTGCCTACTTGCGAAAAAGATCAGCCTCGGCCTCACTCCTCCTGCCACCGAAACTCTTCTAATGCTGACACCTAACCTACGCTGCACACGTAGTTCCTCCAGACAATTGTACCGTGTCCCTTTCTGTCGGACCTCACAGGCACAGTGGACTTAGTTATCGAGCACCTACATGGCTTTATGGCCTCCCACCTGACGTCGCTGCTGAGTCAAAGCTTGGACCTTTCAAACTCAAACTGCGTCTACACCTCTTTGCACCAAGTAATTGCAATTGTACCACCTAAGTTGGCAACCTGTTTCTGTCCTCCCTAACATCTTCCTTAAACCCAACCCCTGCTCTTCTGTCTTACCCATGTCCCTGTCCTCTCCTTCATCCCACAAACCTCCCCCTTCTTCATTTCCTATTGTGCTATTTCAGAATATATTACCAGTTTCTCTACCTGCATCTCGTATTGCACTGTGTACCCCTTAATCATTGAATATGCATTGATTGCCACTCCTTTGTAATACTTTTACATCTTGACTCTAGACCCTTTGAAAATAGGCGCAGCCTAAAGGGTCTTGCATATAATAAATAAAGCTATGTATTGTATGTCAAGGGAAGACAAAAATAGTTCTTTGGATATATAACAGAAAAAAGGACAGGGAGAATTGGCAGGTTAATGGGGGGGCAGGGTAATAGAGGAGGATGAGAAGAGAGGAACTTTGTTGAATTGGGATCCATACATTTGACCGACACTCATAATCCCGACATCCGTTTGCTCAGCTCCATATTACTGACAGTATCAAAATACTGACGAACAATTGGCCAAATGACAGAATCCCAACACCAGCATCTTCTTTACAGAGCTGGGAAAATGGGATGACAGGATTATGAGTGTCAGGCACTTCCTACCCATACCATGTTAATTTTTTCATACATTTGTGAACCAAAAATGATACATATGGCCCAGAAATCAAATCGGAGCACTGTTACAAATGAACTGTACAAGAAGGTGCGGCTCAGAAATCAAATTGGAGCACAATTACTATTTCTGCTCAGTATTCACTAGGAGGAATAGCAGGCTGTTGCTGGAGAGTGACATAAAGGCAACTGATAGACGGGTCTCGAAAATGAAACTGCAAAAATTTACTGGCGAAAGAGTTGAAAAAGGGCTAGCAGCTCTGAAGGTAAACAAGGCTCTGGGATCGGATGGGATGCATCGGAGGATACTAATGGAATTGGCATCGATGTTAGTTGAACCCCGGGTGGGGCTGTTCAGTGGCTGTATGTAGTAAGGGGTGGTTCCCAGGGTCTGGAGGATGACTAACTTTGTTTCGCTGCACAAGGAAGGGGACAAGGAGCAGCCTGGAAACTATGAACCCGTCAGCCTTACCTTCATGGCAGGGAAACTGATGGAGACACCTGTCAAAGAAGATCTAATGGAATATGTGGAGAAAAACAAACTTCCAGATTCTAAGCAGTAGAGATTCGTGACAGGGAGGTCTTGTCAGCCCAACCTGATAGTATTCTTTGGCTGGGTAGCCAAGGTAGTTGATAAGGGCCTTGCTGTACATTTTATGGTACTCTGATTTCAGCTAGGCATTTGACTCAGTGCCACACCAAAGGCAGCTGAAGAAGATGGGCTCTGAGAACAGCTAAGAAAATAGTAAAGTGGCTAGGGAGTTGGTTGAAGGGAGGCAGCAGAGAGTTGTGGTGAATGAGGTCAGACCAGAGTTCAGGTTTAAGCTTTTATTTAAACCAGGAATAGATGACGTACGGCCATTTGAGCAAAGTTCATTTACAATAGCTTCCTGAAGTATTTCTGGTTAAAATTTGATACAGTACAATATATCTAAATTGTTACAATATGATAGTGTTCTTAAAATTAGTACTTGCATATTGGCAGTCAGTTATGAAAAATGCAATCTCACAAATTCACACAAAACTGACAATGTGCTTGACAGCAGTCACTAGCGAAGTACCACAGGGAGCTCTTCTGGGCCCAATCCTCTTCAACCTGTTCATCAGCAACATGGAAGAGGAAATCCAGGGCAGGTTGTGTCTATTCACAGATGACACTAAACTCTGTGGTAGGGTTACACAGAGACATAGAAAATGACAGCAGAAAAAGACCCATGGTCCATCCAGTCTGACCAAGTTCCCGCTTTAGCCTTAGGATCTACTGTCCCTCCAGGGCCCTCTCCAACCCCACCCCTTCCATTCTTCTCAGATCCCTGCTTGTGACCTTCCTCTCTTTTGGTTTGGCCCTGTTGACCACTACCCTCTGCTGCCTCCCCTTTAGCCAGTTCCATACCCAGTTTACTATGACCTTACCGCACCCAGATCCTCCATCTTCTTCAACAAGCATCTGTGAGGCACAGAGTTGAAAGCTTTGCTGAAGTCAAAGTGGACCAAATCCACAGCATAGCCCCTGTCTAGTTCCCACGTCACCTAAAGAAAACCATCAGGTTTGTCTGGCAGACCTTCCTGCCACAAATCTGTGCTGCTTACTGTCCTGGAGCCCATTGCTCTCACAGTAGTCCATGAGGTCCTCTTTAACCAGTAATTCCATCAACTTCCGTAAAGTAGAGGTAAGATGGACAGGTCTGTAGTTCCTTGTCTCTCTCCCCCATGGACTGGAACCACGCCACCACTCTCCAGTCCTTTGGAACCACCCCTGTCCCCTGGGAGCTTTGTATATACCTACCATGGGGTTCGGCCAGTTCTGCTGCTAGTTCCCTAAGTTAACCTTACATTCAACCCATCTGGTCCTGGGCCTGATTAGTCTTTAGGGCTTCCAGCTTTATCTGGACCCTTTTACTTGTAAATGTTGACTGTCTCATTTCCTGGGCCCCTTTAGTGGCCGCCTTGATGTCACTCACTGGCAAGGGCCCACCATCCTCCACTGGCAATGTGGAGGAGATAAGGGAGTTGCAGAGAGACCTGCAAAGACTGGGAAATTGGTCCAATGTTTGGCAGCTGAAATTTAATGCCAAAAGGTGCAAAGTTACGCATTTGGAACAAAAACCTCAGAACAGAGCATTGGATAGGTGGGATTAAGCTGGACACATCATCAGAGGAAAGGGACCTAGGAGTCATCATTAGTGATTTCCCTAAACAAAGCAGCCAATATAACAAGGCCATCAGCAAGGCTAATAGGATGCTGGGGTGCATCGGGAGCGGTTTTGTCAGTAGAAGGCAGGGGATATGCCTTATAGGGCCGAGTGAAAAGAAATAAAGCATTTTGAATTTCAAAAAAGAGAAGGCAGGGGATATTGTTAACACTGAATAGGTCACTTATGAGGCCACACCTGGAGTATTGTGTTGAATTCTGGAGTCCCCACCTTAAAAAGGACAGGGCCAGCCCAATGGTGCTGGAGGTTGAGGCGTTGGTCACTATACCTCGCTTCATGCCAGTGACCCGGGTTCGGGAACAAGCCCGGGCTGCCAGGGGTCAGCTGGGGTGAGGAGAGGAGTGAGCATCCGAAGGACTGCTCTCCTTTCTTGGGGGGAGGGAGGTTCTGTTGTCCTGCTTGTTGACTGCCCTTTGGCGGTGGCTGAAGGGCACTACAGGTTGGGAGGCACGTACTGGCATGCTTACGTCAGTGAGGAGGGGCAGGAGGAAAGCAAAAAAAAAAAAAAGATCTGGCAGGCTCCAGGGTGGCGCGTTGCATCCCTGGCCAACCCGGCTTCTGGATTATGCTCTGGGGATGGGGAGGCTAGCGCCTCCCTCTTTGCCCTGCCAAGGGAGAATTGGGTGGTTATTCTGAGTAGGGATGCAGGCATGGAGGATGAGTCCCCCCAAGGGTGTGCCATAGCCACCTGCCAGGGCTCCAGGGGTTAAAAAAACATCTGTGGAAAAAGACAGGGACAGGCTAGAGAGGGTGCATTGCTTGATGCCCAAGATGATTCAGAGCCAGCAGGGCAGATCCTCTGAGGACTGGCCACAGTCACTGGCAGAGTATTCATTTGAAAGCAGAAGAGAAAGTGTGATATGATGGGGCTCTTCAAGTTCCTGAAAGGAATTAACAAGGTGGACTGCTGTGAGGAGCTTTTTACCAGGAACAGAGAAGGTAAGACAAAAAGTAACAAGTTGAGGTTAACAGTGAAATGGTTTAAAAAGGATGTGAGGAAGTATTCTTTTACAGAAAGAGTGGTTGGGCCCATTTAATGGTCTGCTGGATGGGGTGGGGCAGTTCCAGAACCATAAATGGCTTCAGACATGGCTGGGATAGAGTTAAGGGGATGCTAACTACTTGTCAGGAAGTGAGGGCAGAAACACGAATAACAGGAGGGGGAGTAGTGTAACTGTTAAGAATAGAAGCCTTCTGCTCATCCTCCTCTACTACCCAGCCCCCCCCTCCACCAGCCTAACAATTCCCTCTCATCTGTTTTTTCTCCCCCCTCATGTACCTGAAGAACTGTTTTCTCCCTCCCTTGATATGCAAACTGTCCACCTGCCTCCCTCCCTTGGAACAGAGTTGTTCACTGGAAAGCCTGGCCCATGTTCCACTATCCCAATTCGATGGGGGAAGTTTGAGGTAAAAAGGGGAGCAGGGTAAGAAGCAGAGAAAGTGTAGCTGGGGCTGGGAGGTTGTTGAGATAAAGAGATAACAGCTGCAGGAAGGGGATAAAAAGAGTGCATGTCTCTTATCTATCTCATTTTTGTTTGAATTTCCCTGTACACTTTAAATGGCAGTCTCATTCTCTACTCCTGCATCTCCTGGACTCTACAGCTTCTTTGGGATGCAGTTTGTATAAACTGCACTATATAAAAACCCAGTTCCTTTCTTTGTGCACTGCCAGTGCCAGCTAGGGGATCTGGGTTTAGACAGACTGCCTCCTGGGCTGATGAGGGCTAAACACATTACAGAGGAGATGTGGTTAGTCTCCACTGGCATAAATATAGCAATGCAGAGGAGGCAAGTGTCACTACTATGTGATGCAGACACAGACAGACAGTGACCATCTGCTGACTGCAGAAGGGCTGCTGTTACAGAGTTTGCTAGAGGCGGGATTGGAGCATGGATTAACCCTTGCCCTACCTCTTGACAGAAGTGTGTGTGTGTGTGTGTGTGTGTGTGTGTGTGTGGTGGATGGGTGGGTTTTCTTTGTATTCTCTCTCCCCCCATCCCCCACCTCCAGTCCCTCCTTCTGCCCTCATAGTTGAGGATGCGATGTCATACTGACAGAAGAAAGCATGCTATAGTGGTTAGAGCAAAGGGCTGCAAACCAAGCAGATCCTGGCATTGCCAGTGGCTCGCTGTGTAGCTAGTTGGCCTACTCATGTGACCTCCTTGTGCTTCGGTTCTGCATCCACCGTAAACCATCAATGGTAATTGTCCAAAATGGATACACACAAACAAGCACGCATGCAGATATATGTGTTGAACATGAGACGTATATACTTAGGTCAAGAAAACGCTAGTCAAAATTGAAATTGCACTATGCAGCTGTGTTTTGGGTTTTTCGACTAATCAAGTCTTCTGCAGTTTGTCCACTGAATTATCAGTCAGCACTTTCTCGGATTTGTGGAGCATCACTTTATTACTTAACCACTTTGTGCCCAGACACCTGTGTGATGCTGAGCTCTTACGATCTAGGTCAGTGGCATATGAGGTGTTAATCTATTCTCAGGATCTTGGTTTGTTTGAAGGAATAATGGGTTGTGATTGGACATTATTTCTTTTTATTTAGAAATGTTGGTCAAGTAAAGCACACTGAGCTGACAGTCATTTTCAGGTGCAGCCTAGGGGAGAAGGGGCATGGAACACAGTAAGGTAAAATATGTTTGTACAGTCACACAAGAATATAAAAGTAACATTTTCAGTACAATAATATCAGCTAGTGAGGTGGTATATGGACAGACGATAGCTAATCTACAGAGGAAAATGAACTGTTAACCAGGTAGATCCACTGAGTACAAGTACCCATTTTAAGGGATGACCCAGGTGCACAGGACAAATAAAAACATCTAATACAGATGAAAAAATACATTATACTGTAAATTATAGCACAATAGTGCATTGCATTGATATAAAATTAAATTAGCGATCAATCATTAGGCATCAGTCTGTATCAACAATATACATATAAAAAATAGTGCATCGATAATGTTAAATCATTATTGTAGTCTTATAACTAGTTGTGGGCTGGTTTATCCCTTTTGGGGTTTGTATTGTTAACTGTTTTGTTTGTATGTCGTAACTTTTCCATCGTTGTTTAGTCCCTTTTATTTTCTTTTTGCAGTAAGCTGTGGAAGGAGCATAGTTTACCCAGTCAGCAGTACTTGTTAACCAGAAAGTATTCATCACTTCCAAGATTTTTGCATAGTTTAAAAATTCTGCCTTTACTTTAATTGTTTTTTCCTATCATTGTTTTCCTTGATTATTAATATATCTGCAGTGTTGTGTGGATGCACAGGAGATAAGGCAGCACCCCTACCATTTCGTATTTCTTCACTCCTTGTTCATGGCATATGCTCCTGTGAACACCCCCATACTACACTTTCTCCCCCTGCCATCTTCCTCCCTCCCAACCCCTGTATTCTTTCCCCTCTACCCCACTAAAAAGCCACCTTTGCCTAGTATATTTTATTTTCACCACACTTGCTCCAATTCACTTTTGCACTGTGTCTCTGCCATTCTCATACCCCTCCCTCCAGCTACGCGCTCCCGTATCACTGCACCTATCTCATCTCTCCTGCCTCTTCCACTCTCTCCCTCTTTTTCCCTCTCCTCCCTAGTCCTACGTCTGGTCCTGTTCTCCTTACAGGATTCCATATATCCTGAAGGGGGGTTCCCTGGACCTGGCTCTCTTTTCTCCCTTCCCCCCTACCCCTCGCTCTTTCCTATGATTTCACTAGCACTTACTGAAGCCTTGCTTCCTTCATGCTCAGCACCTCTGTGTCTTTTCACACCTCTGACTCTTGACCCTCGGCCCTGGGTGGTACCACGTAATCTCTCCTGGAGGTTACCTTACCTGCCCATGGCATATGTTTTTAACACTGTATCTGCTACTCTAACTATAATGAGAAAAAAATGTTTCTCTTTATTGTGGTATTATGTAAAAATGTTTATAATTGTTTAATTGCCCTCCCTACCATTGTACCCCCCGATGCATTTGGAAACGAGCTGTTCCTCAGCTCATGTTGTCTTTCCTGGTAAAACATTTTGTAAATAAATAACACACTTACACATAACCAGTGGCAAAACCTAGCCCATTAAAAGAAATACATAACGATGGAAAAGTTACTAGTCCTGGATAGCATGTACCCAAGGGTGTTGAGGGAACTGACGGCGGAGCTGACAGGTCCACTGGCAGACCTATTCAAGAGCTCTCTGTTCATGAGGGTGGTACCACAGGAATGGAGAACCATGCATGTAGTGCTGCTTCACAAGTGGGCCCAGGGACAACTGGGGGGAGGGGGACGGGACTACAAGCTAGTCAGTCTGACCCCTCTTGTGTGTAAGCTCATGGAGACCACTCTGAAGTCAAGAATAGTGGAGTTCCTTGAAGTCAGTGGGCTACAGAATGAGAGATCGCATGGGTCCATGTGTGGGAAGTCCTGTGAAACCAACCTGATTAACTTATTTGACTAGGTAACGAGAGCAATGGACGAGGGTCAGGCAGTTGACATTCTACATTTGAGTTTCAGCAAGGCTTTCAGGTCTGTGCCACATACAAATAGACATATGAATATACAGACTTGCTAACAGATAAAGGCCTTTTGGTCTATCGAGTCTGCTCGATTGTGCAGCTAGCAGCCCTTATACTGCAGCTGCCCCTCCAGTGACCCTGCCCCTTACCCTGTCCCATCCCCTTTTGAAGCAGCCCACTGTCTTACAGGATACCACTTCCTCTGGTAGTACATTCCAGCCCGTCACTACCCTCTCCGTAAAAGTGTCTCCTCATTTCAATCCTGAATCTCCCCCCCTCCAATCTCAGATTGTGCCCTCGGGTGTCCCTTCCCCTCCTTAATTGGAAAAGCCCCTCCGTGCCCATCTTATTTATTCCCATCGTGTACTTGAAGGTTTTAATCATGTCCTCCGTCTCCCTCCTCTCCTCCAGAGAGTACATGTTCAACTCCCTCAGCCTACTCTCACAGGGCAAGTCCCCTAGACCCTGGATCATTTTTGTTGCTCTGCGTTGCACCCCCTCCAGTAACCTAATGCCCTTCTTCAGGTATGGATGCCACAATGGCACGCAGTACTCCAGGAATGGTCTAACCAGTGACATATATAGCGGCAGGATCACCTACCCCCTTCTGGAAGATATGCCTCTGGCAATACAACCCAATATCCTGTTAACCTCTGCAACTGCCTTTCTACACTGTGTGGAGTTGTTCATTGTTCCTGTTATGATCACCCCCAGATCCTTCTGTAACCCCGGGTTACTAGAATCCCACTTAGATCTAGTGGCAGGCAGGGAAAGGCAGCTTGTGAGACACCAGTTAAATGGGTTTCACACTGTCTAACTCTGTGCTCAGTCTCACCTGAGCTGGAGGGATGACATCGTATAGAATTATTGCAGCAGCATAAGCCACAGTGGAATGTTGCAGGTGGGAGGTAGGTCAGTCTGTAGTAGTCTAGTGGGAGACTCAGAGGAGGGAGGAGGTGCACTGCAGTTGGCAGCCCCTCATATCCCCGCTCTGTACAGAGCTACCACAGGAAGAGGGTGTGTGTCCTCGCCCTAGAGAAGGACACAGAAGAGAACTTATTGAAGTGGTTGAGACCGTTCCCCAGTTTATTTGTTACAGTGCCCCATCCCTGAGAGGAATGGGGGGAACCAGACCAGCTCTTCAGGGGCAATCCCCTGGCCCTGCTGGAAGGAGAAAAGCTGCCTGAAGAGAATTTGTGCTGAGACACCAGAAGTATGTTTTTCCTGTGAGAGAAACCCTGGGGCACCTGCGAACCATGGTGAGTCTGCTCTGCCAGAGAGCCTGTTTTCACCGAGACAGTTATCTAAAGCATCTGCTACTGTGGGTCAGGAAAGGACAACCCTTTTTTTTTTTTTTAAGTTGTTTAACCAGGTATAGCAGAGGTTATGTGTATGACTTGAAATGCATCTAACCAGTGGGGGTCTACAGGGATGGACATAGCCACTTAAAGAACATTGCAAGTCAGGACACCGGTTACCTAGAAAGCAGAATGTTAAATGTGATATACATTTCGAGATAGCATTCTACAAACAGGGAGTTCAAAGGAAAGGTGTTGACTCCAAATGAATAGCTGGGTATGGATTTGGGGACAAGAGGTGGGAGCCCCCCCATCTGGAGTAACCAGATTTACCTCCACAGATTCACTTTGGGCACCTATAGCTTTCTCTCAGGCACTGGGCAAGTGTCTGCAGTAAGTACCCAGACGTGGGATTAAGAATATGTGTTTTTTCCTTAGAGCTAGGAAGTGCTCATGGGTGGTTGAGGGAGCCAACAACAGAAATGTCCATGCCATATGGAAAGTGTGTACCAGAGCTGGCCGAGGGCCATGCCAGGGAATCCAAGATAGAGTACCAGTTCAGGTTGAGAGCCCAGTGTGTTCTGAACCTGAGGGTTGTTATGATGATGAAGAAGATGTGTTCTGACCTCTATAGATCTGCATAACCAGTGAGTGTAGCCCCGTGGGGGTCCATATTGCTTTGTATTCTTGTATGGAAGTGAATAAAAGCCCCACTTTAGAATCCCACGACTGGTTTGGACATTTACAGTTTTTGCTTCCTGTGTCCGGAGTTACTTGGGTGCCCCTGTCCAGAAGTATAAACCTAGCCCTGATGCCGAGCGAATGTTTTCTCCCCAAACCCAGGCTAGCCAGGTAGTGGGTTACATAAATGGAGGCATTGGGTGCTAAATAACAATAAACCCCAACCCACACCTTGGTTACACTTCTCCTCCTCTGTTTTGGCTAGCTGAATTCCCCCCATCTGGTAGCTGCTCCTTGGGTTTTTTTGCTCCGAAGTGTAGCACCTTGCATTTCTTGGCATTGAACCCAGCTGCCAAGTGTCCGACCAGTCCTTCAATATTGCCAGGTGGTCTTGCAACCCCTGCCACCCCTCCAAGTCATCCACAGCTGCTCCCATCTTGGTATCATCTGCAAACAGACTGATCTTGCTCTTGATGCCTATTGAGATGTCTGCTATGAAAATCCCAACACCACCGGCCCCAGTACAGAGCCCTGTGGCACTTCGCTTGTCACTGCCATGGGCGAAGAGAGCTCCCTTCCTACCACCACACTCTGCTGTCTCCCTTGCATCCAGCTGACTATCCATCCCACCATCTTCACCCCCACCCTTGTGTCTTCCAGCTTACTACCTAGTCTCCCGTGCAGCACCAAATTGACTGCCTCACTGAAGTCCAGGTACAGGACATCCACTGCATAGCCCCTGTCTAATTGACTGGTTACCCAGACGTAGTATTCCACTAGGTTGATCTGACAGGATCTGCCCTAGACAAATCCATGCTGCCTGCTGTCCTACAGCCCATTAGCCTCTAGGAGGGAAACCAGCCTCTCCTTGGTGGAAGTTGGAGGACCTAGGGGCAGGGGACAGGTTAACCAGGTGGGTGACAAACTGGCTTAGCAGTAGGGCCCAGAGGGTAGTGGTGATGGTGATGGTGTTGGGTACTCTCATGTACAAAGGAAGTTACAAGTGGTGTACTGGGGGGAGGAAGGGTCAGTGCTCAGCCCAGTGGTGTTTAATGTGTTTATTAAAGGGAAACAGTCAGCACAAAGGACCCCACACTCAAGTGTGTGATTGGTCCCAATGTGCACTTTGTAGGCAAAAACTATTTGGTTTACTTACAGTTTACTCTAGTATACTTGTTTACATAAAACCAGTTTTGCTTATTTGGAGGCTGACATCTTCTTTACTACAAATCCCAGAATCCCCAGCAGTTGACATAAGAGCATTAGGCAGCAGTGGGAGATTCAGTAGCCCGCACTGCAAGTTAATAGGATTGCCACCACTGGAATGCTAGTAGGGTTGCCACTAGGTGGCAACCCTCCATGTTAGAGCTTTTAAAATCTTCAATCAGATGTTTTCCAGGACTTCTTTTCTCCAGAGAAAGGAGAAATTGTTTAACCAAGAAAGGCATACTAAGCCAAAGCTCGTTTCCAGGTGCGACCTGGGAGCACAAGGAAGTTAAGTGACTTTCTCAGGGTCACACAGTATGCATGTAGGGACTGTGTGATTCAAACCCAGGTCTTCAGGTGTGCAGCTCAGTGCCCTAAACCACAGCGCTTCACTGCCTCCCTCTTGACTGTACTGTACACAGTCCATGGAGGACAGTGGGACCAGCCAAAAAAAAAAAAAAGATCAGAGCTTATATAAACTCTTAACAGGCTATTGAATCTTCTCACTGCAGAGTTTTAAATAATTGATTAGCAGTTTTTTTCTTGGGACAATGCTAACTGTACAGAAAGCATTTATATAGGTTTTCTAGCAGTGTTATGCTTGTTAGGCACAGTAAGGCAAGTGCTATGGATTTTTCACAATGTTTTAGCACTTTTATGAGCAAAACGCTAATCAATTTTTGAAGTTAAATAAAAACCCTGCACTGCTGCCTACTGCTCTGATGTCACCTGCAGGGGGATTCTAGGATACGCTGCTTACAGGTTCTGGTCTGCCTAGCTAACTAGAATAGCCTACACTCTAAGTGCTGCTTACCGTGACTTGTTTTCCTAGCTAACTAGAGTAGCCTACTCCTTATTTGAGTGCTACTTACAGTGTTTGGTATGCCTGGCTAACTAGATTAGCCTGTGATGTTTTTTTTCAGTTGTTTAACCAAGAGTAGCACACTAAGCTGAAAGCTTTTTTACAGGTGCATCCTGGGAGCACGGGGAAGTTAAGTGACTTGCTCAGGGTCACATAGTATGTAAGTGGAAGCTGTGGGATTCAAACCCAGGTCTGGTCTGCTGAATGTCACCAGATTTGCAGCTCAGAGCCTTAAACCACTGCGCTGTACTGCCTCCTGAGGCCAACCCATTGGGGTGCTAGCTACATTTTTTGTACTGTTTTGCCTATCTGAGTATTTGTCTGTTGCCCTGTTGCTGTGTTCTAACTCGCTTTTCCTTGGACATCTGTTCTTCATTAAATTGCACAGCTATACCCCCAGCTAGTCTTGCTTATTATGGCTGCACTGCCACCTTTCCTGCAGTTATTTATCTGGCTTCCAAATGAACAGGAGGCTCCCTTACCTGACTTGGAGTTCCTCCGTAGCAGTTTGAAATTATTTTGTTAAGCCCCCTAAGGATGGGAAGGGATCGAATTTTGCCCCCGAGGGGGCTAGCCGCTCGATCCCTTCTGCTTCCTGATCGCCGATGCCATCCCCACGCTTCCTTGTTTCATGATGTCAATGTATCCCTAGAGCAGGGACGTGTTCCTTGCAAGCCTATGGAGCATGGTTTTTAAAGTTATTTTTATGATTTTTACCCGACTTGTAATACAAATCAGAACCAATATTTAAGTAACAGGGCTCTTGTGACCTTGATGCCACCTAAGGAAGGGGTTGCATTGCCCCAAAGCGCAGAGGCTAGTCTGTTTGAGGTATATTAGCTTAAATATCTGAGCACTTTTGCATTTACATTTTTTCATATGAATATTTGTAAGTAAAAAATATATTTTTTGTAATAAATCTCTCGCTGAATTTTGTTTTTGAAGTTTGAGTGCTGCATTCTTTTATAAAATAACTCATGTGACTTGAATACTGGCTCCGATTTGTATTACAAGTTGGGTTAAAATCATAAAAATAACTTCTAAATTTCCATAGGCTTGCACAGAGCACATCCCAGCACTAGGCATATATTGACATCATAAAACAGTGAAGCGTGGGGACAGTGTTGGCAATCAGGAAGTGGAAGGGATCGAGCAGCTAGCCCCCGCAGAGGGCAAAATATGGTCCCTTCCCTTCCTTATGGGGCTTAACAAAAAATTTTCAAACTGCTACAGAGGAACTCCCAGTCAGGTAAGGGAGCCTCCTGTTCCTTTTGAAAAGCACCAAAAAAGATGCTCTTTAACTACGCTCGGCTTATAAATAATGCCCTTCCCCCCTGCATGGGTATACTAGGATCTCCTCCTTTAACCACCTTTTTGACTTCAGTTATTCCAATCTGTTGGTGACTGTTTGGCCCCCAACCCAGTGGATTTCTGAAGTTTAAATTATGCTTCTCATGGCTCAGTTCATTCAGGGCAATAAAGTGTGGTTCCTTAGCCCTGTTAAGACCTACTTCAGGCTATAAGCCCTCTGGGCTGCTGCTTTTCGTCTCTACTTATATATAGATATAGAACCTAACCCAGGTTCCCTGACCCTTCACTGCCCCTCCCCCTGGTCTGGCCTTAAAGAACTCAGAATTGATTATATTCATATTTGCAGCCTCTTGGTCAACAAGACGGAACTGGAAGCCTGGATTGGCACCCACTCCCCCAGCATCCTGGGGATTTCAAAGTCCTAGTGTTAGCCTAACATCCCCAATTTCTCTTGTGCCCTTGCAAATTACAATCTACTTTGCACATTGCCGGCCTGGTGGCACTGAGGGTTGAGGCACTGGACACCACACCTTGCACCATGCCAGCAGACTGGGTTCAGGAATGGACTCAGGTCGTCCGAGGAGGAGGATTGAGCATCCCAGGGACTGCTCTCCTTATTGGAGAGTGGGAAGGGACACCCACGAATGTGCTGGCTCCTAGTGGTGGCTGGGGCTTAGAGCGAGGTGCGGGAAGACGTGTGACGTGTGATGTGTGGGAGCACGTACTGCAGTGTCATTGGTGTCCTTACACGCCCGTACTGTGTGTGGGACTCAGGGGAGACAGCTGATTCCTCTGGCATGTGAAGGTCTGGCTGTGGCACTGCACCGGTTGCTCCCAGGAGCTCCCTCTGGCCCTGACCCCTTAGTCTTCCACAATGGGAGTCCATGACATGGGCTAGAGAGAGGGTGAAGGTGAGGAGGTGGTAGCTTAGTCACGGCACCCAATGTAGGAGCCGCCAGCCAAGACCTGATTGGTGAACCATAGGACCACCCCAGCCAAGGAGGTAAGGCGTGCAAAAGAAGAAAAACAAAACAAAAAAATCTACTTTGCATAGACAGCCCCACTTCAGATGGGGGGGCGGGTGTGTTGCCTGGTATTCTACTACAAGTCCCACCTCAGTGTCTCCTTTGTTCCATAGTCCGTTGGCATTGGGTTTCCCTAAAAGCTATTACATGCCTGTCTCCTTTTGGATCACTCTAAGAAGGTATATCTAGTATTGCCTATAACTTTCCCAAAGGTGGCCCCTCTGGGTTTTGTGCCTTCCTCATCGCCAACTCATCCAATGTAAATAGGAACAAGCTCATCATCGTGGGTGATTTCAACCTAAATTGGATGGTCTTCACTTTTAAACCTCTGGTGTCTATTGTAAGTTAATCTCAGACCTAAAGGGGGCGAGGCTGTCTCCTTGATTGTCTCATATCTAATAGACCCGATAGAATCCAGCTGGTCAGAGTCCAGCCCAATGCAGTAAGTAATCACTTACCCACGTTTTGCCTCTGGAACTCCCGAGTCCCTAAAGCCTCCCCAGGATAATTTCTGTGAAAGATTACTCACGTCTGACCTCCACTTTTCTTCACACTGATTTATATAGAATTGGTCCACATTCTCTTCTGCAGCAATGTTGATACGGCACTCCACCTCTTCAAGGCCTGCATCTCCAACATACAGGAACATCTTCTAGTCCTCACTAAGGGGAGAGTCAAAGGCACTGCAACACATTGGCTAGACAGTATCCATCTCTTCCTTTTCAGAGCTAGGAACAAGTACCGGACCAGTTTCAAGGCCTTGTGTAAGCCAGACAATTGGCGCTGGTAGTGTAATCTCCGAAACTAATGTAAAAAGATCACCCGCCTGCTCAGGAGCCGTTATTCTAAGGAGCAACTGTTGAATTCTTTTGGAAATTCATAAAGCTTCTATAGTCTTATCAAAGGTCTGCTTGGTGCTCACAAAATGACATGCTTATTAACAGTGTTGATTGCAGTAGCCCTGAGCTGATTACCAAGCCTTCAGCTCACTGTTCTCTCACCTTTCCACCTACTCCAGTAGTTCATCCCCCCATATCGTCCTTTGGATGCTCCTTGCATCTACTTCCCCTCAACCACCCTCACTTTCTGTTAAAAAGCTGTTACTACTAGGGAGGTCTTCAAAGTACTCATTTCCCTCTCACTTGGTGCTAGCTCTGGCCCTGACAGCAATGAATCCAGAATACTACGCATGGGAGGAATCGGTTCAGACGTACCCAATGTCCCATATATACAACCTGTTCCTCATGTCTGGGGTGGTACCCTCTGTTTAGAAAACTGCCCAAATCGCTCCTCTATACAAAAAAGGTGACTCTGCGCTCCTCTCCCAAAATCACACTATCTCTATACTACCTGTACGCTGTTAGTGCCTCAGACATCATGCCTATCCAACAAGATTTCCACAAAGATCATTGCATCACCACTGTCCTCATCCATTTCTACAATGATATTAAAAACTGCAGTTGTCAAAGGCTGTCTGACAGGCACAATATTCTTTGGCCTCTCCAAGGCCTTTTAGTTGGCTGATCACACTCTAAATGCACTCCAAACTAATGTCTATTTAACCATGCTTCTGCCTGGTTCTCCATTTATCAGGTGGCCAACAGTTATCTAAATTCTGTGATGCTACCTTCAGTCTAGTACCTGTCAGTCATGATGTCCCTCAGGACCCAGTTCTAAGCCCACTTCAGTTCTCATTCTCACCTCCTGCTCAACTGGTGTGTGCACAGTTAATATCGCCCTCTACTTCAGCTCTCCCCACACTGCCTATGTAAATTCACAACTCAGCCATGATTTCTCCTTAGTACAGAGTTGGTTTCTTGGCAACAAACTTGTCCTCAATACTTCCAAAACCAAAACCATGCTCTTTGGTTTGAAGTCCAGACTTTTAAGCTGCCCTGATCCCCTGGACATTCAATGCTCTTTTGGCTCCCAAGACTCCCCCGTGGAGGATTTTAAGTACTTGGCATTACTCTTGACTTTGCTCTGGACTTCTCCAGACACATCACTGCCTTCCTCAACTCTGTTAACGCCTAGTTAGGTCTTACCTGTCATATCAGTCACTTCCTCACCCACAGGGCAAGACTGACAGTAGCCCTGGGAGTTCTGCTTCCCTGCTTACTGCACGACTATGTGATTTATCACCCACGCCTCTAAAATAATTATTCAAAAACGGGATATTGCCTATAACAACATCTGTCTTTTTTTCCCTGTCCGTTTCCTGGCTCACTCATACACTACTGCTCTTTGGGCTGGTTACTCCTCTCCGCTGTTCATTCTTACTTGTGTGGCTGCTTCTTTCCAAGCTGTTTAGGTTTCCCTCTCTTCTGCCTTACTCATATTTCTTCTACCTAACTTTCACCAGTCTTCTTCCCCAAATGATCCACCGTAATGGGAGAAAAGGCATTTTCCTCATTTGCCCCAAGATAATGAAACTCCCTTCCTTTCCCAGTCTGCATCACCACATCAGTCTTTTAAGGGTACACTGAGGGAAAAAAATCTCTTACCACCTACGGCTTGCAGCTGTACCTAAACATTGGTTTTACCCTGATAATTAGACAGGTTCAGTGTTCACTTCAGAGTGGTGAATTGGAACAAATGTCACACCATTTTCAATTTTGACCTACCTTTTCTTCTCCCTTGGGGACAATCTGGATCCCTGTCCTGATGGTTTTACACTGCTGCTTAAAGAATCTGGGTTCAGTTATGTATACTGTGACCAATTATTTATTTAGCTCGTTTTTTAGTTGTGTGCGAGTAACAAATAGTATTTCCCAAATACCACAAATAATGCAGTATTAATTATTTAGATCTGAATAATGAATAGTGGCATTATTAGTGCCTGTTCCTATTCTGGAAATACAGGAATCTTACTTCGAGGGAGGCTCTTGCAGCAGACCAATACTGGTAGGACTAAGCCGCTAAGTGCCAGGACCACATGGAAAACTTCTAGCTAGCAGTGTACCACGGGGGACCGCCCACTGCCGATGTCACCCTCTGTTGTTGGCCCATCCTATAAAGGCAGGCGGTCCTCCACACCCTCCTCAGTTCTTTTTCCCGCCATTGACCCGTGCATGTTGGATCTTAGCGGAGCCGCAGTTGCAGTCGACTGCCATTACTCATGCTTTCCGCACTTTTTTATTTTCCGTTTTCTCCCAGTATTAACATCGATTTATCGGTGTTTCAGTCATCAAATTTGTCTTCTACACCTGTCTCATCATCCGACAGCTCCAAGAAGTGTGCATGCGGCAAACAGATTCCTGAAAAAGATGGACACTCTGCTTGTATTCTGTGTCTTGGCCCCAATCACGACACCAGAGCCTGCCAGATTTGCCAGAGATTCAATTGGACTGCTCGGAGACGTCATCTTAAAATTCTGGAGAGCCATCTCATCAAACAGAATCTCATTGCAATGGAAAAGGAGCTGCAGGCCAGGAGCTCTTCGGCTTTTCAAGCCCAGTCTTCTGGGCGTCTTCCTCCTCCCAGTCCCAGGAACAATTTGGTGGTAAGCACAAGCATAAGCACCAGGACCATTGCTTCCTGCTCATGGTCACCTTACAAAACTTTGACAGCGATGGGGTCAGCCTCCCACAGGGGGTCGGCCCCTATTTCCCCACCAGCCCTTATTTCTGCCAGGCTGTTGGTGGCCCCATTGCCCGCCCTTATTTCTGTTACGGGTGGTGGCTCTTCGAGGCAGGGGACTTTGTCTTCTGCTACTCAGCCCCTGATGCACAGGCCCATCACATCCATGGATCCTCAGGAAGGAGGCTTGGCGGGCATGGGTTCAACTGGCATTGGCTCCTCTGCTGTTGCCCCCCTCCGGCCAAGATGCTGCCTGTGTCTGTTCCCTCTGCTGGATCCGACACCAGTCCTTCTTGATAGCACTCTCAGCAGGCCACCACCATTTCTTCCAGCCTGTTGTCGCTGCTGCCTTCTCAGGAGGTCTGTCTCTCCCCGGTACCTGTGTCTCCTTTACTGGCACCAGTGGACTGTTCTCCTAGGTGCCCTCACCTAGTGCCCACTGAGCCACTGCACGACCTGCCACTGCCACAGCCCATGGGTCCCGCACCAGTTCTCCCTCTTCCACAGCCTGCCTGATGCTAGTATTACCCTCCCTGCAGCCTGTGGGCCTGATGCCGGGCCCACAGCTGGCTTGGGTGGGCCCCATGCTGGCATATCTGATGCCTGCTCCTCTGGCCCTGACACCACCATTTCCTTATTCGGTGCCGACCTACCCTTATCCACAGTATACAACTATCCTTCCCTGGTGGACTATAATGCCCTGTTTTTGGCGTGGTGGTCATTCATGCAGAAACAGATCCTCGTCTGCCAGAGCCCTCCTCTGGTGTCCTACTGGGGATCTCCTGCCTGTGGAATGGGGCCGTTCAGGTGCTGGTATTCCCTGTACACTGGGTTCCATGGGATTCGGAACAGACTCCGGCTCAGGCACTCACCAGGATGGCTGTTCGCCAGCTGACAGCGAGCCGGAGAAGCCAGATGAGGAGGACTCTGATTATTCAGAGTCTTCATCCACCCCAGGGGATACTTCAGAAGGCGAAGAGTCTGACAGGGTGGTCTCTGAGTCCCCTCCTGATGATCCCTCTTTCATGGATGTTATGAGACACATCCAGGCCACTGTGGGCTGTTAAATGGAGGAAAAGGACCTGGAGCTGTATTGCCTGGCTGTATATTTAAGAAAGCCAGACACCCTCCTTGTAGTTGCCCCTTCCCCCATTCACTCTTAGAAAGATTTTTATTTTTATTTTTACTTAGTTTTTGTTGACCAGGTAAGTGCACTAGGGCAGCTTGGAACCACCCTTGTACCACTTCAGTGGTGCCCAAGAAGGTGAACCACCTCTACCATGCTCCGTGGGTAAGCTCTCTTTAGGGGGCCAACCCAAGGCTGATTCTGTGATCATTAATGAGGTGCATGACCACACTAAGGAGCCCAAGCTGCACCTCAGTGCTCTCCCTCATGACAGGGAATCCAGGCAGCTGGACCACCTGGGCAAGTGTTTTTTTTGCCTCCACTGTCCTGGCCATCAGTTATTTGGCCCATATTGTTCAGTACCAGAATGTTTTCTGGGACCAGGCTAGGGACCTTGTCCAGGCTTTGCCCGACTACCCCTCCAAAACTCAGCCCAGCTCCTTAAATCAAGTTCCAGTGTAGGCAACCACGTTCTTCAGGCCAGCTATGATGCTGTGGATGCCTTGAGCAGGGGTGCAGGTGCAGGCATTTGTCTCCGGTACCACTCCATTATTATGGATGCCCCTTTTGGGGGCACTGTCTTGTTTGGAGGGGTACATCCAAGATCTTATTTCCTCTCTCCAGGAGGCCTTCTGGTCAATGCACTTAATATACCATACCTAGCCTGAGACCAGTCAGCATCCTCCTTTTCGCCACTCCTCCCATAAGCAGCCCCGCCCACCCACCAGAAATCAAGGCAAATGCAAAGCTGTGTCAGCCCCCTCTGCAGCTGCCGCCAGAGCCCCTCAGGCCCCGGGGTCGCTCTCCTGGTGCCCGGCCTACCTCTGGACTCCTTAGCTAACCCACCACCACCAGATCTGGGGAAAGCTGTAGGGGGTCATTCTTACCTTCACCTTGATGGGTGGCGGGGCATTACCACAGACAGTTGGGTCCTGCAGATCATAGAGCATGGCCACACATTGGAGCTTCTCGACTGGCCCCCAGAAAATCCTCTGGGAAACTGTTTACTCCCCAGCTCATGTGCCTCTTGTCTAGGAGGAAATTCAGACACTTCTGCACAAAAGAGCGATAGAGCCTGTCCCTCCGGCTGAGTGGGGCAGGAGGTTCTATTCCTACTTTTTCCTTGTCCCAAAAAAGACCAGGGATCTCCAGTCCCTCCTGGACCTGAGTCAGTTGAACTTCTGCATAAAGTACAAATGCTTCTGGATGGTCACCCTTTAAGGGTTGTTACCCATCCTGCATTGTGGGGACTGGCTGTGCTCGCTGGACATGCAGGATGTGTACCTGCATATCAAGATTTTTCCCTCTCATCGGTGCTTCCTCCACTTCCATTTCCAGGGAGCCCATTTTCAATTCAGCACCCTCCCTTTTGGCCTCTCCTCAGCCCCCCCCCCGCCAGGTTTTCACTAAGTGCTTGGCGGCAGTAGCAGCTGCCTTGCAGAGACAGGGTTTCTATATATTCCCTTACCTGGATGATTGGCTGTTGGCAGTCCCCTCAGGGACCATCTGGTCCAGATCCTGGAGTTCACCTTTCACCTCTTTCAGACTCTGGGTAACACCATCAACCAGCTGAAGTCCTATCTGTCTCCTTGTCAGTGCCTCCAGTATATTGGAGCGGTTCTGAATACTTCCCAGGGCATCGCATTCTTGCCCTTGGACAGGACGGAGCTCCTGATGGCCCAGGCTCACCTGGTCTCCTCCAGTCGCCAGATTCCTGCCAGGGTCTTCCTGTATTTCTTGAGTCACATGGCAGTGGCCTTTGCAATGGTTCCCCTTGCTCACCTTCACATGCAGTTACCGCAGTGGACATTGAGGGTTCAGTGGGATCAACCCGTGGGCAACCTTGTACAGATGGTTCTGGTCTCCGACCCTGTCGAGAGAGTCCTGTCATGGTGGCTAGAGCCAGCCAACCTTCAGTGAGTCTCCTTCCAACTCCCAGCCCATCGTCGGATCCTCACGATGGACGCCTTGGGTCTAGGCTGGGGAGCTCATTTGGACACTCACTAGACTCAAGGCACTTGGAATGTGGTGAAACAAGGTCTCCACATCAATGTCCTGAAGATGCAAGCCTTGCTGTATGCTCTACAGGCTTTCCAGACTCATCTTCTTCAGGTCCGCTGTTGGTGCAGACGGACAACGTGTATGTGGTGTATTGCATCAGCAAGCAGGGAGGCACTCACTCTTACCCCCCTGTGTTGGGAGGCGATGAGGGTTTGGTACTGGGCGACTGAGCATGGTCTGGAACTCTCTGCCGTCCATGTTCAAGACGTCCAAATCATCCTGGCGGACTGGCTCAGGAGTAGGAGCTTCTGACCCTGTTTTTTTGAAGACCTGCTTGGCAGGTGGGGTCGGCCAGAGTTGGACCTTTTTGCATCCCTACTCAATGCAACACTGCTGCTTTTTTGCTTGCTCGATCCCGGGCCTGGAATTTCTGGTGAGACACGTTGTCCCTCTCTTGGAAAGGTGGTTCTCTATGCCTTCCCTCACTTTCTGCTCCTTCAGAGGGTACTGCTCAAGCTCCAGTTGGAGAGGGCAGAGATGATTTTTTTTAAACTTTTTATTTTATCAAGATTTTTTCCAGTATACATAACATGACAAGTACTAGTACAATTACATACATAGAACATATAACATAAACAGGTCAGAGCTTATTTCAAGTTAACGGAAGTGGTTACAATAATAAAACAGAGGAAATTGATTACTAATGACCGTTTAAGTTTAGAAATCAAATTCAGATTTACTTTGAGTGTCGGAGGCAGACTATGGGCCTGCTGAGAGCCTCAGCCCCATCATCAATTTTATATATATATATATATATATATATATATAGAGAGAGAGAGAGAGAAAGAGAAAGCGAGAGAGAGTTTTGCATCTAACGAATTAAGCATATGAAACTTAAGAAATCATGTATTAAACACCTAGACTCTGGGCACATTAGTGTTTCTAGAGAAGGGGAGGGCGCAGTAAAAACCCTGTGGCCTCCTCCCACTCTAGTTTTATCCTTATGGCACCAAATCGCCTCTGTACTGCATTATGTAGAGAACCCATCTATGCCATTGCAGCATGAACTTATCTTTTGCATGGCATGTCAGGGCTGTTAAACATTCCATATGGTAGATGTTGGTCATGAGGTCTCTCCACTCTTCTATGGCCGTAATGACTGGAGAGAGCCACCTACGGGTAACAGCCTTTTTGTCAGTCAAGGGACAAGTGCCCAGGAGCTTCCTGGTTATTGGGCCATGGAAACCCAGTGGAAATTGAGAGAAAAGAAACACCTCTATTGTTAGTGGACACTGTGAAATAAATATTTCCCCTATGGCCACCTGCAGCCCATTCTCAAAAGGGATCAGAGCAGCACGGCTCCAAAATACATGACTGTGTGTGGCTGGGGAACTTCCACACCTCCTCCAGCAGGTGGCTTCCATGGCCGGCAAGTACTTGACTTGTATGGCCAGGGTATTAAAATATTTAATGGCTAGTTTCCAGTTAAAATTCTTTCCGTCTGTAAGGTGCTGTATAGGAATGCAAAAATTTTAGATACGAATTCCAGTTTTGTTCTGACAAAATAATTTCTCCCATTTTTGCTTAACATAGGATATAGAAGTACCCCAAAGAGCCATCAGAGTCTTATATGTATACGAAATCATGTGTGCTAAAGGGGCTCTTCCTTCTAATGCCTGTCGAATAATCTCGTACATTCCTGTCCGAGAACCCTGTTCCTGCACCTCTCTAGGAAACTGTTTGGCAAAGTCAAGAACTTGTAAGTAGCAAAATTGGTCTTGGGGGTAACCCAAATATGTCACAGAGCTCTATAAATGTACGGGGCATCCCATCCTTCAAAATGTGTGCTAATGTAATAATGCCCTGTCTTTCCCACATTCTAAAACCTGTGTCTAATCTGGCTGGGAGAAATTGAGAGCACCTAGAAAGGGAAATGAACAGAGGCCTGAGGGAAGTGAATTGTGTAGAGTTAAAGTCCTCCAACATTTTAACTTTTTAACTGTATAGGGGTTGGTTGTGATATCCCCCTAATGTGAGACACGAAGAGGCCAGGAGGATCTGCCACAGATTTATGAGGCTGCCCTGAACTCCAACTCCCTCCGCTTAGCATAGTATGTTTTATGAAGCCACAGGAAAATAATTCTAAGCTGGACTGCCCTATAATGCCCCTCAAAGTCCAGGAGAGCCAATCCTCCCATGTCCTTGGGCAACTGTAAAGTTGCATATCTTACTTGAGGTTTATAATCCCATACAGTATATATAGTGAGATTTTTTTTTATTTATCTCAGTGAAAAACTGTTTCGGGGGTACAATTGAAAGGGTCTGCGCTAAGTATAAGACTTTGGGAGAAAGGTTCATTTGTATTGCCTCTACCCTTTGAATAAGAGGTAGAGGAATGGCCTGCAATCTCTCCAAGTCTGCATACAAAGCCTTTATTAAGGGTATATACAGTAATTATGCTTATATAGCATATCTGGATCCATTGTTAAATAGACTCCTAAATATTTTAAACTGGGAAGGTTCCATCTAAATGGAAACTGCCTTTGAATTTCTATAGTCGGATTATAACTTACACAGAGCACCTCTTTTTCCCCAAGTCCACCCTATAGCCTGATAAGGTCCCAGAAGTTTTCAGTAGATGCCACAGTGGGGGTATAGACTGCTCTGGCTTCGATAAATACACCAGTAAGTCATCTGCATAGAGTGCAAGTTGGTGATGAATCCCCTCCCCCCATATCTGTATACCCTTAACTGCCTCCTCTTGTAGTAAGGCCTGTGCCAGAGGTTCCAAATAAATTGGAAAAAGAAGGGGTGAGAGGGGGCATCCCTGTCTGGTCCTCCTCTGTAGGGTGATTGTGTCTGAAATTGAGCCATTGATTTTGATGTATGCTATGGGACCGTCATAAAGTCTCCCGATAATCCCCGAAAATTCTTCTGAGAAACTCAGTGCCTCCATCAAAAAAGGCCACGCCACCCGGTTGAAGGCCTTTTCTGCATCTAAACTCATTAAGAGGAATGGGGCCTCCGACTGAGCAGCGAGGTGCAACAGATGAAGGGACTGCTTAATGTTGTCCTGCATCTGCCTTGAAGGCACAAAGTCACACTGCTCTGCATTGAGACTCCACTCTGTTTTATGTTTAAGATATTGATAAAACTGCAAAGGCTATCGATACAAGATAGGGATTCTTTACCGCCACAAGCACTGCTTAACCTATGAGGCATTGAATCTGACCGTCAACAGCTCAGTAGTCTCCCTTGTCGATTATGGACTGGCTATCTATAAATAGGCATCAGACACTGCCCTACAATGCATTTCCATTGCGCTTAATAAGGCGTGTCACCTCACAGGTGCTGCAAGACCTCGCGCACACCTGTGAGCTCTACTCACAGGTCGGTTGGCTCCAACTAAAGGAAAAAAAATAAGATACCAATCTTGCCTCCTTGCAAAGAAATGCTCTGTCTACTATTGGCAGAGTTCCAGAAACTCCTAACCATGCACTCAAGCACCCGTTTCCCAAGGAACTCCACCACCCAGATCTACAAAATTCCTAGACTCTGCACTACCTTGGCACAATGCACATTCTTCTACCTTGCTCCTCACTGGATCAGTGTCTTACCACCTGACATTTCCAGTGCTGCAACTATTGGTATTTTCAAATACAAACTATGACAGCACCTTGTAACAGTTTCCGTTCCCCCCCTCCCCCATCACCACGGGACACTCTCTACTTCTAACGCCCATTTCTAAATCTACTGCAGTAGTATCTCCTATGAATCTTCATTGACTCATTATTCACATTTCTACCATGATGAGGTGGCCTCCCATCGTGGTATATTGTGTCTGTTCTACCCTGGTATTTTCAGCTTTTGTCCTTGTGGTGACTGTCTCGGGGCTCCTTAGCCATCCAAGAAAATGATGAACATGGCCACGGCTTGCACGAAGTAGAAACATAAGTAAAATAGAATGCCCCTTGGTGTAGTTGTGTTGGGCAGCCCACAGAAGATTGGTGAAAGATATGGTACATGTGTTGGTTTTACCGCTCCCCAAACAGGATGACAGAATACACCTGAATCCTCCCCTGCTCAGCATAGGCCCCGTACAACTGTCCCCTTGTATCGTGACAAACCAGTCTCAAATCACAGCTTTGAATAGCTGTCCATACCTGTGAAAGGTGACTGCCTGTTATGTTCTCCCGCTGGGGTTGCAGTTCCGATGTTCAATGCAGAGCTGTGCCAGCACTCTGAGGAGACATGCCACAGAGATGCGATCCTCAGTACAGTCTTTGGAGCGGCATATCAGTGCAGCCCACTCGAGACATTGTGATTGGTGCAGGGGATAAAAAATTCAGTGTTAAAACAAACTAAAGTTAAAATTCAAGCCTCAGCAAATTAAAATAAGAAAACAAAGCGGACATCAGGGCATGTGCAAGAAAATCATGTTGGCGCCCCATAATAGTTAAGATAGCCCATAATTTCTCAATGGCTGGATGCACAAGTCGGCCTTACGGCTGATACCTTGTGAATAGGCTATTTTGCTGAGTCTTTAAAAACAGACATTTAGCAGGATAAGGTTATGATGTTGCTATTAAAGAACTACACTCCCTATAAATGTATTGTTAAACGCTGCACTTTCTGACTCGCTAAGTAAATGGTCATACCTGCAGTCTCAGATTGCTTACTGTGCAGTGTGACGCTCCTAATGGCTAGCGGCCCCTCTGTGGAACATAGTTATAGGAAAAAAGCATATGATGTCATTACCTAAGGGAGGAGTTTCGGGTCCTTAATTGACCCTTAAGACATAAGTTGGTTATTTTATTTCCTATTGCAAATCTGTACATTCAGGCTATATTTTTAAACAACTGAAATAATTGCTATACCTTGTGGTCTATGCTGATCCCTCCATTTGATGTATTAGAGTAGAAAATAAATGTATTAGCATTAGGGGGTGGATCAGCTGACCAATGATGCCAGTCAGCTCAGATGTAAAAGATCCCGCTTTCCACAGGTAGTCAGATAGGTTTTTGAGCACAAAAGATGGTGGATGTGCTGTTTTTTTTTTTTTTTTTGTAGGATCCGTTTGTGCACCCTACCTTCGGGGCATCTCTCAGGGTCTCGCCGACAGCCACCACACTCAACCGCCTACCTGAACTGACTACTCCCGAAACTGCATCGGATGTGCAAGGTCTGGGGCTCTTCTGGCCCCATGGAGAGGCCCACAGCCCCCAAGGAGAACCGGAGAGTCAGCTGGCATTGGCATGTGGTGGGTCGGCTTGCCTATGATCACTGTCGCCTCACCTGACCGTAGAGGGATTTTCTTAGTGTTTCCTCCCCTGGGGGGCACAGACATACAATGACATCCCGGCGGGCGCATGCTCCCGCATGCACCCGGACATCCGCCACTGCCCCAATCCCCGTGCTTCTGCTGCTGTGCACTGCAGTGGCCCCAGCCTCTGCCAGGGGTCGCCAGTGCAAGCCCCTAACCCACCCCAGGACTAAAAGAGCTGTCTGCGGACACTCGATCTTAGTCCTCCTCTGCCGACCCCCGACGACCCAGGCTCGTTCCCAAACCCAGGTCGCCGATATGACGCGAGGTATGGTGTCCAGCGCTTAAACCCTCAGCACCACCGGGCTGGCGACATGCAGTTTTTGAGCACAGAAGATGGTGGACGTGCTGTTGCCAAAGCTTGTACCACTCTGTGGCAGCACTTGGTAAGAATTAGTGCTGAAGTTCTGTATTGAACTGTTTATTTTCTTTTTCTTATTTTGAAGTTTAATTACATTATTTTTAATAAAATTCACACGAGAACTTGTGTGTGTTGCATGAAGAGCCGTGTCTGTGTTTGTGTCTGTTATCACTACCCACCCCCACTCACACACCTTATCTTAACCAGCAGCTGTGGCTGCCTCCACTACACTCCTCCTGTGCCTCAAGGGCACCCTAGCACTCTTATCTCATGTCTAACCTACTCATCTAATGTGATCTATCCTTAGCACTTCAGGTCACCACCCTATCTCACAACCTTTGCCACCTCGACCCCACCCATTTTGTATACTCCCCCCACTCCCTACCCACCCTCTAGCACCCTTACCACTATCCTCCTACTATCACCTGCTCTCATGCAACCCAGTAGGGTGTCCTAACTTTGACTCAGGCAAATTACTTGCTGCCTATGATCCTAAATTTGGTGTGTTCATTTTAGGAACGCCGTATAAAAATGTGCTACTGTATTACTGTACATTATTGTTACCCTGTCTAAAACATGTACTACTGTTTTGATGTACCTTTGTCCTTCTAACTGATATGGAACCTGTAAATGAGCAACCGCTCAGGGGTGTAATCCAAGAACTCAATAAATATAATAAAAAAAAATAAGAATATGTGTGGCAGGATGTCCTGTAAGCGGGACGCCAGTATCTTCGTGAAAAACTTGTGATTAATGTTCAGTACTGAAATGGGGCAGTAAGATGAACACTGGGTGGGGTCCTTCCCTGGAGGGGATGCTTTTCATAGCCCCCTTGTGGCTGCATCAGATTTGGTTCCCCTTGCTGCAGCAGCTGGCGGTGGGACCTCCAGTGCCCTTGCCCTTGTGCACTGGCTTGCTCTCCCAGGATCAGGTCACCCTGCTCCTTTCGGATCTGAAGTCTCTGCATCTCCATGCATGGCTCCTTTGGACTTAGCCATTGCCTGCTTTGGAGTTTCCCCTAGGGTTGCCAGTGCTCTGGTGGCTGCAATAAGCCCTCCACCAGGACCATTTAAGCCATGAAATTGAAGCACTTCTCCCTTTTTTGTGCGGGCTGGACCCCTTCACCTGCCTGGCGAGTCAGGTGCTGGAGTATCTTCTCTCCCTCTCAGATTCGTGTTTGGGGTACTCCTCCCTCAAGGTGCATCTTTCAGCCGTCTCTTTGTATCACGCACCTATTTGAGTGCAGGGCCATGGCTCAACTTGAGGTGTCTTACACTTTTCTGCAGGGCATTTTGCATCAGAAACCTCCGATTTGGGACCCAGTCTCTCCATAAGACCGTAACTTTATATTGGAAGAACTTGCATTACCTCCCTTTGAACTCACCGCGAGTTGTGAGTTGCACTTTCTGTTGTGGAAAACGCTCTTTTTAGTTGTGGTTACCTCTGCTCGAAGGATTTACCAGCTTCAAGTTCCTGTGTGTAAGGATCCTTGTTTGTCTTTGCGTACTGATCCTGAGTTTCTTCCCAAGGTGGTGTCGGAGTTTACTTTGAACCAGTCATCCACCTACCCATGTATTATCCTGAGTATTCCAGTTGAGGAGGCTTTGCTCCATACTTTGGATGTACATAGAATCTTATGATTCTATATGTACCGGACTAAGACTTCAAGGAAGTCTGACCGGTTGTTAGTTTCGTTCGTCACCTGAGAAAGGGGGGTTGGAGTTTCCAAACAGTGTTTATCTAAGTGGTTAGCAAATTGCATTGTTTATTGCTACCGTAAGTAAAACAAGGACCTTCTGGGAGTGGTTAAGGGCCATTCCACCAGGGGTATGGCCACCTCCACAGCTTGTTTCTGGAATGTTTCTACTGCGGACATTGTGCAGCCGCCGCCTGGAATTCTGTCCACATCTTCACCAAACATTACAGTTTGGACATTGCTTCTAGGCACAGGGCCAGTTTTTGCCTCACCATTTTGCAGGACCTTCTCTCTTAGGCCATTGGCTGCTGTCTAACCTCCTCCAGGTGCTGCTTCCTTTACACTACCAGAACTGCTCGAGACTCAGTCCTACCAGTGTTTGCCTGCCGCAAGAGCCTCCCTTGAAGTAAGATAGTACAGTTATGTAAGAACTTACCATAACAGTATATCTTAGAGAGGAGCTCTTGCAGCAGGCCCTACGTTTCCCTCCCTCCCTCCTTCCTCCTCCTTTTTCTCTGCTGTATTCCTCTTCCATTCGGGTGGGTTTTCTGCTTCTCTTATTCTGCTTGGCTTTCTGGAACCTCCTTAGTTCTTCTTTCACTGCCCACTTTGGGACTCCAGCGGGAGAACAGAGAAGGGTGTGGGGAATCACTCGCTTTTATAGGATAGGCCAACATCAAGAGGGTGATGTCAGTGGTGGGCAGTCCCCCGTGGTAGACTGCTAGCTGGAAGTTTTCTGTGTGGTTCTGGCACCTGATGACTTAGTCCTATTGATGCTGGCCTGCTGCAGGAGCTCCTTTCGAAGATCATCTGTTATGGTAAGTTCTTATGTAACTGTACTTTTTAGAAACCAGAAAAGAAACAGCCTCCAAACCCCGCTGTACCCTGTATGATATACAGCCCCTATCCCCACCCTCTTAAAATCCATCCCATGCTACTCCTCCCACAGCCGCAATTTTTCAATAAAGATAGCTATATTAATTAGGTGAGTAGGTACCTATTTTACTCACCTCATTTTAGGAAATGCTCTTTAGAAATATTTTTAATGAGTAGCAATACTCACCCAACATTTGTAAATGCTGCACACTCCATAGAATAGAGCTTCATAACCTAACTGGTGATTAAATAGGAGCATTTTTTCCAGATTTATAGCACTCGTATGCATCCCAATTTTGTTTTACTCATTATATTTTAAACTGGTGAGTAAATTACTCCTACCTGCCAGCATTATCTGGAGCACTGTTGGCACTTGATCAGTTCTTATCTAGAGAAAAAACCTACATTGTTTTTAAAAGTGTACTCCTCACTCCACTACGTGCAGACATTTCTACGCATCTGAATTTGGTTTTACTCACCTCACTTTCAAAATGAGAAGTAAAGTACTCATCCAGAAAAATCTTATCTGGAACCATGCTCACGATGGGTGGCTGGCACAATCTCCCCCCCCACACACACACACTCATACCCTGGAAGCAGCTCTCCCATCCTTCTCCCAGCTCCCAAAGCTGCTGAGTGGCGATACTGAGGAAGAAAGCGGCTGATACAACCCACCTTTCTTCACAGTCAGCCACCTTCTTCTGAATGAATGTGCTCACATGCTTGCTGATAGTAAAACCATCTGATCACGTGATTAGCTGGTTTTACTATGAGCAGGTGCACGAGCGCAGCATGGGGGCCAAGTGGACGGCATCCAAGCCACCTTGAGAATGTCCTAGACTGCAGGGGAAATCTCTGAGCATGGCAAAGTCACGGCAGCAGGAACCAGACGTGACATTGCTGGAATGTAAAATCTGGATGCAACAGACAGTCTATGGTGGTATAAAAAGATCCACCAGTAGAGAAGGGGAAAAGGAGGTTCAACTAGTAGGAGCCACAGCAGAAGCAGTCAAAACAGATTAGACCGGAAATGGGCAACCAAATGTAGTTAGTTTTTGTTTTTTTGTATTATCTATTTATCCCACTGACACTCCAGAGTCCATCTCTCCTTCGGGCCTCCTAGTGCTCCACTAACCCCGGCAATCCTCTTCAGGAGCTCTCCCATCCACATATTGCAGCTGACCCCTGAGTTTGTCCTGGCATATCTCATTTGCCGGGTGGGTCCCCCTCCTTCGAGGGGGAAGGCACTGGGGAAAGGAAAACCTAGCACACTATTGCTTTACTGCCCTGGAGGCGCTGCTGTGGAGGAGGAGGTCTCGGAGGTCCTGGTGACATGGAGGATGGAAGCCATCATCCGGCGTACTTCAAAGCTGTTTTCCATTTTTTTCTTACGTCCCTCCTACACCGCTATTTGCAGTGCCCCTGGTCTCCACCAGGGGCTGCTACAGTGAAGGGCTATCCCCTAACCCACCCCAGAAGAGAGAGAGCAGTCCTCCGACACTCAGTCCTTCCTTCCCCTGCCAGCCCCGTGCCCCAAGTCCATTCCTGAACCCGGTTGCTGGCATGGTTCGAGATGTGGCTTCCAGTGCCTCAACCTTCTAAGCCACCGGGGCGGCTAGTTTTCTTTTTAATCAGGTAGGTATTCTAGACAGCTGAATGCTGATTTTCAGGTGCCACCCAGGAGAGTATTAGAAGGCGTAGTTACAAGTTATGAGGTAGGAAGAAGTGACTTCACATTAAAATATGTAGTCAAGGTGGTCAATGCATGTAACATGGGAAGAATTAGGATCAAAGAGTTACAGTAGACGTTTGGAAACATGCACTGGCCCATTGGTGCAGTGGCAGTGCTACCGCTCATGATGCTGGTAACACGGGTTTGAAAGCGAGCACGAGTCAGTGGAGCTGGCTGGGGGAAGGAGAGTCAAGCGTCCCACAGGACACACTCCTCCTGCGGGGTGGGAGGGCAGCCAGCTGCAGTACACGATTTCCACTTGGGTGACCACAGGAGGCAGTACACATGGGGAATGGCTCAGTGGGAGGGGAGACACTGGCGCATGATGCATACGACTCTTGCATGTGTGTTTGCATCATTCCCCAAAGCCAGCATGTCGAGAGATGGAAGAAGTAAGGAACAATGGGCAGCCTGGGGCAGTGTGAAGGACTGACCCCTCATGGGCCCTGCACTGCAGCAACGTGGCGGCCTCCCCAAGAACCAGATCTGGTGCCAGCTACGTGGCGCCAGGCAATGGGAGATCGCCTGGCATGTTGGCGATGCAGGTTCATGCCCGTGCCCGGGATGACAGGAGGGGAGGCCGGCAGGGAGGGCTAAGAGCGTCCAGTAGGATGCTCTCCTCGGGGGGGGGGGTGCGAATCTGCACTATCGTGGAGTAGCTCTTGACAGCCCATTGGGGCAATGCATGTTGCTGCATGGGTGACCACTGCGACTGTTGTAGCGCTCAACCACAGATGCCGAGTGTGGAACTGCATTGTGGATGGGGGTGGGAGGGCAGAAAACAGGAAATTGGTCTGCCTGGCCAGCCAGATGACTTCTACGGTTTCCCATCTGCCACAAAGCCCAGAAGTGTTTGCGCTGACCCTCTGCCAAGCCTGGCATAGATTGGAAGTGCCCATTGTGCCAGTCTCCTCTCCCAGTGGTGCCCCAGGAGGGGATCCCCCCCCCCAACGAAGGGATAGTAGAGTCAACTGGGCTGCAGCATTGGAGAGGGAGGCGAGATGGCGATTGGGGGGGGGGGGTCTCATGGCATGGGTTCTTGGAAAGCCAGAAGGAGTGGCAGGGGAACAAAAAAGAAAAAAGAACCGGATCCTTATCTGCGGCAATTGGGGGTCCTGCTGCACTCTGCCACGGGGTGAGGGGGGCCAGATGGAAGCCCTGCCTGCCAGGGTGAGGAAAAAAGATTGCTGGTTGGAAACATAAGAGATTCTGAACATAAATTACCATATATTTCTATATCTTTATCTATATGAACATACAAAGTCAGAATTTACAACAACCTACCAGTGGATGCAGTTATTAGAGTGGGACTGGTGGAGATCAGGGAGGACTCTGGCTTCACCAGAGTCTCCAGCAAAGGAAGTCTGCAGGGTTCACATCAGGTTTTTGCCTATGTGGGGCACTGATCACTGGGTATTAACAAACAAAACAAAAAAGCAGTACGTGTGTGTGTGAATACCTTATCCCAAATATCTGGGCCAAATATTCTGTTCGGGGCCCCAGTTGTTAAGGTTGGAACAAGGAAAAAAAAAAGCAACCTATGCCATGTAAGATATACAGCCCACCTTCTGTTATAATCCGTCCCATCCTCCCCACCTCCTGCACCCACAGTTTTCTATGAAATTAGCTATATTTTACAAAATCTCCCACAGTAAGTGGATGGCACAGCCCGTCTGCCCTCTACAGCCAGCTGTCATATTTCAGTGTTCATTTGTGCTGAATCAGATACGTTTCCAACCCCCATGCTGGCAGCACTCTGTCCTCACTTTTCTCCCTCCCTCTCCCAGTAGCCAAAAGCTGGCAAGTGACAGTTACAGGAGGAAGAAGGTGACTGATGCAACCCACCCTCCTCCATGGCCACCCGCCTTCTGAATGAAAGCACTTGCATTCTTGCTCATGGTAAAACCAGCTGATACCTGATCGACTGGTTTTCCCATGAGCAAGCATGCGAGTGCCTTCATTGAGAAGGTGGCGGCTGGATGTTGTGGAGGGTGGGTTGCATCGGTCGCCGTCTTCCTCCTTAAACTTGCCACTTTCAGGCATTTGGGTGCTGGGTGAGGGAGAAGGGTGGGAGGATGGTGCTGCCAGGGTGGCAGTATTCGTGCTTACTCCTGTTCAGGAAATACAGTGTTTTAGAAACCACAAAAGAAACAGACCCCTGCCCTATACCCTGTAAGATATACAACCCCAGTCCTCAATAAAATTAATTATATTTAAAAAAAAAAAAAATAAAAACTCCCATGATGGGAGGTCGGCACAACCTACCCACCTTCACGGACAGCCACCATCTTTCAGCACTTATTTGTGCAAAATTAAATTGTTTCCCATCCACCCCCACCCTGGCAGCACCATCCTATCACTCTTTTCCTCCCCCTCCCAGCAGCCAAAAGCATGTAAGTGGCGAGTCTGAGGAAGAAGTCAACTGATGCAACGCACCCCCTTTACAGCCAGCCACCACCTTCTGAATGGAAGCGCTTGCACGCTTGCTTTTAGTAAAACTAGTTGAGCACTTGATCAGCAGGTTTTACTATGAGCAAGCATGCAAGCGCTTTCATTCAGAAGAAAGTATCTGACCGTGGAGGAGGGTAGGTTACATCATTCGCCTTCTTCCTCCTTTGACTTGCCACTTGTCGGCTTTCAGGTGCTGCAGTGCTCCCAGATCCAAATAACCATTTTCCTGTAAAATGCCTTCCCTTTTTCCTGCATTTTCGCTGCAGATGCAGGATCAAGTCCCTGTAGAATGTCCCATCAATTATTGGATCCTTACTTCTGACTTCTCTCTGTATTTAACATCTGTACCTTTTTTTTTTTGAATAATCTTATTTTATTAAAGGTTTTGGATAATACATAAGACAAAACAAACCAACAAGTAACACATTCAACAAGACAACATGATAAATTAATTAAAACTATGTTCATGTCATTATACTATCATCAGTGAAAACAATAAATAAAATTGTACTTATCCCTATTATAACAATACCGAACTTGAGACTTATAACCTACACAGTAGTCAGTTTATCCAATATGAATTGGTGTCAAAGATACAATGTTAAAGTGCCTTTCATCCATCTTTCTCCACCTATACAACTCATTACTTTCCTTCTCTTAATGCCTGAGCCTCCCCAGGAGATAACGAGGAGATGAAGGGATCCCAAGTAAGGAAAAATTGCTTGCCCTTGCTTGTAACCATGTAAGAAAGTTGCTGCAGTGACAATGTCTGAATGGCTAAATTTCACCATTGTGGCACTGTAAGTACGACCTCTGAGACCCAGGTGTTTAAAATACAATGCCGCACCAGTATCAACAATACACGAGATCACCTTGGTAATAGTCCTCAACCCACCATCCCTAAATCATCAATGCCAAATAAAAGCAACGGTGGCGCCATCGGGATTTGACGTCCCATGAAGGCCTCCATCTCTCATGCAGTAGCCGACCAGAAGGTCTGCAGGACAGGGCAGGACCAAAAACAATGGAAATAAGAGCACAGGTCAGTGTGTTGCATCTCCCACATATTGGGGACACTGCAGGATTAAATTTGTGTACTATCAAGGGTGGGCAATATAGCTTAGATTTATGTGATAACGGCGATCGCAGAATAGCGATTGACATTGGGGCGAATGTAGATCGCTGAAAAAAAAAATTCAGCAATGTATTCCCAGCGCACAGCAAAAGGGAACCGTTGACTTCGATTTACTTGTTAATGTGAGGAGCTGCACCTCTGGGGCTTCTGACCTTCAGACCCCCCCACCAAGGATTCTCAACTCCAGGGGGTATGTCGGGGAGGGGTAAACTCAAAAATGACATTTCGGTCTGGGCGCAGCAAAGTTACCTGAACCTGGACCCAAACCTAGCACCCTGTGCAGCCCAGTCCTGAACCCGCCCACCATGCCATGAGAGCAGCTCGGCAACTTGCCATCGCACCACCCTTCAGAATCCTCCCTCCTTGCTGCACAGTGTGCTAGCGCCCCCCGCGCATGCATGCATGTATACATCCTGTTGCTATATGCGCGAACCCTCCCATCCGGTCGCCCTCCTTGCTGGGTAGCCCCAATGACAAGCGCCGTCATTGAGTTGCCGTTTTTGTAGGCGCCCAATTGCAGTCGTCTATATCATGGGATACCATATAGCCAATGGATAAACTTGTAAAATGAGTCTTTATATTTATTACATATTAGAATGCCCACATGTAAGTTCAGAATCATCTCCCAGTTATCATCTCTGGTCATGGGGTAGGCGGTATAGCCTAGAGGTTAGAGTAACAAGCTGTGAATGAGCTTGGTATATCCATCAGACCTGAGTTTGATTCCCACAACCTCCACTTGTGTACTGTGTGACTCTGAGCAAGTCACTTAACCTCCCAGTTCTCCAAGGTTGCCCCTGAAAACAGGCACTTGTGCCTAGTGGGCCTTACCTGGTTACCAAAGATTAAAATGAATTAAAAAATCTCTGTACCCTTTTTAAAGCACAGAGCTCTGACTTCCTGTTAAGTTTTAATAAAATGTTTATTTCACTATAAAAAAATAAGGCCATTGTAAGTACGGCCCAGTGGCGTGGAGGGCTGAGGCATCCGTGGCTTACCTCCTGTCACACTGGTGACCCATGTTCGCGATGTGAGCGGGTTGCCTGGAGTCGGCCGGGGAGGGTGAGGATTGAGCATCCGGAGAATAGCTCTTCTCTCCTGGGGAGGGAGGCTTGGCTGCCCTATCAAATGACTGTCCCCAGGTGGAAGCCTGAGGGTAGAACAGGACAGGGGTGCCAATAGAAGGGTGGGTGCTGTGGGACTCCGTAGTGTGTGTACGCCTCCACATACATGCCTCAGCAATGGGGAGAAAATGGAAAATACCTCGTTGCTGCTGGATGAAGGTCGACCCCAGCAGGCTCCGCACAGGTGGCCAGGCAGCCGATCCTATGGCTAAGATGGCACAAGGTAAGATCCCGGAGAAGTTGGGTGACGGGGCTGGGAGTGCAGTTAAGCAGATAGGGGCCGCCACAAGGAGACAGGTGGATAAAGTACTATTAAAAAAAAATAAAATGAAGCCAGTGTTATAAATGCAGTCCCTCGGTGTCCGAGCAAGAGCATTTCTAACAACACTAACCAATCTACACAGTCTCTAACTAAAGCATCTGGGTCCCACAAGTCGGGATCAGTCTGTATCAGTAACCTCTGAGCCTGAACCTGGACGAACTTTCGTCTCATTGCTGAGCTTTTGTAAAAGCCAAACTCTGTATGCTCATTATTTCTTCTTCTTCTCTTTTTTTTTTTTTTTTTTATTTAATTTCTCTTGTTCACTTCCCATTGATTTCCCCCACCCCGGCACTCCCGCACTACACACCAGAGAATATTTTGGCTCGCACTGCTTTGCTAAAAGCCCAACTGTACTTATTTTTCTTATGTTTTGGCAGTCCTTTAAAATCATACCTCTCAGCCTTTTGTCACTGAAATGAGGGGACTTGGACACTCAGCATGAGGGATGCTGACCCCAAGGGGACCCCCATCCTTATCAAACATGGAAATAGAAGCACAGGCCACTGTGAATACCATTGTGTTTGCTTGTGCAAAGTTTTTTATTTTTTATTTAGCATCTTAGACTATTATACATTTCTGCTTAAAATTCTGAATTTACAGCACAGTCTGTGCGGCCAGCACGTTTTTCATGAGGGACAGAACAATTTTCAGGGATAAAATAAATGAGGGATGTCCCTCATAATCGTGAACAGTTGCGCGAGGTATGCTTAAAAAGTTAACACTGTGTCCCCTGTCCCTCCCGCCCCAACTTAATGCCACCTTCCTGTTCTCAGCTCCACTTTAATCTTTTTTTTTTTTTTAAACCAGCCTATGAGTTCCAGTCCATCACTGCTGCAAAAGAAATAATGTTTCCTGTTGGTGGCATGAGACAGCAGTCTCTGGCGTGATGGGATGTGGCTTGCCTTGGCTCCTTGCGGCTGTACCTTGTAGCTCTGTTGGACCTGCCCACCACGTAGACACTGTCTTTTTGACTGACACAGTTCTAGGGGCTGGCTGAGCTCTGGGGTTGGAGACATGCAGCACTGAGTGGGCTTCAGGCGTGGATTGTGTCTTGAGTGTCTGTCCTGTGGATGCAATTGCTGGGGCTGAGCTCAGTTTATCGACTGACTCCATGAGGCTCCACAGGTAAGTAACTTCGATGTCCTTATGGTAAAAAAACAAACAAAAAAAAAAACTAAAAGCACCAACAGTGAAAGATTGAGGTTCCAACCAGTAGGACTGGATTTCAGCCACTTTCTAACCCTTCAGAACCAATCAGAAGGGCTAAGTCGTTATCTCAGTGGCCACAAGATTTTTGGAAGACATTTTGAAATTGGTTGCCAAGAATCTCCTAGCCAACAAGATCAGATTGTCTCTTCTGGTTGGTTTTCCCACAGCATGTGTCCCATTTTCCCCTGAGATTTGCCCACTAACTGATGTCCTTCCCATTTTTCTTGTTAAATTCCCATAAAGTATGAGAATCCGCATAGATCTGGGAACATTGGTACTGGGAGGGGGAGAGAGAAGGGTGTGGGAAGGGTGCTGCTGCCATTGTGGGGCAGGTGGGTGGGAAACATTTGATATGGCACAAATAAGTGCTGAAAGATGGCAGCCGTCTGTTGACCCGACTGCTGTCACGGGAGTTTTTTTACTGTAGCTAATTTCACAGAAAAGTGTGGGTGCAGGAGGTGCGGGTGGGGATGGATTATAACAGAGGGTTGGGTTGTATAACTTACAGGGTATAGGGCCTTTTTTTGTATAAACAATTTACCCAAATTATGAATAGCCAAATATTTTGGGCCCCAAATAGAATATTCAGCCCAAATATTTGAGATAAAATATTCACACACCCATACTGTTTTTTATAATCATTGATCACTACCTCATCTAGGCAAAAATGTAGACTAAACCCTGCAGGTTTCCTCTGCTGGCCTCTCTGATGAAGTTTGAATCCTTTCTGATTCCTGAACAGTTCCAGCCTAATAACGCTGCATCCGTTGGTATGTTGCTGTAAATTCTGACCCTGTATGTTTGTATAGATACACATACGGTAGCTACAGATGCATAGTAATTTGTATTTCTAATCTGTTATGTTTCCAGATAGTTACTGTAAATCCTTGATAGTAATTCTTTCATGTTCCATACATTGACCACCTTTATTACATATATTTTAACTTTTTCCCTCCGGTCACCAGCTCTCAGAACCTGCCTCAGATGTGACCTCCTCAATCAGCACTTACTGCCCTACCTGAGACTCCCCCCGACCAGGGAATCTGGGACATGATTATCCACTCCAACCCCGTGAAGCCCCTGACTGACTCTCCAGCTTCCACCCCACCCCCACCCCCCTCCGAGGCGAGGCCACCAACTCCTACCTGGTGCTGTTTCTGAAGTCTAAACAGCCACTGCCCAGGAGAAGGGGGAGAATCTGAGAGCGCTTGTCAGGCTGGGCCCAGTGCTGGGCATGTGGGCTGATCCCTCAAGGTCTGTCATTCTCCTGAGTGCCAGGGTGTTTCCTTTTTCATATTATACCCCCCCCCCCCAAGGCACGGATGTGCCATGATGTCCAGTGCGTGGTGGGTGCGCACCCACACCCGCATGCAGGACATCTACCAGCACCTTTCCCGATCCAGAATCCCTCAGCTATTGTGCTCCCAGTCTCCACTAGGAGCCACCAATGCTGTGGGTCAAAGCCCCCCCTTCCCTCCCAGGAGAGGAGAGACATCCTCTGGATGCTCAATCCTCTCCTTCACATCTGACCCCCAGCTCCCCGAGCTTGCTTCCGAACTCAGGTCGCCGGCGTGGTGCAGGGTAAGGCAGATGCCTCAGCCTTCCACGCCACCAGGCCAGCTACATATTTTAATGTGAACTTGCTTCCTCCTACCTCATGTCTTGTAACTATACCTTCTTATGTACCCTCTCAGATGGTACCTGAAAAGTAGCATTCAGCTGTCTAGTATACCTGCCTGGTTAACAAAAACCAAATAAATTCTGGTGGCCTCTTTCTGGTCCACTCTTTTGATTGCCTCTGCTGTGGCTCCTAGTAGTCAGACCTTTTCTCCTCCTCTGTGGGTGGGTCTTTTTACACTACTGCAGGCTGTCTGTTGCATCTGGACCTTACATCCCAGCAGCGTCACATCTGGTTCCTACTGCCATCACTCTGTCATGCTCAGGGATTTCCCCCGCTGTCTCAAGCATTACCATGGTGGCTTCAATGCCGTATACTTGGCACAAATGTTCCCTGTTGTGGCTTTGCTCCCTGCACCTTTCTGCTGTACAGTTTAGAGTGCTTTGGTCTTCTGTTTGTCCCTCTCGGACTCTGACCTCCTACACTCTTTAGTGCAGATACACTCTTTGGCCTTTTCCACTTATCATGCCTTCACCTTGGACGTGGCTGTGGCTCAGCTGGTGCTATGCCACAGGCTCCTTACATAGCTCCTCCTTTTGTATTCCCCGGTTCGTAGACCAGTTACACTGAGACCTTCATTTGGTTTTGGAGTCCCTTACACCGACACCATGTGGACCCGCTGCCACTTGTGTTGCCTTGCCTGGATAGCCCTTTTTCTGATTGCCATCCCATTGACTCACCAGGATTCTAGACTGCAAGTATTGGTTAAGGACCCTGTTCCTTATTGTTATCCAAGATAGAGTTTTTCACTCTGCCCATCTTCTGTTTCTTCGTAAGGTGCTGTTTTTCTTTGCGCTGTGTCAGACTCTCCATCTTTTGTTTCCTGAATCCCAGTAAGGTGCTTTCTGGTCCTTTCTGTTGGTATTCTTTCCATGGGTATGTCACCAATGGCATGGCATCTTCTGCGGTTTGTTTTCGTTTGGTTTTGGTAGCTGATATACGCTCTGCTGCCTCGTGCATTATGATCCATCCTTTCCCTAAATACTTTGGTTTGGATATAGTATCTTGTAGATGGGCTGACTTCAGCCTTCAGTCTTCTTAGAATTTATGTCCCTCCTTCTTGGCTTCCCTGCAGTCTTGCATTGCTTAGGAATCATTCCAGATGTGTGGCTTTCTGGTGGGAGATGGCCTTGAAGAAGATGGGATTTACTTACAACTAATAGTAAACTTTCAAGAGTCTCTCCTTCATAGGGCCACAGCTCACTTTCCCACTTGCTGCTTATGTAATTTTAGGTGGTATACACTGAAAGACATGCCCATTATTGCAAGCTTGGTTTTCCCTTTTTCTGCACCCTTCCTGTGGGCTATTCTTTCTGAAACCTCCTCCTCTCCTGTTGACCTGCTTGGGGTTCTGGTCTTCTGTTTCCTTCTCAGTTACTAATCGGTGTGGTGCAGCAGTGGTGGCTCTACAGAGGTTGCATGAGAAACACGTGCCCAGTAAAAAAAAATGCTGTAGCCCCAGTTGGTGCCCATATGATGCAAAGCTTCCCCCATAGTAATAATATATCAGTGCCCTGGCTGTCATCTGTTGTGCCCCAGCTGTCCCCTGGTAACCATTTGTGGCTAGAGCCGCTACTGTGGTGCAGCCATACCTCTCAACCTCTTGCCTCATGAATCAGGGACAAAGCTTTAAAAAAATCAGGGACAAAGACCCCAAATCAGGGACATATCATAAAAACTGGTACAATTCACTCAGAAAGCTGATAGAGTAAAGGAATTTGTGTTAAGATGCATTTTCTGAAGAACAAGAAGTCTGTAACTTTAATGTTTGACATTATTTTGTGTTATTAATCCCCACTGTTCTGTCACAAATACAAATCTTACGAGGACAGAGGAAAATTTTGAGGCTAAATCAGGGATGTCCCTGAAAATCAGGGACACTTGAGAGGTATGGGTGCAGCTCTGAGCTTGTTTCTAGTGTGAAAAAGGGGAAGTATGGGAGAGACAAAATTATATAGATGGTGACTGATGTATGTCAGCATAGGCAGCCCCAGCTAGACAAATGTTTCCAAGTGGGCTTACAGTTGCAAAGGTGTGACTCTTTGCAGGAGATACTTCAGAAAATCTCTTGTCACTAGTAGACCAATAGATATCACAGAGAGAGAGAGAGAGAGAAAGATTTTCCATAACACGAGGGAGACTTTCTATTTCTTTTTTAATTTACATTTTTCCCCTCACTTCAGACAGCCCCCAGCCCTGTAACTCTGTCATCCTTACCCGCTGGCCAGTACCCCCAGGGCTGGCCCCCTCTGGTTGGGTCGGCGGGGTCCCCCGATCCGCCACTGTGAAACGGATCTGGTAGTTGGACCGGTGAGCCCAGCCAGTAGGGTGCGGGGACTGCAAAGATCCATGCATCATCCTGCTGCTGAGGTTCCTGTTTTCCCTTTTCCCCCTGGAGGAGTGTGGCATGCAATAATACTGTAACGCATGACCTGCACACCTATGTGATGCGTGTCAGCATCTGCTTGCCCATCTACGCACTCTGTGGCAGTCCTGGATGCCTTTCCCCCAGCTAACCGCTAGGTGCTAAGCATACACGGGGCTCTGCGATCCCTGCAGAGGAGGAGAGCAGTCCTCCTCCACCCATCAGCCCTCCAGTGGTCCAAGCTTGCTACTGAACTAGGGTTGCCGGTATTATGAGTGGTAGCACTACCAGTGCTCCAGCAGGCCGGCCAAGAGGGAGGCTTTTTATAATAAACATTAAGAAATAATTTAGTGGAAACCGTCCAGGCAGAATGTTTGGAATTCCCTGATGTGTCAACTTTTACTTGCAGGAATAATTAGCCTGCCTTGACACCGAATTCAGTGAAGCAAAGTCCATAAATGTCCCCATTTCTGCCACTCTAATTTTCTGTTGTCCCCTTTTCTACCCCTTCTGATTTTCTTTCCTAGTAATATATTCAGACATTATATAATGGCCAAATTTTCTGTTTTATACATCCCCTCCTACTTACCGCTGCTGACTACTTCATATCCTTGACCCTAATACAATCTCAGCAGCACAGCAAGCCTGTCTTCCCACATACTGTGACTCACGAACCCCTATGTGTGCACCTCTTCGTACCTTGTCTCACTAAATGAGGCGTTGCATATCTTGGACGTTGGTACTATAAAAGGTTGTTAATGCCAGCTAGTATTACCAAATTCATATAGCAAAATCTCCTGTCTGCAATCAGGTACTTTCTTCTAGTTCTCCTTCTCCTAACCCTCTTGGGTGATGTTGAGCCCCATCCTGGCCAAACTTATCCTTGCTTCACTCTCCTCCCCTATATCATCCCATCAACTCCCAAAAGGGATGAAAATAGCTCATCTGAATACTCAAGAGTATCAGACCCTAAAGGCCAGAGCTTGAAGCTTGGGTTAATCAACATACCCTGGACATCCTTGGTATTTCTGAGACATAGCTGAAGATTTGCATTAAGCAACATGATGTTGTACTATCTGGCTACAAGTGCTTCAGAAAGGATAGGCTGGGTGAAAGAGGTGGTGGTATCCTCCTGTATGCCAAGGATAGCTTAGATGTGGCTGAATTCCCAATGCCTGACCCAGGGCTCACCTCGGTTGAATCAGTATTTCTTTCCCTCACCCTTGGCACCGTTAAGAAACTCTTGGTAGGATGTGTTTACCTTCCCCCCCCCCCCCTTGATTTCCTCCCTCACAAACCTTCCACGCCATGACCTAATACTATGCGGGGACTTTAATGTAGACTGGCTGAACCCATGCTCCTATAAAATGCATACCCTGCATGTTGATTCCAACCTGGTCCAACTTATTGGGGACCCACCTAGAATCACTACTGTCAGGTAACCATACTCTGCTTGACTGCATAGTCACTAACTGTCCCACTAAGATTACGGCAGTGGGTGTGCTTCCCAACAGCATAAGTGTCCATTCTCCAACATTTTGCATATGGCACAACAATTCCCTAGTCCCCCCACCCAGAGAGTTATGCAAGTATGGGAAATGAGTAGTTTCGACCCCAATACCTTGTCCTCCACAATCTGTGACACTGACTGGAGTCCTGTAAATACTCTGAGGGATGTCAAACAACCTCTCAATTTTTTTTTGTGTCCAAATTCACCGAAATTGTCAACCGTCATGCTCCCATGAAGACTTGCCTGATAGAGGGTTCTAAAGCACCTTGGCTATCGAAGGACCTAATGAAGCTCATGTATGTTCGCAATAAAGTCTGGCAGACATATAAGGCCAACAGGCTTCCCTCTGATTGACAAACGTATAGGCAGCTAAGGAACCACTGCAAGAACTCCGTCCAGAAAGCCAAACGCCAGCAATTCAAGAATCTCCAAACTGAACATCTTCGCAAACCAAAGGAATTCTGGAAGCAGGTTAATTCCCTCATAAAGGGCCATACCTCGGAATCCCCAGATTCCATTGACTCTCAGGGCACTGTACTCAATAACCCATCTTCTATTGCAGATTGCTTTAATAAACTTTTTACTGATCTGCATAAATATACGTCACTCTTTCCTAGCGCTCCTTCTCCCTGTCCAGAAAATGCTGGGGTGCATAGCCAGGGGGATAACCTCAAGGAGTCGAGTGGTGCTCCTTCTGCTGTACAATTGCCTAGTTAGACCACACCTTGAATACTGCATGCAGTTTTGGCATCCCTATATCATACATGTGATATCTCCCTCTTTACGCAGGAGACTCCTGCTTTTTTTGACTGAACTCCCACCCTCCCTCCTGGGAAACAAAATCTCCTGCTTAAGTAATATTCTGTCCAAAATATCCATCTTCTTTGAGAGATAAAGACACATAAAAATTAAATCAGTGATGCACAATGTATCTAATAACTTTATATAACTAGTTGTTTATTCTTTTTAGTGCTTATTCTTGACAAAATGAAATGCATTACATTTTTGTAATGACTTTTTTCTTATGTTTTTGACACCATTTAAGAACAAACGCACAACGTTACGGCATCTCCCTACTAGCAGGCCAATCTCCCTCCTAATTTGACCCAAATCTCCCTCTTAAGCAAGGTGGCAGGCCAATCTCCCTCCTAATTTGACCCAAACCTCCCTCTTAAGCAAGTTGGACATATCACATGTATGCTATATAAAGAGGGACATTGCTGTATTGGAGAGGGTACAGAGGAGGGCAACCAGGATGATACTGGGGCTAAAGGAAAGGCCCTATAAGGAGGGACGGTACGGGGGGGTGGATATGATAGAGGTCTTCAGATATCTCAAAGGAATGAATAGGGTTAGCCTTGAGGGGGTGCTTTAGCTGAGGGAGGTAGGGGCCACCAGGGGACACTCAATGAAGCTGGATGGGGGGAGGCTGAGGGGGAAAACAAGGAGACACTACTTCACTGAGAGGGTGGTGGAGCCCTGGAATGCACTGCCCGGGGAATTACTGACTGCTACAACTGTGGATTGGTTCAAGAAAGGCTGGAATAGATACAGGGGGAGGGTGCATCCCAGAGCCCCGTTGGGGGACCTTGTAGTGAAGGGGTGCTAAAAACGGTGCCCTGGGAAGGCACTGATCATCGAGCAAACTCGATAGACCATAGGGCCTAATCTGCTGGCTTCTTAGTATGTAACCTCCATCATGGGTTCAGGAAAAACTACAGCACCCTCACTGCCCTCATTAAAGTCACCTCGGACATATTCCAAGGAATGGACCATGGTAAATCCACTGGAGAAATCTTTGTGGACCTTACCAAGATCTTCAACCTGGTCAGTCACAGTCTTCTGTTACAGCAACTGCGCCTCCTTGGCCTTGATGCTGGTGCCCTTACTTGGACCCAATGCTACCTTCAAGGCTGCACCCAAAGAGTAAAGTGGGGGGGTTCACTAACCCTCAATTCATTACCCCTGGCACCCCACCGGGATCTATTCTGGGACCGTTACTATTCTCACTCTTTATCAACAACCTTCTGGATAACTGTGGAGGGGCCTCTGTTCATCTCTACATGGGTAATGGTATCCTCTACCGTTCCTTGGACGACTTAGGATGGATCAACTCAGTGTTACCTCAGACTTCCATACATTCGAAGACTGGTTTCTGCAAAAACAGCTTGTACTTAATATTAAAAAAGCAAAATGTATGGTGTTTTCCAAACCTACTTCTCACCCTTCCCCCTTCTGGTTGTCCTCTCCTGAACTGGGGATGTTCTCGAAACTGTTAAGTCCTTAAATACTTGGGTGTCACCCTTGATTCATCACTTTCTCTTGACATGCATGTATCAGCCCTAGCCAAAACTCGACACCAAAAGCTTGGTGTCCTATACCGAATTCGTCCCCTCCTCACTCTGACCTCCTGCCAAAAGATAGCGTCCTCCACCCTCCTCCCTTTCCTAACTTATGCAGCCGGCCCCCCCTGCTTCTCTCTACTTCCCCCACCATTCTGTCTCACTCAGGTGTATCATATAGTGGGTAGGTTTGCTTTGGGGGTCCATGCTCGACATCACCACACGATGTCCTATCGGATGGCTACCTCACGAACCGAAACTATGGTATGCTACACTAAGCTTCATTCATAAGTTGGTGCACCACTGTACTCATCCCCGTCTTGCTGATATAGTGCAACGTAAACACCCACAATGCCCTCTCAGATCTGCCTCACTGCCCCTTCTCCTATTACCTAACACTCTGTTAGCCGTGGCCTGGAGATCTTTTGCCTTCTCGGCTGTGTCCTGTTGGAATTCGCTTCCCCCAACCATACTGGCCATCTCCTCTCTCCCTCTTTTCTGGTCGTCTCTGCAACCTCACCTTGCTGCCATACATTGTACCTGCTATGGCTGACTCCTGCCGTTTGACAATCCTTCCTGCCAATCTGTGTTTCCTTGGTGAATTATGCTCAACTGTAACAAATCCCTAGATACTTGTTAAAGTTGAGCATAATTCACCAAGGAGCATGTTCTATTTAATTGAAATTAGTGTATGATATTTAGTGAGAGCTTGATCTCCCAATTCTGACATAAACAGAGATTTCTTGCATTAGGTAACTGTGTTCTCCAATTGCTGCCTGTTTTTTAATTACTATTACTGTATCGATTGATCTAAAATTACTGTATTGTTTGATCTAAATGTATTTTGCATCAGTATTGTCCCAGGGCTGAAAACCAGGCAGTGCATATATTCCTGAAGAGTGTGGAGCAGTGAAAGATTGCACCACTGAACTTCACAGAAGATATTTATTATTATTATTATTTTTCATTATTAAGTCTTTATCGTCTTCTATTCTTTTAATCCATGTGGGAGTGCAGATGTAGCCAGTAGCTTCACTGCCGGACAGTCTATCCCTGAGCCAAGCTGTGGTGACACACTGCCTTTCAGAGCGGAAACCCATCCCGCCTTTGGCTGCAGTCCCTTCTGCTGACTCAAACCATCTGTAAGGGTCAGAAGAAAAAAACACCGGAGCAGCCATACCATACGGGAGCCTTCCAGACATTTCTGAAATTCCAGCCTGTCGGATTATGTATTTTTTTTCTTTTTTTTGTGGTGGTTGATTTTACTGGAAAACATGCTGATCTGAAAAACATCTTTAAAAGTGTGTTAGTTAGCACTTTACCAAATTCCCAGATTGATTTATTTATTTTCTAGGATTATTTTTTAAATTTCTTTTCACTGTGGTACAGTCAAAACCAAATATGTCCAGGTGATGTCCCATACAAAATGTGAATGTTAAGAAAGAAATTGGAAAAAAGCAAAAGCATATATAAATATACTTAATCTCCTCACTTGAACTGCCTACGTATTTTGCCCTTTGTACTTTGTATTTCTGCACCATGGTTGTTTGTAAGGTCTTTATGTCTGGAACCCCCCCTCCCCGGGGTTGCACTTTGGAATGTGCCTTGGTGTATTGGGTTTTTCCTGGCTACCAAATTCTAGATAAACAAATATCTAAAATATGTATATGAATATAGCTATAGATTGTGGATACATATAAATGATGTATAGATACACATGGATATAGATTCTTTTTGTGTGTATGTGTGTGTGTGTATATATATATATATATATATATATATATATATATACATACATACAGTATATATATATGTAGTATATCAGATATGATATGCGTATGTAACCCCTAGGTGGTGCTATCCCAAGGGTTACTACCCCTGCCTGCTTGGCTAGTAGCAGGTTAAGGGGCCTGAGTTCTGAAACGGGTGCCTCCACCCGGAGGTCAGGGTTGGTAGTGGTCAAGCTAACCTGGGCACAGCCCTCTGGGACACTGTGACCCCCTCTCTTTCCTTACCAGTGGCCAGAACAATACACAATAGTCACTTTCACAATACCCCTGATACACCACACAAGTACCCACACTGTCTGCACTTACCACCAGGGCTTTCCTCTGGCTCGGCCCTGGAGACCGCTGTAAAACAAAGTTATACACAGCAAATAACAGCAGTACAGTACTCTTGCACAAACTGGAACTGCAGTTAGGGTAAATGCAAAAAAGAGTTAGATCTGATTTATTTAAAGGACTTGAACAAGGGAGGGGCGTAATCAGGTTAATTTTCTTAAAGACTCTATCAGCCAGACAGTTATGCATGCACTTCAGGGTCCTTAAACAAACACACACACACACACACACTCTGGGTACCCAGATGGAGAATGGTGGGCTAGCCAGTAACATTGCAGCTGGTTAGGGTCCTGTGATGGAAGAAAAAAAATAACATGCACAACACACACTATTTGTAATCCGGAGCCGGAGGGCTCAGTTCGTGAAAAGAAAACAACAAGACAATCAGATGACACATTTTTAGATTAGGCTGTTGTTGCAGGGAGCTACCCTGATATTTACTCACGATACCCATGACTGGACACAGGCGGGACGAAAATCGAGACAGAAGGTGGTTGATATGGAGTGCCAGGAGAAGCAGGGCCCACATGATTCGCCGATGCATCATTCCTGTTCAAGCATGGAGCAGGGGGCTGATCCTCTTACAGGTCTCTTGTCGGTTGCTTTCTCTGTGCAGTGGAGTAGTCTGGCAGGGCCAGCGTGGCATGGCCAGGCCGAATGGAGATGAACGTGGATTCAGTCCAATTAGGCCGGATAAAGCTTCCAGCAAGCATAACACAGTTCACACAGTGGGGAACCAAATCACGACCCACTTTCAATAAAAGCACATTTACATGTAAGGAAATTCTACTGTACCAGGGAAATCGCTCTCCGGTCATGATCGCAAAGTCTCTGCACAAACCGGGGATTCAAAAGCAGCTGGAAATCCTGACAGGCTGATCACATTCAGCAAAATCTTCGGTCTTCTTCGGGTATGAGGCTGGTAAAAAAATCAGTGGCTTACTTCGTTCTCACAAACTTGGATTTAGTCCGAAATAATTCTCTTCTCTCCCTCTCAGGGGCAGCAGACATACAGGTCACAACTCAGGCTTTTCCACAGTTCTCCCATGCAAAACTACTCAGACGGCTGCTTGACTGTCTCAAGCTGTTGCCTCTTGAGCTCCCAACTTAGATTTGACTCAACTGCCAGCAAGACTGGGACTTTCCCCAGAATCCAAAAGGTACAGTTGGCTGATCTGTCTGTCAGTCACAACAAAGGCTCCCCCTTCAGGTGCAAAAAGGTGCCAAAAGCCCAAAACTGCAATTCCTACAGATTTTGACTCCAGACAACTCCTGTAGTCCGGCTCCATTTTAGGTCCCACCAGTACTGATTGGTCCAGTTCGGCAGTCCAGGACCAAGATAGTGGAGATAAAACAGTCCTTGCTGCAAAGAAGGCAGGTTAGACAAACTATATTATCACTCTAAAAGATTTTCAGCAAATAGTTACATCTTTCAACAGAGTTCCCTGTCAGATTACTTATGGTTGCAATCCGGGCAGCTCTTAAAGAGACTGTGCACAGAGGCTATACAGGCACTGTCTGGCAATCACATTTAAACTGCTAAAATGCAGGACACCAGCCTGGCAGTGAACATTTAGGCAAGCTCAAGGAAGACTTCTTGGGAACCCCCATTCGTGGGGGGTTACACGTAAAAGTGAGATAGTAGAAATGTGACATGACCTCATAAGTGGGGAAGCCACGAGTGAGGTCAAGGTATAGGGAATAGATGTAATCTGTACCACTCAAAGCATCTCACTCTCACCCATGCCATTTTGAGTTGCACAGCAGGTGTCTAGATGGCTTTATGATAGAAATGATTAAAACAAAAATTAAAAAAGGAAAACAAATGCACAATTCTGACTGTGCCACTGAATGCATCTCACATCTGCTGACTTCAGTGGTGCACATGACTATTGTGATGTCATCAGAATAGTTAAAGCTGCTGTCTAGTTGGTTCAGTATTCCATTGTTTCATTGTGACCTTTGAACAGTTGGCAGTGAGATAGTAATGATCTTTTTGAGTGACTTTAACCATACCTGTTGTATAAATATAGGATATGACATGGGTGAGAATGAGGTAATAGAAATATGTTCACGAGCTATGCTTGACCTCATGCATGGTGAAGCCACGCGTGAAGTCAGAAGAGATCAGATATAGCAAGTGAAAGTATTTCTACTATCTTATTTATTGAAATGTTTCACCAGGAAGGCACACTGAGCAACAAGTTGCTCGTCTCTCTGTGCGACCTGGAGGGTAGGGGAACATAAGGATAGTTTACAGAGATTTGGTACACAATATAAATTTACAGTAGATTACATTCAAATAATTTGAGCAGGCTGTACAGGAGTAATGAAATAGTGGGATGCTAACAATTTTGAACTAGATAGATACTACGCCAACACTTTTGTGCAAGATAGATACACCACCACAAAATAACATTTAGGTATACACTAAATGACACATAACTGTGTAGCTAGAAAATGGCTGAACAGAATTGTTGTAGTTTGTTCTAGGGAAGATGGTGAGGAGTAAACACAGGCAGAACAGGTTGGCTAAGGTACAACAGAAGTGCAAGTTAACTACAAGTGCAGTAGAGATTAGGGGTCAGTCATAGCTAGGGCAATGTAAGACGGAGAAGGGAGGGTGAGAGAGAAGTAGGTATGTCGGTAGGCAGAGAAGCGGGGTGGTGGTGGAAGGGGATGGAACAAGGAGGCGATGGAAGTGTTAGGAGGAGAAAGGTCTGCTAGGGCCTGACCCCTCCAGTATGCTGAGGACCCTGCCTGCACAAGGCAGGGGTCAGGCATGACAGGAAGGGAGCAGCAGGTTGTGGCAGCTAGAGGTAGCTTACAATAGGAGGGAAGCAGATTGTAGACAGCAAGGGGGAAATAGGCTTCAGAAGGACAGAAGAGAGTCAGTGTAGGTGAGAGCGAGAAGAGAGGCCAGGATCCCAGCCCTTCAGGATGTGGAGAAGTGGAGGGAAGTGTTGGGTTAATGGTGTAAGGGTAGGGTAGGCACTGGCCCTTGGTATAACTTTGGATGATAGAGAAATCACAGTAAGAGACAATGGAAGGTATGAAGAAAGGGAAGGAATGCTAGTTTTTAGGTGGGTGAGGGTGGAGCTGCAGCAGGGACATTGCATGAGTACTGAGAGGGATAGGGTTTGTCGGGCTTAGAGGGGGGAGTTAGGGAGGGTTGTAGCAGGAACAGCTAGGTGCAAGGAAGTTTTTAAGGGCAGAGCTGATGGAGTAGTAGGAGGATGAGTGATGACTTTGAGGGGGGAGGGAATTCCACATTTTTGGGAGGCGGTGAGAGTAACCAGATTGGCCAGTGAGGGTGGCTCTGTGGGGGACCGCCAGTGTATGGGAGTCAGATGATCTAAGGGAGTGAGAGGGAGTGGGGTGTGTTATAAATGAGGAGGAGAGGTGGGAAGGGAGTTCACCCAGCCAGTGCTTGGAGGTGAATTTAGCGCAGTGGGAAAGTCGTCTGTTTGTAAGAGAGGGGAAGGATAGGGCACGATAGAAATCACAGTGGTGGGTATGAGAGGGAGCATCAAGGGCAAAATGGCAGAAGGAATTGAAGAGAGTATCCAGTCTGGCCAAGGAGGACTTGGGAGCAGCACTGTAGATTATACATCACAGTAGTCGAAGATGGGCAGGATCATCTACTGGACAATTTCAAACCTAACTGTAGGGGGGATACAACTATTGTTCCTGAACAGGGCACCAGGCTTGAGGTGCAATTCTTTTTGGGTGGCATCAATATGTCTAGAGAAGTTTAGGTGTTGATCCAGCTAAAGTCGTAGGTACCTGAAGGAGAATGTGTCCTCAAGTAAAGTCCCATCAAGGGTGTGGAAAGTGGGCATGGAGGGAAACCTAGAGAGTCTCTGCCTTGTGCCAAAGGTCATGGACACAGTCTTCTTGGCATTGAGAAAAAGTTAATGGTTAGCAAACCAGAGCTGAACCTTGTCAGTCTTGCTGCAAGTTGGATGTAACTTCAGCTGGGCAAGAGCCAGATGCATACAGGACCGTATCATTGGCATACATGTGTATGGCAGCGACAGAGGAGCAGACAGATGGAGGATTGTTTTGGAAGATGGAGAATAGGGGCCCTAGCACTGAGCCCTGAGGGACTCCAGTATGAATCGGGAGGGAAGGGGAAATGACATCAGAGATCCTGACTGACTGACTGGGTTCTACCAGTGAGGGAGGCCATGAACCAGCTAGTGGCTGAAGGAGATACTACAGTTGTTGAGAGGGAGTCAAGGAGGAGGGAGTGGGAAACAGTGTCAAAAGTCTTGGTGAAGTTGACAAAAATGGCTGAGGTAATTTGGCCATTGTCCATCCCGGAAAGGCTAGAGTCAGTGAACCAAAGTAGGGAGGTAGTGGTGGAGTGATTTTTTTTCCTGAAGCCAGATTGGAAAAGGGTGAAGTAGAAGGTGTCAAAAATGAGGTAAGCTGAGAGAGGACAAGGTGTTCTTGTAATTTAGCTAGGGTAGGGAGGCGTGAGATAGGACAGTGATTTCTAGGGGAAGATGGGTCACTGCCTTTGGGAAGGAGGAGAACCAAAGCATGCTTCCATGAGGTAGGGACCGAGGGAGTAGAAGATAAGAGGCTTAGAATTAGAGAAAGGGGGTAGGCAATGGCCGAGGCGCAGAGAGAGAGGAGTTTGGGGTCTAGGCCACCTGGGGAGGAGCCTTTTGAGGGTTGATAGCGAGGAGGGCTTGTAGTGTCATTTGGGGAGACTGGATCGAAGGAGAAGGGGATGGGAGGAGAGGTACCATTGTAGAGAAGAGAGGAGAGGAGAGGAAAGGAGTGAGGGTAGGTAGGAAGGAAGGGATGCTCGGTAGACTCAGTGGCACAGGAGGTGTAGTGAGGGTTAAGTTGGCAGCTATGGCACCTGGGTTGTACAAGGGTGTCATTTATTTTAAGCATGGGGGTGGGCCAAGGGGAGGCACTGGAAAGGAGCAGCAAATCTCTAGGCCCTCCCCCAAAAATCAGGGTTTTAGGACGTAAACACCAAGATAGAGACGTCGATAGGGAGAAGGGCAGGGGTAAATGGAGAAAATGACAAAGGCAGTAAGGACAGGGTAAGGCCATCAAGAAATGGAGGGTAATGAGTACCAATGCCCGTAGTCTGGCAGCAGGCTCCCTGAACTGGTGGCCTTGATGAACGAGGGATGCCTGGATATCGTGGCAGTCACAGAAACATGGTACACAGAGAACCATGACTGGGATGTTAACATACCAGGGTATACAACCTACAGGAGAGACAGGGAGGGTAGAAGAGGGGGAGGAGTTAACTCTCTATGTAAGGGAAGAGATGAAAGCAACGGAACAAAAGAGTAAACAGGGAGGAGAGGAGGCACTGTGGGTCACCTTAAAGACTGGAAATGGCACCACAATCTGCACAGGGGTTGTATACAGACTCCATCTCGGGGAGGGAATGGACAAGGATATGATAGAAGGCATCCTTAGGATGGCAGAGAAAGGGGAGATATTGTTGATGGGGGGACCTGAATATGCCAGATGTTAACTGGAGCACCTTTGCTGCAGCCACATCCAAGAGCATGGCCATTCTCAGTGCCCTACAAGGGGCATGCCTTAGACAGCTAGTGTTGGAACCCACTCTGGAGGGAGCAATCTTAGACCTTGTACTCTCAAATGGGCACAGTGAGAGGATCTCGGATCTAGAAGTGGGTAGCCATCTGGGAACAAGCGACCATCAAACAGTGAGGTAGAAGACTTGGTTTGCTGGCCAAGGCACCTAGCTTCACCTGAGCTCTTTCCTTCTAAGACTGCTTGAAAGGCAGAGTAGAGAAACTTACCAGAGCAAGGGAGAAGGATTAAGACTTAGTTTGGCTAAGCAGATTTACTGTGTGGTGGTGTTTTGATTTTTTACTCACAGGGATTGCTACTGTTTGTGGCTAACATTTCATTGCTTTATTTTTTCTCTGATTCAAATTGTTGTTGCTGGTATACCTTCTTCTGCATTATTACAAGGTGTGCCTACAGGTGTGTGCTAACAGATTACTGCTGTAATCTTCTGATTCAAATTGTCTTTTGCAAGGTATATCTTCTGTTACTGCTTTATTTTTCTCTGGAGCAAAGTGTTTCTTACAGGGTATATCTTCTCTGAAATTATTACAGGTGGTGCTTTACAGGTTTTACAGTTTTATCTAACATTAGGATAAGCTTTCAGGGTTACTGCATTTGTTGTTGACTGATTGTTTCTGCTCTTACCTCCTTGTTCTTTCGTCCGTGGTTCTTCTTTTTAGGCAGGGGAAGGGCCCAGCCACCCACCCCCATCCCCAACCACCCCACGCTACACTCCTTTTATAGGGTACCACAGTTGTGACATTTCCTGTGGCAGAGCAGGAAGGGGCGGATCAGTGGGGCCTCCACAAGGTGATCTCATTTACAGGGCACTAGTAATTTAACTTGTTATAACAAATTAAACAAAGCACAATTAAACCATTACTTGCATTTTTTCCTTCTAATTACTCTGACTAGGTTACAAACCCAGCAACTTATTTGGAATGGATTTCATTAACTGCAGGTACTGTGGAACAATTTTCAGAAGGACAGTCTTACAGGATTTAGACACTGTCCTACATGCTGGGCCTTTGGAGATCTTCGCGTCTCAGCTCCGGCAGCATGGGCAGAGATTGCACGCCTCAAATTTCATATTGAAGAGGAAATACATTATAAGAACCACCCGCCATTTCCCCAGCATCCAACAGAAAACCTCGACACAGAGGGTAGTTGGTCCAGGAGGTTGGCAGGTGGTTAGGAGGAGCAAATCAGGTGCCCCATCACTCTCTGCTCTCCAACACATTACCTCCAAAACCACATAAACGCTTACAACAGGTATCTGCCTCTATCTCTGAAATCAAATAAAGAGGCAGAAGACACTGCAGAGCAGGACACTGCGGCACAGGAGCTAGCACAACAATACTCACCCAAATCAGGAACCAAAACTAAACAAGCACAAAGGAAATCAAAAACTTCTGATCATAGGAGACTCCATGATTCGGGAGTTGATACCCATCTCCAGCCAGGGTGATGGTCAGATGTCTCCCAGGTACATCAGCATGGAGAGACACTGATCGCATTGCTAAAATTGTTCACAAAGCAGGAGAAAACATTGATGTCCTAGTACACATAGGGACTCAATGATCCGCCCAGCCGGGTCAGTTGTGGAGACCAAGGAACACCTGACTAAGCTGGGTGACAAACTATCATCTATTTCGTCCGGCATCTCCTTCTCTGAGATCCTGCCAGTCTGGGAGAAGGGAGCAGATGGACGGAAGGTCAGAGAAGGGAGATAGGGGAGCTAAACACGTGGCTCAAGGACTGGTGCCAGGAAAAGGACACAGATTTGTAGGAACTGGCAACAGTTCTGGGAGCGAAAGTTCTTTAAATTTGATGGACTGCATCTGACTAAAGAGGGAGTCAGTGCATTGGGGCAGAAGTTTGACGTCTTTGCAGAATATTTAAACTAGCAAATGGGGAGAGGGGTGCAGCACCCCATACGTCGAATGGGAAGAACACCCTTCCCCCCTCAGCTAGTGGTCAAACAGGAATTCAGCGTGTTTGCCATTCAATTGCATCACCAGGTAAGAAAAAAGGTTTGTCTCCCCATACGATGCACAGGGGTAATGCCAAACTTCACCCAACAACTAACACACCAAAATCTGGCCAATGGAAAATCATGTACACAAATGCTCACAGCCTGGTAAATAAGATCCCAGACCTGCAGGCAATAATGTCAGAGGCTAAACTGGACATAGTAGCAATTAGTGAGACGGGTTTACCAGTAACCACACTTGGGAGACTTCAGTACCTGGCTATGTATTGTTCAGAAGAGACCGAGGTGCAAAAGGGGGAGGAGGCCCTGTATGTCAATGAAAATATCAAAGCTACAGAAATTCAGAATACACATAAGGAGCCAGAAGAACTGTGGGTCACCCTGGAAACAGGAAATGGGACAGCATAAGAACTGGGGTTGTCTACAGGCCCCAGACCAGAGGGAGGACATAGACACATTACTGTTAGAAGATACAAAACATGACAGCTAAAGGGGAGGTTCTGATAATGGGAGACTTCAACATGCCAGATATAGATTGGTCAATACCAGCAGGAACATCTGCCAGAACTAGACTCATAGTGGATTCCCTGCAGGGGAGGGCCTCAAACAACTGGTACAGCAACCCACAAGAGACAGGGCTATCCTAGATCTAGTACTGACTAACAAAGAAGGGATCACAGATCTCCAGGTAGAAGGTCACCTGGGGCCAGTGACCATCACATGGTATGGTTCAATTTGGCTACTACATCTAAATCATCCCATTCCAAGGCAAAATATGGGACTTCAGAGGAGCTGACTTTGATAAGATGGCCAACAGAGTTAGCTAGCCCTGGCAAAAAGAAACACAGGTGGGGAGGTACAGGCAAAGTGGGCAAGCATTAAGGATACAATACTTGAAGCAACATCCCATTGTGTTAGACAGAAAAGGAAGTGCAAAAGAAGAAGGAAACCACTTTGGTTCTCAAATACAGTAGCAGAAAAGGTCAGAGCCAAAGGCTGGCCTTCAGGAAATATAAGGGAACACAGCGGATGAAGATAGGAGGCATACCAAACTGCCCTAAGGGAAGCAGGTAAGGCAGTAAGGCAGGCAAAGTCCCAAACTGAGGAAACACTAGCACGAACAGTAAAAGAAGGTGACAAGACTTTCTATAGATACATTAGTGAAAGGAGAAAGTCCAGAGGGGTATTGCTAGCTTAATGGAGAAAGGGAGCATGTGAGGAGGAGGACCCTGTAAAGGCATCTATCCTAAATAGATACTTTTGCTCAGTATTTACTGAAGAGAAGGTAGGCAGGGCCCACAGCTCAGCATCATGGACACAGGGGAGGGAGGTGAGCACTACTCCTTCACAAAAGAAAGGGTCCTACAAGAGCTTGCTAAGCTCAGAGTGGATAAGGCAATGGGACCTGATGGCATACATCCCAGGGTACTTAAGGAGCTAAAGGAGGAACTAGCAGAGCCATTAGCAGAATTGTTTAGTGAGTCTCTGAGCACAGGAGAGGTCCCAGAAGACTGGAGAAGGGCTCATGTGATCCCGCTCCACAAGAGTGGTAGCAGGGAGGAGGCGGGGAACTACAGACCAGTCAGTCTTACCTCAGTAGTGGGCAAGATTATGGAGGCACTCCTTAAGGAAAGGATAGTGCAACACCTGGAATCCATAGGGGCACAGGATCCAAGACAGCATGGGTTTACAAAGGAAGGTCCTGTCAAACTAATCTCATAGATTTCTTTGACTGGGTAACCAGAGTGGTGGACCAAGGGGAGCAGTTGATGTAAGCTTACCTTGACTTCAGCAAAGCTTTTGACACTGTTCCACATAGAAGATTGATAAATAAGCTAGGTAGGCTCGGGTGGGTCAGAAGTTGGTCAACTGGGTGGCAAACTGGTTGACTGGCAGAAAACAGAGAGTGGTGGTAAATGGTATACAGTCAGAAGAGATGCAAGTCACAAGTGGGGTACCTCAGGGATCAGTCCTGGGGCCAGTCCTATTCAATATCTTCATTAGTGACCTCGCAGATGGACTAGAGGGTAAGGCTTGTCTGTTTGCAGATGACACCAAGATCTGCAACAGAGTAGATGATCCAGATGGGGTGGGCAGAATGAGAAGAGATCTGGATAAACTAGCAAAATGGTCAGAAGAGTGGCAACTGGGATTTAATGCAAAGAAGTGCAAAATCATGCACATAGGAAGAGAAACCCTGAAGCCACTTATAGGCTGGGAGGGAGTTGCTAGCAGTCACAAAGGAAGAAAGAGACTTGGGCATCATCATCACTGATGACCTAAAATCATCCAGCAGACCTCAAAGCAGTAGGTAAGGCTAGGGGTGTTAGGGTGTATTAGTAGGGGTATCACAAGTCGTAAGAGGGAGGTAATAATCCTCTGTACAAGACATTGGTTAGGCCCCATCTGGAGTACTGCGGCAGTATTGGAGGCCACACCTTCACAAGGACATTAACAAATTGAGGCAGTCCAGAGAAGGGCAACCAAAATGGTGCAGGACTGCATCAGAAGACATATGAGGACAGATTAACGGAGCTCAATATGTATACCCTTGAGCAAAGGAGGGAGAGAGGTGATATGATCGAGACATTTAAACACCTTAGGGGCATAAACAAGGTGAAAGAGTCTAACATGTTTAAATATAAGAATAATAGCAGGACAAGAGGACACAGCATGAGATTAGAGGGAGGCCGATTAAGGGGAATATGAGGAAATTCTTTTTCACAGAAAGGTGGTAGATGCATGGAATAGCTACTACAAGAAGTGGTGGCTATGAATACAGTGCAGGGCTTCAAACAGGCATGGGATAGGCATAAGGGAGCAATACAAATGACTATGAATAGATAGGTCACTGACAGAGCAAAGGCCGATGGCACATTTATAAGGTAGAAAAAGAAATGGGCAGACTGGATGGGCCTTTCGGTCCTTATCTGCCGTCAACTTCTATGTTTCTATGTTTCTATGTTTCTATGTTCACAATAAACTCAGCTGCAGAGTCGAGCCATACAAAAGTGAGGGTACTGGACATCAGGAGGGCTGACTTTGTCAAAATGGGAGAGTGCCTTAGAAAAGCACTAGCAAATAGGCAAGGAGGAGGGGTGGAGCAACAATGGTGAAAAAAACATCAAAACTGCCATCACAGAGGCAACAAGCCTTTGTGTAAAGCAGATAAATCAAAACAAAAGAAAAAGCCACTGTGGTTCTCAAAAGAGGTGGCAGGGAAGGTTAAGGAGAAAAACTTAGCATTTAGGAAGTATAAGAAAACACAGGAGGAGCAGGACAGAGAGCTGTTCCAGTTAAGGCAGAAGGAAGCAGGGAAGGCAGTCAGAATAGCAAAGGCCCAAACTGAGGAAAAGATAGCTAACTCGGTTAAGAAGGGGGATAAAACCTTTAATAGGTACATTAGGGATCATAGAAAGACAAAGGGAGGGATAGTGAGGCTGCATAGAATGGACGGTGGGTGGGCAGAGAGCGACAGTGAAAAAGCAGTGATACTGAATGAATACTTCTGCTCAGTATTCACAAAAGAGGAGGAGGGGGAGGTACCTAATCCAATTAACAGAAGCACTCTGGATTGGGGGGGGGTTGTTATCCGTCCTTTCACAGAAGAAAGGGTTCTGAAAGAACTCCTAAAACTGAAGGTGGACAGAGCAATGGGGCCTGATGGGATTCACCCCAGAATTCTAAAAGAATTAAGGGGAGAACTAGACACACCACTGGCTACCCTTTTTAACAAATCATGGGAGGATGGTGCGGTACCTGAGGACTGGAGGAGGGTGGATATGATTCCCCTTCACAAAAGTGGGAGCAAGACAGAGGCAGGAAACTACAGACCTGTCAGTTTGACCTCTGTGGCAGAGAAAATGATGGAATCACTTCTGAAGGAAAGAATTGCTAAGTACCTAGAGGCCAGTGGGGCACAGGACCCAAGGCAGCATGGATTCGCAGCGGGAAGGTCATGTCAGACGAATCTAATAGAGTTCTTTGACTGGGTGACCAAAGTAGTAGACCAGGGAGGGGCTGTGGACATGGCCTACCTAGACTTTAGCAAGGCATTTGACACAGTCCCACTCAAAAGATTAATAAACATATTAGACAGCCTGGGAGTGGGTCCCAGGGTGGTAGCCTGGGTAAAACATTGGCTGGACAACAGGACACAGAAGGTAATAGTAAATGGAGTCCACTCTGAAGAAAGGGGGGTTACTAGTGGGGTACTGCAGGGTTCAGTACTGGGTCCTGTCCTTTTTAATGTCTTTATAAGTGACATTGCAGAGGGACTGGAAAGAGAAGTATGCCTCTTTGCAGATGACACAAAGATCTGCAACAGGGTTGATACACAATGGGGTGTGTGGAAAGGATGAGAAGGGTCTTGGCAAGGTTGGAGGAATTGCCAGAAGTATGACAGCTTGGATTCAGTGCAAAGTGCAAAATAATGCACCTGGGAAACAAAAACCCAAGGGAAGAGTACACAGTTTGGGGGCCGGGGGGTTAAGTAACAAGAACAAAAATGGAAAGGGACGGGGGTAATCATATCAGATGACCTTAAGGTTAGCAAGCAATGTGAGAAGGCAGTAGGGAGGGATGGGGGATACTGGAATGTATAGGGAGAGGCATCACCAGCAGAAAACAGGAAGTTCTAGGATCATGGATATGTTGTTCATCCACACTTCTTGGCATGTCCTTTTCCCTTTAAGGATCGCCGGAAATTCTTAAAGCTGGCTCTTCCCACCAACCCGGGTGGTATATCCCTCGGCTCCACCCCATGACGCCAGATCTTCCTTTCCGCTGGAAGATTCAGGTTGCCTCCTTCATTCTCCCGCATTTTGTAGGCCCTGACTTCAAAACCTTTGGTTATTCCAAAAATTTGTCTTGTTCGCATTAGCGATCGTGACTGTTTCTCTTCGATTATGGAAAACAAGTCTTTCCCCGGATTTCGCCGGTGTTCGTGTGACCAGATGTCGTGCACCGATCACCACACAGTGTGCATCTATTCCTTGAGTGTCGACCATGACAATTGTGCGCGATTTTGATTTTTTTTTTTTTGTCTTGCATGTCACCCTATCGTCCTCGATGACTGTCTCACACGCCTACAGTTGGGGAGGCTGGAAAAAACGGAATCCTCCAGTGAAATCAAAGGAGGCTTGGTGGGCGGTTTCTGCGGCTGCAGGATCCGCCGAGCAGGTGGAGTGCATGCAAGCCTTTTAGGAGGAAGTGGCTCATGCTGCGGAATCTTCCTCTCGAAGCTTCTTTGTTCTGCTCAACCTGGGCTCCACTTTCTCTGTTTTTTTCTGACAGTTGTGCCAGTCTCTCTCGACTAAGGGAGAGGGTCCTGCGGACACGCACTCCTCTCGGTTCCATAAGCGGGAAAAGGACCCGGGATCATCTTCAGCGAAGACGTTCTTGGGATTGGGAGAGATCTCAGTCCCAGGAACCGGCAGTCTCTACCTTGGTCGAAATTGCCTCTTTGGCCACTGGCTTCGCCGTCCGGCCAGTCGACCGAAGTGTTGATCGACGAGGTTGAAATAATCCTCGATCCATTCGACTCCTTCTCGCCGACTCCAGTCGACGAGACTCTCACTCGGACACTGGTCCTTGTTTTCCTCAATGAGGAGACCCAGCCCACTGGGAATCCCGTTGAGGAAGTGTTCCTCAACCCCAGGGAATCACCAGTTCCTCCGGTGTCTCCCAAGCGACCGAATCTGCCTGGCCAATCTCGATCGAGGTCCAGGACCCCTCAACCAACAGGCCGAGGAAGAGCCAGGACCCCTCAACCAACAGGCCGAGGAAGAGCCACAAGCGCTCGAAAAAGAGGCGACGCCATTGGTTGTCCTTGTCCTTCTCGACTGAGGAGAGGCTCTGGTGGAAACTCTGTCTGTGCTACGAGGTCCTCATGTGGCAATAGCTGATTTTGACCGGTCACAAGTCGACCCCGACTTCTACCTCGGCCATTACTTGGCTTTCACCTCCCAGGCCGAAGCCGACCCCTTCGGAGCCGATTAAGTTGGTTACCCCGCCCATGGAGCCTCCAGTTCGGCCTAAATCGATCTCTCCACCGATTGTGGTGGAACCACCACCCAAGCAGCCTGTGGGAGGGGCTCCTTCTAAGGATGCTAGACCAGACACTGGGCTTCCCCAGCATTTTTCGGTCACCGTCACCCCAGACCACCCTCGGCGAGTCGAAGGTGACCTGGGCAGTCGACCGTTGTATCCGGATTCCTCAAATTCGGATGAGACCGGCCTACATTCTCATCCGGGGGAAGATGAATCGGCTGGTGGGATAGAGATGGAGATGCCCCTGGAGCCTATCCAGAAAAAGGCGGAGTACCCTCTCACAGACATCCTCAAGAGCGGGGATACCCCGACGGAGGCCTTTCCTGTGGCCGAGGACATAGTTGTCCCAGCCTTAGAACTTTGGCAGCACCCTGCCTCTTGTCCAGCTCTGTCTGCCTGCATTGCCCGCAAGTATGCGGTGCCCATGGGGTCTCTTGCGGGGTTCACAGAGCATCCTTTGGCCGAAAGCCTTGTGACCACCTCTGTGTTCAGGCATACCAGCAGGTCTGCCGACATTGATCGACTTCCCGAGAAGGAATCCAAAACCTTGGATCTCTCGGTTCGGAAGGTCTGTGCGGCCTCGTCTTTAGGTCTCTATCAGGCAAGTTCAGCCGTCATCATGGCACACTTCTCCCATGCCCTCTTAGGGTCTTCGGATGAAATCCTCCCACATCTCCCCGTGGACATGCAGACCGGGCCGGGCTGTTGCCAAACAGCAACTGCAGACGGCCCTGGACATTGGGGACTCTTGTGCTCGCTCTTGGGCAGCTGCAGTTGCCTCTCACCGCAGGGCCTGGCTGAGACTCTCCTCTTTCCCAGCAGATACTCAAACAAACTGGCTGATGTGTCTTTCCTGGGCACCGATCTCTTCACCCCGGTGTGGCTGGTCACCTTCAGCGTATTGAGCAGTCCAGTGCCACCATGGATGCAACGTCTGCTAAAGGTTCTTCGAGCAAGAAGCACCAGAAGAAGGAGCCTTTTCGTCATTCTTTTCCTGTGGCCCAGCAACCCTCCTTTCAAGGAGGGGGGCAGCAGAAGCAGGCTCAAGCTTGGCACCACCGGCGCAAGCCCAGGTCCTCCGAGGTCCATAAAGGAGGCCGAGGTTCAGGTCCTGGATCCTCCTCCTCCAAGCCTGCTCAGTGACGGGCCGGGGGCTGCCACCCCCTCTCCTGTCACACCAGCTCTGGGTCCTCCCGTGGGTGGCCAGCTCTGCCACTTCCTTTCCACCTGGTCCACTATCACAACTGACAGGCAGGTCTTGGAGGTAGTCAGTCAGGGACTGCCTCTAGAATTCAAGAGGTACCCTCCAAGACGAGTCCACGCCCCGCGGGAGGTAAGAGTATCCACCATACTCAGTCGGTTCTCCAAGATGACATCTCTCAGCTCCTCCTCAAGGAGGCAGTGGCTCCAGTGGCGGATTCTCTAGTAGACCCAGGCTTTGCTCCAGGTACTTCTTGGTGCCCAAGCGGACGGGGGAGCTGACGCCCTATTCTAGATCTGCATGACCTGAATCAGTATCTCAGGTCATGCACCTTTTGGATGGTCATTCAGTCCCAGATCATACCATCCTTGGAGTGAAACATGTGGTTCTGTTCAGTGGATCTGCAGGACACGTACTTTCACGTCCCAATCCGTCAGTCTTATTGGCGGTTCCTCTGTTTCAGAGCCGAGGGGACCCAATACAAGTTCCAAGCCATGCCGTTCAGCCTGTCATCGGCCCCACGGGTCTTCCCCAAATGCATCGCAGTGGTGGCCGCCCATTTCATGTGTCGGGGGCGTCAGAATTTACCCCTACCTAGATGATTGGCTCTTAGCAGGTACTACCCAACAGGAGGTGGAAAGGTCCAGGGAATTGGCCCCCCAGACCTGCTCCCAACTCGGCCTGTTGATGAACGAGGCCAAGTCGGAACTTATGAGGTGATGTGCTTCATCGGGGCAGAGCTCGAATCTCGTCAAGCCAGAGCTCAGCTCCCAGCAGACAGGCGGAGGTTCTCTCCTCCTTTGGCCAGTCATTTCTGGTTGGGCAATTGCACCCTGCCTGGGACTTCTGCGCCTTCTGGGTTACATGGCGGCATGCACCTCCGTGGTTCGTTGGACCCGGCGGCACATGCGCCCCTTACAGTGGGAGCTGGCCGCCCAGTGAACTCAGCACCACAGTCATTTTGACCAGCTGATCACTGTAACCCAGAAGATGTGGGATGCTCTCCAATGGTGGACCGCCCCAGACTGGTTGCAGGAAGGGATCCCATTTGTCCGCCCCTAGCCGACGGCTGTCCTCATGACCGATGCCTCTCACATGGGCTGGAGAGCCCACATGGGGGACATAAGGGCCCACGGGTTCTGGACCCCCAAGGAATCGCGATGCCACATCAGCCTGTTGGCGCTCAGAGCAGTCAGACTAGCACTGTCCACTTTCGCTCCTCAGCTCTGGGGTCAGGTGGTTCAAGTCCAGATGGACAATACCATGACCATGTACTACCTCAACAAACGGGGCAGCACGCATTCCCGTCTGCTTTGAGGGGAAGTGCTCCGCATCTGGACCCTCGTCAGCCGTCTGGAGGCAGATCTCCTAGCCATTCATGTGGCAGGAGCCTCAAACCATCTGGCGGATGCTCTCAGCTGCTTAGGCAAGACATCCCATGAGTGGTCTCTCCATCCAGAGGTAGCTTACAGCCTGTTCTCCCACTGGGGTAAACTGATGGTGGACCTGTTTGCCTCCTGGGACAACACCAAGCTGAGGCTGTTTCATGCTCGCCCCCCTCAGCAGGGCTCACTGCAGGGGGATGCCTTCTCGAGGCCATGGACCCCAGGCCTCTTCTACACATTCTCTCTATTTCCCTTGACCCACAGGATGCTGCTCAAGGTGAGGAGGGACAAGGCGAAGGTGATTCTGGTAGCCCCAAACTGGCCACGTCAGTTCTGGTATCCAGATCTCCTCAGCTGCAGGCCCTTGGAGCGGCTTCCAGCATGCCCGGACCTGATCTCTCTCAGTCAGGGGATGGTATACCATCCGGACCTTCATTCCTTGCACCTCACAGCCTGCTACCTGAGCGGCTAGAGTTCCAGGCTTTGGGTCTTTCCGAGGATGTCCTCACCATGGTGGAGGCATCCAGAAAGGAATCGACCAGGAAATGTTATACTGTACCTTCAAATGGAAAAGGTTTTCCATTTGGTTTCGGGGCAAGGGCCTGAACCCTCTGTCCTGTCCAGTGGCTAACATTCTCTACTGCCTGTGGTCTCTGTCCAAAGGGGGTCTTCTGTCATTGACCCTTAGGGTGCACCTGGCAGCCATCTCTGCTTACTGGGCGTGGGCCGGTCAGCCGACGTTGGTGCAGGAGACAGTGGTTGGGCGCTTTTCCAAAGGCCTGGATCACATAGCCCGACCGGTGCGTGAATCTCCACCTCCGTGGGATCTACTGCTGGTACTGGCAGAGCTCATGGGCAAGCCATTCGAACCAATGCACAAGTGTACGTTGTCACACATGTGGAAGACGGCCTTCCTGGTGGTTATCACATCTGTCAGAAGGACAGGGGAGCTCCAGGTGCTCTCGGTGGACTCCTTTTATCTGGTCTTCCACAAGGACAAGGTTGTCCTATGTCCCCACCTGAAATTCCTTCCGAAGATGGTGTCAGAGTTTCACCTTAACCAGTTGTTAACTCTGCCAGTACACTACCCTAATTGTACCTCAGAGGCTGAATACAGGCCCCATACCTTGGACCTGAGATGAGCCCTCTCCTATTATAAGGAGAGGACAGCAAGAATTCAAGGAGAGGTTTGTCACTTATGCTGAAGCCGCTTCTGGCAGACCTGCAGCAAAACAGACTATTGCAAGGTGGATTACATCTTGCCTAAGTCTGTGCTACGAGTTGGCGGGCATGGAGTCTCCCAGAGGGATAAGAGCTCATTCTACCCGCCATATCGCTGCATCGGTGGCTGCTTCCAGGGACATCCCCATACAGGAAATCTATCGGGCTGCTACCTGAAAGTCAGCAAACATCTTCATTACCCATTATCACATTGACTTTGAGTCACGCCGGATGCTGGTTTGGGGGCCTCAGTTCCCCAATCTCTTTTCCCCAAGTAAGTATCAGTGGGGGTGTGCACCTTGCCTCCCTCCTCCCAGAGAACTGCTAGGAGTCTGCCAAGAAGTGTGGATGAACAACATTTCCACAATCCTAGAAAAACAGGTTACTCACCTATAACAGTAGTTCTAGGAGTGGTATATGTTGTTCATCCACACAAACCCTCCCAACCTCCACGGCTGCAGACACACAACACCTGGCTTCCAGTGGGCTAAGATCTGGCATCATGGGACAGAGCCAAGGGATATATAACCCGGGTGGGTAGGAGGAGCCAGCTTGAAAAACTTCTGGCGATCCTTAAAGGGAAAGGGACATGCCAAGAAGTGTGGATGAACAACATATTCCACTCTTAGAATTACTGTTACAGATGAGCAACCTGTTTTTGTTATCCCTCTGTACAGACAGTTGGTGAGACCCCATCTGGAGTACTGCATCCAGTTCTGGAGACCCCATCTCCGCAAGGACGTAGACAGGATGGAGGCATTCCAGAGGAGGGCAACTAAAATGGTGTAGGGTCTGCAAGAAAAGCCAAAGGAGCTTAATATGTATACCCTTGAGAAAAAGAGGGAGAGGGGGCACATGATTGAAACTTTTAAGTACCTCAGTGGAATCAACAAAGTCCAAGAGGGTAGCATCTTTCAGAAAAAGAGATGTGTAAGAACAAGGGGACACAATTTGAAGATAGAGGGGGACAGCTCAGGGGCAATGTGAGGAAGTATTTTTTCACAGAGAGGGTGGATCTGAGGAGGTTGTGGGGTATAAAACTGTGGGAGAATTCAAGAATGCATGGGACAGACAAGGCAATTCTTGTAGGGGGTAGGAAGAAATAGGCTGTTGGTTAACTAGGATCTGCATCTTATCCAGTAGGTAGGAAAATGGGCAGACTAGATGAGCCAAGTGGTCCTTATCTGCCATCAAAGTCTATGCTTCTATGTGGGCGGGATGTGGGAGAAAAGAGGACATGAACCACCTTCCAGAACATGGATGGTGAATTTATGTTTGTGAGGAAGAAGGTGTTAAAGTATTCTGACTTTGCTAGCCTTGTGGCCCTGGTACAGACATGATGAAGCTTTCGGTAAGTCATTAGGTTTGCTAGGAAGCTGGGTTGCTTTATGACCTTTCCAGGCGTGATCTTTAGCTCTGAGACAGGCCAATAGTTCTGGAGCAATCCAAGGTAAGTGGTTTCCCCTAACCCTGGTTTGTTTGAATGAGGTAAAGGTATTCCAATTCTATAGGAATATATCTGTAAAATAAACAAGGGCCTTATCAACCGATGGGATGCTGGCTAGGGGGAGACCAGTCAGAGAGTGCTAGGCTGCGCAAGAGAGGTTCCAATTCTAAGGATTTAAAAGAGCGTAGTTGCAAGGTTTTATGGAGGGATTTGGGTCTGTGAACTTTCCTGACTACGGATATGGGATTATGGTCACTGAGTGCATCAGGAAGGATACCAGAGATGCTGACTGTGGGGGTGGGAGGTAAGAGCCCAGTCAAGTAGGGAGTGATTTTGTGTCTTGTGGTTGGGACGTGTGGGTTCTGATATTAGCTCTGTGAGGTTACGGGCACAGATTTCATTACATATTTTGATTGTTTTTGGTGACAGTCAGTTTAAATTGAAGTCACCTAGGATGTACAGCTTCCCAGAGTGAGAAAAGGCAGAGATGGAAGTTAGGAGGTCAAGAGCGGTAGAGGGCTGGATGTTTGGGTGGCAATGGATATCAGCCATAAAGACAGGAAGAGTAAAGGGAAGGGTAACATCAGGGCCCCTGGTGTTCTGTGGCAGAATTTTCTGATTTCTGCGGCAGGGCTCCTTGACTTCTGCAGCAGCATTTTCTGATTTCTGTGGCATGATTTATTCATTTCTCTAGCAGAATGCAGTCCTGTCATTGGCTAAATATGATGTGATATCATCGATGACATCATATGCTAAGCATAGAGGAGGAGCTTCAGGATATACGAGGTGGGAAAGAAAGCCTGACACTGTGGAAAAACAGTATGTTTATATGAAAATTCACCAAAAACAATGAATTCTGCGGCACTATATATATTCTGAGGCATGATGCAAATTCTTCGGCAAATTCCGCTACCGCAGAACCGCAGAATTCCAGGGGCTTTGGGTAACATGAATAGCTAGAGCATCGTGGCTCATTGGGTTGGAGGATGAGTAAATTATGGAGAATTGGAGGAGGTAAGGACATACATGGCAATACCGCCACCCCTGCCAGCTCGGTCTTAGCTTAAGAGGGACTAGCCAGGAATGGAGACCGAGTGGTCAGGGATCATGCTTCTTAGCCACGTTTCTGTAATGATTAGGATGTTTGGTTTTAGAGAGGCCACCATGGTTTGTAAGAAGTCAATTTTTAGCACTCGGCTACAGATATTTAGATGTAGGAGCTTGAAGCCTCTTGGGAGGGCTGTAGGAGCAGAGAAGGGGGCAGCAGCTGTGGGAACGCCAAAAGTGCTGGAGGAAACAGGGCCAGGGTTGGGATGGATATCCCCAGAGGAGAGCAGGAGTAGAGCGAGGATGAAGAAGTGAATCTTTGGGCATTTGTGAGAAGAATCTGAGGATGCCAGGTGTTTGGAGGGAAATGAAGGGGTAGAGTAAGGGAGCAGTAGATGAAGACCAGCAAGGCTAGATGGCACAGATAGTAGTGATGCATGAGGAATCATAGAGAAGTGAGACCTTTGTTCAGAGGGGGGGAGAGGGAGTAATAGTGAGGATGTAAGTGGGGGATTTGAGGAGGGGGATGTAGGGAGTTGTTGAGTTATTTTGCATTGGCGTGTTGTAAGCAAGAGGGGTTGGTAGAGAGAAGAATACAAATAGAAAAAGGGGAGAGAGGGAGGACAGAGGGACTTGCATTGCAACAGGGCCTGATTTTGAAATAAAGAAAAAAAACTAATACAAGAAGAGAGTGTGAAGAAGATGGAATAACTGCATCACACTGAGATTCAAGGCCGTACTCAAAAAATGGTTGAACAAACAGCTCAGCATGTAACTACAAGTAATCTCAGAGGGAGTTGACTGAGAATTATCTTCTTACTTCAGTCACGTTACAAAACAAACTCTGGCAGAGCCACTACGACTGTAAATGCATTAACTAGATAAGGGTGTTTTCATGGGCTTAAACATAAACATGAATTGCTGTTGCATACAGTACACTAACTGAATCAATGTAAGGTACATTGAGAAAGAGCAAATAGAAACATAGAATTTGACGGCAGATAAGGACCACAAGTCCCATCCACTCTGCCCATTTTTTCTACCTTATGAATGTGCCATAGGCCTTTACTCTGTCAATGGTCTATCTATTCGTACTCATCTGTATTGCTCCCTTATGCCTATCCCATGCCTGTTTGAAGCCCTGCACTGTATTCATATCCATCACTTCCTGAAGTAGGCCGTTCCATGCATCCACCACCCTTTGTGAAAAAGAACTACCTCACATTGCCCCTTAATCGGCCTCCTTCTAATATCATGCTGTGTCCTCTTGTCCTGCTATTTTTCTTATATTGAAACATGTTAGACTCCTTCACCTTGTTAATGCTCTTCAGATGTTTGAATGTTTCAATCATATCACTTCTCTCCCTCCTTTGCTCTAGGGTATACATATTGAGCTCCATTAATCTGTCGTCCTATGTTTTCTATGCAGTCCCTGCACCATTTTGTTTGCCCTTCTCTGGACTGCCTCCATTTTGTTTAATGTCCTTATGCAGGTGCGGTCTCCAGTACTGCACACAGTACTCCAGATGGGGCCTAACCAGTGTCTTGTAAAGAGGGATTATTACCTCCCTCTTACGACTTGTAATACCCCGACTTATATACCCCAACATTCCTCTAGCCTTACCTACAGCTTTAGTGGTCTGCTTGGATGATTTCGGGTCATCTGTGATGATGATGCCCAAGTCTCTTTCTTCCCTTGTGATTGCCAGCAACTCCCCTCCCAACCTGTATGTGGCTTCAAGGTTTCTCTTCCCTGTGTGCATGATCTTGTACTTCTTTGCGTTAAACCCCAGTTGCCACTCTTCTGACCATTTTGCCAGTTTATCCAGATCTCTTCTCATTCTGCCCACCCCATCTGGATCATCTACTCTGTTGCAGATCTTGGCGTCATCTGCAAACAGACAAACCTTGTCCTCCAGTCCATCTGCAATGTCACTGATGAAGATATTGAAGAGGACTCGCCCCAGGACTGATCCCTGAGGTACCCCACTTATGACTTGCATATCTTCTGACCATAAACCAGTTTATATACTGTAAAAGATATAAAAATAATGCCACCATCTGTATTACAGTTACCTATGTGTTTCAAATGTTATTCTATGCACTGTTATAGCAATCAACTCAACAGAACCGGGCCATCATATACATAAAGGTACTGTACCTTCAAACATTGCTGAGACAACTGTATGTTGTGACAAGGTGGAAGACAAACACAATGTTGAGACATGTTTTTGAAGACATTTGATGTGTTTAATTGACTTTTTTTTTAGAGATTACTATGCAGTTCACATACATAATTAGTATAATATAAAAGTGCATATACCGAAATGTCAATGTAAATCTTACACATTTCATTAAACGTTGTTCTCTTGAAGGAAGATCTTACTGTACAAAGCCTAAGAAATGAGTGTTGGGTCAGAGTAAACTGGGGAAGGTGTGTTATTGAGGGTATTGCATAGATTATCTTTCATTGATGCTCCACCCCAGGCTCACACAATATGAAAATCAACAACCCCTTGATATGAAGCAACAGGAATTGGCTAGTACAAGGACAGAAACAAGTAGGAGACTGAGTAAGTGGGTAGACAAGCATGAGTTACGGTAAGTCAAATCATACATCAAAAAGTCTCACTATTATAATTCATTTTTTACAAATACGTCTGCACAGTTGACAATTTTTGTAAAAAAAATAACAATGGGAGGAGTTCCACATATGTCCACAGGTGCCACACATGCAGGTGGAGGGATCTGAGGCCTGGGTGCACCAGTCTGCCCTGCTTCTGAGTCAGAAGATCATGGTGGAGAGGCAGAGGTACTGGGGATTCCATTGATAGCTGTTGAAGTAGAGGGAACCAAATCTGATGAGGCCAAAGAAGAGGCTATTAGAATCACATGAGCCTCTTCCGCCTGTAGCTTTAGGAGAACCCTCTGAAGCACTGGTAAGGGAGGAAAGGCATATAAGAGCCTCTGTGTCCAGCAAAGAGACAGCACTTCCCACCAGAAAACACCATGCCAGGAAACAAGTGAGCAAAAATTAGGTAGTTTTGCGTTGGATAGGGAGACAAAGAGGTCTATCTCCGGCAGACCCCACAGGTCAAATAAGCTTTCAGCCACCTCTTGATTTAGCTTCCGCTTGTGAGCCCTGACAGTGGAGTGGCTGAGACTGTCTGCCAGGATGTTGCTTACGCCCGGCACATGGACAGCAGTCAGGTGGAAGTTGTGCTGGACTACCCAGTACCACACTTGCATGGCCTCCTGGCATAGAGGGTACAACCAAGTTGTGACAACCCACCTCTCCCTCTGGGCTGAAACAGCTTTTAGAGAGGTGTGTGTCCTCGGGTATTCGCTGCCACCAGCCGGACTTTCCTTCCGGCACCTCTTTCAAGTGTACAAACTTGAATAATCACACGTGCAATTGCACAAGTTAAAGTCTGGTAGTGTGTCTCTTTCAGGTGGCGGATGCTACACAGAGTTTACCCTAGCCAGTGGAAAACCAAATCTTACCTTAGAAAAATGACATCAGAGACACAACTGTTGAGCAAATAAATAGCTTTTACTTAACAGAAAGTGCAATGAGCATTTACAGGAACTGTATTTACAACACAAGAGAATAACACTTATACAGGAAAAGTAAACAAATGTTTTTAAACAACAGATGGCAAAAGAAGAAGGCTATTACTGAAATATACTATCACTAAACTTACCCTTCCTGTCCTTACAAGAGACACTGGACCCTGTTCTAACTGCCAGCTCCCAGGACATACCAGGTAGGCTCCAAGCTTATGTTTCCCCTCACAGCTTCCCAAGGCAAGAGAGAGTTCTCTGTCTTACAGAAGCTTATATAGTCTATGGAGACTAGGTCATTCCTATTCTCCCCTTAAATGCACCAACCAACTAACATGTATGTATTTAATTGTCCCAATCAGAGTGAACACCTGTTGGTGACCAATTATATTCCCTTTTCACCTTAAGTTTATATTTGAATGATCCAATCCATTCAAACTGCCCTGTGTCCATGTCTGCAAGGTCTGGGTGTGTCTGGAGATGTCCACTCGAGATTTATGACCCAGCTCTTATCTAGCAGCTAGGAATTCCACAAGCTGGTTGCTGCTGGAGGATTTCAGCCTCAGTGTATTTTTCCACACTGCTAAAAATAAGGCATCTACAGAATCCAAACCATTAACTCTTTCCTTCCCATTTCTGTCACATCTCCCCCCAGATAATGAAAGGCGTGTCCCGCCAGGCTACTAGAAGTGACACAGCCGTTCATACAATTACTGGAAGTGCCCAAAGTATCCAGCCAGCCATTAGCCCTGCCTAGATAGCCCATCCACGATTTGCATTTTGTTTGCCACTGCGATGCTGTATGGTCATGTTGTATGCCTGCAGTACCAAACTCCAACGTAGTAGTTTACCATTTTGTCCACTGGACCTATGAAGCCAAATCAGGGGATTATGATCTGTGACCACAGTAAATTCTCTCCCATATAGGTAAGGCTGCAGCTTCTGAAGGGCCCACACTATTCCCAAGCATTCCTTCTCAATTGTAGGCTATGCCTCCTCTCTGCAAAAGCATCTGGCTGAGGTACACACAACTGGGTGCTCCTCCCCGCTGAGTAACCTGGCTCAGCACAGCCCCCAGCCCATGATCTGAGGCATCCACATGGACCATAAACTTTAAACTATAATTGGGGCTAGCCAATACAGCTGGGCTGCTTAAGGCCTTCTTTAGCTCCTGAAAAGCAACCTCACAGCCTTCTGACCACTTTCACTGCATCTGGCTTTCCTTCTTGGTTAGGTCTGTCAGGGGCTTAGCCAGATCGCTATAATGGGAACAAACCTCGGTAGTACTCCTGCAGTCCCTAGAAATGCCCTGACCTGTTTCTTTGTGGTAGGAGTAGGCCAGGCCAGGATGGCATCAACCTTGGCAGGCTTCAGGCGGATGTGTCCACTACCCACCGGTGCCCAAGGTAGGATACTTCTGCCATACCTATTGGCACTTCTCTGCCTTGACTGTCAGACCTGCCTTCTTTAACCTGTGGAACACATCCGCACATTCTTGATGTGCTCATCCCAGGTCTGGCTATATATGGCTATATCATCCATATAAGCCAATGCAAACTCACCTACCCAGACAGAATCGATCTACAAGCCGTTGAAGGTTGCAGGTGCATTCTTCATTCGAATAGCATTACCTTAAATTCATATAAACCAAATGGAGTAACAAGCGTGATCTTACCCTGGCGCGGGGGTCAGAGGTACCTGCCAATAATAGCCCTTTGTTAGGTCTGTTGTGGTCAAATACTTAGGCTCCCCAAGTCGCTCCAGGGTCTCATCTGTTCTGGGCATGGGATAAGCATCAGACTTCGCGGCAGCTGTTAAGCTTCCGGTAGTCCACGCAGAATCGTGTGGTGCCATCTCTTTGGGGATCAGTACCACGTGGTGATGCCCAGGGCTACTAGATTCCTGGATTACCCCAGTTCCAGCATCTCTTTGAGCTCCTCTTTCACAGTCTGCCTAACATGCTCAGGGTACCCTGTAGGGGACTGTTTCAGGGGATCCTGGGTCCCTGTATCCACATGGTGCTCTGCCATCGTGGTGTGCCCTGGTTTCCTGTGAACATGTCTTCAAATTCTCTCAGCACACCCTAATTTCTTGCACCTGGGCTGGTGTCAGCTGTCTCGAGAGGGTAAGGCTGTTTACAGAGGATGCACCCCTGGCCTCCCCAAGTAGGTCCACCAGTGGATCTACCTCAGTTTCCTCCTCTGGAGCACTGCATACTACGCAGGACCATTTCCCTCTGTCATGGTAGGGCTTCAGCATGTTAACATGATACACCTTTCGCTTGCATCTCCTGTCCGGGAGCTCTATCATGTAATTGGCGTCACTAACCTTTGGACAATGGAGAATGGCCTCCCATGCTGCCTGTAACTTATTCTGTCGGACAGGGATGAGTGCCATCACTCGCTGTCCCACCTCATATTCTCTGGCTCGGGCCCCACGGTCATACCAGACTTTCTGCCGCTGTTGTGCAGTGGCCAGGTGCTCCTGAGCAAACCCCATGAGCTCCTAAGGCGGGTCCTGAAGTTCAGGACATACTCCACAACAGACTCCCCTTGGGAGGCACGGTCACCCTCCCATTCGTCCCGAATCAAATCTAGTGGCCCCCGCACCCTATGACCAAACAGGAGCTCGAAAGGTGAGAACCCTGTGGACTCCTGTGGGACTTCCCTGTATGCAAATAGGAGATGAGGCAAATATTTGTCCCAGTCTCTCTTATGCTGGTCAGCAAAAGTCCTTAGCATGGTCTTAAGGGTTGAATTAAATCGCTCCACTAGACCATTAGCTTGGGGATGGTATGGGGAGGTTTTGAGCTGCTTTACCCCACACTTCTCCCACAAGCTACTCATTAATCCTGACATAAAATTGGCACCCCGGTCTGACAGTATCTCCTGGGGAAAGCCCACCCAGCTAAATATTTCCAACAGTGCATCTGCCACTGGTCCTGCCTCAGAGGATGTTAGGGCCACTGCCTCTGGGTATCTAGTGGCATAGTCTACAACTACCGGGATATACCGCTTGCCAGTGCGACTTGGGGTGCTCAATGGCCCACTATGTCCACTGCTACCCTCTTGAAGGGTTCATACATCATGGGCAGGGGCACCAAAGCTGCCTTGGCCTTGTCCCCATTTTCCCTACCCGCTGGCACTGTGGACAAGTCCGCAATAATTTGCCACATCCTTGCCAATACCAGGCCAGAAGAAATTGTTGGTGAGGTGCTTTTCAGCGCCTCACCCCCAAGTGCCCTGAAAAGGGATATCATGTGCAAGGGCCAAAGCTGCTGACGGTGAACCTTAGGGACTACCAGCTGCTGGAGTACCTCACCAGCTAGCCCTTCCTCTGTTGTACATTCTCGTACAACAGCCCATTAGTCCCAGTAAATGGACTCTTTACCCCCTGAGAATGCTCAGCCCTATGAGCTATTTCCTCAGTTTTTCCAGGGTAGGGTCAGTTAGACTGTGCAGCACTCAGCTGCCCTCGTCTGACCCTTCCCAGTGCCCCTTCTGAAGGAAGTCCTGTGGGTTCCTCTATTTGTGACTGGGGTTCTGGACTGCAGCTTCTAGCCAGCCCCTCCCCTGTGCTGGACACTTCCTCAGCTGCTGAGGGTGTGGCTGGACCACCCAGAGTCAACCCCTCTTCCCCCTCAGAAGCTTGCCCTTGTGCCTGACTACGAGTTACAACACACACCAGTTTTTTACTGGGGTCCAAATCCTTCCCCACAATCATACTTACAGGTAGGTCCTCTACAACTCCCACCTCCTTTCTACATGGCCCCTTCCCAGCTCAGGAAGACTCTAGCCATTGGTAATGGGACTGGTGGCCCTGTGAATGTCCGAACCTTGAGTATTTCCCAGGCATGATCTGCTCTGCCCAAATGAGATCTTGCCTTACCAGGAGATGTTAGCACCTGTGTCCCATAGTCCCTGTGTTACTATTCCATTAACTGTAATGGGACTAGATTCTCATCAGAGGAGAGTGGTTCTTCAGACTGGACACACCCTACAAACACACCAGTGCCCTTTGATCACCCCGCCTCAATATCTCTGCCCCTTAACCAGTTTCTGAGGGCAGTTATATCTCAAGTGTCCCACTTGATTGCAAATATGACATTTCTTGGGACCTATTTCTTGGAGTCCCCTTAGAACCAGAGGGCTCTACTTTGGGCTCAGGTGCAGGCTGGTTTCCTTTGGGCTGCCCCCATGGGATCCCTTATACCCATGTGCTGCCCCATACCATAAGACTTACGTTGTGTGTGGCCGGCTAGACAGATACTCGTCAGCACTTCCTGCCACCTCTGTGGAAGAGGCGCATGCCCTGTCTATGAGCCATACACGCATGTCCTCAGGTACAATTTTAAGGAATTGTTCTCTCACCAATACATCTTTAATCAGTTCCACAGTAGTTGCTTTAGCCCCCTCCATCCACCTATCAAGGTAAGTATACAGTTTAACCTGCAGTTCTGCATAACTGTCTTCTGGGCTTTTTTTTAACTCCCTAAATTTTCTTCTGTAAGCCTCAGGAGTTAATTCAAAACGTTTCAACAACACTGTTTTTACTTTATCATAATCAGCATAGTCTTCATTACTCATTTTAGCAAATGCATTCAGCGCTCCCGTCAGCAAGGGTGTGAGATAAGTTGATCAGGAAGCCTTATTTAATTGTAATTGATTACATACTCTCTCAAATGACCTTAAAAATAAATCAAGGTCATCTCCCTCTTTAAACTGAGGGAACAATTTAGAATTCATTTTGGCTTCATGAGGTAAACTCACTCCACCATTACTCACGGTTTGCTGACTGCGGAGGGTCATCATCTCCTTCTCGTGCTGTCGTTCTTTTTCTCTTTCTTCATTCTTTCTCCTTTTCCTGGCGTTCTTTCTCTCTGTCTTCACGTTCCTTCTCTTTGTCTTGGCATTCTTTTCTCTGTCTGCCAGTCTCTTTTCTTCAAGTTCTGTCTCTGCTTCCTGTCTTCTTGCTTCTGCTTCCAACCTTCTTGCTTCTGCTTCAGCATCCAGTCTTTTCACCTCCAATGCCTTGTCTTGCAGCAATAGCTGCAGTCGCTGATGCCTCAAGCTGGTTTGGGGGTCTGCTGCCTCAGTTCCTGACTCACCCCAGCGACAGTCTGCTTCAGATCATGTGCCAAGAGGTAGCTATGAGGTCTGCCTTTTCTTCTGCTTTAGACTTTCAGGCTGAATCCCTTTTCCTGGCACCTTTCAAAAGCTGTGTTACAGTAAGTGAGTCATACTCGTGGAGCTCATTCTCTACTGCTACACTTTACTGTGCTATCTAGAAACAAATAAAACTGTTGTACAAATGTATCCTCTTGTATATCCTGTTTTGCAATGCTAAGGTAACTGTTCCACTGGCAAACTCTGTATCTCAGTGTGCTTTCATGATCCGCTATCCTCATCCCACCTCTGCCAATATGTGACAACCCACCTCCCTCTGGGCTGAAACAGCTTTTAGAGAGGTGTGTGTCCTCGGTATTCGCTGCCACCAGCCGGACTTTCTCTTCGGCACCTCTTTCAAGTGTACAAACTTGAATAATCACACGTGCAATTGCACAAGTTAAAGTCTGGTAGTGTGTCTCTTTCAGGTGGCGGATGCTACACAGAGTTTACCCAGCTAGTGGAAACCAAATCTTACCTTAGAAAATGACATCAGAGACACAACTGTTGAGCAAATAAATAGCTTTTACTTAACAGAAAGTGCAATGAGCATTTACAGGAACTGTATTTACAACACAAGAGAATAACACTTATACAGGAAAAGTAAACAAATGTTTTTAAACAACAGATGGCAAAAAGAAGAAGGCTATTACTGAAATATACTATCACTAAACTTACCCTTCCCTGTCCTTACAAGAGACACTGGACCCTGTTCTAACTGCCAGCTCCCACGGACATACCAGGTAGGCTCCAAGCTTATGTTTCCCCTCACAGCTTCCCAAGGCAAGATAGAGTTCTCTGTCTTACAGAAGCTTATATAGTCTATGGAGACTAGGTCATTCCTATTCTCCCCTTAAATGCACCAACCAACTAACATGTATGTATTTAATTGTCCCAATCAGAGTGAACACCTACTGGTGACCAATTATATTCCCTTTTCACCTTAAGTTTATATTTGAATGATCCAATCCATTCAAACTGCCCTGTGTCCATGTCTGCAAGGTCTGGGTGTGTCTGGAGATGTCCACTCGAGATTTATGACCCAGCTCTTATCTAGCAGCTAGGAATTCCACAAGCTGGTTGCTGCTGGAGGATTTCAGCCTCAGTGTATTTTTTCCACACTGCTAAAAAAATAAGGCATCTACAGAATCCAAACCATTAACTCTTTCCTTCCCATTTCTGTCACACAAGTGCCTCCCTGTTTGTTCAGGTACCAGACCACAGACGTATTGTCTGTCTGAATCAGGAGCCTCCCCGGTCATAGAAGAGGCTGGAAGGCCTGGAGGACATACAGTACTGCCTTCATTTCTAACACGTTGATGTGTAGAGATGCTTCCAGCTGAGACCATGTTCCCTGGGTCTGATGGTCTCCTAGGTGGGCTCCCCAGCCTTTACACTAAGCATCCATTGTAAGGGTCATGGTATGAGCAGGGGGTTGAAAGAGGAACCCCCTGTGGAGAGATTGGACAACTCCTGCCAGCAAAGATCCTTCTTTATGTACCCAGACACTAGGACCCTGTGGTCCAGGTTGTCTAGCCGCTGATCCCATTGGACACAAAGAATCCATTGGGTCACCCTCATATGCAGTCTGGCTAGAGGAACTGTAGGGATCACAGCCACCATCAGTCTGATAAGACAGAGTATCAGCCGGGCTGTGGCCCAGTGTGAGTTGGCCACTAATCTGGCCTGTCCTGCAGCGTCTCCACTCTGTCTGATGGGAGGAAGGCCCTGCCCTGGACCGTATCCAGCACCGCCCCAAATTAATTGTAGGCATAGGGAGAGGAGAGGTGGGACTTGGGATAGTTGACTGTTATTCCAAGTGTGGAAAAGAGGTCCAGGGTGATGGAGAGTGACTCCCTCAGACTGCTCTGTGATGGGGCTGATTGAAGCCAGTCATCCAGCTACTGGCACAGTTAGATCCCTCTACAGCATAGGGCTGCAGCCACCACTGCTAAACACTTGGTAAAAACCTGAGGTGCTGAGGATAGGCCAAAAGGGAGAGCTTTGAACTAGTAATGTTCGCCCTGGAAAGTAAACCGAAGAAAGTGGCAGTGGGCCTGAAAGACAGGGATGTGCAGGTAAGCATCCTGGATGTCCAGCATACAAAGCCAATGGCTCTTGTGGAGCAGGGGTAGAAGTCCCTGGATGGTGAGCATGCAGAACTTCTTGTACTTGATGTACAGGTTGAGCATATTGAGGTCCAAGATGGGTCTTAGGTCTCCCGTCTTTTTGGGCACTAGTAAGAAATGGAAGTAGTACCCACTTCCTATCTGTGCCAGAGCCATGGACTCTATGGCTGACTTTTGTAGAAGAGCCTGGATCTCGTCCTCTATCAGAGCCGGGTGCCTTGAAGCATAATGGGAGAGGCCTGGGGGGTTGTCCAGAGACCTATCTAGGAACTCTATGGTGTGACCTCATGCTATTAACTGAAGGACCCACGAGTCTGTGGTTACGTCCTGCGATCCTGAAAGCTGGAAGGCAAATCTTCCCCCCTCCACTGTTTCCCCTAGAGGATGTGAAGGAGGCAGGTGGGGTTCCCCCACAGGTCAGAAGGCTGAGGGGAGGGAGTTGGCAGCTCCTCCAGGAGGCTTCTGGGACTTGGCAGGGGTTCCTGATGCAGGATGGGGGAATACTACAAGTCTCGATGGCTGGGGGAATGCTACTCTCGATGGCTGAGAGGGACCTGGGGGTGGTGGTGGATGTCAAGATGAACAACTCTGAGACTTGTAGGAGGGCAGCAGCCAAGGCCAACAGGATGCTGGGATGTATCGCTAGGGGGATCACCTCCAGAAGGAGGGAAGTGATACTCCCTCTGTATAACTGCTTGGTGAGGCCGCACCTTGAGTACTGCATGCAGTTTTGGAGGCCACACTTAAAGAGGGACATTAACCTCCTGGAGAGGGTCCAGAGGAGGGCAACCAACATGATTTGGGGCTTGGGGGACAGGACCTATGAGGAGAGGCTCGAAGAGCTAAATATGTACACATTGGAAGAGAGAAGGGACCGGGGGGACATGATAGAGGTCTTCAGGTACATGAAGAGGGTAAATAGGGGAGGAACAGTCAGGGTGCTTCGAAGGAAGGAGGAGGGGGCCACTAGAGGGCATGGGTGGAAGCTGGAGGGGGGAAGATTCAGGGGAGAAAGGAGGAGGTGCTACTTCACTGAGAGGGTGGTGGAGCCATGGAATGCGCTGCCTAGGGGGCTGGTGGAGGCAGAGACAGTGGAGGGGTTCAAGAGGGGTGGACAGGTACAGGGGAAGGGTTCTGGAAGCAAAATCCAATGCAGCAAGAATATCCAGAACTGGGAAGGGAGAAGCCAGAGAAGGCGAGGGGGGCAGCAAGGTCAGCAACCAGGGTGGGGGCTGACCAAACGAGCAGACACGAAAGACCATTAGGCCTATTCTGCTGGCATTTTAGTATGTTAGTATGTTAGGATGCCAGCATTTGGCCTGATGTTTGGCAGGGGCCTCTTTGGTCTGGCGTCTCTGTTGCCGAAGATAGGACTGTTTGCCTTTGTGACCTCCTCAGTACATGAAGCAGACGAGGCAAATGGATTTACCTTGGTTCTGTGATAATATCTTTCTTTAGCGTCACCTCCATATAACATGGATCCCATGATGGAGGTCTGGATGTCTTGTGCCAGGCCAGCAAACCTGAGCCATGAATGTCACCTAAGGCAGACAGCAGTGGCTGTGGTGCGAGCAGCTGAGTCTACTGTGTCATAAGTGGCCCAGAGGGCATGACAACAGAAGCTTTTAGCCATTCTCACTGTCTTGGCAATCTCGACCTTAAGCTCCTGGTCCTGGATAGCTTCCATCTTTGACTCGAGTGAGGCCAGGGAAGATTTCCGATAGGAAACCATATGAGACACACAATTAAGGGACCTGAGGGCGTAAGTGGAGGCTGAATGGCTCTTGCAACCAAAATTGTCCTGCTGCTTAGACTCCTTATCAAGAGGAGACATGCTCAAATATTAGGTTTAAAGGACCGGTCATGGGCAGCCATGATAACAACTGAGTCTGCATTTGGATGGCCAGTAGGGTGTGTGACCCCGTCCGGGGGAGGAGGGAATGGTACACCCTGTCTGCCTTTTTTGAAACAGCCGGAACTGAGGAAGGCCGTTGCTAGATAGTGGACGTCAGGTCTTCATGGGGCCCAGTCCAAGGCAGTATGGGCATAGGAGCTGTGTCAGTTATGTCTAGATCCTCTGCAAGCCTTTTCTGCTTTGGATCCTGTTCCTGGATAGCCCAACCACAGGCATTTTATATACTTATGAGAAGTTTTGCAAAGGAAGGGTCCTCCGGAGGGGTCTTTGGGGACTCCTTAGGCTGAGGCTCTATAGGTGTATGCGTACCAGAGCTGAAGGACAAGTCAGAGTCCAAAGAGTGCCTGCTGAGGGTCTGAATCCTTTTCAGCGGAGTGTCCTGGGTTTTATCCCTGACCTGGTGTCTAGAGGAGCCTTCTCCGGAAAGGTGGGAATCCACAGGAGAGGCTTATCTAGGAGTTGGAGAGGAGGCAGGAGTGGAGGCTGCCACTGGTTTCTGATGGTCAAGCTCCAAGGCTAGTTGAGTCATGGCCTCCTGAATCAGGATCTGAAACACTGCCTGGATATCAGCCTGAGGCTGCTGTGGAGGCAGAGGCTGAGGAGGAGGTGGTGGAGGAGGAGGCTGGTATAATGGACAGCCTGATGTCTGATATTGAGGGTATCCATGAGTCTGATAGGAGCAGGGAAAGCCAAAAGGAGCATACCCTTGATTAGACATAGCCCGGCGTCTGGTACCCCGGTACATAATGGGGTTGATAACCAGGCATTGGATACCCTGGCAAAGGGTACATTGTGTACTGTGAGGGCAGATAGCCTGGAACATTGCCAATAGGTTCAGCCGGAGGCGGAGCTGAAGGCACGGGAGGTGGGGCCAAAGGCCCCAGCAGGAGGTCCAGTAGGACCAGGCATCAGCCCCATAGGGACATTTGAAGGGGCTGGCACTGGATCAGGCACAGAAATGTCCGGCAAGGGAAGATTCTGTGCCTGGGGGCCTGATGGAAGGCCATCCAGCATTTGAGGAATGGCCGGAGTGCCAGATATACCATGACCCAATGAAGGGTCACATGGAGAAGGGTCACTTGGACGTCGGGGTGTGAGTAGAACCCGACTAAAGACTTGCCGTCATCTTGGAAGCCGGAGTCCAACATTATGGGGCCTGGTTGTCCAAAGGGGCTTGGGTTGAGGAGGCCCTGATGCAAGGTCCCAGGAGGGATTAAAAATAGGCCCAGTGGGCGAATCGGGAAGAGACTGACCCGGTGAAGGAGGGCGAACCTCCAGATTAGTGCCGACCTCTCGCTCTTGATCTTCAGGCAACCCAGAGGGTCTGGTTGTGTCGGTGGGAGTGAGGAACCCTCAAAATACTGTTGCATGTCCAGCAGCTGGCTCAACTTAACATGGGGGTATACTGTGACCTTGATGGGAGAGCCCCAGCTGTGCATTCCCCAGAGAAACCGGGGAGCGACTTATCAGCTGCGGCAGTGCAGACGTCAGAAGAGCTAACATCCAATGAATTGGCCTGGGCCATGCAGATAACAGGGGAGCTGGAGTCCAGTTTGCCGGCTGTGACCGTGCGCTCCTTGGTGGGGCTGGGGAGTGACTTATTGACCTGGCTGCTGGCGATGGATCCTGAAGAAGATAGAGACCCAAGGAGCACAAATGAAAATGATGTACTTACCGTAATTCTTGATCTTTTTGGATGAAACCTCCACTACTCATTCACGCTAATGGGAATACGCCGGAGGTGCTAGGGCCCCATGGGAGCTAAAAATGTTCAGGAGGGCTGGCTCCGGGAAAGAACTGTGCATGCATGGCACAGCGAGACTAGCTCACGCTGTATAGGCTATCTCGGTGTCAACCCTCCAACCGCCTCAGTACCTTTTCGACCGAGGAGGTGCAGCGTAAACTAACGCAAGAAAACCTAACCCTAACTTCTGGACATATGAAGGCCTGGATGACCCATGTAAGAAGGGTCAATTCAACAATATCTTCACGGCCCAAACAACAAGGAAGTGAAGACCAAAATAGAACTAATGAGCTCGGGAGGGTGGGTGGGTGTCTGAATGAGTGGTGGAGATCGTCCAAGAAGATCAAGAATTATGGCAGGTACGATTTCCATATCTTCCTGGACTAAACGCCTCCACCACTCATTTACACTAATGGGAGAGTACAGAGCTGAAAATAAAACCCCCAGGTAGGGTGGTGGGAGACAGAGTTCAATCAGGACAGAAGTCCATAAGAACTGTCCTGCCGAAGAAAGTGAACTGTCTGGCACGGACATCCAGAACATAGTGCTTTTACAAAGGTATGCACTGAGTTCCAACTTGCCACTTTGCAGAAGTCTGCTATGGGTATATTTCGAATCCCCGCTAGGAAAGCTGCAACCACTCCGGTAGAGTGGTGTGAACCCAGCCTTCCAACTTGACTTGTGCCATGGGTTAGTAGTGTCGAAGACATGCAACTAACCAAGCCGAAATACATCTTGTGGCAACAGGCTGATCCGGCCAAGGCATGCTGAAAGATACAATAGTTGCTCGGATGTTATCTCTTCGTTCTGTTGATGTAGCATCTCAGAACCCTCTTAACATCCAGAGAAAAGAAGGGAGCGGTCTCCTTCATTCTGGAAGTAATGAAGTAAGTAGGGAAAAGTAAAACTTGACCAACAGTAACTGAGCCAGTGGCATGCTTTCTATTGGCTCAAGATAGACCGAAAATCTGCAGAGGAGTACCTTTACTGCTGAGTAATGCAGACCTACGTTCGACAGGTTCAAGAGACACCCTAACACCTTACTTGGTGGGCAGCTGGAGGGTCCAGATGAGACTTGCACCCCAGAAGGAGAAGGGTTTCCACTTAGCCGCGCAAGCCCTCCTGATGGAAGGTCTGTGCATGGCTTAGAAAATGTGTGCAATGGTTTGGGAAACCTAAAACTTGCCCACTTCCATTTCCTGAGGAGCACAGCATGGAGATGAAGGGAACGCAGGTTAGGATGGATTAAAGTCCCTGTGTCAGAGGTCCGCTCATGGAGGAGTCGCCTCAGGGGAACATCTGACAGACTGCTGATCAGTGCAATCATATCTGCCGAGGCCAGTCTAGGACAATGAGAATCATCCTGCCCCCCTGTGCCTACAACTTGTGCAGCAGCCTCTGAATTAAGGGCAGAGGAGGAAAACATACAGGGAGCATCTTCTATTGCAGTGAATACATCCTGACAGGAAACACCAAGGTCTGGATTCCTCAAGCAGTATAGAGGCAGTTTCGCATAGAAATGGGACACAAAAAGGAGCAAATCTGAACTGCCCCACTCGCCGAGAGTGACTGCACGAAATCTGAACTGACGCATTGTGCTCACCTTCCTGCAGAGAGGGTTGGAGGATGCCCCACCCTGCTTACTGATGTAGTACATCACAGCTCTGTCATCTGTCCAAAAGCAGGATCACTTCATGGCAGAGTGCATCCTTCAGGACTTTGTTTATAAGATAGCTCTCATCTCTGAGAAATTTATGAAAAGGTGAGGTTCCTCCTGGCTGTACACCTGAGTGTGGACGTCTTGACAGTGAGCTCCCCATGAGAGATTTTGTCCGAGGCTCCATCATTTTGAATGGAGGATTGTGGATGCGTTGTCGGAGACCACTGCTTGCTGGGGTTGGGGGGATGCACTGAGTCCCAGCATCCGCTCAACTGAAAGAGGCCCAAAAGAGTAATTTTCCGTGATGTAACGAGCCATCTGAAGATGTTTCTCCTGTCCTCTGGAATGAAAAACGATGCCCTGGAGGTATCCAGGAGGGGTCCTGAGAAGAGGAGTTGCTGGGAAGATGAAACTGGCACCTTCCCTGAATCGGAAAACCCCCTGAAGAGAACAACTGAGAAGCTGTGGCAACTGCCTCCTGTGTCTCTTGCCCGGGTGGGCTGGCTAGGAGCCAAATGTCCAGGAAGTGAATACTTGAACTCAGAGGTTTTAGTAAACTCCACCCTGAACAGGTACTTGTTTAACTTTCCAAGGTTGACAAATGGCACATGCCCTCTGTTAGCTTGGAACCAGAAGCAATGGAAATAGGAAGGTGTGCTCCATTCCGCTGTGAAACAACTTCTACTGCCCAGTTCCCACAGAGGCCCTGCACTCAGAAGCAAGAGAGTGCGACTGAGAGGTGGACAGACTGGGCTGCCATCTAGGTGTAAGGGCTGGGGAAATCTTTCAAACTGAGGAATGTAGGAACTCAAGACTTAGAAGTCTGCTTTGGTCCACAGATGAAGAAGACTGAAATGTTATGGTGGACCCCATATCCCTGAGGAAAAAGAACTAGAAAGAAGATCTTCCATCACACTGATACAGAAGGCTTGCATTCCAGCCCATAAAATGAGTCATCTGCCACGTTTTCAACAAAGTAAACTAGGGAGAGACTCATCCAGGTCCACTTCTACCTCAGAATAATCTCCAAAAGGCGGGTCTAGAGCAGAAACACTGGAGACGCCACCACCTGGATTGGCGAAGAGTTCAACACCATCCACGGCGTCCGTGCAAGATGCAGTGCCAGATCTGGCACCACACATGGCACCAGCACTGCTGCTAGACCTGAAGAAAAGGGGGAGAAGGAAAGCGGTACCCATGCCGGCCTCTGCAGGGAAAAAAGAGGGAGGTTGGCATGAGGAGTCTGCATCGATGCCGTTGGCACCAGAGAGGGCACCGTGCACATCCTGGCCCGACTGACCCAGTCATGGCCCAGCAACTCCAAAGCCCAAAGGCCCTGGAACCGGGTCCACTGGCCAGGACAACTGGGTAGATGCCATACCCCCGCTCCAAAAGAGCGGCCCAGGGGTGAAACTGCTCACCGAACCCCATCGAGGACAGAGACAGGATCTGGTGTCGAAGATCATGCCCTTTAAGAATGGAGTCACAGAGGAACCCACCGGAGTCGGTTCAGCCACACCGCTCTCCACCACCGATGATATCTGCGCAGACGTACCAGAGGGTGACCTCAAGTGGTACTGATTCTTCTTCCACCGACAGGAGGAAGAAGAGCTCAAAGTCAAGTGGAGCCAGGTCCTGGAACCGCTACTTTTGTGCTTCGGGCGGACTGTCCTCCTCCCCCGAGCACCGGACTGCCAGTGGTCGGACCCCCCTCTGCAAAGGGCAGCGGACCGAACACAGTCCCACTGCCATCACAGCTTTCAGACAAAGTCTTCCTACTGTCATCGCTACCGTCTAAGGTAGAGTCCGTTGATGGCAGGCTGAGAATTTCTTCTCCATCTTTTTTTTTTTTTAAATAAGAAAAGAACACTAAAAATGGTAAGTTAAATGAATACTAAACTGCTATAGCTGCTGTCGCATAGACGAAGACTTGACTCCTGGCAGGCGAGTGATGTCGTCATTGAAGCGCACTTGGCGGGAGAAAAGGAACTGAGGCGGTTGGAGGGTTGACGCCGAGATAGTCTATATGGCGCAAGCTAGTTTCGTGGTGCCACGCATGCATGGCCCTATCCTGGCGCCGGCCCTCCTGAAGATTTTTGGCTCCTGCAGGGTCCACACTCAGCTGTAGAGCCAGGAGGAACCTCATCTTTTCAAAAATTTCTTAGAGATGAGAGCTATCTTATAAAATCCAGTCCTAGCACCTCTGACATAATCCCATTAGCATGAATAAGTGGTGGAGACTTTTAGTCCAGGAAGATTAGGTGTTCCATAGTTCAAGAAGAGCCTAGACTGCATCATGAATAAAGCAGGGATGCCCCTGGTCTGATCCTCCAGAGTGGTAGGAGACCTTGCAGTAGGGGTACTTACTGAAGTGGAGGTCCCTCCGGTGTCAGCGGTGCCCGATGGTTGCCGCCAAGTAGATGGAGACCTGTTTCAGTCTTGGTGCCTCTCCTTGTCCTTTTTCTTCTCTTTAGGTTCTGGCGTTGGAGAAAAAGATTTTTCCTGCAGATTCTGCAGCTCCTTTTTCCATCAAAGCTAGGCACTTCTCCAGCAAGTGGGCTTCGAGCGTTTTCTGGTGCCTAATCCATGTGACTTGGTTGAAGGATCGGCAGACTGCACAATCCTTGACCTGGTGTTTGGGGGCATAGCAGATCATGCAGCGGGAATTCTAGTCAGCATGCAGGATCTGGTGCCGCAGGACTTGCAGTTCTTCTTTTTGACGCATCACCCAACTGTTCATGTTCCTGAATTGTACCTCCAACTATATCCCATGCTGTAAATTTATCACTGTTATTTATTTGCTTCCCCTTTCTTCTGTATATCCCTCAAGATCTCTGTATTAGACCTGTTAATGTTAGACCTGTGTATACTGTGTTTTACTATGTAATTGTTTGACCTGGTGTTCTGTTCTCTTTTTATGCTAAACCCGGACATTTTTTAAATGGGCATTTTTGCTCACATACCTTTCAGTATAAAAAGTTGCCAGAACTATACACATCTTTAAGAAAGGGGACGCCAGGATCATGTCGAACTACAGGTCCATTTCCCTCCTTCCCACACTCAGCAAGCTGCTTGAGAAACTCGTTCATCGGCAGGTCACTGCGCACCTTCTCAACTTCGACCTACAGTCCCCAGTGCACCATGGCTTCAGGGCTGGGCACAGCACAACTACCGCTCTCACTCAGTTTACCAGTCATGTTAAGAATAACATGGACAAGGAATTGCTTACTGGGGTGGTGTTCATTGATCTCTCCAAAGCATTTGACATGGTTCATCACCCTGTACGATGGGCCAAGCTGAACTCGCTCGGTGCCTCTGATTCTACCCTCCCCCTGGTTTGGCAACTACTTTGAAAATTGGTCTCTGGCAGTCTCTTTCAGCAAGTCTCTCTCCTCCCCGTCTCGATCACCTGTGACCAGGGATCGATAGTAGGTCCCTACTATTCTCCCTCTTCATTAATGATATCCCTACTCCCTCTTCTCATTGTAATATTATCATGTACGTGGATGACCTGGTGCTGTACTCTGCTTCCAAGTCTATTGTCGACATCAATCTGCATCTCTCCCCCGCTTTTCGGACCCTTCAATCCTGGTTCTCATCCAACTACCAAGTCCTAAATGTATCCAAAACCCAGGCCATGCTCTTTGGGTCTGCTAGAAAGGTGCCCATCAAGTCCCCCAATCTCCTGGTGCGCTGCTGTGATGGGACTTCTGTCTCCACCACTTCGTCCTTCAAGTATCTTGGGGTAACTGTTGACGCGGTACTTGACTACTCTGCACATGTCCAGGGTACAAGGACAGCGTGTCAGCGACTGCCACCAAATAGCCTCAGCAATCAACCACCACTTCACCATCCTCGATGATTACAAGTTAGGGCTGCCCCCATCTATGCCTTTATAGATCTCTGACGTACCCCCCAGTCTGAAAAGACCCCAATTTTACCTAAGATTAGTCAAGGTGAGTGAGGTCCTTAAGCTACTTAAAGCCCTCAAAAACAAAGGCTATGGAGGCCCTGATGGAATTAGTACAAGGTTACTCAAGGAAGGTGCCCAGTCCCTTGCCAAACCTCTGACCTGGATCATCAACAGGTCTCTACTTGAAGGTTACATTCTGCACCAGTGGAAGGTGGTCAATGTGGTCCCCATTCACAAGGGTGGCTCGCGCAAACAAATTGGCATTTATAGACCATCTCCCTGCTATGTACCCTTGCTAAACTGCAAGAAAGGCTAGTGTACGGGCAACTGAGAGACTACCTTGAGCTCCACCAACTCCTAGCCCCCTCACAGCATGGTTTTTGGGCAAACCATGGGACGGGTACGGCACTCATCAATCTCACAGTGGAAGTATTCGGGGCATTGGACGTAGGCATGTCGACGGGTGCAATCTTTATAGATCTGTCCAAGGCATTTGACCTTGTGAACTACAGCCTTCTTCTAACTAAGCTTCACGGCATAGGTCTTGATGCCCAGGCCCTAAACTGGTTCAAGAGCTACCTATCAGGCCGCTCCCAGAGGGTTAATTGGAAGGGAGAGCTATCTGACCCTCTTCCCATCAAGGAAGGGGTGCCTCAGGGCTCAATTTTTGGCCCCCTCCTGTTCTCTGTCTTCACAAATAACCTCAACCGTCACTGCGGGGATAGCACAGTTGTTCAATACGCTGATGATACAGTCATCTACCGGTCCATGTCTACCCTTCAGGACCTGGGCCCTCTCTTTCAAGGGGACCTAAATACACTTGAGGCCTCGCTTACATCTAACAGAATGGTCCTCAATGCAGCAAAAACAAAAACCTTGCTGTTTGGCCCTAGATCCCTCAGCCAGGCCAGGACAGGACCAATTTCTTACAACTAACTTCTCTTGCTGGAAAGAGTATAGACATTGTAGACAACATAAAATACCTTGAGCTAACTATCGACCAAGGTCTTACCTTTAAGTCCCACGTAGACCAGGTAACTAGGTCTATCCACGGCAAACTTGGCACCTTGTACCGGCTAAAAAAACAACTTATCCCAGAGGCAAGGCAAGCAACTGCCTCCAGTGTCCTCCTTCCTACATTAACGTATGCTGCTCCTGTAACTCAGGGTATGTCAAAGCATGAGGTCAACAGGCTTCAGTCCTGTACAACAAGGTGGCGAGGTTTGCGACACTGAGTCACCCAAGAAGCCACCCCTGCATCTCGCTGGCCCAGCTTCAGTGGCCTTCCTTTGAGGCTCGTCTTCAGTATCCCCTGCTCTGCTTTGTTTACAAACTGCAGCACCCAGCTGCCCCACCTAGCCTTACAAGAATAATCATTCCTAAGTCTAACCCTCATATACTCAGGACCACCAGTCAGTCCCTACTAACAATCCCCAGAGTCAAGACTAACATGTGAGGCAAATCCTTCACTCACACTGCCCCTAAGCTGTGGAACACTCTCCCATCTTTAGTACAGGAAGCCCCATCACTGTTAAACTTTTGCACAAGGCTCAAGTCCCACCTGCTTGGGGCAAGCTTGTGCCATTGTCAGGGTATTGGATAGTCACCCCCGGTCCCACATCCTACACCAATCCCTCTCCTTTTTCTCACTCAAAATGACTCCAAAAGCATGTCTCAACTCCCTCAATTGTTGCACTTATGTTCAATATATTGAAATATTGCCTTTATTGTAACCTTGAATTTCATGTCTACTTTCTCTGCACCCTGTACTACCTGACTGTATTGTACAGTTTCTGTCTCCCGGGTCGCCCGTGAAAAAGGGACCTTCAGGGCTCAGTGGGACTACCCGGTCATCAAAATTCAATAAATAAATGTCAACGAGATGTGTCGCTCAGTTAATGCCAAAATTGGTGTGGCCTACAGAGTGCGTCACTCACTCACTCCGGTTGCCAGAATCTCAGTTGTGAGAGGTGTTTTACTCTCATAACTGCTATATGCCCTGCCAGTGCTCTCTCATGCCAACACAGGAGTTCTTCACAAATGGGATACATCTTACAACAATATTGGTAGGTTTGCCATATCAGCTCCCTGCCTAACCCATCACTGTCTTCTCTATTCTGCTTTTAAAATGGCTGTCTCCCAATGCCCTTCGTTCCTACACCCTAGGGTGTTTTGTTGACTCCTTAACAAGAGCTCCTTGTCCCTCCTACCTGGGCAACGTGCTCCCTCCTGTCTCTCACTTCCGAACCCTTAGATCCTTACCTCCCCATTGCTATCTGTTCAGCCATGCTCCATGAAAATAGGAGAGCAAGCCTTCTCCTACTTTGCACCTAGGTTTTGGAACTCTCTCCCCATCCATGTCAGGAACGCCTCATCTTTCTTTCAAGCATGTTCTTTTTTTCCCACCTCTTCTCTCCTGATAATTGTGATTGCACTTAACTTCTGCCTTGTTTCTGTACCTAGACTCTCTCTCTCTACGTTGACTATCAGCTTGTGACCTGCCCATCCTTCAGGATTTGCCTTTTGTAACTAGTGTCTCTAACTGTGTGCTTCTCCCACTACTAGTCCTAAAGTCTGTTACTGTGCCTACCTGCCTGCTTCTCACAGCTAGGCCTGTCAGACTGACCATATTGCTTGTCTTCTTTGATTGTATGTTGCAATAACTTGACTACTGTTGGTGTTTTCCAGCAGGTGCATTCTCTTCGATGGCTGTCCTCTGTCATGGTATTTGTTGGACTGTTCTCCTGCGCTTTGTATTGGATTGTGTATCATTGCTGTTTTGGATATTGTACTCGTACTGTGTTGTTATATTGTACTTTCCCCGGGTCATGCCTGAAAATAGGCAGGATGTTTGCCTAGTGCACTTACCCAGTTACCAAAAGCTAATAAATAAATAAAATAAAGATTGATTAAAAACTGGACTGACAGACCTGAACCACAGCAGTTCTGTAAAAATCCAGACTGGCCATACTGGGTGCAACTTGCGCAAATACGACTGGTCAGGTAACTCTGGTTGCACTGTTCAGTCTGACTTTTACGTATCTGGTCCACTCCTGGAAGTGTGTTTTTCAACCCTTCCTTGACATGATTGAAAACGGAACCATCAGGACCAGACCAGATAATCGGGAGTGAGTGGATCAACAGTATTTGCACAAGCTGTGCCCAGTCCAGATTTTACAGCTCTGGTCCTGGTCTGGTGATCTGTTTTTTACCCATACCCCACTGCATGTGGCTTAGTGACATACTGTACAGGTAGATGCAGAGTATAACGCATGGAAAGTTGAACTTTCAGAAAACCATTATGCTAAAAACACCAAGACTCATTCCCCAACCCCCAAGTCACACTTAGTCGTCTACCAAAGTCATGCTTAAATATTGGTGCCTCTACATTCACACCATTGAGCTTTTAATGCCATCATGCCTCTTCTGCTGACATGAGCTCCCCCATCCTTGAAATTCCATTCTGCTTGTGGCAGCCCCCCAAGCCAGGTAATTTTCCAGGGAGCAGCGCTTTACACCACATCAACTAAATTATTGCTAAACCCCTTATTTTTAAACATTTTGTTTAGAAATTTTTGTTTTAGTATATCCATGGTCAGGAAAATTAATTTGTAAAAGAAAGCAAAGCCCCCATTTATTAGTTCATTTAATCACAATACAGCATGTTATGGACTGATCATATTCTATGTGTAACCTCAGTCAAACAAAAATTACACACATGCCTACCTATTTGCAAGTGAAGCAAATGTGATTACTGTCATTCAGTTATAAACACCTGTAGTCACAAATTGCAGGTTAAGAACATTCAGTAGAATATAAACAGTTTCCCAGAATTGTCTGCCTGAGAAAATGAAGTTGGTGTATTATTTGGAAACAGGCAACACTGGGTCTTTTGCTATAGAATGTCCTGCAAAGTAGCAGAATGACTGCTTTTAGGATCGTGGTGTCAAATGGCTTAATGAGGTGTTCATAGGGGAGTAGGTGGAACAGCAAAGCTTATTTGTTATGCAGAAAGCTCCAGGAAGTGTTTAACCCATTCTACTTCCAATAGCTTTCTATGATGACTGTACTATTCATTGGTAATCTGACACAGAATGACTGCCAGAAGATGATGAGTTAACTTTCTGTGGGCTCAATTAACTCCTCAAGCCAGAGGAAAAATAGTGCTGTACAGCTTCCTATACACACACAGGCAGTGTAGTAATGAGGCTTCAGTGGAGGAATCTATTTTTAACACTCTGTCATGATGTTTGGTACCAAAAATGACATCGGCCCTTTCTGAATGCAAAACGCATGCTGGGCTACTCTCACAGTCGTAAAAAGAACTAAGGGTCTTCTAGTGGCAGAACTTTATGATCTGCTAATGGGGAAACAGGACACTAAAAAAAAAAAAAAAAAAAAAAAGGTAGAATTGAGCAGCCTTTCCCATTAAAGTAAGTTAAATTTATGGCAAGCTACAGAGCATAGCGAGTGAGTGCCAATCAAGCAATCAGATTTAAGCCTCAGAAGTGCCCTTAATTCAAAGTAAGGAAAGCTCTACTGGTGTTCCGAGGTGGTGTGTGCCATAGCGGAGGAGCTTAGATGTACCTGGGGTCCAGAGGATACGGCTGAAGGCCCTGGGGGTAGGTGGCAGCTGAAATGCTGGAAGTGCCACAGGAGAGAGGCAGCACCCTTTCAACCTGATCAGAGGTAGGGCTGGAAAGAAAGAGAATGAAACTGTTTTAGTAAATACTAAGATTCAAAGCAGAGCTAGGAAGGCGGAGGGAGACAGTATGAAGAGACAGATAACAAGCAGGGGCCTGGGCAGGAGGTAGTAAAAGGAAAAAGCAAGGGTGTTAGCAAGGGGATGGAGTGAGAGGAAAGAGAAGCAGTCGAGGGGTGGGGGTCAGCCCTGCCAGGGGCTAGAAGGTGGTTATCTCAGAGTTAGGAAAACAGACTAACAAGGCAAAATAAATAACTAAAATGGCAAAGAAAGAAAAAAGTTAAGGCTGCAGTTTAAAACATTGCATTACATTCAGTGAATCAGTCCAACAGAGGTTAGCAGCCCAAGATTTATACATTTAGCTACACATTTAAATAGTCCAACAGATTAAGCAGTAAAAATTATAGCAGTCGGCAAAAAAAAAAGTAGAATTGCACAGCCTTTCCCATAAAAGTAAGTTAAATTTGTGGCAAACTACAGAGTACAGGGCATAGAGGGAGAGAGTGCCAATCACACCATCGGATTTAAGCCTCAGAAGTGTCCTTAATTCAAAATAAGGAAAGCTCTACTGGTGTTCCGTGGTGGCGTCTGACGTAGCGGAGCAGCTTAGATGTACCTGGGGTCCAGAGGATATGGCTGAAGGTCCTGGGGGTAGGTGCCAGCTGAAATGCCGGAAGTGCCACAGGAGAGAGGCAGCACCCTTTCAACCTAATCAGAGGTAGGGTTGGGGTCCAGAGGATACGGCTGAAGGTCCTGGGGAGTGGGTCTTATCTTCCTCTCACCCATGTCATATTTGATTTGCACAACTGGTGTTTAGGTGGTTTTGTGATAGAATAGATCCTGCCAGTCTGGGAGAGGGGAGCAGATGGACGGAAGGTCAGAGAAGGGGAGACAGGGGAGCTAAACACATGGCTCAAGGGCTGGTGCCAGGAAAAAGGACACAGATTTGTAGGGAACTGGCAACAGTTCTGGGAGCGAAAGTTCTTTAAATTTGATGGACTGCATCTAACTAAGAGTCTTTGCAGAATATTTAAACTAGCAAAATGGAGAGGTGCAGCACCCCATCGTCGAATGGGAAGAACACCCCTCCCCTCATGTGGTCAAACAGGGATTCAGCATGTTTGCAGTTCATTTGCATCACCAGGTAAGAAAAAGGTTTGTCTCCCATCTCGCTACAGGTAATGCCAAACCTCACCCAACAACTAACACACGGAAATCTGGCCAATGGAAAATCATGTACACAATGCTCACAGCCTGGGAAATAAGATCCCAGACCTGCAGGCAATAATGTCAGAGGCTAAACTGGACATAGTAGCAATTAGTGAGACGTGGTTTACTAGTAACCACACTTGGGAGACTTCAGTACCTGGCTATGTATTGTTCAGAAGAGACCGAAAGAGGTGGGGGAGGAGTGGCCCTGTATGTCAATGAAAATATCAAAGCTACAGAAATTCAGAATGCACATAAGGAGCCAGAAGAACTGTGGGTCACCCTGGAAACAGGAAATGGGACAGCCATAAGAACTGGGGTTGTCTACAGGCCCCCAGACCAGGGGGAGGACATAGACACATTACTGTTAGAAGATATACAAAACATGACAGCTAAAGGGGAGGTTCTGATAATGGGAGACTTCAACATGCCGGATACAGATTGGTCAATACCAGCAGGAACATCTGCCAGAACTAGACACATAGTGGTCACTGGCATGGCATCAATGGCAGTTTGGCTACTACATCTAAATCATCCCATTCCAAGGCAAAAATATGGGACTTCAGAGGAGCTGACTTTGATAAGATGGCCAACAGAGTTAAGCTAGCCCTGGCAAAAGAAACACAGGTGAGGGGTACAGGCAAAGTGGGCAGATATTATGGATGCAATACTTGAAGCAACATCCCATTGTGTTAGACAGAAAAGGAAGTGCAAAAGAAGAAGGAAACCACTTTGGTTCTCAAATACAGTAGCAGAAAAGGTCAGAGCCAAAAGGCTGGCCTTCAGGAAATATAAGGGAACACAGCGGAATGAAGATAGGGAGGCATACCAAACTGCCCTAAGGGAAGCAGGGAAGGCAGTAAGGCAGGCAAAGTCCCAAACTGAGGAAACACTAGCACGAACAGTAAAAGAAGGTGACAAGACTTTCTATAGATACATTAGTGAAAGGAGAAAGACCAGAGGGGGTATTGCTAAGCTTAATGGAGAAAAGGGAGCATGTGAGGAGGAGGACCCTGTAAAAGCATCTATCCTAAATAGATACTTTTGCTCAGTATTTACTGAAGAGAAGGTAGGGCAGGGCCCACAGCTCAGCATCATGGACACGGGGAGGGAGGTGAGCACTACTCCCTTCACAAAAGAAAGGGTCCTACAAGAGCTTGCTAAGCTCAGGGTGGATAAGGCAATGGGACCTGATGGCATACATCCCAGGGTACTTAAGGAGCTAAGGGTGGAACTAGCAGAGCCATTAGCAGAACTGTTTAGTGAGTCTCTGAGCACAGGAGAGGTCCCAGAAGACTGGAGAAGGGTTTATGTGATCCCGCCCACAAGAGTGGTAGCAGGAGGAGGCAGGGAACTACAGACCAGTCAGTCTTACCTCAGTAGTGGGCAAGATTATGGAGGCACTCCTTAAGGAAAGGATAGTGCAACACCTGGAATCCATAGGGCACAGGATCCAAGACAGCATGGGTTTACAAAGGAAGGTCCGTCAAACTAATCTCATAGATTTCTTTGACTGGGTAACCAGAGTGGTGGACCAAGGGGAGCAGTTGATGTCGCCTACCTTGACTTCAGCAAAGCTTTTGACACTGTTCTACATAGAAGATTGATAAATAAGCTGGGTAGGCTCGGGTGGGTCAGAAGTTGGTCAACTGGGTGGCAAACTGGTTGATGGGCAGAACACGAGTGGTGGTAAATGTTATACAGTCAGAAGAGATGCAAGTCACAAGTGGGGTACCTCAGGGATCAGTCCTGGGGCCAGTCCTCAACATCTTCATTAGTGACCTTGCAGATGGACTAGAGCAGGGGTTCTCAAATTGTGAGGCCAGCCTCCTTGGGGAGGCCCCAACCTGTTCCAGGGGAGGCTCAAGCAAGTGTGAAAAAGTACTGTATTTAAATTTTAAGTTTTATATATTTTGTGTGAAGAGATGAAACCAACTGAAAGAGGATAAGAGTAGGTGAATTTTATGTATTTATTTACTAATAGGTGACAAGGGAAGGTGAATGAGCGAAGGCTCATTTCAGGTGTATACGGGGAAGAGTAGGGAGTGAATACATTTCAAAAGGTAACTGCAAAACAATCAAGAAATACACAATGAACAATAGTGCAAACAAATCTGAACAATAAACTAATAATGAGTGGTGGTAATTGACCAATTTGTAGAGTGATGGCAGAACTGCCCAGATATAAAGGTTGAGCATAGAAGTGCTATGAGCAACAGCAGAAAGAACAAAGTAATCCCAAGAAGTTGCTTAGGAGCAGGGAAGGAGGGAGAGGCAAAATATGTAGGAAGGTTATTTCATTTGAGAGGAAACAGAAAATAGTCTGACCCATGAAGGCACTGTAACAATGGTTCAAGAATGAAAATAGCGGAGCAAGTAGGCTGGCCTGTTTGGGGGGGGGGGGGTTACAATAAGCTGAATAATAATATTTGTTTATTTTATTTGTTATTCAGATAACACCTTTGAGCATAGGAGCTCTTTGTCAAAGGTTCCATGTCAGTATAAGACAAAGAACTGAATGTGAGCCAAGTACTCAGAGGGGTTTCAATTTTTTCATGGTGTACTGCGCAAAGTACAGTATGTTATTTTTCTTTGGGGAGGCCCAAGATTATTTCAGTTTTTTGGGAGAGGCTCACTGTGACAAATACTGAGAACTATTGGACTAGAGGGTAAGGCTTGTCTGTTTGCAGATGACACCAAGATCTGCAACAGAGTAGATGATCCAGATGGGGTGGGCAGAATGAGAAGAGATCTGGATAAACTGACAAAATGGTCAGAAGAGTGGCAACTGGGATTTAATGCAAAGAAGTGCAAAATCATGCACATAGGGAAGAGAAACCCTGAAGCCACCTATAGGCTGGGAGGGGAGTTGCTGGCAGTCACAAAGGAAGAAAGAGTCTTGGGTATCATCATCACTGATGACCTGAAATCATCCAAGCAGGCGTCTAAAACAGTAGGTAAGGCTAGGGGGTGTTAGGGTGTATTAGTAGAGGTATCACTGAAGTCATAAGAGGAGTAATAATCCCTCTTTACAAGACACTAGTTAGGCCCCATCTGGAGTACTGTGTGCAGTATTGGGGCCACACTCCAAGGACATTAACCAAATTGAGGCAGTCCAGAGAAGGCAACTAAAATGGTGCAGGGACTGCATCAGAAGACATATGAGGACAGATTAACAGAGCTCAATATGTATACCCTTGAGCAAAGGAGGAGAGAGGTGATATGATCGAGGCATTCAAGCACCTTAAGGTCATTAACAAGGTGAAAGAGTCTAACATGTTTAAATATAAGAAAAATAGCAGGACAAGAGGACACAGCATGAGATTAGAGGGGCCAATTAAGAGGAATGTGAGAAATTATTTTTCACAGAAAGGGTGGTGGATGCATGGAATGGCTTACCACAAGAAGTGGTGGCTATGAATACAGTGCAGGGCTTCAAACAGGCATGGGATAGGCATAAGGGAGCAATACAAATGACTATGAATAGATAGGCCACTGACCGAGCAAAGGCTGATGGCACATTTATAAGGTAGAAAAAGAAATGGGCAGACTGGATGGGCCTTGCGGTCCTTATCTGCCGTCAACTTCTATGTTTCTATGAAATAAAACATTACAAAAGGAAAAAAGTATAAAAGTGAACTGTGCATCTCTGATTAGTAACTTGGCGTAAGAAAAGCAAATCAGTGCAGTACAAATCAGTACAGTCAGTGCAGTACAGATTAGTACAATCAATGCAAAACAGATTAATGCAATCAATGCAGTACAAATCAGTGCACTGCAGTACAGATTAGTACAATCAGTGCAGCACAGATTATACAATCAGTGCAGCACAGATTAATACAATCAGTGCAGCACAGATTAATACAATCAGGGCAGTACAGATTAATGCAATCAGTGCAGTACAAATCAGTACAATCAATGCAGTACAGATTAATGCAATCAGTGCAGTACAGATTAATGCAATCTGTGCAGTACAGATTAATGCAATCAGTGCAGTACAGATTAGTACAATTAGTGCAGTACAGGTTAATACAATCAGTGCAGTACAGATTAGTACAATCAATGCAGCACAGATTAATACAATCAGTGCAGAACAAATCAGTACAATCAGTGCAGTACAGATTAATGCAATTAGTGCAGTACAGATTAATATAATCAATGTAGTACAGATTAATATTAATCGATGCACACGTGAAAGAGTCTATTGTCAGCATTTTGTGCAAGTTGCAAAGCCTGCTAAGATAAAGCGTCAACTCTCGTGGCACCTCACTGCACTTTTGTAACTCAGTATAGCACCAGTCAGTAACAGAAAATGTAAAAGTCAGATTTGTCCCACCTGTCTTCCAAAGCAAATGTTCTGAAATGGAATGCAGATGTTATCACCAAAAGGAAATGTCGGCACAAACTGTATTTGGAGTTTAAGCCATTTTCTGTTTTTTGATACATTTGCAGTTGGTCTGAACAGAACACATACCACCACCCCCTATGTGAATTTCATGAGCTTTCATTTTTCAGTTCTGAAAATATTTTCATTAAAATATATTTTCCCCTCCGAATTCCATCTGTTCCACATTGTTTATTCCTGCTATCTAGGCATCCCATACATGACCCAGCTGTCACTGTTGTTCAGTTGCCTCTGGGCCAGAAGGTCATGGGTTCCAGTCCTGCACCAAGATTGGGTTCCTACCATAAACGCTGGCACTGAAGTGCAGTAATAGGGGGGATGCTGTGCTGTCCTTCAGATGAGATGTTAAACCGAGGTCCTGTCTGCCTTTTCTGGTGGTGGGTCAGGCGGATGTTAAAGATTCCGTGACACTAAAAAGAGTGGCAGAATTTCCCTGGTGTCTTGGACAGATTTCCCACTCACTACAAATACCAGTAACAGCATAATCCAGTTCAGTTTCAATTGGATTGCATCTGTAACCCCCCCGCCCGTATGAGGCTGAAAATGTATTTCTAGGAGCGTGATATGTTGCTCATCCACACTCTCTGGCATGTCCCTTTCCCCTTTAAAACTTGCCGGAAGTCTTCAAGCTGGCTCCTCCCACCCACTCGGGTGGTAAATACCTCGGTTCCACCCCATGACACCAGATCTTCCTTTCCGCTGGAAGATACAGGTCCCTCGTGCTACTTTAGTAATTTGTAGGCCCTGGCTTTACAACGTCGGTTTTACTGCAACTTGCTATTAAGCTCGTTAGAGTTATTGATTCTGATTCGGATATGGAGGACAAATCGTCCCCTGGATTTATCAGTGTACCTGCGGCCAAAAGATGTCATGCAGTGATCCCCATCTAACATGCATGTACTGCCTCGGCATCGGGCATGACACCTCGTCGTGCATGTTTTGTCGGGCCTTCCTTCCCAGTGTTCTGGATGACCGCAAGGCACGCCTTCAGCTAGGGAGACCACAGAAAAGGAACCCACCGATGAAATCTAAAGAGGCGAGGTGGGCGGTTTCCACGGCCACAGGATCCGCCGAGCAGTTAGAGCAGATGAAGGCATTCGAGGTGGAAGCAGCTCAAGCTTCGGTCTCTTGAAGCTTCTTTGATCTTTCTTCGAGAAACAACTCTTGCAGCAGGTTACACCATTAGGGCTGAAGTCGGCAGGCGCCAGAACCCCACAGAAATTTTCTAGTTAGCAGTATTCAGCGGGGACCACCTCCGATGTCAGTCCCGCCCCCGATGTTAGATGCAGTACATAAGGAGGTGGTCCCCCAGAATCCTTAATTCTTTTCCAGCCGTCGACTCGCCAGCATCGGCCTCTCAGTCTCTACCTAGCGCACGACGACTTAGAACTTCAAGAGTTTCTCCAATCTAATGTCCTGTCCAACTCTTTCACTTGAGGGACACATTTCCAAGTGTGCCTGCTGAAAGCAGATCCCTTTTAAGGATCCTCATTCCTCCTGTGTGCGGTGCTTAGGCCCGAACCACGACACCAAGGCCTGCACTTTCTGCCAAAGGTTCAACAGCCGCACCAGGATCCGCCGTCAGAAGGCACTTCAGGCATACCTGCTGGAAGAAAGACTTAGCAGGATGGACCAAGAACCTTCCTCCAGGGGCAATTCTTCTTCCATGGCCCATAAACACCGGGAGAAAGCAAGGTCCAGATCCCCGAACCGGGCCTCGGACTCCCGGAGCTCAGGCTCCACCAGGTTGGACCGCTCTCCCTCCAGGGCTCGTTCTCAGCTCCCTCCAGTCAAAGTCCGAGCCTTAGGCGGCTCTTCGACTCTCCAGCCCATCAAGACTTCAAGGCTCTCGGCTTCCTCCACTCCCTCTCGGGCCTCTTCCAAACGCCACAAGTCTTCCTCATCGACCTGACGTCAGGACCCCGACTCCAGGTCGGTCTCCCAGAGGTCCGTATCCACCACCCAGGAAGACTAAAGACCTGACGTCCCTAAAGCGGATGTCGGACCCAATGTCGGCCAAGCATGCAAAGTCGGCCAGGCGTTCACTGGAGCCGCAGACACCAGCCAGGCACCAGACGCCAGCTGGGTGTTCGCCGGACCCAAAGACGGCCAAGCGACCGACGTCGGCCTCGCATTCACCGGAGCCGAAGACCACCCCCCAGTCACCGGTGGATACCGGTCACAGGGATTCAATGGAGGAGGACACGCGCTGCCTCAAGAGCAGGCGGACGACACTGAGGATGCCGGCTCGAGGAACCTTCACCCCACCCCGTAGACACCCGCGGACCCGACGCCCGACCCTGGCGACAGACCAAAGGTGCCAGGCCTGTCACCGGGCATGAACCTGCGAGAAGTAAAGGAACTCTTTACTTTCTGGTGGGACACCATCCGAAAGGATGTGGTCCCTATCAAACCTCCTCCACCTCCTCCTCCTCCTTGTACTCCTTCACCTCCTACGCCCCCTTCTCCACCACAGGGGCTAGCAGGACGACCACCAACCCCTAAGGAGCAGACTCCACCTCCCAGGGATAGATCCAAGGATCGGAGAAGGCCTCCCTCAAGATCTCCATCAAGGTCTCCCAGCCCCAAGCGACCCAGACATCGTCGGTATACTCCGTTAGGGAAGGACTCCAGATCGGATACCTCGGATTACTCCAGATCTCCTTCTCCGCTCAGCATTCCATCACCTGACTCACATGACCTGCCCAGGTCTCCTCCGGATGATCCCTCTTTCTCTGAGATCATGAGGCACATCCAGGACAACATGGGATGGGATGCTGAAGACCTCTATCCCGAAAGACAGCGCCTTGCCCATTATCTTTGGCAGAAAGACCCAAAGCCTGTGGTAGTGCCACCCTTGGTGGACACCTTCGCGGATGTCACCAAGGCTGCGTGGAAGCGTCCGCACTCCACTCCTGCGGTGCCGAAGAAAGCTGACCACCTGGACAGGGCCCCGAGAGAGGACCAGTACTTGGCTCAACAACCTCTGGCAGACTCCCTGGTCAATACGGCCTCACATGACCGGTCCCAAAGGCTGCAACACATGAGCACACAACCACCGGACCAGGAATCCAAACAATTGGATGCCCTGGGGAGATGCATGTATGTGGCTGCTACATGCTCCATCAGGTCCCTGAACTACCTAACTCACATGGTACAGTTTCAGAACACCCTATGGGAACAGGGCCAGGGCCTGGTCAATAAGCTTCTGGATGGCAATCAGAAGGTGGAGCTCTGAAACCTTCTCCGCAGAGGGTCTGATGTGGGTACCCAAGTACTACGAGCCACATACAATTCTGCGGACTCATCCGCCAGAGCTGCAGCTTCAGCGTCTGTCTCCGGCGACATTCTTGGCTCCGTGTCTCCGGCTTCACCCCGGACGTACAGAAGAACATTCTGGACGTCCCCTACAACGGCGAAGTACTCTTTGGTGAACCCTCGGAGAAGGTTATCACCAAACTTCAGGACGCTGGGAAGGCAGTCAGGTCTGTACAGGCCATGTACAGATCCAGGCCTGGTTCCTTTCGTAGGAACCAGAGCCATTGTCGGAGCTGGCAACAAAGGCAGCAGCCACATTCTGTCCAGCAACAAAGGGGCACTTTTCAAGTGGAAAGCCCAGGCTAAGTCGTCCCAAGGCAGGGCCCAACACTACTCTAAACCGGCCCAGCTTGTAGGGACCAGTGCTGCCACAGCATGACTCCTTCCTGGCTCCTTCCTCTGGATCGGGCACAAAGATCAGGAGTCAGCATTGCTCACCACTTTTAGGGTGGATCGATTACAGCAGTTGGTTCTCAATTGGTCAAGAAAGGTCACTTCATAGAATTTCTCGACCACCCACCTGCAAGACCTGCCCTGCTTTCCCCATTACTCGGGTCAGCACGCCCTGCTCATACAGCAGGAGGTGCTCACGTTTCTGGGAAAAGAAGCGATAGAGCAGGTACCATGGAACCAGTGGAGTGCAGGGTATTATTCTCACTTCTTTCTGGTTCCCAAGAAAACAGGGGACCTCCATCCGATACTGGATCTCGGCGACCTCAATGAGTTGGTCCTGTACAAATGCTTCTGCATGGTGACCCTCCCAGGTCTGATTCCCATGCTCAAGCAGGGTGCCTTTCTAGCGTCCTTGGACATGCAGGCCGCTTACCTGCATATACCCGTTGCTCAAGCACACAGGACGTTTCTGCGCTTTGAGTTCCAGGGCCACCATTATCAGTTCCGAGCCCTCCCCTTTGGACTATCATCGACACCTCAGGTATTCACGAAGTGTATGGTGGTCGTAGCGGCAACTCTGAGGAGACAAGGCCACTACGTGTTTCCCTATCTGGACGACTGGCTTATCATGGCGCCCTCTTGGGAGGCCTTGATGTCTGCCATTCATTATACTCAGTCTCTGTTCGAGACGTTGGGCATCATGATCAATCAAGAGAAGTCACGCCTAGTTCCGTCATAGACTTTGCAGTTCATAGGCGCAGTTCTGGACACCATCCGGGGAAAGCTTTTCTTCCCCAGGATAGAGCGGAACACATCAGATCCCTCATCAGGGACATTTTGGCGAAGAAGACCGTTCCTGCCAGATTGGTCCTTTGCCTGCTCGGACACATGGCTGCGGCCATTGCAACAGTCCCACTTGCTCATCTCCACATGTGGGTCACCCAGTGGATGTTACGGGTCCAATGGGATCAAAAGCAAGACCATCTGCAGCTCCCAATCCGGATCACGAAGGCCATAACCCAGGATTGGCAATGGTGGCTAGATCCAAAGAATCTATCGGCGGGAGTCCCCTTCATTGCACCATCTCCGATTGTGACACTCTCCACAGATGCCTCAGGGCTCGGATGGGGTGCACACTTCGACGGTGTCTGGTCTCAGGGCCTGTGTACAGCCCAAGAGACTCATCTCCACATAAATATCCTGGAAATGAGAGCAGTTCTTTACGCCCTGCAGGCCTTCCAGTCAGAGATTCCACCAGGTACTTTTCTGTTACAGACAGACAATTCTGCGGTGATGTATTACCTCAACAAACAAGGAGGCACCCATTCCTACCCACTTTGCAAGGAGGCCATGAGGGTGTGGGATTGGGTTTTGCAACACGGCGCAAACCTCATTGCTGTTCATGTCCCAGGAGTGGACAGCGTCATTGCAGACGGCCTGAGCCACTCTCAGGCCAGAGTCCACAAATGGGAACTACTCCAGGAGGTAGTAGAGGATCTGTTTCGCAGATAGGATATACTAGAGTTAGACCGTTTCGCATCCCCATCCAACGCAAGACTGACCAATTTTTGCTCGCTAGATCCAGGGCCTGGTGTTTTCTGGCGAGATACGTTGTCCCTCTCCTGGGCGGGCAGATTCCTCTATGCCTTTCCCCCCTTTCCATTAATCCAGAGGGTTCTTCTGAAACTTCGCAGAGAGCAAGCGACGCTGATACTTATCGTGCCGTTCTGGCCCAGGCAGATCTGGTTCCCTCTACTACATCAGCTATCCCGGGAACCTCCGGTGCCTCTGCCAATCAGCTCTCACTTGTTGTCTCAGGAGAAGGGCTCCTTGGTCCATCCGGACCTTCGTTTGCTGAGCCTGCATGCTTGGCTCCTAGAGACATAGCCATTTTGCAACACGGGGTCTCACAAGAGGTAGCTGATGTTCTGGTGGCCGCAAGAAAACTGGCCACTCATGCTACTTACGCCATGAAATGGCGCTGTTTTTGCCTATGGGCTCAAGCACGGGGAATTTCACCTCTAGACTGTCCAGAAAAGTAGGTCTTAGACTACCTCCTGTCTCTCTTTCAGACAGGCTTGGCCTACTCCTCGATCAAAGTACACCTCTGTGCCATTTCAGCCTATCATTTTCCTATAGGCCAATGCACCATATCTCAGTTGGACATGGCACGAGCCTTCCTGAGAGGTATTCTCCACCTTAGACCTCCAATTAAGGATCCGATTCAGCCATGGGATCTACCCTTTGTCCTGGAGCAGCTTATGCTGCAACCCTTTGAACCAGCTGCAGATTGCAGGCTACGTCTTCTTACTTGGAAGACATTGTTTTTAGTTGCCGTTACCTCGGCCAGAAGAATTTCAGAACTTCATGCACTCATGTGCAAAGAGCCTTATTTGGTTTTTCACCAAGACAGGGTATCCCTACGGACTAATCCCAAGTTTCTGCCTAAGGTGGTCTCAGCTCTCACCCTTAATCAGGACATTGATCTACCAGTGTACTTTCCCAAGTATTCTAATTGAGGAGAGGCCCTATTGCACACCCTAGATGTGCATAGGTGTCTCCGATACTACCTGACCAGAACCAATCACCACCGAAAATCGGACCAGCTTTTTGTCTCCTTTGCCCACGGGATGATGGGAGCTCCTGTTTCCAAACAGCCGCTGTCCAGGTGGCTCATTCAGTGTGTCACGTTCTGTTACCAGAAGTGCAACAAACCCTTACCGGGCACGGTCAAGGGTCATTCCACAAGGGGGGTGGCTACCTCCTTTGCGGCCCTAAAGAATGTGTCCACCTCGGCCATCTGTTCTGCAGCTACTTGGAGCTCCGTGCACACTTTCATCAGGCATTATAGCCTGGATATTGCATCGAGTCGAAAAGCAGGTTTTGGTCTAGCAGTCCTTCAAGGACTTCTGTCCTTGGCTTTGGTTCCATTAAAGATTTCTACCTTCCCTCCTCCCAGTGGTGTGGGATTTCCATTATTGCTTGGGAATCGGTCCTAATGGTGTAACCTGCTGCAAGAGCTGTTTCTCAAAGTAAGATAGTACAGTTACGTAAGAACTTACCATAACAGTAGATCTTCGAGAACAGCTCTTGCAGCAGGTACTTTCCCTCCCACCATCCCTGCTGGAGGTAGATTCTAGTTCTAACATCCTTCTCCTAGGATCAGGTGTTCTCAGCATCTCTGATTGCCATTTGATGGTGGATTCTCAGTCTCCTCTTCTGATGTCATCCAGCGTCTGGGAGTCTCTGGTGGGAGAACTGGGGATTCTGGGGGACCGCCTCCTTATGTACTGCATCTGACGTCGGGGATGGGACCGACGTCGGAGGCGGTCCCCACTGAATACTGCTAGCTAGAAAATTTCCGTGGGATCCTGGCACCTGCCGGCTTCAGTCCTAATGGTGTAACCTGCTGGAAGAGCTGTTCTCGAAGATCTACTGTTACAGTAAGTTCTTACGTAACTGTACTTTCCTCTCAACCTCAGCTCGAGTTTCACGGGCTCCTTTAGGGAGTTGTGCCAGTCTCTCCCCACCAGGGGTGAGGCGCCACGGGTTCGCACTCCTCCCGCCCTTGGAAGAGGGATAAGGACCCTAAGTCTTCTTCCTCCAGAAGAAGACACTCCTGGGACCAAGAGAGGTCTGAATCCCAGGAACACGCGGTCTTGATCTCGGTCGAGATCACTTCCTCGGCCACTGGCTTTACGGACCTTCCGTCAGGCCAAGGCACCGAGACAGAGGAAATGGCTGAACTGGACGAGATTACGCTCGATCCAATCGAGCCTTTGTCACCGACTCCTGTCGACAATTCCTTAGAAAGGACCCCGGTCCTTTCCTTTCCCGATGAGGGTACACTACCTTCAGGTGGCCTCATCGAGTAAACTGTCCCGGAACCTCAGCTTTGACTGACTCTGGCATCTCCCAATTGAACAAGCCGATCACATCGGTCTCGATCAAAGAATAGGACCCCTTCAGTCGAAAAACTGAAGAAGGGCCATAAGCATTCAAAAAAGAGGTACTGTCACCGATCCTCATCCTCCTCGGACGAGGAGAGACTTCGATGGAAACTCCGTCGACATTATGAGGATCTCATGTGGCAACAGCTGGTTTTGTCCAGTCAGAAGACGGCTCCGTCGGCGACACCAGCCATCACTTGGCTTCCACCTCCAAGGCCGACACTGACCCCTCCAGAACCGAAGGCTTCGGTTCCACTGCCCATGAGGCGGCCCGTATCCCGGCTTGGCCTATTACGGTCTCTCCACCGATTTTGGTGGAGCCACCACCTAAGCAGCCTCAGGGTGGGGCTTCCTCGAAAGAGGACTGGCCAGACACCGGACTTCACCATCTTCTGTCCATCATGGTTGTCCCTGATCGCCCTCGGCGCATCGAGGGAGACGTAGGCGGGAGACCGTTATATCCTGACTCCTCTGACTCGGACGACACTGGTTTGCACTTCCATCCTGGGGATGATGAGTCATCAGTGGCTGGTTTGGAGGAAGGTCCTTCCTCCTTTCAGGGCATCCACCGCCTAATCTCCGAATCAACCGGAATGCCCTGGAGCCTATCCAGAAAAAGGCAGAGTAACCCCTTGCAGATATCCTCAAAAGGGGGGATACTCCGACGGAGGCCTTTCCTGTGGCTGAAGCCATTGTTGGCCTGGCCCTTGAGCTTTGGCAGTGTCCTGCTTCATGCCCAGCTCCGTCTGCCCACATGGCCCGAAAGTATACGGTGCCCATGGGATCACTGGCGGGGTTCGCAGAACATCCCTCGGCTGAAAGCCTTGTGACTGCTTCTGTGTTTAGATGCACTGGTAACTCAGCTGACACAGACCGCCCCCCAGACAAGGAGTCCATGAATATAGACCATTCTGCCCGGAAGGTCTATGCGGCCTCCTCCTTAGGCCTTCATCAGGCCAGCTCGGCTGTTGTCATGGCACACTTCTCTCATGCCCTCCTGGGGTCATTAGATGAAGTCCTTCCTCATCTCCCGGTGGACATGCAGACCACAGTGAAGCAAGTCCATGACCAGGTCCGTGCTGTTGCAAAACAACAGCTCCAGATGGCCCTGGACATTGGAGATTCCTGTGCCCGCTCTTTGGCAGCCACAGTGGCCACTCACCGCAGGGCTTGGCTGAGGCTATCCTCCTTCCTGGCGGATACCCAGCATAAGTTAGCTGACATGCCCTTCCTAGGCTCTGACCTGTTCGTTCCAGGAGTGGCTGGTCACCTCCAACGTATAGAACAGTCCAATGCCACCCTGAACGCTACCTCTGCGAAGGGTTCTTCAGGCAAAGAACCAGCAGAAGCGCAAGAAGAAGTTCTTGGCACTCTTCCCCTGTGGTTAGGCAGCCCTCCTTTCAAGGAGGCCAGCAGCAACAGCAGGCTCAAGATTGGCTCCCGAGGCCCAAGCAAGGTCCTCAAAAGCCCTGTAAAGGAGGCCAAGGTGCTGGTCCAGGAGCCTCCTCCTCCTCTAAGCCTGCTCAGTGACTGGTTGGGGATTGCCACCCCTACTCCCGTCATGCCAGCTCTGGGTCCTCCCGTGGGGAGCCGGCTCCACCACTTTCTTTCCGCCTGGTCTGGTATCATTTCGGACAGGTGAGTTCTAGAGATGGTCGGAAAGGGACTGCCTCTGGAATTCGAGCAGTACCCACCCAGCCGAGCCCACACCCCCTCGGGAGGAAAGGATCTCAGTTTGCACTCAGTCGGCTCTCCGAGACGACATTGCTCAGCTCCTACACAAGGAGGTGGTAGATCCAGTGCCAGATCCTCCTACAGACCCTGGCTTTGTCTCCAGATACTTCCTGGTGCCCAAGCGGATGGGGGATTGGCGCCTCATCCTAGATCTCCATGACCTGAATCAGTATGTCAGGCCTCGCACATTCCGGATGGTAACTCTGAACCATATCATACCATCCCTGGAGCGAAACATGTGGTTCTGTTCACTGGATCTGCAGGATGCACTCTTTCACGTCCCAATCCATCCGTCCCACCAACGGTTCCTCCACTTCAGGGTCGAGGGGACCCTGTACGAGTTCTGAGCCATGCCGTTCGGCCTGTCATCAGCCCCATGGGTCTTCACCAAGTGCATTGCAGTGGTGGCAGCCCATCTTTGGTGTCAGAGTTCGGATGTACCCTTATTTCAACGACTGGCTCTTGGCAGGTTCTTCCCTTTAGGAGGTGGAGAGGTCCAGGGATCTGGCCCTCCGAACCTGCTCCCAGTTAGGCCTCTTGATCAACGAGGCCAGGTCGGAACTCGTGCCCTCTCAGGTGATGGGCTTCATCAGGGCAGAGCTCGACTCTCATCAAGCCAGAGCTCGGCTTCTGGCGGACAGGCGGAGGTTCTTTCCTCCTTTGTCCGATCATTTCTGGTTGGGCACTTGAGCCCTGCCCGGGATTTTCTTCGCCTTCTGGGTTACATGGCGGCATGTACCTCAGTGGTCTGTTGGGCCAAGTGGCACATGCGCCCTCTCCAGTGGGAACTGGCCGCCCAGTGGACTCAGTGCCATGGTCATTTCGACCAGTGGATCACTGTAACCTAGATGTGGGATGCTCTCCAGTGGTGGGCCGCCCCAGAACGGTTGCAGGAAGGTTTCCCATTTGTCCGCCCAGAGCCGATGGTCATCCGGATGACCGATGCCTCTCTCATGGGCTGGGGAGCCCACATGGGGGACAGCAGGGCCCACAGGTTCTGGACGACCCCCCCCCCCGAGGAGTCCCGATACCACATCAACCTGTTGGAGCTCAGAGCAGTCAGACTGGCACTGTCAGCTTTCGCTCCTCAGCTCTGGGGTCAAGTGGTTCAAGTCCAGACGGACAATACCGTGACCAAGTACTACCTCAACAAACAGGGCGGCACGCACTCCTGTCTACTGTGCAAGGAGGCGCTCCACATCTGGACCCTCGTAAGTCGGTTGGAGGTGGATCTCCTAGCCATCCATGTGGCAGGAGTCTCGAACCAACTGGCGGATGCTCTCAGCCACGTAGGCCAGCTGTCCCACGAGTGGTCTCTCCATCCAGAGGTAGCTTACAGTCTGTTCTCCCATTGGGTCAAACCGTTGGTGGACCTGTTTGCCTCAAGGGAAAACACCAAGCTGAGACTGTACCATGCCCGCCCCCCTCAGCAGAGCTCGCTGCAGGGGGATGCCTTCTTGAGGCCACGGACCTCAGGCCTCCTGTATGCCTTTCCTCCATTTCCCTTGATGCCCAAGGTGTTACTCAAAGTGAGGAGGGACAAGGCGAAGGTGATCCTGGTAGCCCTAGATTGGCCACACCAGTTCTGGTATCCAGATCTCCTCAGCCTCAGCTGCAGGGCCCTGGAACGGCTTTGTACACGTCCAGACCTGATATCACTCAACCAGGGGAAGGTATACCATCCGGACCTTCAATCCCTGCACCTCACAGCCTGGTACCTGAGCGGCTAGAGTTCCAGGCTCTGGGTCTTTCCGAGGATGTTTACACCATGGTGGAGACAGTTCGTAAGGAATCGACCAGAAAATGTTACGCCTTCAGATGGAAAAGGTTTTCCATTTGGTGTCAGACTAAGAGTCTGGACCCCTTTTCCTGCTCTGTGGCTAACATTCTAGACTACCTTTGGTCTCTCTCCAAAGGGGGTCTACGGTCATCGACCCTTAGGGTGCACCTGGCAGACATTTCTGTTTACCGGGCGCGGGCCGGTCAGCCGACTCTGGCACAGGGGACAGTGGTCAGGTGCTTCTTCAATGGCCTGGATCCCATATCCCCTCCGGTGCGTGAACCTCCACCTCCATGGGATTTGTTGCTGGTTTTGGCAAAGCTCATGGGCAAGCCATTCGAACCCATGCACAAGTGTGAGCTCTCACACTTGTCATGGAAGACGGTCTTCCTGGTGGCTATCACGTCAGCCAGAAGGACAGGAGAACTCCAGGCGCTTTCGGTGGACTCCCCTTATCTGGTCTTCCACAGGGACAAGGTTGTCTTGCGCCTCGAAGTTCCTTCCGAAGGTGGTGTCAGAGTTTCACCTTAACCAGGTCTTGACTCTGCCAGTATATTACCCTAACTACACCTCAGATGCCGAGTACAGGCTCCATACTCTGGACCTGAGACATGCTCTCTCCTATTATAAGGACAGAATGGTGGAAATTCGGGGAGAGGTTCGCCAGCTGTTTGTCACCTACGCTGAAGCCGCTTCTGGCAGACCTGCAGCCAAACGGACCATTGCAAGATGGATTACATCATGCATAGGTCTGTACTATGAGTTGGCGAGCAAGGAGCCTCCCAGAGGGATAAGAGCTCATTCTACCCGCCATACTGCTGCATCGGTGGCAGCTTCCAGGGACTTTCCTATCCAGGAAATCTGTCATGCTGCTACCTGGAAGTCGGCAAACACCTTCATTAGCCACTACCACCTCGACCTTGAGTCATGCCGGGATGCTGGTTTTGGAGCCTCTGTTCTCCAATCTCTGTTTCCCAAGTAGGGGTTGTGCGCCTTGCCTCCCTCCTCCTGGAGAACTGCTTGGAGTCTGCCAGAGAGTGTGGATGAACAACATATCCACGCTCCTAGAAGAACAGGTTACTCACCTGTAACAGTAGTTCTAGGAGTGGTATATGTTGTTCATCCACCCGACCTCCCCGGCTTTAGGCGCACAGCCTTGCTTCCAGCGGGCTAAGATCTGGCGTCATGGGGCAGAGCCAAGGTATTTACCACCCGGGTGGGTGGAAGGAGCCAGCTTGAAGACTTCCGGCAAGTTTTAAAGGGGAAAGAGACATGCCAGAGAGTGTAGATGAACAACATGTACCACTCCTAGAACTATTGTTACAGGTGAGTAACCTGTTCTTATTTGTAACATACTTACCAAGTAAGCAAAAAGGGCTCAGTTCCAGTTGCAAAGTGGGGTGGGACAATAGGAGAGAGTCAGGAAAGTTTAACAAATCCAGTAGTAAAGATGTACAAGCCAAAGTATATAAAATCCAACGTACTGGAACAAATGTTTACGAAGTCATCGATTTGTGTACATAAGGTCGAATTACATTTAGCGACCACAGGTACTTGGGGAGCACAGTCCCATAACAATAATACAATTATTTATTGCTGTGTAAAATGCCTACGAGGAAGGCCTAATTCAGAACACCATCAGGGTAGGAGTAAACTAATCAGGACCAGACCCCTTTTAAAGTTGAGAAGTACCTCTAGGGCTGTTTGGGCAGGGCAAGGGGCCTTGTAGTGTTCCTTAAAGAGCCCCTGCTGCCTCAAGAAGAACTTTGACAGATATAATATTTGGATGCACAGCAGCTTATATTTCTCATTAGCACTGTATTTCTTATCCCCATTATTTATTACTAAGGCCATTTGCATGAAGACAGGATAGTTGTTACTTGAGGTTTCAACACCTGCTGTTGCTTCTTCCCAACCTGATGTCATGATGCTCTGCTTGTGACATCACAGTTATTCCCATGGCAACAGACTGTGATGTCACAACAGAGCACTATAATTTCAAGTAGGGGATAAGCTAGTGAGGCAGATAAACGCTAAGGGATAACAATCTTTTGTGGGACTTTCTTCAGTAATAAGGACCTCTCTAAGGCCATTGATAGTCTGGTATTTGACCAGCTAACGGAATATCTGGACAAGTACGACATCCTTTGTAAACAACATCACGGCTTCAGAAAAGGCCACAGCACCACATCTACCCTCCTTGAATTCACAGGAGCAATTCACAACTCCCTGGACAATAATTACGTCACTGGTTCAGTCTTCATATACCTGACCAAGGCTTTTGACACCATCCATCATCGAATACTCCTCACAGAACTGCTAAAAGCTGGGCTCTCCCCTGAGTCTACAGCTTGAAGAGCTACCTGGAAAACCATTCCCAAAGAGTGAAAATTGCTGATTTCCTCTCAGATGCTAGACCCATTCGCTCAGAAGTCCCCCAGGGATCCATTCTCAGGCCACTCCTCTTCAGCCTGTGTTTGAACAGTCTTCCACAATCCTGTCCAGAACAAATCCTACTCTATGCTGACGATGCTGTTATTCACACCACCCAACAGGACCCCTACCTACTCCAAAACGAGCTTCAGAAGGGCTTCACCTCCTTTGAAACATGGTTTAGTAGTCAAAAGCTGGTTTTCAACTATAAGAAAACCAAGTCAATGCTATTCTGTGGCTCCCACAATAAACACAGGCTTCACCCCCTTAATATTACAAACTGCCTTGGTGCTGTCCTCGAACAGGTTCACTCCTTTAAATATCTGGGAATCACCATAGACAGCAACCTATCCTATGGCATCCACATAGATAGTGTTGCCAAAGTTGCAAACGCACACACTGGTCTCCTCTACAGGCACAGGCAGTGCCTTACCTCGGATGCCTTAAGGATAGCAGTTCAGAGCTCAGTGGTCTCACTAATCGACTATGGTCTGATTATTTACAGCTCTGCAACTGACAGCCCTCGGGCGCTTATCCTTGGCTCTAAACAAAGCCTGCAGACTCATCACAGGATCCCACTGTCTCACCCATACGTGTGACCTCTATGCCCAGGATGGCTCCAGTTATCAAACCGTATCAAGTACCAAACTTGTCTAATGGGTAAGAAAATTATGCTACATCTTGCTCTCCCCGGAGTCCAAACTCTTCTCCATACAGCATGCAACCTCCGCCTCACTGGGGCTTCAGAAAATCAAATGCTGCACATTCCTCGGTGCCGCACCACTTTGGGCCAAAGATCCTTTGCGCACCGAGCTCCTAGCTAGATTAATGGACTCAACAAAGGCATCTCCTCTCTGCAACAGCTAGGCCCGTTCAAAGCCAACCTTCACCTCCACCTAGCTGCCTCTAGCTCCTGTGACTGTCCCTCATAATCTGATCTCCCCCTAGCACTTCTAATCCTACCTCCTCTCTCCCTCTTCCTACAGCCTACCCTCCCATTTTTTCCCCCTACCCCCCCAAGCACTTTCTTGAGGCCTGACAAATGCCCACGGTTGCACCGCTCTTTTTGTGTCCATGCCAAGCCTTGGCTACCTCTGTCTGCCCTGCTCCCTCTGGTACCCACTTTCCCTAAATGTGATGTATTTCAGCTGCCAAAAAATGTCTGTACACCATTTCTGCATTGTTACTCAACTCTATGTAATGTTTGTATTGTACCTCAATTGACGTGGAACCTTTGTAAAAGAGCCTTGGCTCAAAGGTACTTTTAATCCTCGACTCTAAATAAATAAATAAAAAAAATAAATAAATAATGGTGAACAGAAATCTATAGAAGATATATGAAATACCAGATGAATTGTGTCAAAATATTAGTGTTTCGTAAGTTTTCTCAAAGGCATCAGCTGCTCTTAACCTTAGCCTTCGCAGACTGGAAACTGGTAATAGAGGTGAGGGGAGACTGTTCCATATGTGGGAAGGCTATATCTAATAGAAGCTTGTCCCACAGAGAGCCTGCACCTGGGAATCTGTAGTTTTTTTTTTATTATTCTCTGATGTTAAGAAGCAGAAGGGATTGGAAGAAGGGGTAAATATGTCAGTGAGATACCCCAGTAATTTCTCTGACCAGTATTTGGCACTGGCAAATCAGTATGGAAGGATTGCTTCATTGAAAGGGAGGCCCAGTCTAGGTCCTTCTACACTGTGCAATGATGGGCACAGGGAGGACAGGCCAACACAAATCTGCAGAGTGTGTTGAAGAGGATGATGAGCTTAGGAAAGAGGAGGAGGAGGCTCCAGAGATAACTACATCCCCATTGTCAAGCAGTGGGAAGACTGAGCACTCCACCACAGTTTTTCTGGTTTTAAAAGGGAAACAATTTTTAACCCTGTAGAGAGCCCCTAGTTTGGTGAAACATCTTCCCAATGCATAGTTTATGTGAAATGAATAGTCTGACTGTTGATCTAGGATCACCCTGAGGTACATGTAGGATAGTACAGAGTCAGTTGGGTCTCCAGATATGGAGCTCAACTTCAGAGTGGTGGGCGAAGAACGCAACTAGTGGGTAGGGCCAAAGAGCATAGTAACTGTTTTCCTTTGATTCATAGCTACTAGATTGAAAAGGAACCAGTTTTGCACATCAACGAAGTCAGACTGAAGAGAAAGCTCAGCGTCGGAGAGGGTGGGACCAGCAAAGAAAATTATTGTTTTGTCTGTATACATGTGTGATTTACAAGTTTTGAGGCAGTTTGGGAGACTGTTAATGAAGGCAGAGAACAGAAAGGGGCCAAGGACTGACCCCTGGAGAACACTAAAAGTGACTGAGAGCCAAGAGGAACTTGAGGACCCTAATGTGACAATTGTGTCATATCATAGAGGTAGAAACTGAACCAGCATACAGAGGAAGTGGAGACACCAGAGGAGGCTAACTTAGCTAAGAGCAATGTGATAGTAACTGTATCGAATCCTTTAGCCAAGTCTTTGTAAATTACACCAGTCCCTTAACCGGTATTCATGTGTGAATGGATATGGTCAGTAATTCTGAGCAGGGAGGTATAAGTGGAATGGAAAGGATTGATGAAGCCTGATTTGTCAAAATGATTAGAGAGTTGTTTACTGACCAACCTCTCAAGTATTTTGGAGAGGGAAGTAAAGATATGGGATGGTAGTTTATTGGGGCATCAGTGGTGCCTCCTTTATGGAGTGATACAACCAGGTGAGCTCAACTTGGGCAGAGACAAACAGGGCTATTTACAACATGAAGGGGAGGTGCCAGTGGCCAAAGGTAGACTGAATATGTGGGTGATAGGGGAGACCCGGACTAGAGATCCAGTAGCTAGGAGTCTGGGCAAGAAGTCATCAGATCCCCACGAGGAGAGAACATTCAAGGAGAGGAGTCTGCTGAAGATGTCAGATTCCTGGATGGGGTAGAGACTGAATGTCCTATTTAAAAGAGGTAGTGGCAGGCTAGTGGCTGCTGAAGGAGATCTGTGAGCCCTAGGATCATCTACAGTTGGTTTAGCACAGCAGATAAGGGATGGCCTGTGCCACTCTGCGAGCCTGATGCATTTGGAGAGGTGTTGAGGAGACAGTGAACTGCTTTCCAAAATTTAGAAGGGTCTGAGTCGCTGAACAGGAATTTATTTTGGAAATGGGTGGCCTTAGACTACCGGGTGACTTTAGTACAGTAGTTCTGGAGCCTAGTGAAAGCTTGCCTATCAGAGGGTATCCCAGAAGATTTGTGCCTGGCCCAAGCAGCATCTCATAAATGGAAGGGGTCGAGAAGATCAAATGTGACCCAGGGGAGTTGGGAGCTACAAACTCTAGTGCATCTAAAGGGGGTGAATTGATTGCAGATGGTTTTAAATTTAGCAACAAAATAGTTTATGATTCCAGCTGGTATGGGTGAAGGCAAGGGTAGGGTGCCAGTCAGCATGGTGGATATCTTGCACAGAACTGTCAGGGTGAAATGAATCTGGCCATAATACTATAGAACTAGAAAGCTTTGCTGTAAAAATAATTTCACTATAATCACTGAATGGTCTGTTTCAGTGAAATGATTTTTACAGCGTATATTAATAAACATGGTGGGTTATTGCTACGGTGTACTTTGCATGACTAGATCACGGCATACAGTCGAACTACAGCACCTATTACTGATCCAACTGTATAACAATTATTGCATAATGTAATAGCACAAGTTTAAAATTGTAAACCGGACTTTTAAATTGTTCTTATAGTAGCTTGCTGACACGCCACTCTCACAAACTCGCTCAGCCGGTCAGCCCTCGACTCCCAAAATGCAAACCTCTGAGCGTATGATTTGTGTACAGTGAACAGAACAAGGTAACCCTCTTGTCTGTTTTGTGGGTTCAAGTCACCTTTGTCTCAAGCTCTGAAGGGATTCAAACTGATAACCTCTTGTTAGCGTACTCAATTATCAGGCTCAGATAATTCTGTCTTCGGGGAGCCAGATATATTTGCCTACGGGCACCCAACCAGGTCTTTCAAATGAACCCTATGCAAGACTTTAGAGAACTCTATCCATTTCCCAGTTTGGTATCCAATAAGCCCATACACAGTGTACTTATAACCTTTAAAAGCTGCACTTAAAATAAAAAGAAATGTCGAGGCACTCCAGCAGTTTTGTTTGTTAAAAAAAAAAAAAAAATATCTTTACTTTAAAAATATCAAAACAGAACAATAATTACCAAACAAATATATATCTCAACACATACAGCTTTGAAACAAACAGGTAAAAAGTACAGTTCTAACAGTTTATAACTTCAGACTAAGCTAATGCTTACTTTCTTCAGTGCTTTTAGGGTCTCTCTTCTCTCAGTCAGTAATATTTTCTTTTGTCTCTCTGTCATGTTCTCTCAGCAGTTAAACACACTTCTGAGCCGGCCTTCTCATGAGGCCACTAACTCCGCCTTGATGTATCAAAATCTATATTTTACAATACAGGGTCTCCAAATAAAATATTTAAAAAAAACGTGTGAGGACCTCACTGACTTTCTTCTCCACAGGTTAACTGGTCAGAACTGGTTTTTGCTCTGCTACACATACATCTCTAAAGTTTCTTTGATCTAAGTCACTGTATTCAAAACAAAAGTGTATTTTCCTCTTTAATCCCGTCTGGACCTTGGAATCTACACCTCAGGGGTCTCTGATGTAATTCAAAGGTTCCCCGGAGAATGTATGTTGGACCTTCCAGATCCGTCTGGGTCCTCCCTGGCTCAGACATCAGACCTCTTCAATGTCCATTCTGGTAACTGTGCAAGTCAAAGAATCTCCCTGAGGGCATTATGAATGGCTAACCGAGTCAAAGGCCTTAGCCAAATTGACAAAAATAGAAGCAGTTTGTTGGCCTTGGCCTTGGTCAGAGGCAGATTAAATATGTCAAGTGATGCAGAGGAAGGAAGATATTGTTGAGTGGTGCTTCCAGAACCCAGATTGGTATGGGAGGAGGTAATTTGTGGACCTGAGAAAGTCAGTTAGTCTGGCCTGGACAAGAGACTCTTGAAGCTTGCAAAGAGAGGGGAGGAGGGAGATGGGATGGTAGTTTCTGGGGACTGAGGGGTCACTACCCTTGTGGAGAGGGATGACACAGGCTGATTTCCATGCTAGGGGGACCTTACCAGACTTAAAGGACAAATTTAGTAGGTATGTGAGAGGAACTGCTATAGCTGGTGCTGAAATATGTAGAAGCTTGGGGTGGATGCTGTCTGGGCTGGATTTGGCAATATTTAAAGAGTAGAGGGTGTTAAGTATTTATTTGGGCAATGTGGGAGTAAGGATGAAAGTGTTTTGGACAGAGCGTTGGGGAGCTAGCAGTGACCTGGAGGTGGGGGAGAGGACTGGCACATGTGGTGAAAAAATTGTTTAGGGTTTCTGCTACTTTGATGGGGTCAGAGATGCTTTGATCATTTAGCTTGAGAATAGGGGTGTAGGTCTGAGGGGGTCTATAAGGGAGTGGACCACCTCCCAGAAGGAGAAAGGTAGGACGATATTTAGGCGGGACCTAAAGTAATCTGCCTTGGCTCATCTTATCGCTATGGTGCAGGCATTTCTTGCTGTGTTGTAAGCCTGTCTCATTTGGGAGGGTCAGTGTGGCTTTATAGAGGGACCAGGCCCTATCACGGGCTTTGCAGAGGGTAGTTAGGGTGCTGGAGGTCCATGGGTGGTGGCGCTTTTTAACCCTGGCTTTAACCAGGGGGGCATGGGAGTTCCAGACCTGTTAAGACGTCTGCAGAAAACTGGACAGGGCTGAATCAATATCAGGTGCAGTGTAGACAAGGTCCCAGTCTGTAAATTGTAGGTCAAGAAGGAGGGAGCTGGTGTTAAGTGAGTTTAGTGGATGGGTATGAATATATTACGGGGCAGATTTCGGGAGCTGAACTTTTCTGGTAGAGTGGGCTGGTTGAATAAAAGGGAACACCACCTCCACATTTGATTTGGAGTGGTCCTGCCTATGGGTAGAGTAACCTGGGACTGAAATGGTGGCGGGGTTAATGCTAGTGGGGTGCCAGATTTCTGGTAGAATGAAGATGTGCAGGTTATTTTAACCAGCTCAGATTCTTACCAGGTCAGTTTTGGGGAGTAGGCTCCTGATGCTGGTGTGAAATATCTTGAGTCCTTTCAGTAGACTTGACGAGCTACTAGTAGGAGGGATGGAGGGGGGGGCATTTTACTTCCGCATCTCCACTGAGGACATACGAACATACGAAAATGCCAGCAGATACAGGCCATATGGTCTATCAAGTCTGCTCAAATGTGCAGCTCACATTCCACTACACTGCAGCTGCCCCTCTCACCCCTCCCTTTTTTCTGAATTCATTCATGTTCTTGCTGGCATTCCACCTCACTGTGCCCCCTTTGTTACCCTCCCCCTGAACTTGTCCTGTCCCCTCTTAAAGCTGTCCATTGTCTTTACTGATACCACCTCTTCGAGCCGTGCATTCCACCTTGACACCACCCATTCCGTGAAATATTGTCTTCTCATTTCCCTCTTAAATCTTCCACCCTCTGACCTCAGACTGTGCCGCCTCGTGTCCCTCCCCCCCTTAACCAGGGGTCAATCTTAACATTGTTTTACTAGCCCAAACACTAGTGCAAACTGACCAGGGCTAGTGCAGCTAACTCTCTACTTGCCCGGCTTGACTAGTGCAGATTTTCATGGCTGTTAATGAAGTTAAAAAAAGTCTCTACTTTAGCATCCTCTAGTCCTCATGCTAATCTTACTCAATGTTCCAGATGGCCAAGTGTGATTAACAGCTCATTAAGAGCTGCTGTTATCTAGCAGTTCAAAAGAGGGATCCCACAAATGACTCCGTGCGAGTCATTATCACTCCACTGTTAAGACTTTCAGCTAGTGTCCAGGGTGTGATCAAGGGTAGAGTGCTGTTAAGTCACTAGGTTCCAGTTTTCTGAATGTGTCTGTGTCTAACAATTTGTCAGTGTTATTAAGACCAGTGCCCCTCATTTCTCTACATTTTGAGTGTTTGTATCCAACATTTCAGTGACAAAATGCAAAGGGGTATATACAGGATCGGCCCTGCAGGTGGTGGGTTTTATTATCCCAGCCTCACCATGACTTCCCTCTCCCAAATCTCTTAACTCTGTTCTTTCTCTGGACACCACTGTAGACCAGACTCTGAAGTGACCATCCATAGATCCATAGCTGCCATTACTGGCAAGTGTAGGGGGTCCTCAGCTCTTCTAAATGGACCATGCCAGCCATCACCATCCATACAGTTCCACCCTTATCCCACTCAGCATGTCCTTTCAGCCTAAAAACAAAGCTTTGGATCATGTATGGTACAAAAATAAACCTTGATAAACTACATAATGTGAAGCCTTGAAATAGGCATTCCTGGGGTGCATAGAGCATCCTATACGGAAATGGAAATAGTATAGTGTTATGCCTATGTACTGTTTTCCCTGGGCTGATGAAAGGACAATGTTAAAGAAAAAGCTGTTATTGTTGGGGCAGAACATGTTAGAATCAATGCTTTTACAAATAAAAATGTGATAGTTTTCTATTTTCCAAGCCCTTTAGGTTTGTTTAGCCCCAACCCCAAAGAAATCTTAGATGTGCTCCTGGCTCACTTGAGACTGTACAAAAACTTTTAAAAGTGCAGGTCTCCAGTTGACTATAGGGTGGGGACTGCGAGTGTCTTTCTCTGCCTGACTCTTTTCATTGCCCTGTGGGTGGTGACAGTGTGGTGAGGTGCATGATGATGCCAGCTATTGTGTGCGCAGAGCTACAGTAGGACTGCTTGATTGAACATTTGCTGTTGTGATATCCTCTCTCTGTTTGGTGTGTGGAGGGGGGGGGGGACAGAAAGAGGAAGAGAGGAGGATGGCATTGCAGTCTTTTTTTTCTGCTGGGGAGCTGGAAGCAATGTGGGAGCAGGCTAAATGTGCAATAATCAGAGTATTTCTTGGCTTTGCTTGCATTGTTTCCTGTATAAGTGAGCTACATTTACCATTATAATTAAGGGCTAGTGCAACCATCTGCAGGCTAGTGCAATTTTGAATCAACTTGCCATGCTGGCTAGTGCAAAAAAAAGGTTAAGGTTGACCCCTGCCCCTAACCTCAGAATTCCTTCTGTAACCAGTCTTGTTTAAGCCTTTCACATACTTAAAGGTTGCTATCATGTCCCCTCTGTCCCTTCTCTCCTCCAGGGAGTACATGTTGAGGAAAAGGAATGCCATAAACAAATGGTTAAATCTGGAGGATTAGGCAAGAGTTTTCCTGCTTGGGAGATCTACTATGACTAGAGCAGGATTCCCAAGTTTTTGTTAACCAGGTAAGGTGCATTACACCAAAAGCCCTATTTTTAGGTACAACCCGGGTATGAGTAGTATAAATTTTTTGGAATGTTATGAGTCCTACTGAAGTCAACTGTGATCTTTTTGTTTTCTTCTTCTTCTTTTGGAAACTGGAAAAATCACCTTAAAGCAGAAGTATTTGTTAGCAAAAAATTTCATAATACAGTTTCTTTGTTAGTGTATATTATAGGGGCACGGTCGTGCCTCAACAGTTAGGGTTGAGTAGGCACTTTAATGTTAAACCTCAAATTTTGCACTTTTATAACTGTGCAACCATTCAATAGATTTGCATTAAATATGGCATGCACTGTCTCGTGGAGTAGATCTCTTGACATGCAGAGTTTTGTTTCAGTTGGATGTGCAGATTCTGACATCCAGATAGTACAAAAACCTTAAAATTCACCCTTTTTTGCACTTTTTTTCTCATCGCCCTTCACGCAGATGGTGTGGAATTTTACTGTTAAATTTGTATGACAGAAAGAGCATGGGTCAGAGAACAGGCTTGTGCTTGTTTGGTGAAAAAATAACTTGTTCCAATGTTATTGCATTTTAAGGTCCCATTATTTTCAATGGGAATTTCTCTTTCCAGGATGGCAGAATGGAATGAAAAAGGATTTTGGTCTCTCGAAAAAGGATTCTGAGGGGCCAATTGTTTTTCGCCAGAAAAAAATCCTTTTTCATGAGCCGTCATCTTGTTTTCTCTTTTTTCACACAACAGACCATCATAACTCTGCCCAGGGATGTCTTCTACAGACATCCAAACATGTATCTTGCTTACTGGGAACTGATGAGCTTCAGTGTGTAATGTTTTATAGTTCCCATGCCTTCTGAACATTTTTTTCTCAACTATATAAATCCTTTTTTGTGACTTGCTATGTTCCTTTTTTGCAAGTCCTTTTTCATTCTGTCGAAAAAGGAAATTGGCTCGCCAAAAAGGATTTTACTGTGCCATCCCCTTTTAAATAAAGTATACCATTGGTATTCAATGGCACCCCTCCCTCCTCCCTTCTCCCTATTTTATATCCCTAGTGTCTAGAGGCCCCCACCCTCTGATTCCCATGTATTAAAAAAAAAAATGGTGTCCAATGGCACTCCCCAGCCGCCATTCCCCCATTTCCCTGGTGTCTAGTGGCACCCACCAATCACCGTTGAAATTTTTATATCCCTGGTGTCTAGTGCACCCCCCACCCTCCGATTCCCATATATTTAAAAAAATAAATAGGTGTCCAGTGGTAGCCCTTACTCGCCGATCCCCATTTCCCTGTTGTCTAGCGGCACCCGCCGATCACTGTCCCCATTGGCAATTTTTTATATTCCGTGGTGTCTAGTGGCACACCACACACACATATTCCCATTGTAGCTCAAACCTGAAATAAAGAAAATGGTCCCTCAATGTTTTTTTTAAACCTGTTAAAAAAAAAAAAAAAAAGTCCCCTGCTAATGAGCCCCCACCTTCCACTCGGCACCCACACCCCCAGTACACTCCCACACACCCGTACTCGCCTGAACAGATTGTAGGTTCAAGACCCACTCTCTGATCAGAGACACGTCTTGCTGCTGGAACTGGCAACTGCACTATGAGAAACTCAGGTAAATGCGGCTCGGTGTATTTCAGTGGAGGTTTCAACTTTTATGCATAACTTAGCCATTTTTTGAGATTTTGACCCCACATTGTCAACATGGCCTTTTGGGGACCCCACCTCATTAACAAGAGGACTGTCATTAAGCAACTCCCGCCCAAAAGGTGATTTTTGTGGTCACTTGGCGAATTCATCTTTCGAGCGGCATTTGGAAATTTATTCTGTCCTTGTTCATGAGGTGGGGTCATAAGAAGGCTATGTTGAAAATGTGAGGTCGCAATATGTAAAAATGGCAGTTATAACCATGCATTGCAGTTTTGCTATGCACACTCATAACTTTGGAAATTTTAAATATCCCCCCCCCCCCAGATTTTCAACATAGCCTTCTTATTACCCCACCTCACGTATGTCACAGTTGTCATTTTTCAGATCCAGCCCAAAATGTGTTTTCTCATCTGTGGAAAGGAATGGAGTTGCAGTTGCGCAGAATTACATTTTGGCAAGAATTCAAACATTTTCTGTACCAGGTACATGAGGTTGGGGTAATTTTATTTATTTGAGTTTCACTAGGAAGGCATACTGAGCAGAGTACCGCTCAATTCCAGATGCGTCCTGGGGGGGAGAGGATGTATACAGTATCAAATAGTTCACAGTATCTACAGTACATAACAGCGATACAGGTATTATAGAGAAACAAAATTACACATGTACAATAACATCGGTGATGGGGAAAGCAGTTGGTACACAAAGTAGTAAGATTAGCTAGTAAGTCTAGAGTTCTGCAACTCAACTATGTTGTATAAGTGCCTATATGAACTTGATGGTCGCACCCTTAGAATGCAATGGCAATGTGGTGAGTGTAGGCCTATGTATACCAGGAAGTACACTGGAGGCCTGGGAAGGCACTTAGGGCATCAAGTGTGAGAAGTGGTATATATGGTATCGTGGTGGGACTGTCGGCAGGAGCAGGTGGGTGGGAAAAGTGCCTTGAGGAGCAGGTTGCGCTACTGAGAGTTATCTGTATGCCTAATGCCTGCCGGTAGGGAGTTCCATAGTTTAGGCATGCAGTAAATGAAGGCGGCCTGCCCTTTGGCTGTGGACATGTGTGGGACATGTAGAAGCCGGGAGTCAGTGTTCCTGAGGGAGTACACTAAAGGATGATTGAGCTTGGAGGGTGGACTCGAGGTGGGGGGGAGGGTCTGAGCCCAGAATTTTGTAATGAGATGGCTATGCTGATAATTTGGTCACTGTTGTCCTATATGTGCTTCCACAGCTGCAAACATATACGCATCTATGTAAGGATGGGAGTGCAGGGCTCTGCCACAGACAAATAAGGATATGTTTATACTATCTCAAAAAGTAAGGAAATAAATTGCAAAAAACTTTGTTAATGCTCTAGTTAGGGTTAGTCTCAAAAGTAGGGAAATGTGGCATTAGGGTTTCCAACCCGAACACGCCACCCTGCACACAGCAACAGGCATTGGGGGTGTGCCCTGGGGTCATCAGCCCTAATGGTCACCCCATTCTCCTATACTGTACCCATCTCTGCTTATTTACTTCTGGAATGGTTAGGGCTGACAACCCCAAAGCACGCCGCTGACACTTGTTGGTGTGTGCAGGATGGGACGTTAGAGTTGGAAGCCCTAAGGGGGGGCATGGCCAGCAGCCAAGCTGAGAACATCCTCTCTGTGCAGCTCTATAACTAGAAACAGTTAAACACCAATAACACCCTTTTAAAGTTGTTAATTAAAATGTTGCTATGTATCAGCGGATAAAGCATGGTCTCTGGAATCTGAGGATATAAGAATTTCCAAAAAGGAATACTCATAGTTGGAGATATGGTACGAGGTAACAAAGCAACAGCAAACTCGGATGGAGCCTGCTCTAAGGATCCAGGGGCAGGCGGGAGTAAAGACCAACACTCTGGTGGCAGAGAACATACCGAGGCTCAACCCTCCAATGCAGCCCTACTTTGGGCAGTCCAAGGGTTAGATAAAAAAATGGAGGATTTTAACTTGGAAATGAGACAATTAAACACTTAAGGTGGCACTTTTGACAGAGGACACTAAAGGGGTGATGAAGACAGCGAAGAAGGCCCTGAGTGTAACTACGGGGCTTACTAAAGAAAATAATTTGCTAAGACGGCAGCTTGAAAATTTAGAGAATGCCGCCCGCTCCTCCAACATTAGACTTTTGGGACTCCTGGAAAATGGAGGAGAAAATCCTAAGGTTTTTATGAAAGATATGCTGACACGAACTCTGAATTGCGAGGAAGACTTTACAATAAAAAACTTTACAATTTCACCACATGGAGGGCAGCCAAGAGCCATTACGGGAGAAGCTGCTCCTCGGACCATCTTGATGGAGCTCGGATCATCAGAGGAAAGGGACCTGATAATAAATAAAGCTAAACAACTTAGCCCGCTCCACTGGCAGGAGGTCCGAGTGCACATTTTCCTGGATCTAAGCTATGCGACCGGAATGCGGAGAAAAGGATTTGATGGGGTCAGATCTCATCTTTGGGCTTTAGGATTGCACCATGCTTTATTGATGCCAGCTGGCCTGAGAATCATCTACGGAGGGACGGTCTTTCAATTCTCGGACTCTACCGATGCCAAGTTGCTGGTGAAAATGGAAAGCCAGTTTTTGACCAGAGGTGAGAAATCTGACTCTGAAGAAGCCGCCGAAAACAAAAACATTAATGGAGCCTATAATTGTTATGAGAGGGAGGTTGGTGGCCAAGAGACTGTCTTACCTGGACCCAATTTACTAATGTGGTGAACTTTCTGAATTTTTGCTGGGAATGGATAAAATGGTGGTGTTTTAGTTAACTAAAACTGTCTAGTTCACACAGAAAAGTTGTCTCTACACTGTGTCCATCCCTCACTCAGATTTTTACTTTAAACTTAAACAAATTGTAACTGTCAATAATTTTATGGTACGTTAAGTTTAGCAGAGTTACACCTTAGTTTCTGGATGTGCTTAAGCTGACAATATTTAAGTCTCATCATGCTTCAGGGTGGAAATTGGGGGCATGTGATATTTTGTTTTCTCTAAAATAATATGTTTGAAAAGTTCCAGATAGGGTGGATTATAACACTGTTTGAACTGCATAGTGAGAAATTAAGTTTTTCTAACTTATAATAGGTGATGTAAGCAGAAAGGGACATTTAAACCTGTTTGAGAGGGTCAAAGATATGGTTACCCTATTAGTATCATCCCTATTTATGGATGCAAGGGTCATTATGAAGTAACAATGATTATTTAGAAAACATCTGAGTAATCTGGGTGTATATCCCAGTTCGATTTTCAGGACTCAGACGGTGTTCTCCAGTATACCCCTAAGTGGTGTAACAATGCTCAAGGGCAAGATTTTTTTAGTGTTGTTACTGTTAAAATTATGTGTTTGTGATTTGTACAAGTTAAAAAAGCTCTGTAATGCCTTCTTGTCTGGAATTAAATGTAATGTTCACTTACATATACTCTAATAAAATATAAGGGGGGGGGGAGTTGGAAACCCTAAAGTCACATTTCCCTACTTTTGTCACTTTAACCCTAACTAAAGCATTAACAAAGTTTTTTACTATATATACACACACACACGCTCTCTCACACTCTTTTGGCATAATTAGATTCATTAGTATATTTTTATTTCTCTGAGACATAGTTAAAACATTTTTTTTTAACAATTTTATAATTAATGACTCGAGTCATTCAAGATTGCTGCCACTAGCAATTTGTAGAAATCCCTTCAGTTAAGGTTTCTTTGACTTTAAGTTATGGATTTATACAGTGGATGTATTAGCAGGGTGCTAGCACACATTCCTTCCTTTATGGTCCACAAAGGTTTTTTCCCCCGCATCCAGTTAGTCTCCATCAGGCTTCTCAGTCCCCCCGTCACCCTGCCATTCCCTGGACTTATGTCCTCCAAGGGTCCCCCATGAATTACCCCTCATGGCAAGGGGGGGCAGTGGCTGCCTCCCCCATTTAGCACAATCCACAGTCAGGAGAAGATGTCTTGCCAGCAGGTGCAGGCCCTGTGGCTGACTAAGTCTTCACCCTGCTCAGTTGGTTTTTCCTCCAGCTTTTCTCCCTGCCCTGCTCCCCTAACATTAGGCGCAGCCCACAGCCGGCATCGTCACGCTGCTGATATCCCTGTGGGAGGCAAGCTCTCCGGTCCACCGCCGGTGTTGCCAGAGCGGCAGAACATGACACGATGACACCATCCCGCCCTGAGCTGTAAGCACTGCTACATGCCCTTGCTTCACCAGCCCTCGCCCTGCCCAACCCACCTCCTGAACCCGGGTTGTGGGAGCTCAGCATGCTACCCGCTGGGCCATTGGATGGTCTGCTAGCACACGTATTTCTGATGTAAACAGCACAGCACCGCACCAAAGTGTTTTAATGTATTCATAGTGGGCATGACCAGAGAACAGGTCCTTTTGAAAACCCCCAACCCCCATATCGCCATTCAGGTGGGAAATACAATGAAAGGAAAAATAGTTATATTGATGTTTTTGCCAGAAATGCATTATTAAAAAATAATATGATTACTTTTTTCCCTACTGATAACTACTGCTCTTTGAACAAAAATCTGTACTCTGTGCATGAATATATCATCAGAAGTCTGCCATTCAGATAAGAATTTTCACATCTGAGGGAGGCTTGCATAATGAAGAATCACCTTATTAAAAAAATCAATATTTTTAATGTAAAATTGACTATTATTTGATTGGCTGCCCCACCCACACAAACACACAGCACCTATCCCAATGTACAGTAGGATAAGGTGCTCAGAACACTGTGCAACTGTTCATTCATGTTCAAAACATAGATTGTTCTGAACTTTTGCTCTAATGTGCAAGTCCACGGTATGGGATGGCATCCTCTCCATGTGGTAAAAAAGACTAAACTTCTTATTAATCCCTCAATATAAACTCAAGTGATTTATATATGGAATAAATAATGAATAATGGTGATATACAAGGATGTGTGCCCATCGAAGGAACTAATTAGGGCTATAAGGCCATGAACCCAAAGGGCAAGGGGTTTAATTACCCCTACTGGCTCCCGAGACGCTGTACGCTTCTGAGTGCTCTACCCTTACCCATTGATTGCTGAATATAATACATTAGGATGCTGATCATTTTGGAGATAACATTTGTGATCACGTTATGGCACCTGAAGGTCTCTTGCAGCAAGGAGGGAACAGTGTGTGGTGAGTGCAGGTAGGAGTCTGGGTGATTTCTGGGTTTGGGAGGATTTTGTGTGTGCTTTTTTGCAGGTTCTTTTGCAGTTTAATTGGTTTGGCTAGCTTCCTAATGATGTGTTAATTGTGTTGTTAGTATTGTCCCATAGGTCTTAATGTAGTGTAGGTATATAACTTTCAGTTGTTTGATCAATGTAGGTATATAGCTTTAATTAGTGTAGATATATAGCTGTAATTGTTTAGTGCAGATATGTATTTTAATTGATTAGTCATAGATATACAGGGGAATAAATGATGGTCTTTTCTGTGGGGAAACGTTCCCATCCATGTATTATAATACTCTGGGCCTCCAAGGGATGTCTCTTATGGTATAAGAGACTCCACTCATGAGGTTTGAGCAGACAGAACTGTTCAGTTTCGCATCATGGTCCTCTTGCCTCGACCTCATGCCTGGAGTCTCTTACACCATAAGAGACATCCCTCAGAAGCCCTGTTAACTTATAGTATAGACACCTATGTCAAGTGACTTTTATCCAGCTGAAGCCTCCTTGCACACCCCCCCTCCAAAAAAAATACTGTGATTTGCATGCTGCTACCCTTCGTGCTTTGCATTAGGGCTTTCCAGTAACAAAAAACTGTTGAGTTGCTTTATGATACCGACTGAACTGTAAGACTGGCATTTTTACAAGGATTAAGTAAATTTGCATCTGGAGTGCATAACCAAGTTTATTATCTCTTCCTAGCTTTCGTGATCTACAATTTCCTGAGCCTGTGCTATGAGTACCTGGGAGGAGAGAGTGCTATAATGTCTGAAATCAGAGGGAAATCTATTGAGTGAGTACAAAATCTCTTCAGAAACACAAGAGTGTGTGTGTGTGTGTGTGTGTGTGTGTGGCATGGGGTTGGGGGTTCATGAGCAAAGAGCACCTCAGTACCAGAAATGCAAGAGAGACCCCCACTGAGTGAGCACACATTGTGAACAGGCCTGCAGTAAGTGTACGTCTGTTAGATGACTTCAAGGAAAAGGTAGGTGGTGGCTGAATATTGGAAGATATAAGTTGTGGTTGGCAGTCTATTAGAGGAGGTAGGCAGTGGGTAAATATTACAGGAGGTAGGCAGTGGGTGAATACTGGAGAAGGTAAGCAGTGGGTAAATATTGGAGGAGGTAGACAGTAGTTGAATGCTGAAGGATATAGTTAATATTGGAGGAAGTAGGTAGGTAAATACTGGTGGTGGTAGGCAGTAGGTGAATATTGGAGGAAGCAGGTGGTGAGTAACTATTGGAAGAGGTAGGTAGTATGTTAATATAGGAGGTGGTAGCAGTGGGTAAATATTGGAGGAAGTAGGCAGGTAGATATCAGAGGTGGTAGGTGACTGTTGGAAGAAATAGGAGATGGGTGAGTATGGCAGGAGGGATAGGCAGTGTTTGAATATGGCAGAAGGTAGAATGTTGTGGCATATGGAAGGAAGTAGATGGTGAGTAAATATGAAAAGAGGTAGGCAGTGGGTGATTGTAGAAGGAGGTGAGTGAATTGTGAGGTGGTTGGTGATGGATACACATATGGGGATCAAGGTAAAATTAATGGTACAAAAGGTGGTATGTATGAGGCAGGTGAATATGCATTGGGGGGACATTCACTAACTGGGTACATGTATGTTGGGATAGGGTAGTGGTACAGAAAGTGAATACAGTACACTCCTCTTACAGTGGGCTAGTCTGTGTAAGACTGTTTCATCTCCTATAGCACCATTCCACTTTAACCAATTTAGAGAGTGCTTCTCTGGGATGATTCCCAAGTCTAATAGTACTTTATTGGTGTTGTCCCTTGTGCTACCATCTCCCAGTGCTGCCAACTGTTTTTGTGCTGTCTCACGCTTGCTGTTGTATACATCATGTTGTAGTTGTGTCTGCACTCTTGCATACTTTGTATCAGACACTTTGGGCACTACAGCTCCTCCAGTCCACACACAAGGTACAGCAAATTGCTCAACACATTCCTAAAATCAGTATTGACGATTAGACTGCAGTCTAACACTTGACACCTCTTGGATAGCTTGACTCACACTTGTCATGGAACTGGTTGGTTTACAAGCATACATCAGGTGGGTATGTTAAGAAATTGAGAGCTGAAAGAAGTGCACTTTCCATCTTCCACAGAGCCACACACATTGAGATGTAAGCCTGTGGCATCAGGACAACATGGCAGACTTCAGAGCTGCGGCTGTCCATGTTGTCATGTGCTCCCACATACGATGTCAAGATGCCTCGGTTACACCTATATAATGTGGGCAGACTCTTCCACTTCAGTTCTTTTTTTAGCTATCAAGTGTATATTGGTCTAGTGGAGACTAGTTCTTCATTATCATCATTGCACTGTCAAACAATTTTGTCTTGCCATCGCTACAGTGTTGAAGAATTTTGTCTCATCAACTACAGTATGTCTGTTATTAGCTACTGGCATGATGACACTGTCCTTCAGTATCACTGTCAACCATTAACTCATCAATGTATAGTATCGAGTCCATCCTCACTGAAGAAGGCACAGCTTTTTTGTGCCATTGAGGTAATAGCTCCCATGACAATGACCACCTCATTAATTGCCTCAGTACCAGCCACAACATTCGTCATAGTATATAGCCGTGAAATCAACCAGGCTACGCAGAGATGCCAGTGGAAGTCATTGGAGTCATTACTTTAGGATAATATGGAGGAGGACTGTGAAGCACCTGTTCTCTACTGACTTAGGGTAGGATGTTGCCCTTGAAGAAGTTATCAACATTGAAGTCTACACTGTTATCAGTATTGCATTGCCATGCTACCAGAAAAGGCAAAAATGTGGCCAAATGATCAGCTCTAGGCTGCAGTCATCAGTGTAATTACGCCACCATTGACTGAGACTCCATTCCTGAGCTTCTCAGTTGTGGCAGAAGACTGTACTGCCAAGTATCTGGTGTCAGTTCCTGGTTCAGCAGCTGAATGGTCAGAACTTAAGGCGTAAATGTGCCTGACGCTGTCAGTGGTGCAACAGCAGCTTGCAAGTCCTACAGTGATGTGGAACTCGCTGTTGCTGAAACCCAGTCCAGTGACATGAACACAGCATCGAGCTTGGGCATGGTCATCAAACTGTGGCCTTGGTTACCATCAACAATGTCTATGGGTCCGATGCCAGGTTTTCCTGTACTGCCACAGCCTACAGCACTACCAGGGCCTGTTCAGCCTTCTGCCCCTGTTGTTGTCCTTGCTTCCGTTCAGGGGCCCCTCTTCCTTCCCCTGAAGAGCAGGAGTATAATCCTGATGCAATAGAGGAGAGGAGAAAGCGGTATTTCCAGTCAGGCAGCCTTCAGGGTCCACTGTTTCCTCTTGACATTGTGTGCATACTATTACACTCCTAGGTCTCCTCCTGAGAATGCTTCTTTTTAACTCATAATACAGTCAGTCCCAGAGACTTAACAGTTCTCCTTATAGGAAGAAGAGTCTTCCAGTAATAGTCTGTGTGATTTTTATTTTATCTTGTCTCATCTGCCTCTGAGTGGTGATTCCTTCTGTATTTCTGCCATTAGAAAAAGAGACCGGAAGTACAGAGGAAGGTAGAGAAACCGTATGTGTCTTGGGGATATATAGAGGATTATATATTAGTACCTCTGAAGAAAAGATGGTAATTTCATCTAGTGTGGCTAGGGGCTGAATAAGCCGTGAGGACAAAGGCCAAGTGGCTTATGCCCCACAGCTTAATGAAATTAAATTACCATGGAGTTCTTCAGACACCCATGTGGAATGAGTTGAATTACATGGCCTGGAGGAAGTATGTTTACAATACTGAGTGCTGGAGAAGGAAAAAAAAATTTTTTTTTGACATAATCCAGTCCAGATTTTACCTAACACATTATATTTCATTCTTCTGTTCTAATTGATAGGTTCGGTCCATGTTTTCCCTATGCTGCTGTCTAATTTTGTTTGTTGAATTGAGCAGCAGGAGCTCTGATTCTGTGGATTGAGTTTATTCTGTGTTATACAGAAATGTACATTTTTGGTTGTTAACTAAATATAACTGTTTAAAGACTGCCCGTGTGTTCATACAGCAACTGCTTATGGTGTTGTGGTGTGGTATGGAAAAAAGTAGGTGTTTTATAATCACAGGGTTGGTTTGTTGCAGCGCTAATCTTGTGACAGTGCTTCAGGGATTTATAGTTCATAGGTTGGTTTAGTTTGTTTTTTTTCCTGTGAGAATTTTGCTGTAGGTTCATGTGAATGAAGTGTTGTTTTTTTTATAGCTGTATTTTTGTTTGTTTTAGGACTGGCTCTTTTGTTTAATTTGACTGAGTTGGGGGGGGCAAAGTTACTCTGTGTTGTAGGCAGCTCATTGTTACTTTGATTTTGCAGATAGTTCAGATTTAGTCTGCATTTGCAGGTAGGTACTTAACTGCCCTATTGAAACAGGGATGGTACCAGCTGATTGGAGAGAGATAAGAATTGGGAGTAGAAGGGACCAAGGGAAATCCTGGGAAATTTACTAACCATTATAAAAAAGCATGTAGTGGAATGTCTAGAGGTCAAGTGGGCTCCAGGACAAGAGGTAGCAAGGGTTAATGTCAGGCAGTTCATGCCAGACAACCTAACATACTAACATGCTAAAATGCCAGCAGAATAGGCCTAATGGTCTTTCGTGTCTGCTCGTTTGGTCAGCCCCCACCCTGGGAGCTGACCTTGCTGACCCCCTCGCCCTCTCTGGCTTCTCCCTTCCCAGTTCCGGATATTCACGCTGCACTGGATTTTGCTTCCAGAACCCTTCCCCTGTACCTGTCCCACCCCTTCTTGAACCCCTCCGCTGTTTCTGCCTCCACCATCCCCCTAGGCAGCGCATTCCATGGCTCCACCACCCTCTCAGTGAAGTAGCACCTCCTCCTTTATCCCCTGAATCTCCCCCCTCCAGCTTCCACCCATGCCGTCTAGTTGCCCCCCTTCCTTGGAAGCACCCTTACTGCTTCTCCCTATTTACCCCCTTCATGTCCCTGAAGACCTCTATCATGTCCCTCCGGTCCCTTCTCTCTTCCAATGTGTACATATTTAGCTCTTCGAGCCTCTCCCCATAGGTCCTGTCCCCCAAGCCCCAAATCATTCTGGCTGCCCTCCTCTGGACCCTCTACATTAGTTCAATGTCCCTCTTTAAGTGTGGCCTCCAAAACTGCATGCAGTACTCAAGGTCAGCCTCACCAAGCAGTTATACAGAGGGAGTATCACTTCCCTCCTTCTGGAGGTGATCCCCCTAGCAATGCATCCCAGCATCCTGTTGGCCATGGCCGCTGCCCTCCTACAAGTCTCTGAATTGTTCATCTTGACATCCACCATCACCCCCAGGGTCTCTCTCAGCCATTGAGACTTGTAGCATTTCACCCCCCAGAATGTACACTTGGCCCAGGTTTCTGGGCTTCCAGGTGCAGTACCTTGCATTTCCCTGCATTGAATCTCCATTTCCACTTTCTAGACCATCTTTCCAGAGCTGCCAGGTCCCCTGTAGGGCCACCTTCCCCTCCTCTTCCCCATCCACCACCGCCCCCAGTTTTGAGTCATCCGCAGAGACTCATCTCACTCCTGATATTTGTCCTTATGTCAGAGACGTAGGCGTTGAACAGGAGGGGCCCAAGGACTGATCCCTACGGGACCCCACTAATGACCCTCCTTGGGGATGAGACTATCCCGCCAACTATGACCCTCTGGGTCTGATCCTGGAGCCAATTGCCTATCCATCTGATCCCCCACCCCCATTTCTCCCAGCTTATCCAACAGGCCCACGTGAGGAACAGAGTCAAATGCCTTGCTGATGTCTAGAAAGAGGACATCCACTGGTCTACCCAGGTCCAAGGCACTCGTCATCGTCACCCAGTCATAGAACTCCACAAGGTTTGTCTGACACAATTTCCCCGGGACAAATCCATGCTGTCTATCTTCCAGGCACTCTGACTTTTCCAGGTCCTCCTCAGCCTCTCCTTGACAATGCCCTCCATCACCTTGCCCACCACTGATGTCAGGTTGATGGGCCTGTAGTTCCCTGCCACCTCCCTTGATCCCCCCTTGTGGATAGGCACTATATGTGCCACCTTCCAGTCCTGGGGCACCCACCCTGTCCTCAGAGAGATGGTGAAAAAGCTCCGCCAGGGGTTTCTCCAGGACATCCGCTAGTTCCTTCAGCACTCTGGGATGTAATTTATCCAGCCCCGGTGCTTTCTCCATCTTAAGGGACCTGAGGGCTTCCCTCACTATCTCTGCTGTGATTTCCACCTCCGCTACCTCGTCCCCCTGCTTAGCCTTCCCCTCCTGCCAGTGATGCCTCCCCCTCTCCCCAGACCCGCTGATCGGTAAGGGTCCCCCCTGCTCAGTATCACTGTCTCCTCCCATGTATGATGCAGCCCCCCATTTTCCTTGGTGAAAACTGAAGTGAAGTACTCATTTAGTACCTCAGCCTGCTCCCCCGGGTCTTGTGCCCATCTGTCCCCTGTTTTAATCCTGCTAATCTGCCCCTTCACCCTTCGTTTCTCCCCAGTGTATCTAAAGAGTGGTAGACTTTTTCGATTGGATCACAAAGACAGTAAGGGTCAAGTAGTAGACATACTGCACTGTATCTGGACTTTAGCAGGGCCTTCAGCTCTGTGCTCCATAAGAAACCTGTGAAAAAGCTGAGGGATCCAAGGATGGGAGACAAATTAATTGGATTAAGTACTGGCTGGAGGGAAGAACTCAGAGTAGTTTTCAACAGGGAGTACTCGGAGGATAGAGATTACATTAATGGGGGTACCACAGTGGTCAGTCCTGGGGCTAGTCCTGTGAAAAGTGTCTCTCCAGGTGGATATCTGGTATTTCACTCTTAGCTGGCAAGGATCTTCCTGATACTATTATAGGGCTTGCCACTTGAGTAGGTTGGCCTCCGTGGTGAGTTTTGGTTGGTCTCTGCTCCGAAGACTTGTTTAACATTACAGTCTGGATATGGTCTCTTGTAGGAGAGCTGGTTTGCGACTGGTTGTGCTGAAAGGCCTGTGGATTTTCATCAAGAATATGTCCCTCAATTGAGCCACGTTATGGAACTGTATGTTCTCTGTGTCAGGACCACCTGGAAAATTTTGCTAACTGGGGCTGCCCATGTTGGTGTGTGTTGTTGCCACTTATATAACATGAACGGACCCATCATGCCTCAGTTCTTTCTCCCACTGTTAGCTGCTCTTTGGTCCACTGCTGCTAAACAGTGCCATCAAACTTTCCAAGTATCACTAACACTTCTACTTCTAAGTTTAGTGTTTTAACAACATTGTTTATGCTGCCACCGAAAGACTAGGATCCGCTGCTCCATAATTGCGGTTACGCTAAAGTGAATCTACAGAGATGACCACTCCATGTGTGTTCACTGCTTAGGCCCTTCCCTCGATGTGAAAGTCTGCAGCATTTGCCAGTGCCTTAACCAGGCCACTCAGAGATGTCACAAGAAAGCCTTGGAAGTTTACTTAAAAATCAAAGCAATGGAAGATGAGCAGCCTGCGTGGAATACTGCTTCGCCATCGTCACTTGCTCCTTCTCTCCAGAGCTCCATGTCAACGCTCCTCATTCTGCAGTTGATGGTGGCAGTTGCTGATTCTGCAAAGAAAAATAACAAGTCTGATAAACTGGGGGACAACCTCAGCTGTGCAGACGAGCACAATCAGAGGCATTAGGAAAAGGATGCCTCTCCCGAACGATTCCACTGTCCTCTAAAATGAGGTAAATCCTTGCACAATGACAGATCTCCAGCTAAGGCCTCAGGGTCTGCTTGTCCCCCCACAACTGTCTCTCAAACACCAAGGTCGGGTCTGGCACAGGTTCTAATCCCCCACTGGGGAATTCTTGGCTGATTCTGCCATTCGGCATTGTCCTGTCAACAGTACCATTGTCAGCAATCCCATCATGGTCCATTGACATGAAGATGCTGTTTCAGACATTTTATTCTATTTTTTGTTCATTACAAATCAGGTTTACAACCTTTGAGTCACAGACTCATTTACAAAGGCATCTCGTCATGGGGGGGACAGGCATCAAGACAGTTATTACAGTGCAGATTAAAACAGAGGGTAACATTACAGGTGCAGTAAAAGGAACATTTAACATAGATACACTTAGGTTACATAATGTAGTAGTTTGTATGTTACTTAGGTTGCATAGTGTTACATAATTGTGAGTTACACTCATGGATATAGTAGGTACTCAGAGAAGACAGCGGGTTACATCCCTGTTTGGACCTAGTAGGGAAGGAGTGGGTCTGGGGGAAGGAGAGGTTGTCCAGTGGACGTTGTTGAGCCAGGGGGCAAGGTGGGTGGGTACCACAGGTTACAACAGGGTGTTAGTTGCAGCTACAACAGCGGAGATTAAAGATATGGTTCCAAAGGGCTATTTTGAAGGAGCCAATTTTTGGCAAGTTGGAGATGCAGCTAGGAAGGGAGTTGAACCACGTGGGGGCTCGGTAGAGGAAGGATCTCTGGGCAAGAGACGTCTTGGTTCTGGGCACATTGAAAGTGGCCTTAACAGAGCCAAGGGTGGTGACAGACAATGATGACTGTCGTAGGGAGGTGGAGACCCCCCGGGGGGGGGTCCTACCAGTGATTTCTTAGCGAGAAGGCAGGTCTGGTAGAGCAGTTGCTCCTCAAAGTTGAGCAAATTGGTGGTAGTATAAAGAAGGTAGGTGTGAGTGCAGCGGGGGGCACTGGTCAGGAGCCTACAGGCCTTAATGATGGAGAGCTGGATTTTGGAGAGGGCAGTGTTGTCAGCTGCAGTGTAGATGGGCAAGCCATAGTCCACAAGGGACAAGACGGAGGAGGTGATAGCCAGCCTCAGGGCAACCTGAGGCAGGCAGTCCCTGTGCCGGTATAGCAGGCCAATCCGAGAGTTAATGGCAGCTGACAGGGCATTAATATGGGTGTGGAAGGAGAGGGCAGTATCAAACATGATGCCTAGGTACTTGTATGTGGTCACTTGTTCTAGCGGGTGCAGAGTGCTGGGGATAATCAAGAGGGGGGGTATTTGTAGCTTTATTTTGGTGGTGGGAGAAGAGCATTGATTTGGTTTTCTTTAGGTTAATGACCAGTCTGTGGTCGCCGAACCACCTTTCGGCTTGGTTGTAAGCTTGCTGGAGGGATAATTGGAGGGAGGTGGGATTGGGAGTGAGGCAACGAGGACTGCATCATCAGCATAGAGGAGCATTTTACCGCTACGTGAGCTGGGGATGGTGTTGAGGTAGAGACTAAAAAGTATTGGACCCAGGATTGAGCCCTGAGGGACCCCAGAGTGAACGGGAAGAGTGCTGGAGAGGGAGCCGCTGATCTTGACATGCTGGAATGTAGCAGAGAGGTAGCTAGAGAACCAGGAAATGGGACCACCAGAGAAGCCAATTTGGTGGAGAGAGTCGAGTAGAGGGGAAGACAGACAGTGTCAAAGGCCTTGGAGAGGTCAATGAACACTGCTCCTGCAAGGCTACCAGAGTCGAGAGCAGCATGCAGGTGTTGGGAGAATTCCAGGAGAGCCATGGTTGTACTGTGTCCTGAGCGGAAGCCATGATGCTCTGGGCACATAATGTCGCACTTGGTTAGGTATTCAGAGAGCTGGATCAACACCACTTTTTCAAGGGCTTTAGAGAGTGGGGGGAGGATGGAGATGGGCCTATAATTGTTGGGGGTGGAACAGTCCCCACTCTTATGTATGGGTGTGATTTCAGCAGTTTTCCCAGCACTTGGGAACTGACCCAGGCATAGAGACTGGTTTAGAAGGTCAGTCAGGGGGACTAAGACTTCATCCAAGACCATACGGAGGATCCTGGAGTCGAGGGGGTCACTGCTGGGTTTGTTGCTGCTGCTTAAGGCTTTTAGCAGGTGCATCCTGGCTTTTTGGGGGGGGGGGGATAGGGTGTGCAGGTAGAATGGTGGGCGATGCAGGACCTGAGGGAGAGAGGTGGGATTGGGTCAAAGAAACTGCTGGGGAGGACCGAGCTTAGGTCAGAGAGGACAGTGTTAAGGCAATCGGCTACAAGGAGTGGATCTATGGTGGGGATGCCATTGATGGAGAGCTGAGATGTTGGGGTAGAGTGGGACTTCCCATTTAGCTCTTTCATATTATCCTAGAAGGTCCGGGCTGAACCCCAAGTGGAAGCGAGGGTGGTCTGGTAGTGCTCTGCCTTGGCCCGCCTAATGGCCCAAGTGCACTTATTGCATTCTGCATTATAGGCCTGTTTATCAGATGCCATTCCAGATTCTACAGCAGTGTGCCAGAGATTCTCTGTTTTTGAGTCTCTGGAGGAGGGGTGGGGTGATCCATGGGGCATTGCATTTTTTGGAGTGGATCCTGATAGGCGGGGGCAAAAGGTCACAAGCCTTACAGAAGACATTTGTGAAGTGGTCAAGAGCTGAGTCAATGTCAGGGGCGCGCTGGATAGGGGATCAGTCTAGCTAGGCTAGGTATTGTTTTAATTTTCCGAGTCTGCCGGGGCGTAAACGGTGGCGTAGAGTGGCCTGGGACACTGGCTTCAGAGTGGAGGATGACCAGAGACAGAGGACTGGGGAGTGATCGCTAAGAGAGTCAGGGAGGACAGTGACATTCCGGATTTCGTAGGGGCGGTTAGATATAACAACATCTAGGAGAGTGCTGGTGCCAGTAGAGTGGTTGAATCTGGAGGGCTGGATGACTAACTGGGACATATCCAGGGCAGCAAAGGAGTCCCTTATATGGGAGGGAGCGGAGGCAAGCCAGTTAACATTGAGATCACCTTGGATGACTTGCTCCACTTTGTGAGGGAGAGATGTGAGGTAGTCAATGAGGGACTGGACCACTTGGGTTTGATTCCTCGGGGGTATGTAGGAGACTGTGAGGAAGAGAGGACCCCGGGCAGGGTCAGGTGTGATTTTTAAGGTGAGGGCTTGGGCTCCATAATCAAGTTTTAGGAGCTAGGAGTGCCTGATCTGTAAGGGAGTCCCATACTAGTAGTGCACAACCACCATTGCGTTTGCTACTCGGTCTTCCCTGCAGATGGTATATCCAGGGAGGGTGATAGCAGAGTCAGCGGTGGATTTGGAGAGCCAAGTCTCTACCAGTGCAATTATGTCAGGTTGATGTTGAACAACCCAGCACTGGAGGGCAGCAGATTTCTTTAGGAGACTGCACATGTTTAAGGATGCAAAGCGGAGGCCAGTTGCAGTACAGGATTTAGAAGGGCTGGAAGCCATAGGTCCTGGGTTTGGGTGTACATTACCAGATGATAATAATAATAGTAGTGTAATTATTCTGGTTAGTGGCCGGTAGCGATGGAGACCCTTGAGTTGACACCCAGCTGAGAACTTTACAATCAGGGTGCATGGGATAGATAAAGTGCGAAGGGTGGGAATGGCAGGGGGAGAGCTGGGGCCAGGTTGGGACTTGGAGGGCGGAGGGAGTAGGGGTGTTGGCAGGGTGGGAGTCACGGGTGTGTCGAGAGTGGGGGGGGGCAGAACTGAGGGTAGTCTGGGGATGAGGTGTCTAGTGTGGAAAGGTACTGGTCGGTGAGGTCTGTACCAAGAGGGTAAAGGAGAGCAGACTTGGTAATGGAGTGTAGGTATCCATAGCAGCTGAGCAGTAAAGGAAGAGTGTCCAGGAGTAGTAGAGAGTAAGGAGACGTAGAGCAGCTTTGGCATGGTTGAGGGAAAACCCCTCTAGTGGGCGAAGAGTATAAGCTGCAGTTGGGAAAAATCAGTATCAATCAGTAGAAGAGGGAGGGGGCAAAGACTGATGAATAGTGATAGACTGACCCAATAAGTGAGATGAGTCAGGAACTGTATTGTTGGATTGGATGTGTGTGCTTATAACTTGGCCCTCTAGTGGCTAAAATATATAATTTGCTAATGGAAAAGTCAGCACTTTTTTTTAAGAAATCTCTACTTCAGATTAAACATTACCTTTGAGAACTGAATATGTGTGAATGTATATAGATTCCGGACATATATATATACGTTCACAGTCTTCTAAGGGTTATTTAAAGTGAGAAATCAAGAACATGTCAAGCAGAGGTCAGTCCTTGCATTAATTTCTTGGCAGCAGTTCCTAGAAGACTTCTGGATTGCTACACATAGTGTGAGAAACACTGACAAACAGGGGCAAGTGAGATTCCTCCAGGGGTAGATGCCAAAATTCAGAGTTCCAACCCGTACCTTGCTTGGAGGGTGAGCATCAGGCAACTTCTCCTTAGTCTGCTTACCAAACTGCAGAATGCAGTTTGTTTGAGAGGAAACAGCCCCGAAAGGGCACAGTAGTCCCCTTGATTGGAGGGTGAGCGTTGGCAACTTCTCCTTAATCTGCTTACCAAACTGCAGAATGCAGTTTGTTTGAGAGGAAGCAGCCCCGAAAGGGCACAGTAGTCCCCTTGATTGGAGGGTGAGCGTTGGGCAACTTCTCCTTAATGTGCTTACCAAACTGCAGAATGCAGTTTGTTTGAGAGGAAACTGCCCGGAAAGGGCACAGTAGTCCCCTTGCTTGGAGGGTGAGCGTCAGACAACTTCTCCTTAGTCTGCTTACCAAACTGCAGAATGCAGTTTCTTTGAGAGGAAACAGCCCCGAAAGGGCACAGTAGTCTGCCGCTGACTCCGCCTTGAAAGCTAACCCTGTTGCAGCCATTAGGATTGCCACCATCAACTTCATCGATGAAGCAGGAGTCCCCTCTCTTATTCGCAGTACCTAGCATGGAGGTTCCGCCATTGACTCCTGGCCCATTGACGGTTCTCCCACAGCACCCTCCTCCTGCCTTCAACCCGATGTCAATAAACAACGACAAAGAGGAGCTGGAATATAATCCTGAATACATGGAGGAGGAATTTGAAGATGAGGAGGAAGGTCTGATACACACCCTTCCCCAGTGTGGTGGGCTCCAGTTCTTCACTATCCTTCTGTAGTAAGGACAGTGTACGCTACATGCCGTGGTCCCCTCCAGAGGTTGCCTTTCTCCAGGCTGATCCAGTCTAAATTGAGATTTACTGCTCAGGAGGAAGACTCCACTGAGAGAAATCTTTTGTGTTCTTAGAGATATCTGCTTCACCCACTGTGATTATTCCTCCTATCCACACAGCTTTGGAGGATGCCACACTGACTGTTTGGTACAGGCCTTGTGCTTAATGGGCTGTGCCTGGTAAAGTGGGATAAACAGTATTCTAGTGATGTGGATATGTTGTTCTATCCACACCATCTGACGTGGTCCTTTCCCCTTTAAGAAGTGCCGGAAAGTCTTCAAGCTGGCTCCTCCCCCCACCCGGGTGGTATGTCCCTTGACTCCACCCCATTATGCCAGATCTTCTCACTGGAAAAAGCAGCTTCCCTCCTTTGCGCTCCTGCATTGTAGGCCCTACCACTTTTGATCCATTTGGACTGTTTCAAAAACTTTGCTACTGTTTCGGTATTTGTCTTCGAGCTTCCCGACCGTGATGAACGACAAATCCGCTCCTGGATTTTGCTGGTGCCCGTGTGGGCAGAAGGTGTCACATACAGACATTGGCATTGGACTTCTCGATGTGCTTGGAGGTGACCCTCCACACTAGGCCCAAACAGGTCAGTGCCCAAGAAAAGAACATCCTCTGGCTTGTGCTGAGTGTCTGCCCTGAGGGTCAAGATCCACAGCCAAGCCCTACAGTGCATGGCTACTGTGGCCGTCAACAAGCGGCACAAGAAGTCCCCAGATCCAGAACCATTTGCAGTTGCTGCTTGTCCACAGCCTTACCTTGATCTCAGACCTGCTGGACTGTGGTCCACTCCTTCGGCAAAACCAACCCAACATCAGGCTTGCCAGCAGGCTCAGTCCTGGCGACCCAGGCCTAAGTCAATTGCCTTGGTGGTCCATAAGACCTGAGGGAAAGGACCTGGTGGTACCTCAACCGGGTCCTCCTCCTCCTCCTCCAAGCCTGCTCAATGACAGAGTGGGGGGTGCCGCCCTCATACCCATCACGCCTCCCCTGGGTCCTCCTTTGCCTGGTTTGCTGTCACCACGGGCAGGTGGGTTCTGGAAGTGGTTGGTCAGGGTCTGCCTATGGAATTCGAGCAGTAACATCCAAGCCGAGCCCACACCACACTAGAGGACTTGGTATCTGCAGACAATCGGTCAGCTCTTCAAGATGACATAGCCCAGCTTCTCTGCAAGGAGGTCATGGTCAAGGTAGCGGATCCTCCAGAACACCCAGGGTTTGTCTCCAGGTACTTCCTGGTGCTAAAACAGATGTGGGGCTGGCACCCCATTCTAGATGTGCACGACCTGAACAAGTTCCTCAGGTCACGCACCTCCAGTATGGTGACTCTGTCTCAGATCATACCCTCTCTAGAGCAAAACATGTGGTTCTGCTCCCTGGATCTTCAGGACGCATTTGTTCATGTCCTGATCCATCCGTCCCACTGAAGGTTCCTCCACTTTCAAGCCGAGAGAACCCTCTACAAGTTCTGGGCCATGCCTTTTGGCCTCTCCTTAGCCCCCAGGGTTTCACCAAATGCATTGCAGTGGTGGCAGCTTACCTGAGGCACCAGGAGGTGTCCGGGTGTACCCCTACCTAGAGGACTGGCTGATTGCAGGTTCCTTTGGGCAGGAGGTGGAGCAGTCCAGGGACCTGGCCCTCTAGACCTGCACCTCCCTTAACCTCCTGGTCAATGGGGCCAAGTTGGAATGTGTGCCTTTGCAGGTAATCAGTTTTATCGGGGCAGAGCTTGACTCTTGCCAAGCTGAGCCTAGCTTCTTGCAGACAGGGCAGAGGTTCTCTCTCCTCCTTTGTGCATCGTTTTGGGTTGGGCTATTGTGCCTTGTCCGGGACTTCCTGCTCCTTCTGGGTTACATGGCGGCCTGCATCAGTGTGGTCCAATGGGCCCATTGGAATATGTGCTCCCTGCAATGGGAGCTGGCCAGTCAGTGGTCTCGGCACAAAGGTCACTTCAACCAGCTGGTCACTGTGACTCGGAAGATGTGGGTTGCCTTTCAGTGGTGGCTAGTCCCAAAGCATCTGCAGGAAGGGATCCCATTTGTCTGCTCTGAGCAGATGGTCATACTGATGACCAATGCCTCTCTCACGGTCTGGAATGCGCATCTGGGGGAACACGGAGTCCATGGGCTCTAGACCCTCGAGGTGTCCCACTGGCACATCAACCTGCTGGAGCTCCGGGCAGTTTGGTGGCACTGACTGCATTCACTCCGTATATTTGGGGTCAAGTGGTCCAAGTCCAGATGGACAACACCACGACCATGTACTACATCAACAAGCAGGGCAGGACGCACTTCCTGCCTCTGTGCGAGGAAACTTCGTATTTGGACCCTCGTGCGCAGCCTGGAGGTGGATCTCCTAGCCATCCATGTGGCAGAAGCCTCCAGTCAGCTGGTGGATGCCCTCAGCCAGATAGGCGAGGCATCTCATGAGTGGTCTCTCCATCCAGAGGTAGTTCACAGCCTGTTCTCCCAGTGGGGTACCCCTCAGGTGGACCCATTTGCCTCCAGGGAGAATGCAAAGCTGAGGCTGTTCTGTGCCTGCCCCCCCCCCACCCAGTAGGGTTCACTGCAGGGGGATGCCTTCTCAAGGCCTTGGACCCCAGGCCTCTTCTATGCCTTCCCTCCACTTCCTTTGCTCTACAAGGTGCTGCTCAAGGTCAGGAAGGATAAGGCACGAGTGATTCTGGTGGCTCTGGACTGGCCACGCCAGTTTTGGTACCCCGCTCTCCTCAGCTTCAGCAACAGGCTTCCGAGGCATCTTCCACTCCGCCTGGACCTGCTCTCCATCAATCAGGAAAAAGTACTCCACCCAGACCTTCAGTCCCTGTGCTTGACAGCCTGTTTCCTGAGTGGCTAGAGTTCCAGGCTTTGGGTCTCTCCGAAGATGTCCTCACCTTGTTGGAGGCATCTAGAAAGGAATAAACCAGAAAATGCTATGCCTTCAAATCGAAGAGATTATCCATTAGGTGTCAGAGCAAGGGGCTGGACCCTTTGACCTGTCCAGTGGCCAGCACTTTGGACTACCTGTGGTCCCTTTCCAAAGGGGGACCTCAGTCGACGACCCTTAAGGTGCACCTGGCAGCCATCTCTGCTTACTGGGCACAGGCTGGTCAACAGTTGGTGGTGCAGGAGAAGGTGGTCTGGCACTTTTTCAAAGGCTTAGGTCACATTTCTCCTCTGGTGCATGAACCACCACCACCACCACCATGGGACTTGTTGCTGGTTTTGGCAAAGCTCATTGGCAAGCCATTCGAACCGATACACAGCTGTGACATGTCTCGCCTGTTGTGGAAGACAACCTTGTTGGTGGCTATCATGTCAGCCAGAAGGATCAGTGAGCTCCAAGCACTTTCGGTGGAGTCTCCTTACCTGGTCTTCCACAGGGACAAGGTTGTCCTGCACCCCAACCCGAAGTTCCTCCTGAAGGTTGTATCAGAGTTTCACCTTAATCGGGTGATGACTCTTCTGGTGTTCTTTCCGAATCACACCTTGAAAGCTAAACACAGGCTCCATACTCTAGACCAGAGGTGAGCGCTCGCTTATTGCAAAGAGCGCATGGCTGGAGTTCGGGGAGAGGTTCGCCAACTGTCTGTCTCATACACTGAAGCTGCACCTGACAGACATGTAGCCAAGCGGACGATTGGTAAGTGGATCACTTTTCTGCATTGATCTCTACTATAGGTTGGTGGGTAGGGAGCCTCCCAGAGGGCTGAGGGCTCATTCTACCCATCTACCACTACGTCGGTCGCTGCTTCTAGGAAATCTTCAGGGCTGTTAACTAGAAGTCAGCACACATCTTCATTTCCCATTACCACTTTGCCCTGTAGTCATGCTGGGATGCTGGTTTTGGAGTCTCAGTTCTCCAATCTCTGTTCCCTAAATAGGGGGTCTGCGCCTTGCCTCCCTCCTCCTGGAGAACTGCTAGGAGTCTGCCAGATAGTGTGGATAGAACAACATATCCACATCCCTAGAAACACAGGTTACTCACCTGTAACAATAGATCTTCCACGGAATGGTCTCTTGCAGTAAGTCATTACTTCTGGGAGTTCCCGAGAGGTGGCACTCCAGCATGGAAGTCTCTTCCAGCAGTCTCTATACCAGGGACCACCCACACTACCTCACTTCCTGGACTGTACCTATAAAAGTGGGTGGTACCTGGTAAGCTCTGTTCATTTTTCTGCTGGCTTCAGCTCTGGCAGCAACTCTCCTAGTAGCAGTCTACGAGATGGATTGAACCCATAGCCTAGGTGCCTGGGCTTCATACAGACACCATGTACCTACAATGAATGATTCCCTGTCACACACAAAGGGTGCTCAACCAAAGGGCTCAAAAAACTTAGAGTCCTCTTCAAGAGGTAATACTGGAAAGGAAACCCCTTCACCTAAAGTCCTGCCTGACCACCTTTCAACAGTCATGCCTCCAAAACCTGGATCATCAAGAAGATATTCATCATCGATGGGCACTTCACCCCCGTCAATGGCAGACCCTACTCCATCAAAAAAGGAACGTCCCTCGTCGACGGGGCGTCATTTCTCAGCTCCACCGTCACGACAGAGGTCTTGCTGCCTTCCCCATTGACGGGGCATAACCCCCTGTTGACAGGAGGGTTTTACAAGACAGCATCATCAATGAGAATGCCTCCTCCATCGACAGAGCACATGCTACATTCTTACTTGTCGTCGAGGCTGCCTCCCCCATCGACGGGACATGCTCCCTATGCTCCACCATCGATGGGCCATGCGTCCACTCTCCCATCATTGACGGAGCATGTCTTCACTCTCCCATCATCTACGATGGCACTCCCATCGTCAGTGGAGCATGCATTCACTATACCATCGTCGATGGAGCATATCCCACCGTCAACGACACATGCCCTGCCTTCCTCATCATCAATGGAGTATATTCCCCCATTGACAGAGCATGCTGTTACTGACCCTTCACTTGTAAGATACAGTACATCATCAATGAGGCATGCTTCTCTGCCTCTCCCGTCGACAGGACTGATGCCTCCATCGTCAAGATGATCGCTGCTGCATAGAACACCCTTGCCTGCATATAGTACCTCTATGGAAGGTCGACCATGTAAAGCTAAGAATATTCTCAAAAACATGTATGGAAAGATGCATATGGAGCTGCATTTCTACAAAATAAAGAACTACTGTATATGGTTCAGAACGCAGAGGCCCTCCAGCCTCATTGTCTTTCCTACATGGGGCTCACAATCCCATTGGAAATGAACAAAGAAACACCGGATCACTCTACCGGGAGATGCAAATTGATCCCCTGTCCCCACATACGCTGGATTCAGAACCTGCTTACATGGCAATTCCATCGTCACAAGTTCCAAATATTGAAAAAATCATAGAGTACTGGATACTATAGGTTTTGACCATAGCCTCACTCCAGGACATAACCCTCAAACACAAATGATATAGTCACCTCCATCAAAACAGGCATGCACAGAGCTAGAACGCTCCCCGGTCCTGCCTCCTCCGAATATTCGGATGAATATTTCTCAGATTATCACACAAATCCAAACCTTCATAGGACCTATGATTATTCCCCTGACACAAGAGGACGTGAATCCCCTTCGGAGGTGCCCTCCTACTGGGATGAAGGGCTATTACAACCACGAAAGGTAATTTCTCCACCGGATGACCCCTCATTCCCCGAAATGATGCTACAAATTCAAAAAAACAATGGGGTTTACCACAACGGAACAGGACAGATTAAGTAAAGATATGGCTGAATATCTGGGCCTACTGGAAGACCCTGTCTGGGCTATCCCTCCTTTTATACCTGCATTCAGAAATGCTATTACTGAAGCTTGGAGTCAACCCACAGCAGCGCAGGAGTTACCTAGAAAGGCCCACGGGCTGTATCAAGCTCCTCCTGATTATCAGTATTTAACAAATATGCCAGCGGCGGATTCTGTGGTTACTGCGGCTGCCCACAACCGCACTGGCAAGCCTAAACATACAAGCACAATACCTTCAGAGAGAGACTAAATGTTTTGACCATATGGGGAAGAGAGTGTTTGCTCTAAACACACTAAATATCAGAATACTTAACTACAAGGGACACATGCTGCAATACCTACATACAATGAGCAGTTCTGCTGGAGAAGTTATAAACAGACTACCTGCATCCCCTGAAAGAGAGCAACTTACATCTATAAATAATGCAATTATTTCACTGTCACGACATCTATTAAGATCAGAATATGATCTTGCCAATGCTTCGGCTCGAGCCTCTGCAGTCAGTATTCTTATACGCCGCCAGGCATGGCTCAGACTTTCAGAACTATCACCTAATATTCAACACAAAGTGGCTAAAGCCCCCTTTTCAGGCGACCATCTTTTTGGGCCAGGAGCTCAAATGATACTGAAGAACCTACCAGCCTCAGACAGACAACTGAAAACAGTACAATACATGTACCAAAAACCACGCCCTCAGTATAATTATTCATACAAAACTGGACCTAATTATACCCCACGTGACACCTTTAAGGGCAGAGAACAAGTAACAAGGACCTCGGTGGAGCCAACCCATGGCCACCCCTCTGGCCGCCCCGGGGCTTCTGCCCCTCATTAAAGACTCTAGACTCTGCCCCGGTCCCCTCTTCTTGGCCTCGGGGACCTTTTGGAGCCACAAACAAGACTGAGGACTTTTTTCACATCGGCTCAATACATCTAGCCAATTTCTCAGGTATCACTGTTTATAGACCATCCCGACCATTCCATAGAGATGCCTTTTTGACCTGTGGTGCACTGGACGTCCTGTCCCTCCCTCGATCAGGTCCATCCACTATTAACTCACATGATGAGACACAATAGTTGTCCCACTACAGACTATATTCTTCTCTCTTCCACTGCTATTCTCAGCTTTCCCTTGATTATGAACAAATATCATATCAAAAAGGGTGAGTACATACACAGAGATTATATGTTTTTAACCACTGCTTCGTTTTGTTTGGTCACAGATACCTTGTTTCATTTGCTACATTATCTGTTACTTCAGTATCCTACTTTTTGTCAAATGGATACATTCATTACTGACTAGACAGTCTTGGGGGGGGAAAAAAAAAGTTTTCACTTGCTACTTTGTTGCACTTCTAAAGAATAACATTGTATTACCTGAGCTACTGTTACAATTCATAACAAAGTTGTCTTTGCCTCAGATTGTACTTTCCCTGCTGATCATTGAAGGTACATAATTGCTCAGTGTTATTGAAATATTCCTTTGTTTTTAAAATACGTTAACACAGTGAATCATGAATGTTTTTATTCAACTGATATGCTATTTTAACATTCATTCGTCCCATGACCACATTTTACCTATGGCAGAATGTCATACGTGACCACCCACTGCCATATAACTGCTTGCGAATCTTCCAGAAGTAATGACTTACTGCAAGAGACCATTCTGTCGAAGATAGTGCAGTTACGCAAAGACTTTTGCTGTAACAGTAGATCTTCTAGGAATGTCTATTGCAGTAAGTAGTTTCCCTCCCTCCATCCCCCTGCCTTTATGTAATAGGAAAAACAATGTACAGTTGGGAAGCTTCGGCACCTCTGTTCCCCTCAGTCCCTCGCTTCCGAGCTGAAACCAGTGGGGAATGGAGCTTACCAGGGACCACCCACTTTTATGGGCCCAGGAAGTGAGGTAGTGCGGGTGGTCCCTGGAATAGAGACTTCCGTGCTGGAGCGCTACCTTTTGGGAACTCCCAGAAGTAATGACTTACTGCAAGAGACATTCCTAGATTGTTTACTGTTACAGCAAAAGTCTTTGTGTAACTGCATTTTCTAGGAGTGGTATATGTTTGTTCATCCACATGGACCATCCCGACCTCCTCTGGCCAGGCGTACATCCTCTGCTTCCAGCGGGCAAGCTCTGGCATTATGGGGTGGAGTTGAGGGATATACCACTCAAGTGGGTGGGAGGAGCCAGCTTGAAGACTTTCCGGCACTTCTTAAAGGTGAAAGAACCGTGCCAGATAGTGCACATGGACAATGTATACCACTCATAGAACTACGATTACAGGTGAGTAACCTGTGTTTCTGCACCGTCTGATTAGCCATTTTTATTCCTCTCAACCAGAGACAGATTCTGTGGTTGTCATGGCTGCTCATGACAGATCAAAAGCTTCTAAACATGTGAGCTCACAGCCTCCTGATGAGAAATACAGGAGGCTTGATGTAATGGGCAAGAGAATGTATGCTTTGGCATCCCTTGGCCTAAGACTTGCCAACCACTAGGCTTACATGGTCAAATATCAGAACAGCCTAGGGAAATCTGTGGCTGCCGTGGCTGACAACCTGCCTGATGGCCCAGAAAAAAAAAAGAGGTCCAGTAGACCATTGTACATGGCTCAGAGGCTGATAAGCACCTGTTAAGGTCAGTTTATAATCCCTCAGATGCGGCTGCTTGTGTTGCTGCTTCTGGCATTTGTCTGCTCCGCCACTCCTTATTATAGGTTGCTGGCTTTGCCTCTGATGTCCACAAATTGGTTCTAAATGCTCCTTTAAAAGGTAAGCAGCTTTCTGGCACCAATGTTGAGCCTGCCTTACAGGACTTCCAGTCATCTAAAATGACCCTGCAGTCCCTGCATACTCTGAATCCTAAGCCCCAGGGTAGGGGACATGGTTCTTTTTGCAGGCCTTATTCTTGTCCCAGTAGGGGCTACTCCCGGGAGTTCTCTACGGAAGAGATATCCTCAAAGTGGATAAGTTTGTTACTTACCAGTAACAGTAGCTCTTCAAGCGACTCTCCTCCATTGAGCACACAACTTTCTTTTGTTCCCCAGTGAGGTGGACTGCTGCATTTTTGTTGTAGGTCGCTGCATGATCTGCCTTTCAGTTCCCAGATTGTTTTCATGAGTGGACTCTAGTGATCTGCTGTTACCTGCCTCTCATGTATGAGTAACACAGGGATGGTTTCCCTTGTTCCTGTCAGTCAGTTAATGTTGGACCTCTGTTGATGGTGGAAACTAATGTAGATGGAGCTGCCCTCATTATATAGGGGATACCAAAGAGTCCGACATTTTATATGGTGGATGTACGATGACATGGCCAGACCCAGCTCTGAAATCTCCTACGAGATCCCTATGCTGTCAGTTTACAGTTCATTGTGTGCGGCTCTATGGAGGAGATTCTCTCAATGATCTACTGGTAAGTAACGAACCTTTACACTTATAAAATGAATAAGCCATGTCCTGCATGCTGGTCGACTCATGAGGTTCTTTCCTTGCATGCCACACTGCCACCCGACCCTGCTCTTCTCACAGAGGCTAACCTTGTTATACCTGGTTAAATAAAGTGATTGATTGATTGATTGATTGTTGCATGCATGCTGCACTGCTAAGCTGGCAATTTTCTCTCCTTCCCTTCATGCTGCACCACTAAGCTGGCAATTTTCTTTTCAGTTTGGGAAATGGCACCCAGCCAAACAGGCATAGAAAAACAGTGGGCAGCAGTGATGTACACCCGACACCACTGGGAGGTCTTTTAAAAGATATTGGGAGTGGGGCAAGGCCAACAGCCAAGCTGTGAGCAGCAACTTTCTAGAGCTCTGCAGTTAGCAGTGGTCAGATTCTTAAGTGCTTAGACCTTGCAAACACTGACATTAAGAACAAGAGGACATGGTGAGGAGTACATACATACCAAATGTGTACTTCTAATATAAGAGAACTCTTGAATACGGGGTGATCCAACAAGTCAACAGGGACTGGTGGAGAAGGAGCCTGACCAAAGGACAAGCAGCAAGGCCCTACAGCCACAGGGACCTGATGGAGTCTCCACAACCCACCAATACTGCCTTGTTAAAGGTCATACAAGCGATGGACAGATGGATGCAGGAGTTTCGATCCCAACTAAAAGTTATGGATAGTAAGATTGTGGCTCTTTCTGAGGATACCTTAAAAGCCATGCAGACAGCCAATAGAGTAATCACTGTAGCCATCGGTTTAACAAATGAAACTCTACTCCTACGGAAATGGCTAGAAATATGGAAAATCAACTCGGAGCGACACATGTTCATATACTAGGGATACCTGAAGGGTTGGGATGGGACAGTTTAACATCCTTCCTGCAAACTTGGATAAGTGAATAATATCAACTCCCCTTGGCCCCAACTATTCTTAAACGCTATATGATTACTCCCCAGGGTGCTCGTTCTCACTCCCAATCTAATACACCTCTACCTCATTTTATCTTGGCAGTACTGAGCTCGGTACTTGAATGGGACAATCTATTAACATACTAACATACTAAAAGCCAGCAGAATAGGCCTGTCAGTCTTTTGTGTCTGCTCGGTATCCAGCCCTTAGCGGGCAGTCAAAGCAAAGCAAAAGGGGGCCTTTGGGTATAGCAAGGCAGCAAAATTCACCTGTTTCCTGATCTCAGCTATGAAACCAGACAACACAGGAAGGGGTTCGATGGCACATGCACGAGGCTGCGACAACTAGGGATTCACCACATTATGCTGATGCCTGCAAGCTTAAAAAATCACCCATGGAGAGAAACCGTATCAATTTTAGGACCCAAAAGATGCTGCAAAACTGGTGGACATAGTCGAGAAGGAGTTCTAGCATCAGAACAGTGATATGGATGAAGACAAAGATGGAGCGTAATCCTACATTCTATTCAACCAACAACTAATGGCATCCAAGGGAAGCGTGCATGAAGTAACTTTCTCTGCTTTAATGTTTTTGTGACGTGTTTATAGTTCAAGTGAATTTACAGTGTATGGACTTGGAGAAGCTGAACTTTCCTTAGTGTTTTGTTTGGAGAGTTCAAGTTGGGACAGAGCTCCACATCCATTATTTTGTTCATTAAAATGACGCCACCGCATGATGTTTCTTTCAATGCGCACTTCATTTTGCCTCTCCTCGTCTCATCCTCTGTTTCATTTTCAAGCCACCCAAAGACACAGAAGTGCGGTGGGATTGAATTTTGAATTAAAATTGTCGCCCTACTGTGATCAATTGTGCCAGTAAAGCGAGTATCACACTGTACAATAATTTGATGTTAAATTTTTTTATTTTTGAGAAGTTCTCCAATGTTTATCTATATATAGTTCCGATTTCCTATAGTGCAGGTGTGTATTACTGTTGCACAGCTCCGTTGGGCTGGGCAGGGAGAGAGATTGTTTAAAGTACAAAATGACAAGGTCTCCTTAGTGTTGTAAAGACATCTGTTTTCTGTGCTAACATTGTTATTCGGACAACAAGAGTGAGCCTTAACCAGTTACCAAAGTCTAAAATAAAAAAATAAAATCTGCGCCAGAGACTGTAGGGTGGTGCGGGTTGAAGGCGAGCAGACCGAAAATTAATGCACCAGTCCATAAAGAACCCACACAGCAGAATCAGTTAAGGGTGTACAAAGTCGCACACCAAGCAAATTTAAGCTCCAAATGGAAAAAGATTTATTGACTTACAGCCTCAGTTGAGGGGTGTACCATGTTACACTGCCCCAGCACTTCGCTCGAAAGAGCTTCCCGACTACTGTGGCCAAGGAGCTCTTTTAAGCTTTGCCTACAATGTTGTGCATGCAATCTGGAATTTAGGGGGTCAAAACCCTACTGCTACAATTTAGGGTGCACTATGAGGAATATCTATATTTATTGTTTTACCCCCGCTCATGGCATCACATGGCCAGTACTGTATGTTCTATAGGAACTAGCGTTAATTTGTGTTATAATGGAATCCCACACTTGAAGTAACAGAGTTTGGGGCACAACAGCTGGCTACAAATTGTAATAATGACGTACTCTTTGAATAATGTCAGAGCCTATTACTCGTAAAATGCATGCCAACGTATTTTATGGCTGTATTGTCTTACAGTAAAGCTTGAAAAATAAAGTTTAAAAAAAAAAAGATATTGGGAGTGGTGGTGGTGGGGAATCGGTACAGTAACTGTTTCTTCCAGGTGCTGAAGCTCTATGGCGTTATCCCTTACTTAAGCACGTGGGTGTGCGTTTGTGAAATAACTAGCGCAGTCTAAACACAACTATTTTTATGGTATAGCTCTATGTTTTTAATTTGAGATAGTATTTGATGTCTGCTTAGTCCCCCCTCCCCCCCTTGAATCCAGGAAAAGCACACTAAGCTGTGATAGCTTGTTTCCAAGTGCATGGGGGGAGGGGCCTGGGCCTATTTTGTTGACTGGGAGTGCTGCCCATGTCGCTGGGTAACTCCCCAGCACTTTTTCAGTAAGTGCAATGATGTCTTTAAATTCCACCTGAACAGTGACCAGAGATGGGCAGAACAGACCTCAGTTTAATGTCTCATCTGAGGGACGGCACCTCAGCTCCTCATCTTAAAGGCCATTGGCTGGGCTTACTCATTTCCTGTGGTTTCTTAATTATGCCTGTTCTGACTGGGCTCTCTCAGGCCATCATCTGCTTCAGTTTCAGGTTGCGTCATCAGCTTATTCCAGGAATGCCAGCTTCTGCTCACCTCTCATAAAACTGCATTTTTTTCTTCTCGACCCTACTGAATTCTGTCATCTCCTAACCAGCACTCTGATGACTGCAAGTGTTCTGATTTCCCTGACAGATCATTACAGCTCAACAATAACCACCTTGCTCCATTAAAATCCGCCAAAGTTTCTCTTCCTTTTTCAAATCTTTGGTACACTCCACATCTGCTACTGGTAAACAAAAAAAAAAGTGTAGGCGGCAGAATGTCAATGGCTGAAAGATGGTAACCATTTCTGAGGATCTGTGTTATGTAGTCATGATATTACAGGAAACTACTGCTGTACTTGACACTAAACAAAGCTACCATGAGTGCCTCATCACTCCCCGTAATTCTAACTATAAGCAACTGTTTTTGATTACAAACTCCCTTACTGAACCTCTGAGCTTATCACTGTCCTCCCTTTCTGCAATTACCTACACTTCTTTGAGGTGAAGCACCTGGCTTTTTCCTTTGTCTTCAACCATTCCCACTAATAGCTTCTTATCAAGGCTGTCAACCCTCTCTCATAGCTGAAGATTTCTGTTTTTTTTTTTTTTTTTTTTTTTAACCCAAAAACCTTCTTTCAATGAACATGCCCCCCCCCCAACCTGCCTACTTAAGGATTTCTCATATTCTTATTCTTTTTATCACCAGTGTCATTTGTTCCTCAGTTTCAACGTTTCTGTTCCCAACTGCCTTTCACGCTGCTTCCATCACACCCTTCCTCAAGAGGCTGTCTCTGTATGTGGAGTCCCCTGCCAGTTATTAACCAGTGGTTCAGTTGCCATTACCGTCAAGGTATTGGAAAAGGCTGTGGCCAGACAGCTCACTGACTACCTGTCAACCAGTTTGCTGTGTTCCAGCTTTCAGTCTGACATCCGCCATGCTCATGACACAGAAAATGCTTTTCTCAGTGTCACAAATGATTGTGTCGCTAGATCAAGGTACTTCCACCATCCTGCTATTGTTGGATGTTTGCTCTGCCTTCTGCACTGTAAACCGGCACGTCTAGTTTGAATGTTCTTCTTGGCCCAAACTCCACTGTACTGAGTAGGATTTAGTTCTACCTGACTGATCACCAAAAATAAATTTTTGATAACTACCTGCCCACGAAGATCTGTGAAGTCTAGAGTTCTCCAAGGCTCTGTCTTGGGTCCCGTGTTGTTCATCCTCTACATGGCCCCACTAGCTGACATAATCACTTCTCATGGACTGTCATATCACTCTTACACAGAAGACATGCAGATATCTGCCCAGTCACTGGGGTCTCCAAGCAACCCTCACCCAACTCTCAAGCCACCTAAATAAACATTCAGAGATGTATGTCTGTTTGTTTTCTCTGTCTGAACATGGGAAAAACTGAGCTGCTTATTTGTGAAAACAAGAGCTTAAATTTCTTCCCTACCTTTATCAGCCTTTGGTCTACAGTGCAGTTCTGCTAGTATCCACCCCTGCAGACGTGCATGTGTGATGTCCGAGTCCCCCTGGACCTAGCCTTGGCAATGAACTGATGTATAGGCAAGCTTGTCAAGTCTGCATTCTTTTGTCTTTGCAGTGTCACCAAAATCCATCCATCCTTGAATCATGAGTCTGCAGTCATCATTATCCACTCATTTGTCTTCTCACGCCATGGCAGTTGACGTTTCATCTTACTTAGCTGGCTTTTCATCTTGCACAAAATGCTGACAACAGACTCTTTAACATGTTTAAAAATAAAATAAATCGGACCACACTTTCCCAGTTCTGGCTGATATCCACTGGCTGCCTGTCCAACAGTGCATTTATTTCAAAAATGTTATTGGTAGCTTTTAAATGCCACCATGGGATTACACCTATCTACTATATCTGAAATCTTTGCTTCCTGAATGGACATCTACATATTATCTCCGATCGTCTTCACTTAACCTTCAAGCTCTGGAACTGGTCCAGGCTAGATAACTGGTGACAAAGCTTTCTTGGTGTACAGTCCGTGTTTGTGGAATCTGCTTTGACTCTCCTTTGGCACTAGGGCTGGCATTGAACCACTCAAATATATGTTCATAGAATCATAGACTCTGTCAGCAGAAAAGGACCGCCAGGCCCCACCCAGTCTGCCCAGTCTGCCTAGCTAGCTGCTAGGACTTAGCTGTTTCCTACCGTTCCTCCCCCTTGACCCAAAAGACCCTTGTGTCTATCCCATGCTCCCATGAATCCCCCCACAATTCTTGCCCCCACCACCTCCTCTGGGAGTTTGTTCCAGTTATCTACTACCCTCTCTGTGAAGTAGAATTTTCTAATGTTTCCTCTGAACCTCCCCCCTACTATCTGCATATCATGCTCCCTTGTTTTTGATCGCTTCTTTAGCTGAAAGGTGTCCCCTACAGGCACCCTGTTAATACCCTTGATATATTTGAAGGTCGCAGTAATGTCCCCCTTTCCCTTCTTTGTTCTAGGGAGTACATGTTTAGGTCCTTCAGCCTTTCTTCGTATGACAAATGACTAAGGTCTTTCACCATTTTTGTCGCCCTCCTCTGGACATGCTACACTCTATCCACATCCTTCTTGAGGTGTAGCCTCCTGAACTGGACTTCATACTCAGGATGTGACCTGACTAGTTGCCTGTACAAGGGCATTATGACCGCCCTCTTCCTGCTAGTGATTCCCCTGCTGATACAACCCAGTGTCCTACTGGCCTTTGCTACCACCTTCTCACATTGCTTTGTTACCTTCAGGTCCCACAAAATGATTATACCAAGGTTCCTTTCCAGCTCGGTTGCCTCTAGGGCATGCCCCCCCATTCGGTATTCTGCTTCCTGGTTTTTCTTGCCTAAGTGCATGATCTTGCACTTTTTTTTAATTGAAGGACCTTTTTCCTCCTGTATTCCTTTTTACCGGCTGGCTGCCACGATCAGGCTCTCAGCCCCCTCCCCATGCCTGCACCCATCACCCCAGACCTACCAGCTCTAGTCTCTCACCAGATTGCCCCCCTGTGGCTGGGCCAGGAAGGGGGAGGGCCATCCTCTCCCACCCCGTGATTCATATCCAGATTGGCTGGTGGCCAGTTGATGGTGCAGGATGGAGGCAGGCAAGCAAGACTTCATGTAGCCTGCGACATCCATTTTTCTCCCTCTGTCCCCTGCCACTGCAGCATGTAAGTGTGTGCACTATGGAGGCATGCACACGCTGCGGAACTGCAGCTCCTCCCTTAATGTTGCTCAGGCTGCTGGCACTATCCCCAGGCCTCCGCCCAGGGGCAGCCAAGAGCTGAGTTGGCAGACCACCCCACCTGGGAAAGGAGAGCTGTCCTCTGGACACTCAATTCCCCTCCCCCCCGGCTGACCCCTGGTGACCTGAGCTCATTCCCGAACTCATATCGATGGTGTGGTAAGAGGTAAGGCACACAGTGTCTCAGCCCTGTACGCCACTGGGCTGGCAAATGCCTTTTTATATTCCCTGGCATTCATATCATTCTGACTAAGCTAACTTTACATCCAGTGCCCATTGGACACCTGAGTGAAGTCAACGGCACTAGCACCATTTGTGATTAAGCTAAAAATAAGCAAAGCTCACTGTAAGAGCCACTGATGCCTCAAGAAGAACTTTGAATGACATAATATTTGAACACAAAGCAGCTTATATTTTTCATACTCTGTATTTCTTACCTCCATTACTTATTACTGTGGTCAGATGCATAAAAACAGAAGAGTTGTTCCCTGAGGGTTCATCAGCTCCTATTGCTTCTTCCCAACCTAAAGTCATAATAATATGCTTGTGACATCGCAGTTATTCCCTTAGCAACAGACTGCAATGTCACAACAGAGCTTTATGATGTCAAGTAGGGGAGTAAGTTTATGTATTAGCTTTTGGTAACCGGGTAAGTGCATTAGGCAATAACCCTGCCTATTTTCAAGCATGACCCAGGAGGGTACAAGATACAGGCATACAGTCAACAGAGTATGAATAAGAAAACATTCCCTAAAAGCTTACAGTCATTACTGGAGAGTACAGGCGTTCAAACAAACACAGGTTGGATACAAGAAATGTCCTTAAATGCTACAGTAGTTCCCCCTGCAGGGAACATCTAGGAGTTACACATACAAGTAGTAGCCATCCTCCCAGGGATGATGAGGACTGGTGACAAATCAAGGTAATACATTCGACATTAGGAAAAGCAAGTAATGCTAGGCAGGAAGAAGCAGGAACAGAGGTCCAGGGCATGTTAGGTACAGTCACAGGAGTCAAATGCATGAAAGTAGGAGAAAAGTGCAGTCTTGAAAGAGGAGTGAGATAAGAGTGCGTTAAACTGTGAGGCAGGGAGTTCCAGAGTTTGGGGCCAAAATAGGAGAAAGCTTACTCATCCATTTTTGTAGAGCAGTGCAGGACTGTGAGCAGAAGGGAGTTCGATGATCCCAAAGTGCAGGAGTGACACACAGGGGTAAGCATAGCCCCAAGACAGTCAGGGCAAGGGGGTCTGGTCATGGAGTCAATGAAACAACCCAGCGAGGAGGAGTTCAGGGATTTAAGGGACAGTTAATTCAGGGTGGAGTAAAGGAGGCAATGGTGAGTAAGGCGAGGGGCCGATAGAGCAAATCTACAGATGTTATTGTATGTGGTGTCCTGTTTATGAAGAATGCTAGCATTGGTGTGGGAAAGGGTAGGGAGGGCATACTGTAGCCTTGGGAGCAGGACACCTCTCACCACAGAGATCATGGCGGCAGGGATTAGGGAGTGTCACACATGGTAGGCAGCACCTAGCTTGATGTTAATGGATCTGCATATCTCGTTTATGTGAGAGGAGAAATCAAGTGTGGGATCCAGCGTCACTCCAAGGTACTTGAAGGAGTCAGTGGACATGATTGCCGAACCATCACAGCAAAGCACCCAAAGCTTAGGGGACCCTGCATGGACTTTTCTGGAAGACCCAAAGAGCATGGCCTGAGTCTTGGGTAGATTAAGGATAAGGGAGTTGGAGGAGAACCAGAGTTGAATCTGTTGGAATGACAGGTGAGCATTAAGGTCAGTGATGGAACGTGAGGCAGCGTAGAGCACAAGGTCATCAGCATACATGATGAAGCGATGGTGGGAAAATGAAGTGGGAATGTCATTAATAAAGATGGAGAAGAGTAAAGGTCCCAGGATGGACCCTTGCGGTACACCACAGGAGATGGGAGCTGGAGATGAAAGTACTTTACAGAAGGAGACGGATCGGGGTTGGTTAGAGAGATAGCTTCTGAACCATGATAAGATGGAGCCAGAGGCACCAAGTGAATGCAGTTTATTCAGGAGCAGTGGGTGATTAACCAAGTCAAAAGCTTTGGTGAGGTCAGTGAACACAGCACCAGTAAGTAGGCCTTTGTCCATGTTGGACTTAACTTTGCTGGTGAATAGTGTAAGAGCAGTAGTGGTGCTGTGTCCAGCCCTGAAACCATGTTGAACAGGGGACTGAAGATTGAAATTTAGTAAATGAACAGAGATCTGTCAGTGAATACGTTTCTCTAATATCTTACCGAGGGTAGGCAGTAAGGCAATAGGTCAATAGTTAGGCAGGACTTTAGGGTCACCTTTCTTAAGCACCAGGATAACCCTGGCCAATTTCCAGGCTGATGGCACCATAGAGGAACTGATGGACAAATCAAACAGCCTAGTGATAGGGGTAGCAAGGAGAGGGGCACCAAGTCTAAGGATCCTGGGTTCAACACCATCTGGACCAGCGCAACAATGAGCGGGAATGAATTGTAGTAGCCTAAGAACCTGTGAACGCGTGATATGGGAGAGCTCCAGGGCAGGGGGAGCATCAGGAGGTGTGGGAGGAGGAGGAGGAGGGGCAGGGGGCCATAAGATGCCAAAGGGGAGATCTTAGGAACCTCAGTAAAAATGGAGTTAAAGGTGTTAACAATAGTGCGGGAGTTATTGCATAGAGCATCATTGATTAGCATGTCTTTGGGAGACAGCGGCTTTGTATTCCCCAAGATTTTGTTAATCTGGTTCCAGTACTTGTTTGGGTCAGAGGCCGAGGACTGGAGAAGTTTCCGGTAGTAGTTGCTTTGGCAGTCCGAACCTCCTCCTTGCAAGTGTTCCGCAATACACAGTTATAGAGGCAGATGAACTGTAAAGGGTAGAAATCCTGTTTTTTGTGGGAATTTTTTCAGTAAACAATAATGAAGAGTAGAACTCTATAGAAGATATGTGAAATACAGGCTGAATTGTGTCCAGCTAATACATTTTCTAATGTTTTTTTAAAGGCGTCAGCTGCTCTTTAATTTATTCTTGTTTTTGTTTTGTTTTTTACACTCGCTATTTTTAATTAGCTTATCCTGCTTGTTTTTACTACGTCCAGTGCTTTGAAATGTTGTAAATGTAGTTTGTTTATAGTCCTACTTTTAACCTGTCATGTTTTATTGCTTACATCTTGTGTGGTGCACCTGGCAGACATATGCAGAGGGCATCTTGCAGGAGTCTTGTCAAGTCTGGTCTCACTAGGGCATTTTTTTTTCATTGCAGGTCAAGCTGCATGTATGGCACCTGCTGCCTGTGGGGAAAGACCTACTCAATTGGGTTTCTGAGGTTCTGCAAACAGGTAAGCGAGGATTTATGAATGAAGTACGGGTCAGAAATGTGTCTGGTTGTCTGATGGGGTTATTTTAGAGGTTTGCAGCAGGCAGGTGTTACAAAAGGATGAAGGATCAATCATTTCATTTTCTTTTTTTCATTTCATTTTTATTTTTTTATACTTATTAGCTGGATGATTAAAACTGCCCATTTTCACCAGCGACAAGTTACACAACAAACAAATAACAGAAACATCAATGACAGTCATAGGAATACAAAAATACAAAATACAAATAAGAACCAAACACTTATGAACATGTGCAAACATTATCCATCAGCCAGTGATTTTAGCCTTGACTTAAAAGACCGAACTGTTTTACATTCAGTAATATCAACAGGCGGTATATTAAAAAAACATAGCAGCCCTTTATAAAATTGATATTTGTCCCAAAACTGTTTTAGACAAAGGGAGTTCAAAGGTAAATCTGGATTGAGACCTAGTACCACAGGAATTAGAAAACCTAGAAAATAATGCCGAGACTGTTGGAGAAATGAGACCATTCTTTACCTTAAACATCAATGTACCCAATTTATGGGATATTCTATTTTCAAAAGACAAGCTGTTAGAATTATTTAGACAGAAAACAGTGGTGAGTTCGAAAAGGGGCATCAGGCATGAAACGTAGTATAGAATTATAGGTAACCCTCAGTCTATCAAATAATTTACCAGAAATTGTTGAATATATAATACCATAATCCATTACACTCTTCAAAAAGCTATGGGCAAGTAGATTCCTGGATTCCCATGTCAAAAATTTTTAACTCTATAAAGTGAACCCAGTCTCTGATGAAGAGATTTCCTTAAATTATTAATATGAAGTTCAAAAGATAACTTTGAATCAAAAGTTATCCCCAGATACTTAAAACTGTCAGCTAATTCAATCAAGTTCCCATCCTGTGTAACAATAAGTTGGAGTTTCTCATACCCTGTTACTTTTTTTAGAAAAAAGCATAGCTTTAGTTTTACATGCGTTAAGAACCATATGGTTCGAGTAAAGCCAATTCTGAAACAAATCAAAATCAGACTCTACCTCTACCAAAACTTCATTAGGACTTGGGCCTACTCTATAAATTACTGCATCATCTGTGTATAATATGGTAGATGAACAAGAACAAACAGAAGGAGCAGTATTCATGTAAAGTGAAAAAAATCAAGGGGCCAAGAATAGACCCTTGAGGTACTCCACATGTAATCGAGCCAGGTGAGGAGAAACTACCACCAATTTGAGTACAATGAGATCTGTTAGTGAGATCATCACGAAACCTAGAAATTACCTTACCAGAGAAATGGAGATTAGAAAGAACACCATTGAGCAAACTGTGTTCAACCAAGTCAAAGGCCTTGGTGAGGTCCACAAATAGTGCCGCAACAGTTTGCCCATTATCAAGGGCTCCCTGAATGGCACTTGTGAACCCCACCAAGGCTGTCTTAGTGTTGTTATGTAATAGCTTAAAACCATGTTGACAATCAGTAAGCAAACTGTATTTTTTTAAATGTCCAAGAGTTTGATCCATTATAATTCTCTCCAGAATTTTGGAGAGAGGTGATAACAATGAAATTGGGTGATAATTAGATAACAGAGAAGAATTTCAGGTTTTTAGAATAGAAATAATCGTAGCCAACTTCAAGAGACTAGGGATAACCCCAGCAGACACAGAAAAATTAAAAATAACTGAAAGAGGGTAAGAAAAATAATTTATTCCCAATTTAATCATTTAAAAATATATGAACATACAAAATTTGCCAGCAGATGAAGGCCTAGAAGTCTATCAAGTCTGCTCGAATGTGCAGCTAGCACCCCTTATTTTGCAGCTGCCCTTCCCTTCCACCCTTTCCCTTCATTAACCCTACTTCTTGTCCTGTCCCATCCCCTTTTGAAGCAGTCCAGTGTTCTACTGGATACCACTTCTACAGGTAATGCATTCCACCCAGCCACCACCCTCTCTTTAAAAAAAGTGTCTCCTCATCTCCCTTCTGAACCTTCCTCCCTCCAGTCTCATATCATGGCCCCTGGTGTCCCTCCCCTCCCTTACTTTGAACAGCCCCTCTGTACCTGTCTTGTTTATTCCTTTCATGTACTTAAAGGTGTCAGTCATGTCCCCCGTCCCTCCTCTCCTCCAGTGAGTACATGTTCAACTCCCTCAGCCTCCTCTTGTAAGATAAATCCCCCAGCCCCTTGATCATCTTTATCGCCCTGCGATGCACCCCCTCCAGTAACTTAATGTCCCTCTTCAGATACGGGCACCAGTACTGCATGCAGTACTCCAGGTGTGGTCTAACTAATGACCTATACAGTGGCAGAATCACCTCCTCCCTCCTCTAGGATATACCTTGCAATACAACCCAGCATTTTGTTGGCCTTTGCAGTTGCCTTCCTACATTGTGCCGAGTTGTTCATTGACCCTGTAATGAGCACCCCCACATCCTTCTCCTCCTCTGTCTGGGCTAGCTGCACTCCCCCCAGCTGGTAACTCCTCCTTGGGTTCTTCATCTCAAAATGCAGCACCTTGAACTTTTTGGCATTAAACCCCAGTTGCCAGGTGTCTGACCAGGTTTCAAGCTTTGCCAGGTTATCCTGCAACCCCTGCCATCCCCCTAGGTCATCCACCACCGCTCCTACCTTAGTATCATCAGCAAACAGACTGATCTTGCTCTTGATGTCCCATGATATGTCTGCAGTCAATATCCCAAACACTGATGCCAGCACCGAGCCCTGTGGAACACCGCTTGTCACTACCCTTGGGTGTGAGAGCTCCCCACCCACCACCACCCTCTGTTGCCTTCCCTGAAGCCAGTTTCCTACCCATCTCACCAGCTTTGGACCCGCCCCTGTGCCTACTAACTTACTTCCCAGCCTTCCATGCGGCACTGAGTTGAATGCCTTACTGAAGTCCAGATACAGGACATCCACTGCATGGCCCCTGTCCAGTTGCCTAGTTACTCAATCATAGAACTCCACCAGGTTGGTTTGGCAGGATCTTCCCCATATGAAGCCATGCTGTCTGCTGTCCTGTAGTCCTTTGGCCTCTAGGAGGACCACCAGCCTCTCCTTGAGTATAGTCTCCATTAGCTTACCCACGATGGATGTGAGGCTCACTGGTCTGTAGTTTCCCAGCTCATCCTTGCGGCCACTGTTGTGGAGGGGCACCACATGAGCCATCCTCCAGTCCTGAGGTACACACCCGGAATGTATTGAGGCATTAAATAGGTCTGCCAAAGGTCCTGCAAGGACCTCTGCCAGCTCCTTCAGTACCCTGGGGTGGATGCCATCTGGACCTGGCGCCTTGTCCACCCTCAGTGCCTTCAAACCCTCCCGAACTCTGCCTCCATGATTTCCCATCTGTCACTCCCTCCCCTGTTTCTGCCATTTCCTCCCTTGGGTGTCACCCCTCCTCTTTAGTACTGAATACTGGAGAAGTACTCATTTAGTACTTCTGCCTTATCACACCCTGCTTCCACCCAACCCCCTCCTTCCTAATCCTTACTATGTGGTCCTTACAGCTCCTTTTCTCCCTGATGTACCTAAAGAAGTCCTTCTCCCCTTCTTAATGCCTTGTGCCAGCCTGACTTCTGAGATGCTTTGGCTCCCTTGCTGCCCTTGTCACCTCCTTCGATTCTGTCAAGTACTCTTCCCTGTCCTCCCCTTCCCTGTTTTCTTGTACTTCCTAAAGGCAGCTCTTTTCCTCCTTACCTCTTCCATGAGCTCCTTGCTTAACCAGCTTGGTTTCTTACCCCTAGCCTTCTTGCTCTGGGCCTTGCAGCAGGTTTTGGTTGCCTCCACTATCCCCAGCTTTGTGAGCTCCCACATCTGGTTAGTGTCCATACTAGATTGAATTCTGGCCAGGTACCCTTTTACCACTTCCCCCATCCTCCTAAAGTCGGCCCTCCTGAAGTCCAGCACTCTTGTGCCAGATCCTTGTGCCATCATGAGAAATATGAGGCCATGGATCACATTTCTGAACGTGTTTCTTAACAGTATCAGGAGTAACTTGATTAAAGTAAAATTTAAGGAGAGTTCTCATTAACCTGTAAAGTGGTACTAAGAGATTAACCCTGAGAAAGAATTCTATACCCATCCAAATCTCCAAAAAACTTATTAAAGGCTTCAGAGACCAAATGTGTGTCACTAATTAGTTGATCCCCAACCTGTATGGAAATTGTGTAATCTCTTACCATGCCCAATTAAGTTAAGTGTATCCCAGGTTCTTTTTGGGTTAACAAAGGATTTATTTTGTTCAGAGAGGCAAAACTCAACCTTTGCCTTACGAATTTCTGACTTAGATAAATTTCTTAGTTTTATAATTCTGCAAAAAAGAAGAATCCATATTAATTTTATACTGTTTCCAACTTTTATCTCGTAATCTCATTAAGTGAAGCAACTCAGAATTTACCCATTTTTGCTTGCTAGCCTTGATCCTCATTTTTTTTTTATGGCGCAAGCTTGTTAACTATCCTAAGGTAATATGAGACAAAAACTTCCAACATTGTATCAAGATTATCGATGGATTCAAGCCTAGTCCAGTCAATTTATGAGCAGGCTGTCTCAACCAAATTTGGTGTAAGGTGCTTCACATTTCTGAATTCTATATATTTAGGGGGGTGCTTGCTAAATTTTACTGACCACTCACAAAAAAACTGGACAGTGGTCACTCAAAACATCTGGAAGCACACACGAGTTAACAGTTGGGTCTGGATGAGTAACCACTACCCAATCAAAGGAATTGCTTGCCCTTGGTATCTGTAACTCGGCTGGTAACATGCTTACCTTTGGTCCAGAAAGATAAGATGGTCATTCCGTACCAGACCCTTGGGCTAATTAATTCAGCTGGTAGCACACTTGTTTTTAGGCCAGAAGACAGGACGGTTGTCCTATACCAGACATGGAGGCTAATTAATAATAAGGCAAGACAGATGTTAGTTATTGTGGGATAATGGCATGCCTAAGGAAGTAAGGCAGGCAAACCAGAGTGCCTTGCACATCCAAGAAGTGCCATTATCGCACAGTTATGCACACTTAGTGTGCTATTACAATTGTAAAATGATTCCTGTGGTGATTTTTTTAATTTAAAAACAAAGTAATGCACTCAAAATGTTAAGTATTTCTGGCCTGTACTACTGTGCTGGAATAGGGCAATGCCATGTGATCGCATATGTCCTATCGCTTGGTTTCTCGTATCCATTTTATTACCCAAGACTTATGTCATGCTATGCTGGTGCTGCTCCATCGGAGGTGACATCCTTTATATGAAACATCAAACTGAGATTTGTTCTGCCCATATCAGTGGCTGTCCAGGTGGTCAGTAAAGATCCCATGGCACTTTATGCAAGAGTAGGAGAGTTCTTACTGGTGTCCTGGCCAACATTCCATCTCTCAGTAATACATAACCTGTCCTGTCCTGTTTTATTTCTTACAGTATCATTGAAAGTACTGGGACAGTGTTCATGATCATCTTTGGTTCTACATGAAAAACTGAATGGCAACACTGTGGTTCCTAGGAGGTGGGAGCTTCTGGGTGCATTTGGTTAATTTCATTTAAATTCTAACTCTCTTGACCTCAGAAGTGGGAGTTTCGAAGGCCTGGAGAAGGTTATTTATTGGTCCTAGGAAGTGGGAGCCTCATGGACTTATTTTATTACGTGAACTTTTTGGATTGGACTTTTCATTGAAACTCATTTCATTATATATATATATATATATATATATATATCTGTTTATATTAAAGAGCTGGTGTACTGCCTAAAACTAATATTAGATTTTAAAAACAGCCAACAATGACCTTTTATATCTGAGGTACTTTATATTTTCCCTTTGTTTAATTGGAAGATTGTTTACCTGATGTTGGTAGGTGTGGTGTGTGGAACAGCTCTTAGCCTGGAAGCTGACATATCTTGCTCTGTTGCCCCACACTACAGCATCAGCATTGTGACCTCACTGACTGTGACATCACTGCTACTTAGAACAAGAGGTGAGTGACTGCCAGGTCATTCACCTGTGATGTCTGTCGGTGAGATCATAACTGTTGATGATGATGTGGTAATAGATGTAGATGTACTGCAACTATAAGAGTTGTTCCACACATCCACACAATATTATTACATAAAAGACTTTTTGATGAGCAAAAGGAAAGAGAAAAATACTTCAGAAATAAAAAGTTACAACTGACTACTACTCAGAATTTGCATTATTTTCCTGTCTGCCTGTTTTGGCTCTACTAGCTCTTTAAGATATACCAGTTTGATCATTTTTGTGATTAGTGTATAGTTGAGTGTTTGTGTATGTTGTGCGTGGCTGTGTACGATTTATGTAATTAAGAGTGTATCACTGGGGGTATGCATGATGTGGATGTGAGCGTGTATGTATGAGTATGTGTTTCTGATTGGTTGTTGTTATTTCACTGCTGATTGCTGCTAGTTAGCTCAGGGTATTATGGTATTATATGTCGGCAGGGGCTGCTGGTGGTCAGGCACTATTCTCTCACAAGGCTCAGGGATCTCTGTCCTTTTGACTGTCCTCCATTGCCTGCGGAGGTGTATGGGTGTTGTCAGGCATTGGGGATAGCTAGAAGGGGGAGGAAATGGTGAGAAATTGGGCTGGGACTGGTGGGGTTGTGGAGCAGAGTAGGTGGATTGGGGTGCTAGGAACAAGGAGATGCCCTGGGGCAAAATGGGTCCAGGAAAGCGGACCTCCCTGCCTGTTTCCCATACCCAAGTGCTCCACCTTAAGTGGCAAGTTGCCCGGTATACCTTGCCTACCTATCCTACTCTGGCAGTGTTGTGCAATGCCAGGTCAATTAAAAACAAGACAGCGATTATTACTGATCAGGTTGGTTCAGCTAACATACTAAAATGCCAGCAGAATAGGCCTAATGGACTTTCGTGTCTGCTTGTTTGGTCAGCCCCCACCCTGGGAGCTGACCTTGCTGCCCTCCTCATCCTCTCTGCCGTTTCCCATCCCAGTCCCAGCTATTCCCACTGCACAGGACTTTGCGTCCAGAACCCTTCCCCTGTACCTGTCCTACCCCCTCTTGAACCCCTCCACCAGCCCCCTGGGCAGCGCATTCCATGGCTCCACCATCCTCTCAGTGAAGTAGTACCTCCTCCTTTCTCTCCTGAATCTCCCCCCCCTCCAGCTGACCTGGCTTGCATCATCGAGACCTGGCTGAATGAGAATGCTGGCCCAGTGTTGAATTCAGCATTTCCAGCCAGGTACTCAGTGCTACACCGCGCAAGAGAGGATTGTCGGGGGGTTAGCCATTTGTTTTAAATTAGGCCTGGGCCTTGTAGATACCCCAGTGAGAACAACCAGATCCTTTGAATGCATCATTGGTGTAGGTGCAGGTTGTAGGATACTTCTCATCTGTCGTCAACCCGGTGGTGAGAAGGAATTCTGTAGAAAGTCATGGACTTCCATCATCAACATGGTGTTGTAATCCTCTAGATGGATAATTCTGGGGGATTTCAACACCTGGGTCGACAATTAACTCTTGCATTTTGGGCAAGACTTCCTCCAACTTATGAGTTTGTTGGGCCTGACCCAGGTTGTTACCTCTGCTACCCATAGTCACAGACATTAATTGAACATGTCTTCCTTCTGGGGATGGAAATCTTCAATTTGGTGGTGGAACCAGTCTGGTGATCAGACCACCACACTATTAGGTTCAGATTCGAGGCACCCCAATAGACCTACCCCTAGGGAGATGGTCCAGTACTGCCCTTTAAGGGGCTTGACTCCTGACGGTCTTATGGCGGTACTGCGCCTATCAGGTATGTCTAGTGTAAGAAGGGAGCCAGGGGAACTGGTACTTGCCTATAATGAGGCAGTGACAGATGCTCTTGACTCCCTGGCTCTTGTCCGTGTTCGACCCCTCACTCTTTGCCTGAAGTCCCCCTGGTTTGAAGGAGTTTAGGCATAGGGGTCGAGGGTTGGAGCAGCGCTGGCAGTAATCAGGCCTTGTTGCTGATAAACTTAAATTGATAGCCCATTACATAGACTATCAATCTGCAATCTCTTGTAAGAAGGCAGAATTCCTGTCCAAAGAGATTGCTGTGGCGAGGAATCGACCTGCTCAGCTCTTCTGGACTGTTGACAGGTTGTGCAATCCAGCCTGTCTTCAGCCACGGGGAGCATTTTCTCAAGTTAAGTGTGATGAGTTTGCGCAATTCTTCGCCAATAAGATTGTCACTGTCAGGCCAGAAATCCATTCAGCACCCGCAAATGGGTATTGCGGTGATCGGCAAGAGGTTACAGGCCCCCGGCCTGTCCGGTTCGACTTTGGCCAGTTGGCAATCGCGGACATTGTGTGGGTCATCCAGGGTGTCCCAACCTACTGTAGTTTGGACCCCCCAACGTGCTTCCTAGTGGGGTGCATTGACATCATCGGCCCGGTCCTTGCTGAGATATTTCAGTGCTCGTTGGATTCAGGTATTTCCAGACCCCTGAAGGAGGCAGTAGATCACGAACATACAAACCTGCTGGCAGAAAAGGCCCACAGGTCTATCAAGTCTGCCCGATTGTGCAACTCTTAGTTTCATATCACTACAGCTGCCCCACCCCCACCCAAACCCTCCCTTCTTCCTCTTTCCCAGTTCTTCCCTTCTTTGTGTTTTTGTCTGTACTAATCCTGCCCTTGACTCTGTCCCAACCCGCTTAAAGCTATCCACTGTCCTTTGAGCGATTAACTCCTCCAGCGGTGCGTTCCAACCCGCCACCACTCTTTGTGAAGTAATGCCTCCTCATCTCCCTCCTAAACCTTCCCCCTTCAGATTGTGCCCCCAGTGACCCTTCCCTCCCTTAAGTGGAACAATCCTCCCTCCCTGACTTTGTTTATGCTTTCAAGTACTTAAAGGTCTCCATCATGTCCCTTCTTACCCTTCTGTCTTCCAGCGAGTACGTGCTAAACTCCTTCAACCTTTCCTCGTACGGCAACTCTCCTAGTCCAGTGATTATTTTTGTAGCCCTCGCTGCACCCCCTCCAGTAATCTCACATCCTTTTTGAGGTATGGACACCAGTACTGTACACAGCACTCCAAGTGTGGCCTCACCAGTGATCTATACAATGGCAGGATGACCTCCCCCTTTCAAGAGGTGATCCCTCTAGCAATGCACCCCAGTATCCTATTTGCCCTTGCTGCCGCCCTCCTAAACTGTGCTGATACCTTCATGTCCCCTGTGACTATTACCCCCAGGTCCCTTTCCTCATCTGAAGCAGTTACCTGCATCCCCCCCCCCCCAGCCAGTAGCTGTTCCTAGGATTTCTGGCTCCAAGGTGCATCACCTTGTACTTATTAGCGTTAAACCCCAACTGCCACTCTCTAGACCAGTGTTGAGTTTAGCTACATCCTCTCTGAGTGCCTGCCTCCCTTCCTCACTGTCCACTTTTGCACAAATCTTAGTGTCGTCTGTGAACAGGCTGCTCTTACTCTTGACCCCCTCTGCAATGTCTCCAGTGAAGACATTGAACAAAACAGGGCCCAGCACTGAACCCTCCAGTACCCACTCTTTACTGGCTGTGGCTTGGATATCTTCCCCTTATAACTACCCTCTGTTGTCTGCTCTACAGCCAGCTGTCAACCCACCTCACCAATTTTTCCCCCGCCCCCATGTCCCTCAGCTGGCTCATTAACCTCCCTTTGCAGCACCAAGTCGAAAGCCTTGCTGAAGTCCAGATATAGGACATCCACAGCGTGGGCTTTGTCAGCCGCCCCAGTGACCCAGTCGAAGAAGTTGATCAGGTTAGTTTGGCAAGATCTTCCCATGACAAACCCATGCTGGCTGTCATCCTGCAGGCCATTGTCATTGAGAAAGGTTATCAACCTCTCTTTCAGAATGGTCTCCAACAGCTTCCCCACTATGGAAGTCAAGCTCACCAGTCTGTAGTTACCCGGTTGGTCCTTGGGTCCACTCTTATGAAGGGGCACCACATGAGCCATCCTCCAGTCCCTGGGTACATTCCCCCGTCTCCAAGGAGGTGTTGAACAGGTCCCTCAGAGTGCCTGCCAACACCTCTGCCAGTTCTTTCTGGACCCTTGGGTGTACAGCGTCTGGTCCTGGTGCCTTGTTCACCTGCAAGGCTTTAAGGCCCTTCAGAACTCTATCCTCTTGGATGACCCTATCTGTTATCTCTGCCCCCCTCCACCCTTGCCCCCTTTCCCCTGTGGTATCGGGCCATCCGTTTCTTTTGTGGACACCTAGCAGAAATACTTATTGAGTGCCTCTGCCTGATCTTCCCCTTGTTCCGCCCATCCTCCCTTTCTTTCAATTCTAACAATGTCATGCCTACAACTTCACTTCTCCCTTATGTATTTAAAGAAACCCTTTTTCCTCCTCTCTGATCCCCTGAGCCAACTTCAGCTCCTTTGCTGCCTTGGTTGCCCTGACTGACCTGGTCACCTCCATAGATGCCTTTTGTGAACACTTCTTTATTCTCCTCACGCCCAGATTTGTTGAACTTAATGATGGCCAATCTTTTGTCCCTCACTTTCCCCTCCAGCTCCTTGCTGAACCAGCAAGGTTTTTTTGACCTGGACTGCTTACTCTGAAATTTGGCACGTGTCCGTGGCCTCATTTAGCCCCTTCTGAATGATTGCTCACTTATGTTCAACATCCATCCATGGGTAAATTTCAGCTAAATACCTCTACAGGATGCTGCTCATTCTGGCAAAATCTGCCTTCCTGAAATCCAACCCTCTTGTTCTGGTCTTAGCCAACTCCCTGCCTGTGTTGAGGAGCCACACTGAGCGGCGGTCGCTTCCTGCTAGAGGGTCCTGTACTACCGCATCCTGGACTTGGTCTCCATTTGTTAGCACCAAATCCAGTATGTTCCCCTCTCTAGTAGGTTCCATCACCCCTTGCACTAGGTAGCTGTCTTGGATAGCCTCCAGCAGCACCTGTTCCCCCTAGTGTGTGCTGTAGTTACTGTCTGCCAGTCAACCTCAAGTGGGTTGAAGTCTCCCATTATAACTGTATTTCCCTTGCCACTGACCTTCCTGATTTGCTCCCCCAGCTCCCTATCCACCTCCTCGTTTTGTGAGGGTGGCCTGTACACAACCTCTATCCTGAGCTTCTTACCTTTAGGGCTTTGGAGCAATACCCATATGGATTCTGGCCTCCCTTCATCCCCTTCCTCCCTCCCTCCCTGGTATGCAGTATCCCCTCTCTGACATAAATAGCCACCCCTTCCCTGTCCCTGCGGAATATCTTGTATCCCAGGATCATGAGATCCCAGTCATGGTATTGGGTGGCCCAGGTCTCTGAGATGGCGGCACTACCTACCTCTACCTCCTCCTCCACCATCATTGCCTGGAACTCTGCCACTTTGTTGCTAAGCTCCTTGCATTCAAGGATACTACAGTCCACCTTGTGTCCTGCCCCTCCTCTTCCCTTTCCACTTTTGTCTTGGTTACTTCCCCTCATTCTCCTCCTCCCTCTCTGGGGGGTGGAGGGAGAGGCTTTCTGGTCTCCCGTGGAAGGTGCCTCCTCCCTGCTATCTGACTCAGCCCCTCCCCCCTCCTCAGTTTAAATCTATGTTGTTTTTAATGTACTTCTCCAGTCCCTGTGTCAGTGCCCTTGATGTTGAGATGCAGTCTATCCTTGGCATAAGGTCCCTTATTGTTCCAAAGTCTCACCCACTACTACCCCATACCCAATTTCTGCACACCAACCCTTCAGCCACCCATTAAACCCCTGTATTCTTAGCTTCTAGGGACATGGATATGTTGTTCATCTACACTGTCTGGCAGGTTCCTTGCAGCTTTAAATCTTGCCGGAAGGTCTTCAAGCTGGCTCCTCCCACCCACCCGGGTGGTAAAACTCTCGGCTCCGCCCCATGACGCCAGAGCTTCCTTACCGCTTGGAAGCTCAGGTTCCCTCCTTAACGCTCTGCGTGATAGACTGGATCCTAATTCTTCGGTTCGCCTGAAACTCATTTTAACATTTTCAAGACTTCGGTCATCTTTCTCCCTCGTGGCTGCGATGGACAAATCGGCTTGGCTGAGCAACTCGAGCAGATGATCGCCCTCGAGGAGGAGGCGGCCCAGGCCGCATCATCCTCTTCCTCGGTCGTGGCATTTATCCCGCTCTCTCTGGGTACCTCGTATTCAGCTTCATTCAAGGAGCTTTGCCAATTCCTTTCCACGAAGGGAGAGGGGCCATCGGGACATTGTTCTTGGTCCAAAAAGAAGGACTCTAAGGGTAAGTCCCATCATCAGCGATCGTGGGAGCGGGAGAGGTCTCCTTCCCCGGACAGCCGACCCTCAACTTTGGTCGAGGTTGCGGCTAAGGCCACTGGCTTCACGGCGTCCCCGTCAGGCCAGCCGACCGAGACTTCCGTCGACGCGGTTGAGATTTTTCTCGACCCGTCGGATGGGCTGTCAACTGGTGAGGCCGACAACCCTTCTTCACCGGTTCCCCCAGTGGAGACCGAGGATCTGCCTGCGCCCCGGTGCAGCAGTCCCCGATTAAGGCTTCCGAGCCGAAGGAAGAGCGGGTGTCCCCTGCTCCTTCCCAGACCCGTCCTCGGAAACACCGAGGATCTTGGTCTTGGTCTCGGACTTCTCGGTCCAGCCGGTCCCGCCGACATCGGCAGTCTCGGTCTCGGCACAAAAGTAAGCGGCGCCGCCGCTCGTCCTCGTCTTCCTCCTCGGAAGAGGAGAGGCTTCGGCGCAAATTGCGTCAATGCTACGAGGACCTGATGTGGCAGCAGTTACTTCTGTCCGGGAACAAGTCGACGCCGTCGCCTTCCTCGGCCATCAAGTGGCTGTCACCCGAGCGGCCGAAACAACCCTTCGCCTTAATCGAGATGCCCAAGCCTGGGCCGGTTGTTCGACCGAAACCTGCTGCCCCACCGATTGTGGTGGAACCTCTGCCTCTACAACCGAAATCGGGGGCACCGACCAAGGACTCTCGGTCAGGTCAAGGCCTGCCCCACAGGTTGTCGGTCACCCTCACTCCCGACCATCCTCGGCAGGTGGAGGGTGGCTCAGACCCCAGGCAGCTCTTCGCGGACTCCTCCGAGTCCGATGACAACTCCTCCCTGTTCTCCAGGCCGGTTGACCTGGAGTCCTCCGAGGGGCCAGTCGTTGGATGAAAGCCCATTGTCCTTCATGGGTTTGCTTTGGCTCATCTCGGAGTCCACCGCGATGCAGCTCGAGCCCGTATCCAAACGGGCCAAGCATCCCCTCATGGAGATACTGGACTGAGGGGATTCCCCCACAGAGGCCTTTCCGGTGGCTGAGGCCACTGTGGGCCCAGCCTTGGAGCTTTGGCAGCGGCCTGCTTCCTGCCCTGCACTTTCGGCCAGGATGGCCAGGAAGTATGCGGTCCCTACTGGCTCTTTGCCTGGGTTTTCGGAACACCCCTCTGCCGAGGGGTTGGTCACTGACAGCATTTTCTCGGCGTTCGGGAATGCTAGGGCGTGGACAAGCCCCTGACAAGGAGTCCAAAGCTGGACTACGCTGGGCAAAGGTGTGCCGCTGCGTCCTCCCTTGGCCTCCGCCGCCCAGCTCGGCCGTGCTGATGGCACACTTCCCACACTGTGGCTCCTGGATGAGGTGATCCTCATCTCCTGGCCGACCTCAGACCACGGTCCGGCAGGTGCGGACCAGGGTAGGGCAGTGACTAGCAGAGCTCCAAATGGCTCTGGACATAGGAGACTCCTGTGCCAGATCGGTTGTGGCCACGGTGGCCATGCGCCGCAGAGCATGGCTGAGGATATCCAGCTTCACGGCGGATACCCAGCACAAATTGGCGGATGTCCCCTTCCTGGGGACCGGAAGGCCACCTCCAGCGGATAGAGAAGTCCAATACCACTCTGGACTCGGTCATCTCCGCCCAGAAGGACAAAGGCCGCCGACAGCAGCAGCACAAGTCCTTTTGCCCTTCTGCGCCTGCGGCACGTCCGGCCCAACAGCACCAGCACCAGGGCCAGCAGGCTCGCTCTTGGCATCCCAAACCCAAGCCCGCGGCTTCCTCCAATAGGAAGCAGGGAGGTAAAGGCCCAGGAGGTCCCTCGGCCGGTCCCTCCTCCAAGCCTGCCCAGTGACGGGTTGAGGGGTGTCACCCGCAGCCTCGTCACTCCCCCCTGGGTTCCCCCCGTGGGGGGACGGCTCCGCCACTTCCTTTCCGTCTGGTCTGCTATCACCATGGACCGCTGGGTGTTGGAGGTGCAGGCACCACCCTTCTGAGCCGTCGCCCCTCGGGGGGCCACGGGGTCCGCAGCCTCTCTGTCGGCCCACTGAGCCGATATTGCCCTGCTCCTTGAAAAAGAGGTGATCAGGAAGGCGGCAGATCCTCCTCCAGACCCGGGGTTTGTGTCCAGGTATTTCCTGGTCCCAAAAACGGACGGGGGTGCTGGCGCCCCATTCTCGACCTGCATGACCTGAACAGGTTCCTAAGGTCTCGGACCTTCAGGATGGTCACTCTGGCTCAGATAATCCCATCCTTGGAACGAGGCGTGTGGTTCTGTTCCCTGGACCTTCAGGATGCGTTCTTTCACGTCCCAATCCGTCCATCCCATCAGAGATTTCTCCGCTTCAGAGCGGAGGGATCCCTTTACGAGTTCCGGGCCATGCCCTTCGACCTTTCCTTAGCTCCCAGGGTCTTCACCAAATGCATGGCAGTGGTGACAGCATTCCTGTGGCACCGAAGGGTCCAGGTGTACCCCTACCTGGACAACTGGCTGATTGCAGCCCCCTCCAGAGTGGAGGTGGAGCGGTCCAGAGATCAGGCCCTCCAGGTTTGCTCTCAGATTGGCCGCCTCATCAACGAGGCCAAGTCGGAACTCTTGCCAAAGCAGGTGATACATTTCATCGGGGCAGAGCTCGACTCTCTTTGAGCCAGAGTACGGCTCCCGGCGGACAGGGCCGAGGTTCTTTCCTCCTTTGCCCAGTCATTCCAGGTTGGGCAATCGCGCCCTGCCCGGGACTTCCTGTGCCTCCTGGGCCTCATGGCGGCCTGCACCAGTGTGGTCCGTTGGGCCCACTGGTACATGCGTCCCCTTCAATGGGGACTGGCCAGCTAATGGTCACAGCACTTCGATCCGCTGGATCAGCTAATGACAGTGACCCAGGGGATGTGAAACGCTCTCCCGTGGTGCACCGTTCCAGCACATCTGCAGGAGGGCATCCCATTTGTCCACTCCGAGCCGACAGTCTCTCTATCGACCGATGCCTCTCTGATGGGTTGGGGTGCCCATCTGGGGGAGCACAGAGCGCACAGACTCTGGTCCCCTCGGGAGTCCCGATGCCATATCAACCTGCTGGAGCTTCGAGCGGTCCATCTAGCCCTCACCACCTTCGCTCCATTTCTACGGGGTCAAGTGGTTCAGGTCCAGACGGACAATACCACAACCATGTACTACCTAAACCGCCAGGCCGGGACGCGCTCCATGCCTCTGTGCAGGGAAGCTCTCTGCATTTGGTCGCTCGTACGCAGCCTGGAGGCGGATCTCTTCGCCATTCACATGGCAGGAGCCTCCGACACCCTGGCTGATGCCCTAAGCCGGATAGGGCTGCGTCTCACGAGTGGTCTCTCCTGCCGGAGGTAGTACAAGATCTCTTCTCCCACTGGGGCACGCCTTAGGCAGACCTGTTTGCCTCAGGGAGAATGCGCGGCTGAGACCGTTTCATGCCCGCCCCCCTCAGCAGGGCTCGCTGCAGGGGGATGCCTTCTCGAGGCCGTGGACCCCGGGCCACTTCTACGCCTTTCCCCCATTTCCCTTGATCCACAAGGTGCTTCTCAAAGCGAGGAGGAACAAGGCGCAGGTGATTCTGGTAGCCCAGACTGGCCCCGCCAGTTCTGGTATCCATATCTCCTCAGTCTCAGCTCCAGGCTCCTGAGGCGGCTTCCAGCCCACCCGGACCTGAAGGTAGTCCATCCGGACCTTCAGTCCCTGCACCTGATGGCCTGGTTCCTGAGCGGCTAGAGTTCCAGGCCTTGGGTCTTTCCGACGAGGTCCTCAACGTCGTTGAGGTGTCCCGTGAGGAGTCGACCAGAAAATGCTACGCCTTCAAATGGAAGAGATTCTCCATTTGGTGTCAGGGCAAGGGCCTGGACCCTTCCTTCCAGTGCGAGAACCTCCATCTCCGTGGGATCTACTGCTGGTATTGGCTAAGCTCATGGGCAAGCCATTCGAACCGATGCACAGGTGTGACATCTCTCACCTGTTGTGGAAGACCACCTTCTTGGTGGCTATCCACGTCAGCCAGAAGGATGGGAGAGCTCCAGGTGCTTTCCATCGAGTCTCCTTATCTGGTTTTCCACAGGGACAAGGTTGTCCTGTGCCCCCACCTGAAATTCCTTCCAAAGGTGGTGTCGGAGTTTCACCTTAACCAGGTGTTGACTCTGCCGGTGTTCTACCCCAGTCACACCTCGGAGGCCGAATATAGGCTCCATACTTTGGACCCTAGAAGAGCTCTCGCTTATTATAAGGAGCAGACAGCTGAAGTTAGGGGAGAGGTTCGCCAGCTGTTTGTCACCTACGATGAAGCTGCACCTGGCAGACCTGCAGCCAAGTGGACGATAGGCAGGTGGGTCACCTCCTGCATAGATCTCTGCTATAGGTTGGCGGGCATGGAGCTTCCCAGAGGGATAAGAGCTCATTCTACCCACCATATCGCTGCAACGGTGGCTGCTTCCAGGGACATCCCTATCCAGGAAATCTGCAGCACTGCTACTGGAAGTCAGCACACACCTTCATCACCCACTACCACATCGACCTTGAGTCACGCCGGGATGCTGGTTTTGGGGCCTCGGTTCTCCAGTCTTTATTTCCCAAGTAGGGGGTGTGCGCCTTGCCTCCCTCCTCCCAGAGAACTGCTAGGAGTCTGCCAGACAGTGTGGATGAACAACATATCCATGTCCCTAGAAATACCGGTTACTCACCTGTAACAGGAGTTCTAGGAATGGTATATGTTGTTCATCCACACGACCCACCCGACCTCCCCGGCTTCGACGCACAACCTGGTTTCCAGCGGGCTAGATCTGGCGTCATGGGGCGGAGCCAAGAGTTTTACCACCCGGGTGGGTGGGAGGAGCCAGCTTGAAGACCTTCCGGCAAAATTTAAAGAGGCAAGGAACTTGCCAGACAGTGTGGATGAACAACATATACCATTCCTAGAACTCCTGTTACAGGTGAGTAACCTGTATTTCCTTCGTGCTTGCCCTAGGTATCAGGAGTACCTCGGAGAACGTCAGTGAGCTTCCCACCCGACTGCAGATACCCCCCACTTCGCTGACCCCCTCCTGCACATCTTCCAACGTACTGCCCTCTAGGTCATTTGTTCCTAGGTGCTCAATAATATGAGGCTTCCTTCCCACCTTCTCCACACATTTCTGAGCTTTCCCTCCTTTTCCCACTGTCATACCTAGCATACACTCCCACCCGGTTCAGCTCTTTCTGCTCCTTACCTCCCCATCTCACCCCTTGAGCATAGAATCCCCTAATACAAGTACTCACTCCCCATCCCTTGCATTTCCCCATGGTTTTCCTCCTACAGCCCCTTTCCTCGGTGTTCTCTCCTTTCATTCCTGCCCTTCCCCCCTCCATTCTCCTCCAATTGCACCTCCACCTGCTGTCCTCCTCCTCTGTCCTTTCTGTGCTTGTTCCTTCTACAACAACTCCCTCCACTATTTTATGTCCTTCCACTTCCCCTGCATTGTGCCTCCCCTCCCCAACATGTTTTGGCCTTCCTACCCCTCTGTTTAGTGTGTTCTTGCTAACTTGACCTACTTCCCTGACCCTCCCCACTTTTATCCCACCGTCTTCCCTCTCTCCTTGTACCCTATATTCCCTCCTTCCCTCCTGATCACTTGACTCTTGTTCTGTGGTGGCTTCCACAACCTCCGGCTCTGTTTCATCAACCAGTACTGCATACTTATTTGTTGTCTCCAACCTCCTGCCCTCTCCTGAAATCCCTTCCTGCCTCTGCTAACCCTGAACCTCTTTACTACTTCCTCTCTGTCTACCCCTGTTGCCTACCACCTGCCAGCACCCCCTTTTGGCGCTCCTAGGACCCTGTGGACCTGCCCCCCCCCGGTAGAGCGCCCATTCCAGCTCATGGCAGCCTGGTCTATCTTGCAATGGAGCCCTCCCTACTCCTCTGCCACCTGTCCACTCCCCCCAGTTCCTGTCTCAAGCTCTCTGTCTCTAGCCTTAAGTTGTCTGAACATTCTGCACACTGGACAAACCCCCACCTTCCACCAGGTTCCCAGAAACAGTGCTGCCCCACACCCATTGCAGCTTACAACCCTCCCAGCCTCCCTGTGCCCCCAACCCCAGTCATTCCTACCTCTCCACTCCCCCATTCCCCCACCTGCCTCCTTGCCCTGGCCTCCACATCCCCCCTGTATCTTAGTCTCTAAATATTCCAAAGCTCTTTACAGTTGCATCCGTATTTCTATAAGGGCTGCAGACCTGCAGCACTGCCCCAAAACTCTTACTCTGTCTCCTTCCGTAGGGACTTACAGCTTCTCTCTCCTCCTCCTCCTCCTGTATGTGCCCTTTGGACCTAGTTACTGGCTACACCCTTCGTAATTCTGCCTATATTTCAGCTAGGCTACTGCTCGTGCTGTGCTGCCTAACTGTTCCTGCCTCTTTAAGTAGGTGTGGCTTGGCCTTCCACTATAAAGGCAGAGCACTTGGGGGTGGTTGAGGGGGGCAGCCCCTTTGGTACACGGTGTCTACAAAACCAATCTGGTAAAAAAAAAAAAAAACATACTTCCATAAACTGCAGGGTAAAGACACAGCTATAGCTCAACCTTCCAGCAAACAGATTCTCCTAGTCCTGCTCACACAAAATGGGGACTCCAACTGAATGTCTGTTAGGCAAGCACTTGAATTTCAACCCGCACTAATCCCCTGTTGAAATGTGATACCTGCAGTTAAGGTACAAACCTCAGCCAATTTCACTCACTCACCATCAACCTTCCAGCAAACAGTTTCTCCTAGTCCTGCTCACACAAATAGGGGCTTCAACTCCAGTACCTCTGCTGAAGAAAGCTTTCTCCAACCCGGACTGCTTAGCTAACTACAGACTGGTCTCTAACCTGCACTTAGTGGGTAAGGTTATTGAGAAGGTGGTTGCGGTGCAGCTGGATGACCATTTAACATCTCACAATGTCTACAGTCTTCTCCAATCCAGGTTTAGGAAGAGGCACAGTACCAAGACTGCTCTGGTTCAGGTGCTTAATGATCTCCTGATAGCGAGGGACCGGGGAAGCTGTTCCATCTTGGATCTCCTTAATCTCTGCAGCATTCGACACTGTAGACCGTGGGTTGCTGCTGGAGTGCCTGCGGACACTCTTTGGACTGTCTGGTACAGTTCTCAGATGGTTTTGATCATTCCTCACTAGCAGGAGTCAGAGAGTGGTGTCTGGAATTTGCTCCTTAGCCCCTCTTCCCCTGTCATGTGGAGTGCCGCAGGGCTCCTTGCTGACCCCCATGCTGTTTGCAGTGTATATGCTGCTGTTGGGAGACATTATAAGGTGATATGGGCTGAGATTTCACTGCTACGCAGATGACACTCAGCTCTATATGTCCTTTGTGCCCAAACAGGGTGGCACAGTCTCTGTTTTTAACAACTGCCTCTCAGAGATCCAGGGCTAGATGAGTGCCAGCTGGTTGAGGTTGAACTCCAGCAAAACCAAGGTGCTGGTGGTGGATCCAGATCGCCAAGGTGTGGGGTTGCCAGCAGGCCTTCCTTCTGGGTTTTGGCTCAGGAGTGACCAGCTGCTTACCTCTGACTGGGCATGAAATCTGGGTTATGTGTTCGACAGCAGCCTGAAATTAAAATCTCAGGTGTCTGCTGTCGTTGAAACCTCTTTTTACTATCTGAGGAACATCGGTCCAACATTGGTCCATGCCTTTGTAACGTCGCACCTTGATTACAGTAATGCCCTATACCTGGGGCTACCGGGGGTTGATATCCACTGCTTGCAGCTAGCGCAGAATGCGGCGGCTAGGTTGTTGACTGGCTTATCGAGATCTAGTCATGTCACTCCTGTGTGCCACAATCTGTACTAGCTGCCTGTGCATTGCTGGATCACCTTGAAGGTCGGGTTACTGAACTATAAAGCCATACACGAGCAGGGACCGCATTACTTGCCGCAGGGCTCCTTGCTCGGGGTCTCTGGGGGTTCTCTTCGCAGACTGCAGCTAGTGCAAAACGCTGCTGCCCGGCTTTTAACCGGGCAAAGTAAATTTTGTCATATTACACCTGTATTGTGCGAATTGCACTGGCTGCCTGTCAGATGGAGAGTACTCTTCAAGGTGGGTTTTCTCACCTATAAGGCCCTACACGGGCAGGGCCCTGGATACCTGTCAGTCCTCCTGGTACCTTCTTTTTCTACCCGTATTCTCCGCTCCTCTAATGGCGGCCTCCTAACTGTTCCAAGAGCGAGATTAAAATCTGCAGGCAACCGAGCCTTTAGTGTTGCCGCTCCCGCTCTTTGGAACTCTTTACGAACTGTAGTTGGGGAGGGGCCCCCCACTATAACTGCCTTTAAGGCTCGCCTGAAGACTTTCCTATTTTTGCAAGCTTTTGGGGTGTAATGCTGATTATTTGTTTGTTAAATTGTTAATTTATATATTTATGCGGTATGAAATGCTGTAAAGTTTTGTGCGGCACCCAGAGCCTTCGGGATTGGGCGTCTTTTTAAATAAACTTGCCTTTGCCTACTTGCACGATCTTTCAATTCTATTGTGCCCCCGCTCACTGTTCCTCCAATGAGGGATTGCTAGAGGTTCTCAGGGTTTGATTGAAGACTTCTGGGGCCTGTTTATTTGCTTTAGTGGCCCCTACCCTGTGGAATTCTCTACCTCGTCGGATTAGAGAGTACCTGACCATCGAGCAGGGCTCCAGATAAGATTTTTCCGGGATGAGCACAAGTGAGGTGAGTAAAGCCAGATTCAGATGTGTACAAATGTCTCAACAGAGTGGAGTGAAGAGTACATTTTTAAAAACAATGTAGTTTTGTTTTCTAGATAAGAATTGATCAAGTGCCAGTAGTGCTCTAGATAATGTTGGCAGGTAGGAGTAATTTACGTACCAGTTTTAAAATATGGTGAGTAAAACAAAATTGAGATGCATATGGGTGTGGTAAATCCAGAAAAAACTGCTCCTTTTGAATCACCAGTTACATTATGAAGCACTATTCTTTGGAGTGTGGAGTATTTACAGATGTTGGGTGAGCACTGGTATGCATTAAAACCTTTTTTTAGAGCATATTTTCTAAAATGAGGTGAATAAAACAGGTCGGTACTCCCCTTATCTGGAGCCCTGCCATCGAGTGTTTTAAATCGGCCCTGAAAACATACTTATTTTCTTTAGCATTCCCTGATGCAAGTGTTGATTAGTCTGCTGTTACCTGTGATATTAGGATTTGGTTTTTAACATTTTAGATTTTTTTTTATTGATTTATAATTCACTGTACAGTGCTATGATCTACTGGAATAACGCTTAAAAAAATAGATTGAGAAATTCTAATTCAGTATGGTTGTGCATGTGTGGTATAAGCATACAAAATGGCTTCTGCATGAATAGTACATACAGTCCCCGTAGCACCTCTGTCAAACAGAATGCTTTTCGAATGGCTACGGAATACAGTGTGTATGAGAGGTGTGCTGTATAAAACATGTCCTCTCCTATCTAATTGAGTTACTGTATGGATCTGCAAAGGGTGGAAAGGGGTATAAAGGATTTAACAAAAAAAAAAGCTTAATTTGTTTCAGTATCAATCCAAACTTACTGTATCCCCCGCACCCCCATCCAATGAGAGTGCAAACAGGAAAATATTTCCTAGCTCTTCTTCCTCAGTCAGCAAAAATAAATAAATAAATAAAAGCATCTACTAAAAACCTCGAACCTAACATATTTACAGTAGTGTATGTTTAATATGTTCTAGGTTTTATTACGTTTTCTGTTATTAGTTTTCAAATTGTGTCTGGCAAATGCAGCTGTCTCTTCGCTCTGCCTCACAATTGTTGTATCTGTGACATCAAACCGTTACCGTGGAAGGCATGATGATGTCATAATCAAAGGGCCTATGAGCCAGTTAGGGACACTCAAATACTTTTTAGATAGATTTCTTGGATAAGCTACTGAGATGTGCTGTAAACCTTGATAAGGAAAATTGGAATTTCAGTAAAATGCAGTGTCGAGTCAAATGTAATCAAGCAAGGCAAGACCATGGGTATGTTAATGTTCTGTCAGAAAATGGGTTAAAAATGTTCTAGCCTGTGATTCACTGAGCTCCTTGGCAAGGGGTACATTTATGTGTCAACAGAGACCAGGGAAAAAATAAGATTTCATGCCAACCTGCCTTACTGCCATACAGATCAGTGCCCTTACTGCCCTAGCAGAATGTTAAAAAATAAGTCCGCCATTTTTTTTCCTCCATTAGTGAGTGAGAACCTCCCCACAAAACACAAGACAAAAAATCAAAACCTTTGTAATCAGCTTGGGCCACAGTTACCACACAATGTCAGAAACAACTTTTTGCTTTCAAATTTTTCATACCACGGCATTTTAAAACTGCAGTCAGCCACCACTCGAGTCGCATGCTTTGCTACTGCCGATTTCACAGTCAGTACTGGCATTTCCCAATTGCACCTTACCCTACTTGACATTACTTTTACCTAAATAATATCAAAAATGTACTTGACCGGGGAGGGAGGTAAGAATAACTGGTGCTGTCTACCACACTGACGACTCCTCAACCACCGCCAGTCCTTCTTTCACCAAACCTTGTTCACGTTGCAAGTCAGTCCTCCCCGAACAAGGCTGCTGAGTACAAACACGCCGATAGTAGAGACATTTCTTTGCCCACTCACTGCTTACATTAGCTCTGTACGCTCACTCTACATTTTTAACTAGTAGCACACTTTTTACCTAGTTGACTCACTTCACAAAAGCACAACAAACCCAGAATACTGAACAGGCTCACCAAAAAAGAGCACTTGGAAATGTTCGTTTTCAATAGAGCAGTACTTTGTATTATGCTGATACTATTAATTCTGAATGCTGTCTTGCCCCACCATCACTCAGGCTCTCAGGCAAGAATTGTGCTCCTAATACCAATGGTGTTGAGCTGCTGCTGTGTCACAAAGAAAGTATATCATTTTAAAACGGACCTCTTCTTGGAGGAGGCAGTTTGGCGTGGTCATTACGGGCACTGAGCTGCAAACCTGGAGGCCTGGGTTTGAATCCCATCAGCCCCCACTTGCATAATGTGTGACCCTCAGCAAGTCACTTAACTTTCTTGTGCTCCCAGGTCACACTTGGAAACAAGCTCTGGCTTTTGTGCCTTTCCTAGTTAAACGGTTTCCCCTTTCCTTTCCCTCTTCTGGGGTGAGGCAGTTTTTGAATGATCTAAACAAAATCAGACTGCTGCAAGGAAGGGGGATAAATAACACGGGAAGGGGAGACCAAGAAAATGAATACAGCTAATTAAAAAAAAATAATAATATAGCACCCTCTAGTGTCAATTTTAACAGTGGATGGACTACTTGTAAAGAAGTGTTGTTTAATTAATTTTCTTCAACTTTTTTTTTTTTTTAGCTTTTAAAACATTTTTTACACATTCTTCAAAATACTAAGTCTGGAACCCATTTTCTGACTGCTTCAGGGCGGGCGGTATGGACTATACTAGACCTTCCAGGAGCTATAAGGTCCTCCACCTGCTGCTTTTGGCCTCATTACACCCATGGGTGGTCTGGAATACTCCAATACTGCCTACTCTGAAGGGTATTATTGCTTACTTAATCACCCTCTTGGGTGTAATGTGGAATGAGGCATAGCACAGTATTACTTGCCCCTAGAGGGTAATTAACTGAACATTAACATAGCCGCTGGGGAGTGCCTTATTGCTGTGATAAAAATGGGTATCCTGTTTTAAATTCCAATTAGACTCTAAATGTATGTTTACCTGAGATTAACTTTAGCCTAATAGAATGTTTACAGCCAATCAGGAAGTTCTATTTTACCAATCCTTTTAATAATCATGGAAACATTATGTTCTAACAACAAGGATACAGTTCACTAGCTGCACCCTGGTAATGTTGCTGGAGACAGCAGAGTCATTGGAAGTCTTCTAGCTCAGCTCCCCCCACCACCCAGATGGTATATCTCCAGCTCCTCACCATGATATCAGATCTTTCTACTGGAAGAGACAGGTCTCCTTCTTTGCAGCTCTGCAGTGTACAAGGAAGGACCCATGGCCTTTGCTAGTCATTTCCATGCCAGGCCATGTTATTCAGCAGTTGACCGCATCAGCTTCCCCTACAGTTCAAGTGGCTCCATCTCAGCCTCTGTTAATGGTCCCAACCAAGGAGTCTCGCTCTGCTGCTGGCTTGCCAGTCCGACTCTCGGTGGAGATCACCCAGGATGAGGATACCAGCATGGTCTATGGTGGCAAACAGTCAAGGGCCTCCTTTGAAGAATCCTCTGACTTGGAAGGCGAGTCATCAGTTGCCTCGACCTGGACTCATACTTTCAACCAGGAATCAGTCAAACAGCTGACCACTGCCCATGAGCTTGTGTCATTTGGTGTTCTGGTCTGGCTTATGTTGGAGTCCCTCAAAATTCCCTTAGAACTAATCCAGAAATGGGTGAAATACACAGCTATGGATGTACTGGTTGGGGGTGAATCTCCAGAGGTTGCCTTTTTCCTTGCTGAAGTTATTGGCATCCTCTCGTTTTCCAACTACTTCTCTGTGGAGGTACTGCATGTGATTTCTCTTTTCATAAATTGGCAGGCCAAGGGGATGTGGACAGACTTCAAAACAGGGAGTCCAAGAAAATTGACCACACTGCTAAAAAAAAGTGTATGCTGCCTTGACTTCAGGAGGGCAGATTTTAAAAAATGGTTGAAGGTCACAGAGATGACCTGGTGGGAGAGGGATTGCCTGGCTGGGGTGGAGGAGCAATGGGCCAAATTAAGGGATGGCATAGTGAAGGCAACAAACCTCTGTGAGAAAGAAGCAAGCAAAAACTGGGGGAAAAAGAGAGGAGCTTCAGGCCAAAAGTTCTTCCACCTCCCCAGCCCCTGGGGCTGCTGCTGCTTCCCAGAAGCAGAATCAGTCTAGCAGGAAGCACAAGCACTGGGACCGTCCTCAAGTCAGCCTCTTGCTCATGGTCACCGCATTAACTGGCCTTCGCTTCGTGGTCTTCCTCCATCAGGAGGTTAGTCCCTCCAGCCTCTGCAGCCCTCACTCCCTCTGGCTCATCCGCCTGCCCTAATCTCAGTCATGGGTGGCGGCTTCTCAGGGGAGCGGAACTCTTCCCCTGCCTCCCAGCCCCTCACACTTAGGCCCTTAGTCCCCACGGGTCCTCAGCCAGGCAGCTCAACCAGGGATAGCTCCTCCAGCGGCGGAGCTCTGCCAGTTGCCTTCATCAGTCCCCATCTCCGGGGCCAGCGCAAGCTCTTCCAGGGATCACCTGGAGCAAGCGCTCACCTCTTCCTCGACGCAAGTGATGCCTCTGCCCATCTCAGGGGAATTCCCCCTCACAGGCACCAGCCTCTCCTCAGGGGCTTACATCAGCTCCTTCTCCAGACCAGCGCCAGCCTTCGCCTTCTAGGCCAGCTTTGCCAATGCCTGCACCAGTGACGCCTAAACCCTCGCCTCCGCCCCTGCCTGTGCCTCAGTTGTTGCCTGCTGGAATGACTCCAGGGTACCCATGCCACCTCCCCCACTGACTTACCAGTACCCTTCATGTCACTACCATTATGCACCGTACAATCCTCCTCCTCTTCATGTGGATTACAATGCCTTGTTCTCGGCCTGGTGGGCCTTTATGAAGGACAAGGACACTCCTAGGTGGCCTTCCTTTCCTCCCCAGACCCGCCCCCCTCGACACCCAGGCCAAACTGAGCTCAGTAACTCCAGCACTATGTGAACCTCTGGGAATAGTACAGGAGCCTCCCTCCCATGCACAGAGGACCATCGCCCACAGACGCCAGTCCCAGAGAGTGATCCTTCGGGGAGATGGCTCCTCTTCCTCAGCAGAGTCCTCTGAGGGCTCCGGGGATTCCTCTGACACTCGGGGGTGGGCTAAAGAGACCCCAAGTCTCCCCCGGAAGAGCCGTCCTTCATTTATGTGATGTGTCATTTCCAGTCCCTCATGGGATGGAATACTGAGGAACTGGACCCAGAACGCCATTGTCTGGCAATTTATATGCACAAGTTGGAGACCCCTCCTTTGATGGCCACCCCTTGATCAAGGCATATGATGATGTGACCAAAGCAACGTGGAATCATCCTTCTTCCACTCCAGCCTTGGATAAGATGGCAGATCACCTCTACTACACGCCAGTGGGCAAGCCTTTCTATGGTGAACAGCCCACAGCTGATTCGGTGGTCATGAATGCTGCCCACAACCGTACGAAGAAGCCTAAACATTTGTTCACCCATTCACCACACAGAGTCCCACCAGCTGGACCAGTTAGGCAAGCAGGTATACTCTTCTGCTACCCTGGCCATCCAGCCATAGAACTATTTAGCCTACATGGTGCAGTACCAGAACACCATTTGGGATCAAGCGAGAGATTTATTTATTTAGTTAGTTTTTGTTGACCAAGTAGGTACACTAGACAGCAAGGCTGTCTATTTTCAAGTACGTCCTGGGAGGTTACAATACATCAAAACATATTAGACATCAGTACAGCATTTGATTGTTACAAATGAAAAAAGAGATAGGTAATGAGAATACCGATACAGACAAAACAGTGCAGTGTCAGTTATGTCAGACATCAATACAAAACTAGAGCAACATTTAAAATTAGAAGCCAACTATATTCGGGTAAGTGCTAGTGAGTAGAGGGGTAACTAACTAACTTAACTTTGCAGAGGATAGTCGGTGATCCAGGATAGGGAGAGCCATGAACAGCTTAGATATCTAGGGGGGTTTATCAATAGGCAGGGTTGGTCTGGAGCAAGAGCAATGGCTGGATCGATTTAGAGTCGTTTGGATGTCATGTTTGAAGCTGTGCAGGGAAGGGGAGTTTCTGAGGGACTGCGGAAGGGAGTTCCATAGTGTTGGTGCACTAGTTGAGAAAGCATTTTCCCCCATTTTGGTTTTACTTCTTGGTTTGATGAGGAGGGTTATATCTGAAGATCTCAGGGGATAGGCAGAGGACGCTGGTTTTAGCATAAGGACCAATTTTTCCGGTACCTGGGAGGAGACAGTGTTCCTAATAAAACATGCAGTGGTTAACTGGTGAAAAGCTCCTGGTGGCAGCCATCCCAGAGTACAGTAGAGAGAGTAGTGGTGCATTAACATAGGGAGCACCAAGGCGGAGCGACCAATGTTACTGTAGCAAATGTCCCATTTCCGTAATAGACCATCTGTGGTCCCTGAATAGGCTAGTAGCCCATAAGCTAGTTTAGGCCTGGTAGCAGCCCTCTCTGATGGTTCCACCAAAACCCAGCTAGCCCAGCTTCTTAAGTCTGGATCTGACATAGGCACCCAGGTACTCAGAGCAGCCTACGACATGGTTGCTAGCCTTGCTTGTAGAGCAGAAAGCAACTAACTAAAACAAGCTACATTTTCTTACTAATTTAATACTTATATCTCAGCAGGAGTCTGTGTCTGTTGAGATTAAGCAGACAGATACTTTATTAGAGGTAGAAGGGGTCTTATTTAGGATTAAAAATAAAGAAAGAAAAGAAAGTCAGTCAGTGTGTGTTCTGTACTGGGAAGGGTACTGTATCAATGTACTTTGCTAAACCAGTAGGAGGAGAGAGCTTATTTGGGGATGTGGCTTAAACCCTATAAAAGCAGGTGACTCAAATTACAACTTCCTGTTGCTAGCCTTTTTATTAATTGCCCTCCATCCCACGCCTCCACCCACCCACCCTAAGCCAGTTCTACTTTTATAGCCACTGGATTTGACTGTCAACAGGAACTTCGTGTTTGGCAGTAGGAAGGGAAGGATCATAGAGAAACGCTGGTTTTGTCAACCCTAAAGAAAAAAAGTAGCTCACACCCCCAGCTGCTGGTGGTCTGACACTGAGCAAGGAAGAAGGAGGCTACTGAAGAATATAGGAAGTTGCTGTCCCTGAACAGGAAGGGTGAGAGTTGTAAGGAGAGGAGAGAGTAAGCAGATAGAGAAACAGGAGAGGGGACACAAAATAGGAAATGATAGGAGTGGTGCAGTGCAGTGGCTGTGGGGCGGCAGTGTTCTGGGAGACATTCTGGAGGCTGCGATGCTGCCCTATTTGCAGGCACCTCTCTGGCCTGAGGGAGGAGGTTGCTTGTCTCCAGGCTGACCTGGCTAGGATTCCTGAAACCTCGTCCCCCACCCAGGGACCACCAGGGCCAATGCCACTACCTCAGAGGTTGCCAGGAAAGAGGAGAGGCTGGACAAGGGTGGGTTCAGGGAGGGAGTGGGTGGTGGAACAGAGTTGCATCCCTCCAGCTGTACCTCTCCACAATTCATTCGCTCTTCTGGTGGATAGTGGTTCCTCTATGGAGGCACCTGCAGTGGAGACCAAGGAGGATGCTGGGAACCTTCACAAAGGAGACCCACAGGAGGGTGGCATGAGACCCCACAGGGGAAGGAAACAACTCCTGGTGGGGGACTCTATCATTAGGGGGGTAGAAATGGGGAGGAAGGGGAGAGGGAGGTAAGGTGTCTGCCTGGCACCACGGCTTAGAGGGACAGGAAGCGAATCCTCAGGATCGTGGGAGTGGCTGCACGAGGGAGGGAGCTGGATGTCATTATCCACCTAGGGACAAATGACCTGGCTAGGAATGGGATCAGAACAGTGCAAGATGAGTTTGTAGAGTTGAGGTAGGGGCCTTAGGCCCTGTCCACACTACCCTAGAAAAATCCCTCTGTAGCATTACAGAGGGTCCAAACCATTACTGTAATGGTTTGTGTTTACACTGGTAACGTCACAGAAAGCATTTTCAAAACCATTGTTGAAAACTGATATTCTGGGCCTGTCTACACTACATAACTAAAATCCTGTAATGTTATCAGTGATAGGGTGGACGCACTGTAATGTTTTGGCCCTGTCAACACTGCACTGAAAATCTGTAATGTTTTGAAACTAGTACAGACTGAAAATGTTACAATGCATCCACACTACCACTGAAAATGTTTTGAAAACGTTATAGGATTTTACTTATGTAGTGCGGACAGAGTTAAACTGAGCTTTGAAACCATTACAGAAACCGTTGTTGAAACCACCTCACAACAGGTTTCTGTAACAGTTACGAAAACACTTTCTGTAATGTTACCAGTGTAAACGCAAACCGTTACAGTAACGGTTTGGACCCTCTGTAACATTACAGAGGGGATTTCCAAGGGTAGTGTAGACAGGGTATTTCAGTCTGTAATGGTTTCCAAACATTACAGATTTTCAGTGCAGTGTAGACGGGGTCAAGGACAAGTAGCGCATACGGTAAATTTCTCGGAGGTGCTGCCTGTCTATGGCAAGGGTGATGCTAGGGTACTCCTCACTAGGGAATTCAATGAATGGTTGAAAAACTGGTGTGGAGCTCAGGGTTTTGGCTTCACTGGGGACTGGGGAGCCACCTGGAGGGATGCAGACCTATACTGGTACGATGTTCTGCATCTGTCCGGGGGGAACCAGGATCCTAGGTGAAAGGTTTAAATGCTTCATTGGCAAGCATTTAAACTAGCCAAGGGGGAGGCACTGAAAAGGAGCAGGGAAATCCCAGCCTACCCCCCACAAAACAAGGTAGAGAAGTCATTAGGGAGCAGGACAGAAGTAAATGTAAAAAAAAAAAAAAAAAAAAAGGCAAAAGCAGTAAGGGCAGGAATGAGGCTGAAAGGGATGAGGCCATCAAAAAATGGAGGGTGATGAGTACCAATGCCCGTAGTCTGTGTAACAAGCTCCCTGAACTAGTGGCCTTGATGGAAGAGGGATGCCTGGATATTGTGGCAGTCACAGAAACATGGTACACAGAGAACTATGACTGGGATGTCAACATACTAGAATACACAATCTGGAGGAGGAGTAGCTCTCTATGTAAAGGAAGGCATCAAAGCAACAGAACTAAAGAGTAAATGGAGCAGATGAGGCACTCTGGGTCACCCTGGAGATAGGAAATGGCACCACAATCTGCATGGGGGTTATATACAGACCCCCATCTCAAGGGGAGGGAATGGACAAGGAAATGATAGAAGGCTTCCTTAGAATGGCAGAAAAAGGGAGAAATTGTTGATGGGGACCTGAATATGCCAGATGTTAACTGAGCACCTTGCTGCAGGCACATCCAAGAGCAGGGTCATTCTTGATGTCCTGCAGGGGGCATGCCTCAGACAGCTAGTATTGGAACCCACTCGGGAGGGAGGGAGCAATCTTAGACCTGGTACTCTCAAATGGGGACAGAGAAAGAATCTCAGATTTAGAAGTGGGTAGCCATCTGGGAACAAGCGACCACCAAACAGTGTGGTTCACGATAAACACAGCCATACAATCAAGCAATACAAAAGCAAGAGTATTGGACTTTAGGAGGGCTGACTTTGGGAAAATGAGAGAGTGCCTCAGAAAAGCACTAACAAACGGGAGAGAAGGAGGAGTGGAGGAACAATGGAGAGTAATCAAAACAGCCATCACAGAGGCAACAAGCCTTTGTGTAAAGCAAATCAACAAAACACAACGAAGGAAAAAAACACTGTGGTTCTCAAGAGGTGGCAGGGAAGGTTAAGGAGAGAAGGATAGCATTCAGGAATTATAAGGAAACACAGAAGGAGCAGGACAGAGAACTTTATCAGTTAAAGCAGTCAGAATAGCAAAGTCCCAGACCGAGGAAAGGATAGTCAACTCTGTTAAGAAGGGGATAAGACCTTTTATAGGTATATTAGGGAGTGAAGAAAGATCAAAAGAGGGATACTGAGGCTTAATAAAGGGAAGGGAATGTGGGTAGAGGGTGATAGTGAAAAAGCAGGGATACTGAATGAATATTTCTGCTCAGTATTCACAAAGGAAGAGGAGGGGGAGGTACCTAAACCAAACAAGAGAAACACTGTGAAGACGGGGGTCAATACCAGTCCATTTACAGAAAAAAGGGTTCTGAAAGTACTAATAAAATTGAAGGTGGACAAAGCAATGGGGTCTGATGGGAATCACCCAAGAATTCTAAAAGAACTAAGGGTAGAACTAGTGACACTGCTGACTACTCTCTTTAACAAATCATATGAGGATGGGGTAGTACCTGAGGACTGGAGGAGGGCAGATGTGATTTCTCTTCACAAAAGTGGGAGCAGGACAGAGGCAGGAAACTACAGACCAGTTAGTTTGACCTCAGTGGTAGGGAAAATGATGGAATCACTTCTGAAGGAAAGAATTGTTGAGTACCTAGAGGCCAGTGGGGCACAGGACCCAAGGCAGCATGGATTCACGATGGGAAGGTTGTGTGAGACGAATCTAATAGATTTCTTTGATTGGGTGACCAAAGTAGTAGACCAGGGAGGGGCTGTGAACATGGTCTACCTGGATTTTAGCAAGGTATTTGATACAGTCCCACACAAAAGATTAATACACAAGTTAGCCAGCCTTGGAGTGGGTCCCGTAAGGTAGCCTGATGAAAATTGGCTAGACAACAGGGACGTCAAAGGGTAGTAGTAAATGGAGTCCACAGTGAAGAAAGGAGGGTTACTAGTGGGGTACCACAGGGTTCAGTACTGGGACCGGTCCTTTTTAATGTCTTTATAAGTGACATTGCAAAGGAACTGGAAGGAAAAGTATGTCTCTTTGCAGACGACACAAAGATCTGGAACAGGGTTGATACACAAGATGGAGTGGAAAGGATGAGAAGGGACTTGGCAAGGTTGGAGGAATGGTCAAATGTATGGCAGCTCAGATTCAATGCAAAGAAGTGCAAGGTAATGCACCTGAGAAACAAAAACCCAGGGGAAGAGTACACAATGGGGGGTGAGATACTGACAACAGTAAAAATGGAAAGGGAGCTGGGGATAATTATATCAGATGACCTAAAGGTGGGCAAGCAATGTGAGAAGGCAGTAAGGAAGTCTGGGGTTATACTGGGATGCATAGGGAGAGGCATCAATAGTAGAAAACAGGAAGTTGTATCCCTCTGTACAGACAGTTGGTGAGACCCCATCTGGAGTACTGTGTGCAGTTCTGGAGACTCCATCTCCGCAAAGACATAGACAGAGTGGAGGCTGTCCAGAGGAGGACAAAAATGGTGCAGGGTCTGCACCAGAAGACATATGAAGAAAAGACTAAAGGAGCTTAATGTATACCCTTGAGGAAAGAAGGGAGAGAGGGACATGATAGAAACTCCAATACCTCAAGGGAATCAACAAAGTCCAAGAGGTAGCATCTTTCAGAAAAGAGAGATGCAAGATAAGGGGCACAATTTGAAGATAGAGGGGGACGGCTCAGCGTAATGTGAGGGAAGTATTTTTTCACAGAGAGGGTTGTGGATGCATGGAACAGCCTCCCTGAGGAGGTCATGGAGTCAAGAACAGTGGGAGAATTCAAGAATGCATGGGATAGACATAAGGCAGTCCTAGTGGTGGGTAGGAGGAAGTAAGCTGTTGGTTAACTAGGATCTGCAGCTTATCTGTTAGGTAGGAAAATGGGCAGACTAGGTGGGCCAAGCGGTCCTTATCTGCCGTCAAATTCTATGTTTCTATGATCCTGCTGATTGTGGGGCGGTGGCAGGAATCCGGGTTTGCGCCCAATGTTCAGACCAAGATTATGGATGCCCCTTTTTGGGTCTTGGTCTTGTGTGGGCGAGATGCTCAGGATATCATCTCCAGCCTCCAAGAATCTGGTAAGGCCCTGAGGTCAGTACACTCCATGTACTGTTCCCAGCCATGGTCCTCCCAGCGTCAGCCCTTTTGCTGGCCCTCACAGCAGCAGTCGAAAGGTCTCATTAAATGCAAGGCAACCACCCTACCTTCCAGAGCAGCCACCTCTAGGGCTCCCAGAGCACCGTCAGCCAGCCACTCTGCCCACCCCCGGCTCCTCTGCCTTACTCCATGGCGGCCTGCCCTCCCCCACAGCAGAGGCCTTGGGGGATACGGTCGGGGATTGGTTCTCCCTCTACCTAGATGGGTGGCTCACTGAAACCTCAGATTAATGGGAGCTTCAGATCATCAAGCATGGTCACACGCTCGAGTTTCTAGAGACACCCCTCCCCCCAAGAAAGTTCTCCCTCGCTCTCCAATTACCTGCAAGTCCACATCTCCCTCATCCAGGCAGAGATTCAGGCATCCTGTGCAAGAGAGTCATAGAATCCATCCCCCCAGGTCAAAAGGGAGAAAGGGGTTCTAGTCCCCAAGAAAACGGGACCTGCGACCAATCCTGGATCTAAGCCACCAGAACCTCTACATAGAATACAAACACTTTAGGATGGTGACTCTTCTGGGACTGTTACCCCTCATTCACTAGGGGGACTGGCTCTGTTCTTTTGATGTGCAGGATGCTTATCTCCATATCCTGGTTTTCCTGGCCCACCACCGCTTCCTCCGTTTCTGTTTCAGGAGGACCACTTCCAGTTTGGGCCCTCCCTTTTGGCCTTTCCTCAACACCTCAAGGTTTTACCAAGTGCTTAGTAGTGGTGGCGGAGGCTCTGCTGAGGTAGAGATTTTATGTGTTCCCTTACCTGGATGATGGGCTACTGACTGCCCCCTCCAGGGATCGTTTGCTGCAGACCCTGGAAGACACCTTCTGGCTCTCCCAGCTCTTGGGGAAAACTATCAACCTGACAAAGTCTTGTCTCTCCCCTAGCCTACGCCTCCTGTGTATCAGAGTGGTCCTTGACTCATCCCAGTGCAAGGCTTTCCTGCCAGAGGACAGGGCTTGAGAGCATAGACCCTGATGGTCACTTTCAGTCACCAGGTTCCGACCAGAGCATTTCTACATCTACTGGGGTGCATGGCAGCAACCATAACCATGGTTCCCCTGGCCCACCTGCATATGAGAGTTCCCCAGTGGACCCTTCGAGCCCAGTGGGACCAAGGCACCGATATGGAACAGCTGGTGCTGGTTTCTGACCCAGTGAGATGGACCTTAGAGTGGTGGCAGAACCCCGCCAACCTACTGATAGGGGTTCCTTTACGCTCAGTATCTCCGCAGCAGGTTCTGACTATGGATGCTTTGGGGCTGGGCTGGGGAGCTCACCTAGGAAACCGTCAAACCCAGGGAGTTTGGTCCGAGTCAGAACAGCATCTCCACAACAACGTGCTGGAGATGCAGGCAGTTCTTTATGCTCTGTTGGCCTTCCAGGCCCACTACTGGTGCAGACAAACATGTCTGTAGTCTTTTACGTAAACAAACAAGGGGGCACTTACTCTTACCCCTTTGTCGGGAAGCCACGAAAGTCTAGCACTGGGCCATCGAGCATGACCTGGAACACTCAGCCGTCCATTCCAGGCATCCAAAACACCCTGGCTGACAGTCTAAGCTGGCCCAGGTCAAGAGCCATATGAGTGGGAACTCTTGCCCTCAGTGGTCGAAGATCTCGTCTACTGGTGGGAACACCCAGAGTTGGACCTTTTGTCCCCACCACGCAAAACTGCCACTTTCTGCTCGGCCTGCTTGTGGCCAGGAGTTTTCACGCATGCATCCTCCGCCTCCTGGAAGGAGAGGTTCCTGTATGCCTTCCTTCCTTCCCGCTCCTGCAGAGCGGGTTCTCCTAAAACTCCAGTCAGAAGGGTAGAGATGATTCTCATAGCCCCCTACTGGCCGTGCCAGATTTGGTTCCCTCTACTTCAGCTGCTGGCAGTGGAACCTCTAATTCCCTTGCTCCTCTGCTCCAGCTTGCTCTCCCAGGATCAGGACACCCTGGTCCATCCAGATCTCAAGTCGGTGCACATCCATGCATGACTTCTGCAGACTGTCGCCTGCTTCGGGGTGTCTTCCAGGGTTGTCAATGTCTTGGTGGCTGCCTGGAAACCATCCATGAGAGGCACCTATGCCATGAAGTGGAAGTGCTTCTCAATCTGGGCTACAGCCCACCATGTGGATCCCTTCACATGTGTGGTGAATTTGATTCTGGAGTATGTTCTGTCTCTTTCAGACTCTGGCCTGGTCTTTGTTAAAGGTGCATTCTCAGTCATCTATGCTTATCATGCACCTATTGAGGGCAAGGCTGTTGCCCAACAGGACCTCTCCCATATTTTTTTGTGGGGCATTTTACATTTGAAACCTCCCATTTGGAACCCGGTTCTGCCTCGGGATCTTCTTTTCATTTTGGAAAAACTCACTCTGCATCTCTTTGAGCTGGCCGTGAGTTACGAGCTATGCTTTCTGTCTTGGAAAGCGTTAGTTTTGGTTGCTATTACTTCTGCTCGAAGGATTTCTGAGCTTTAGGCTCTGATGTGTAAAGAGCCTTATTTGGTTTTTCACAAAGACAGGGTATCTTTAAACATAGAAACATAGAAGTTGACGGCAAATAAGGACCGCAAGGCCCATCCAGTCTGCCCACCTCTTTTTCTACCTTATGAATGTGCCATCGGTCTTTGCACTGTCAATGGCCCATCTATTCATACCCATCTGTACTGCTCCCCCATGCCTATCCCATGCCTGTTTGAAGCCCTGCACTGTATTCATATCCACCACTTCCTGAGGTAGGCCGCTCCATGCATCCACCACCCTTTCTGTGAAACAGATCTTCCTCACATTACCCCTTAATCGTCCTCCCTCTAATCTCATGCTGTGTCCTCTTGTCCTGCTATTTTTCTTATATTTAAACTTGTTAGACTCTTTCACCTTGTTAATGCCCCTAAGGTGTTTGAATGTTTCGCTTATATCACCTCTGTCCCTCCTTTCCTCTAGGGTATACATATTGAGCTCCGTTAATCTGTCCTCATATGTTTTCTGATGCAGTCCCTGCACCATTTTGGTTGCCCTTCTCTGGACTGCCTCAATTTGGTTAATGTCCTTGTTGAAGGTGTAGCCTCCAGTACTGCATGCAGTACTCCAGATGGGGCCTAACCAGTGTCTTGTAAAGAAGGATTATTACTGCCCTCTCCAGACTTGTGATACCCCTACTAATACACCCCAACATCCCCCTAGCCTTACCTACTGCTTTAGTGGTCTGCTTGGATGATTTCAGGTCATCGGTGATGATGATGCCCAAGTCTCTTTCTTCCCTTGTGACTGCCAGCAACTCCCCTCCCAGCCTATAGGTGGCTTCAGGGTTTCTCTTCCCTATGTGCATGATCTTGCACTTCTTTGAGTTAAACCCCAGTTGCCACTCTTCTGACCATTTTGATAGCTTATCCAGATCTCTTCTCATTCTGCCCACCCCATCTGGATCATTTACTGTGTTGCAGATCTTGGTGTCATCTGCAAACAGATAAACCTTACCCTCCAGTCCATCAGCAATGTCACTAATGAAGATGTTGAAGAGGACTAGCCCCAGGACTGATCCCTGAGGTACCACACTTGTGACTTGAATCTCTTCTGACTGTATACTGTTTACCACCACTCTCTGTTTTCTGCCCGTCAACCAGTTTGCCAGCCAGTTGACCAACCTCTGACCCTCCCCGAGCCTACCCAGCTTATTAATCAATCTTCTATGTGGAACAGTATGGAAAGCTTTGCTGAACTCAAGGTAGGCGACATCAACTGCTCTCCCTTGGTCCACCGCTCTGGTTACCCAGTCAAAGAAATCTATGAGATTAGTTTGACAGGACCTTCTGTTTGTAAACCCATGCTGTCTTGGATCCTGTGCTCCTATGGATTCCAGGTGTTGCACTATCCTTTCCGTAAGGAGTGCCTCCATAATCTTGCCAACTACTGAGGTAAGACTGACTGGTCTGTGGTTCTCTGCTACCACTCTTGTGGAGCGGGATCACATGACCCCTTCTCCAGTCTTCTGGAACCTCTCCTGTGCTCAGAGACGCACTAAACAGTTCTGATAATGGCTGTGCTAGTTCCACCCTTAGCTCCTTTAGTACCCTGGGATGTATGCCATTAGGTCCCATTGCCTTGTCCACCCTGAGCTTATCGAGCTCTTGTAGGACCTTTTCTTTTGTGAAGTGACTAGTGCACACCTCCTTCCCCCTGGGTCCATGGTGCTGAGCTGTGGGCCCTGCCCTACCTTCTCTTCAGTAAATACTGTGCAGAAGTATCTATTTAGGATAGATGCTTTTTACATGGTCCTCCGCCTCACATGATACCTTATCCCCGTTGATCTTAGCAATACCCCCTCTGGACTTTCTCCTTTCACTAATGTATCTATAGAAGTCTTGTCACTTTCTTTTACTGTTTGTACTACTGTTTCCTCGGTTTGGGCCTTTGCCTGCCTTACTGCCTTCTCTGCTTCCCTTAGGGAAGTTTGGTATGCCTCCTTATCTTCATCCTGCTAAGTTCCCTTATATTTCCTGAAGGCCAGCCTTTTGGCTCTGACCTTTTCTGCTACTGTTTTTGAGAACCAAAGTGGTTTCCTTCTTTTTTAGCACTTCCTTTTCTGTCTAACACAGTGGGATGTTGCTTCAAGCATTGCATCCTTAATGCTTGCCCACTTTGCCTGTACCCCCTTACCTGTATTTCTTTTTGCTAGGGCTAGCTTAACTCTGTTGACCATTTTATCAAAGTCAGCTCCTCTGAAGTCCCATATTTTTGCCTTGTAATTGGATGATTTAGTTCTTTGCATACAAATCCTAAATTCTTGCCTAAGGTGGTGTCTGAGTTTCCATTAAACCAGTCCATCCACCTTCCAGTTTATTTCCCTGAGTATTCTAATCCAGGGAGGACTTGTTGCATACTCTTGATGTTCACAGGGTGCTTCGTTATTCACTAACCGCACTCAGCACATTCATAAGACTAATCAGTTTGTTTCGTTTGCCCCAAGAGGGAAGGGGCACCTGTTTCAAAACAGTGTTCTTCTAAATGCTAACATACTAATTGCCAGCAGAATAGGCCTTACAGTCTGTCGTGCCTCAGGACCCCAGTTGGGTACCCAGGCCTCCCCCCCCTCCCCATCGCTTTCCTTTTTCTCCTGTCGTCCATCCCGGCCCCCCAGGCCAGGCCCACCCCTGCTTCTTCCCTATTCTGTACCTGTCCCACCCTCTCTTGAACCCCTCCACTGTAGAAGCCAGAACCAGCTCGCCAGGCAGTGCATTCCAAGGTTCCGCCACCCTCACAGTGAAATACCTCCTCCTCTTTTCCCCCTCATCCTTCCTCCTTCCAACTTCAAACCATGCCCTCTGGTGATGCCCCCCTCCTTTAATCTAAAGATCCCCTCCTTGTTTACCCTATTAATTCCCTTGAGGTACTTGAAGACCTCAACCATGTTCTCCCGGTCCCTTCTCTCCTCCAATGAGAACAGGCCGAGCTCCTCCAGTCTCTCCTCATAAGTTAGATCCCCTAGACCCCATATCAGCTTGGTTGCCCTCCTCTGGACCCTTTCCATGAGCTGTATGTCCCTCAAGTGCGGTCTCCAGAACTGCACACAATACTCATGGTGTGGTCTAACCAGACCATTGTATAGTGGGAGAATCACTTCCCTACTCCTTGAGGTGATCTCCCGTGCAATGTAGCCCAACATCCTATTTGCCTTGGCTGCCACCCTCCTGCACTGCTCAGAGTTATTCGTACTTGGATCCACCAGGACCCCTAGATCTTTTTGCACTGCCGTGGCCTCCAATACCACTCCACTCAGGATGTACTCGTGTTTGGGGTTCCCCCTCCCAAGATGTAACACCTTGCACTTGGAGGAGTTAAAATTTAATTTCCAGGTGCGAGTCCACCTATCCAGGGTCTCCAGAGCCACCTTCCCTTCCCCCTCAACCACTGCTCCCAGCTTGGAGTCGTCAGCAAAGAGACCCATTTCACACCCTATACCCTCCCTGATATCTGAGATGTATGCATTAAACAAGATCAGCCCCAGGACCGAGCCTTGTGGAACCCCACTAATAGCCCCACTAGGGGTTGAGATCTCCCCACCGACCACTACAATCTGCTCTCAGCTGGACAGTTTCCTATCCCTCTGACCATCAGTGGGCCTACTCCCATCCCCCTCAGTTTCTCCAGTAGGCCTTTGTGAGGGACCAAGTCAAACGCCTTGCTGAAGTCCAAGAATAGCACATCCACAGGCTTTCCCCTGACCAGTTCCGATATTACTCATTCATTGAACTCCACAAGGTTAGTTTGACACGATCTACCCAGCACAGACCCATGTTGGCGACTATCCTGACATCCTATCTCCTCCAAGAACCCCCCAAAACGTTCCTTCAGTATTCTCTACATTATTTTTACCCACCACCGATGTCAGACTGACAGATCTATAGTCACTCATCACTTTCCTCACCGCTTATGTATTGCACCACATATGCCTCTCTCAATCCCTAGGCACTATCCCTGTCTCAAGTGACCTATTGTAGAGCTCCACCAGGGGTGCAGCTAGTACATACGCCAATTCCCATAGAACTCTCTGATGTATGCCATCCGGCCCTGGAGATTTTTCCTTTTTTAGGGCCCTAAGGGCATTCCACACCTGTTCAGTGGGGATTTCATCATCTGTCCCTTCCCCCCTTCTGGCCGATTTATCCCGATGTGAACCCCCTGGGGTGCCTATCCCTCCCGGCTTTTCCTTGTCTGTTGCACCACTGCTCCTACCCCCTGTCCCTTCTAACTCCAACCAATCCCGCTTTGTAAGTTCCCATCCCCCCTCCCTAGTGAACACGGAGGCAAAGTACTCATTTAGGACCTCTACCTGGTCCCTCACCTCCTCCACCTATCCTTCTTCTGTTCTTAATCTTCCGTTCTGGCCCTTGGTCTTTCTCTTTGTTGGCAAATTGCATTGTGTACTGTTACCGCAGGTATGACAAGCCAAGCTGCTAAGGAGTATGCACAAGGACGTGGTGCTTAGAAACTACAAAAGCTATGAATCACAAAACGTTTCTAGCACACACTAACCTGCAAGAGGAACACCACACCAAAGAAAGTTAAACAGGTGTTTATTCAAACCAAACCAGGCTCCAGCCTGACATGTTTCGGACTGTTAGTCCTTCTTCAAAGGATTCATAGAAACATGTCAGGCTGGAGCCTGGTTTGGTTTGAATAAATACCTATTTAACTTTCTTTGGTGTGGCATCCCTCTTACAAGTTAGTGTGTGCTAGAAACTTTTTGTGATTCATAGGTATGACAAGCCCTTGCCTGGGGCAGTTAAGGGCCTCTGTAGTAGAGGTATGTCAGCCTCTACATCCTGCTTCAGAAATGTGTCCGCTGTGGACATTTGTGCAGCCGCCACTTGGAATTCGTTTCACACCTTTATCCGGCACTGTGATTTGGATATTGCCTCCAGACGCAGGGCCAATTTTGGACTAGCTGTCCTTCAGTGCTTTCTGTCATGAAAGACCTTCCATTGTCTGTTTTTGCCTCCTCCCAGCTGACTTACAGTCAATTCCAGTACTGCTTGGGACTCAGTCCTACCAGTGTTGCCTGCTGCAAGAGCCCCCTCGAAGCAAGGTAGTACAGTTATGTAAGAACCTACCATAACACTAGATCTTTGGGAGGAGATTTTGCAGCAGGCGCTGCTTTCGCTCCCTCCCCTTTACAGCTTTGCTGCTTTTCCTTGGCCTTGAGGAACCACCTCGGTTCTCAATTTTTTTGCTTTCTGCACCAGAGTCTCCGGCAGGAGAAGTGAGGTAGGTCTGGGGGACCGCCCCTTTATTGGATAGGTGGATGTCAGCGTACTGACATTGGTGGGGGTGCAGTCCTCCACTGTAGACTGCTAGCTAGAAGTTTTCCATGTGGTCCTGGTGCCGAACTGCTTCAGTCCTACCGGTGTTGCCTCCTGCAAGAGCTCCTCTCAAAGATCAACTGTTACGGTAAGTTCTTGCTGAACTGTACTTTCTCTAAACCAACTACCCTAGGCCCTCCCCTCCACCCTTTCTTTTGGTAGTCAGGTTTTATTTTATGATCTTATATCCTATATCCTTTTTTCCTATCCCATTGGACAATTTTTAGCACCTCTTTCTTTTCTCTCCTGGCTAACAGAACTGAGGAAGGCAAGGAGCCGGCATCGATTAAAGACCAGTCCATGAGTGCCACATCATATATGTGTCTCATGGACAGTGCCTTCACCAACATCGGTACCCTAGCTGTAAGCAGCAAAAGATTTGCTCCCACGGGGTCCTGACCTAGTGCCTACGACACAGACCCATAAGTGTGAATAAGTGGTAAAGATATTCTGAAAGATCAGCAGATATGGCAAGTACAAATTTTCATTCTACTAGTGGTACGCAGTTCACATCCACACAGCTCACCCGACTTTCCCCTGGCCAGTGGCACATGAAGCCTTGCTTCCAGCATGCAGAAGATCTGACGTCATGGGTCAGAGCTGGAGGATATATCATCTGGGTGGTCAGAGGAACTTGGCTAGAAGACTTCAGTGAGACTGCTGCCAGTGTGTGGATGTGAACTGTATACCGCTAGTAGAACTACAGATCTTATTTCGAGAGGGTTCCTGCAGTAGGTCTTCACAAGTATGACCGCGCCCCCTGGCATCAGGACCACACAGCAAAATTGTAGCTAGCAATCATCAGTGGGGACCGACCTCAACGTCGGGTGATGGACATCAGCATGACTATAAATAGAGGCGGTCCCCTGCCCACCCTCCAGTTCTTTCCCGCCGTCGACCTGTATCATCTGACTTTGCAGTGAAACAGTTTGTCTCCCGCCAATTTTTTGCGTAGTTGCGTTTGTATTTTTCCTTCCTCACAACATTGCATGTCGTCTTGTCAGCCCAAGAAAAAGTACTCCAAGTGCAGTGCACAGATCCCACACGGGGATGACCACTCCTGCTACATCCTCTGCCTGGGGTCTAAACACAAGACCGCAGACTGTACTATTTGCCAAGCCTTCATCCAGGCCATGCACACCCATCGCCAGAGGAACCTGGATGCCTATTTATTGAAACAACGACTGGCATCGATGGAAAGAGAGCTCCAGGAGCTGAGGGAATGATTGTCGTCACCTGCCCTGGAAAAGAAGAAAGAGAAACGCCGGGTGGGAGCCATCCTCCTCAGAGGAAAAGCAGCCAGACAACCGACACCATCTCGGGTGGGACCTCCACCCCCGTGAGTATCCCACCACCTGGGTCTTCATCCACTCTGGCGGATTGAATGCCTCCCCCCCCCCCCCGCCGAGGTCAGTGGACAGTCGGGGGTCTCCTCTGAGGAAACAGTTGCGGTTCCTGCTCTTAGCTCAGCGGATAAGCAGATAAGCCTCCCTCTTGCTACACCACTGAGCGCCTGGCCCAGGCCGATCAGCCTGACTCTAGCCTAACGGCTTCCATCAGCCCAGCCTTGGTCTCTTAAGTTGACCATCAGCTCCTCCGACGCTCACCAGACCATCACCTCTAAGTCGGTCACCAGCTTATCTGATGACCGCATGATGAGTGCTCTCCCGTCGGACTCCCTTGTGGTCCCCGACGTCCAGCAGAGCAAGCTTGCAGGTTTCCCTTCTTCTTTCCAGGGTTCTCCCTCTTGGGAATCACTGACCTTACCTGACCTCTTTGGGCCCAATTTCCAGGAGTCCCTCACATCGGATCTCCATGAGATGCCTGCCTCACCATCAGACCTGTTGACGGGGGCCCTTCCAGACTTACTCCCCTCGCCTGTCTCAGTCCCGCTGTCAGATAGACACTCGATGCCAGATCCCTCACTGGACCCTCTTTGGGGCAGAATGGACCAAAATCTTCCTGGAGCTTTGGGGGCACAACCCCTGCATCCACCAGTGGACCCAAACCCCAGTGGTCCTTCAGCACTGCCTCCCTCCAGGTCTCCTCCTCCGTCTGGCCCAATGGGTTACTATCCTGGCTACACATCGCAGTTTCCCCAGTACCCGACGCCAGCGGGTCTGACACTGGGTTACCTGACTCCGATGCCAGGTTACCCGACGCCAGATCAGACTCTTCAGTACCAAGGTTACCAGTACCCTTACTGGTACCAACCACCTAGCTACCCCTCCTACCCTATGAGGTACCCAGGATACCCTCCACCACCTCCATCTTCTCAGCCAGAGCAAGAATCCATACCGACTTGGTGGAAGGATGCCGAGTCCCAGCTCTTACAGGAGTTGGGCCAGCTCCAGCTGGTAGTTAGGACTACCCCATTCCACAGGATACCTCCAGGAAGTTCTGCTCCTTCCAGCAGAGTTTCTGACAGAGTTACAGGTGCTTTGCCGTCCGGAATCTCTCTAGGGCACAAAATCACGTAGGTGGTTCCAGATGCCACTTCTTTTCCCAGTAGGCTGGAATCCTCTGACTCTGACGAGGATTCGGATGTGGGGGACTAATCAGAACCCCACTCTCCCATAGAGCCTCAACCAAAGGAGTCACCTAAATATCCCCCCCCCCAAGGATCCGTCTGGTTCATTCAGAGATCCTGCAGGTGGGCGTCCAAGGAATTGACCTCTAAACGCCGAAGACTTGCTGAACATCTGGACCTGGTTAATGCGGACCCCTCCCCATCCCATCTTGGACAGGGCCACGTGAAGATCTCACTTCTGTGATTTGGCAACAGCCATCGTTGATTCCTGTGGTTTCTAAGAAAGCTGACAGGACTCCTCCACCGAAGTGGTTTTACCTTACTGCTCAACCCAAAGCTGACTCTTGTCATCATCACTGCAGCGCACAATAGGTCTGCACAACCCAAACATCTTAGTGCCTATCTCTTGACTAGGAGTCAAAGCAAATGGACCAATATGGCTGCAAGGTCATTGCCAGCCCGGTGATGTTAAGGGCTGAGGCGCTGGACGCCACACCTCGCGCAACGCTGGCGACCTGGGTTCGCAAACGTGACTGGGTTGTCAGGGGTCGGCAGGGGAGGAATAGTATCGAGTGTCCGGAGGAGTGCTTTCCAGTTCTAGGGAGGGTTGAGGGTTCCCATCACTCTGCAGCAGCCCCCGGTGATGATCGGGGGGCACTACCAGAGCTTGCGCCATTGGGGGGGGGTGCAGCGAATGTTGGCCGTTATGCCTCTGACGTCCATTGCACATCCGTACTCTAGGGGTCTAAGGAGGAAAAATGGCTGAGCGCGACCATGCAGCTTGATGGCCATGCTCTGTCCTGCCGGAGGACTGTTGTGGAATAGCGCTGAGGGATCCGGGCCCAGCCTGGCTCGAAGTGGCATGGGGAGGCCCTCCAGCAGGTAGATGTGCAGCCACACTGGATCCCCCATCATGCAAGTGAGCCTGCTGCTCTCCGGGCAGGCAGAGCTGGCGGCTGGATGCCCCCACCAGTTACATTGCAGTAGGGCATAAAATAGAAAGAAAATAAAAAAAAAATAATATAACCACAAGGTCTACACCTTTTCTACCTGTGCCATACATTCACTAAACTGTGTAGCCCACATGGTGGCTTTCCAGATGTCGGCCTTGTCCGACCTGAAAAAGGACATCCAAGAAGTCCCTGACTAACAACCTGGGAACAAACTTCTGGACAAAATCAAACTGAATGAATCATCCTGCCACCATGCCCTTCGGGCAACCTATGACTGTCAGTTCGGTGGCATGTATGGCTGCAGGCGTCTGCCTGAGGCGCCTTGCATTGCTACGTCTTGCAGGATTGGCACGAGATGTACAGAGCACTCTTCTGGATGCTCCCTTCAGGGGTCCAGTTCTGTTTGGCAGCAACGCTAAAGACATGATCTCAGAACTGCAAGAAAGCGGCAGATCTTTGAAAGATGTCTGTTCAATGTGCCGCTCGGGTCAGAAACCCAAGCAGAATTTTCATCACCAACGGAAATGGAACAAACAGAGCCAGGGCAGATGTCAGAACAAACATCGCACCTCTGGCTCTGGCGCTCAAACCCCCCCCCCAGGCTAAATTCCCAAAGACAGTCACTGGGGGCAAGGCGCCCCTCAGCAGCCTGACTTACAGCCACCCCCCACCCGTTACCTCCTTACCTCATGGTGGAACCAGTGGGGAGAAGATTCGGCCTCCACCTGGAAGGGTGGAAAACCATAACTGCAAATGTGTGGGTCCTACAGCTAATCTCAAGAGGTCACTCTGTGGAGTTTCTGGAGAGACCATCCACCAATCCTCCGACAGGTCTCATTACCCGTCAGGCCAACAAAATTTGATCCTGCAGGAAATCTAAGCTCTACTGTAAAAATCAGCCATAGAGCAGGTTCCACCAGAGCAGATAGGAAGGGAATTTTACTCACACTTCTTCCTAGTACCCAAAAAGACAGGATATCTCGGACCAATCCTAGATCTAAGCATGCTCAGCTTCTTCATGGAATACAAGAGATTTCGAATATTGACACTCCAGGGACTCTTGCCCCTGCTCCAACCAAACAGTTTGCTGTCTTCTGTGGATATGCAGGATGCCTGTCTACATACCCCCATTCTTTCGGCCCACCACCGCTTCCTGAGATTCTCCTTCCAGGAGGAGCATTTTCAGTTCAGAGCCCTTCCCTTCGGCCTCTCTTCAGCACCTCAGGTTTTCACCAAGTGCCTAGCGGTGGTAGCGGCAACCCTACTTTGCAAGGGCATTTATGTGGTCTCATACCTGGACGATTGGCTGCTTTCAGCCTCATCCCAGGGCAGTCTGAAGGATTCCCTTCCCTTTCCTTCACCCTGGACATTTTCTCCAAACTTGGGATCACTGTCAGTTACCCCAAGTCTCAGTTGTCACCATCCCAGCACCTCCAATTCATACGAGCAATGCTGGACACAGTCCAGGGCAAGGACTTCCTTCTGGCCGACAGAGCAGAGACCCTCATCTTTCAAGCAGCACTGGTGGCTGCCTCTTGTTGGACCACAGCACACTCAGTCTTACGACTGCTGGGCCTGATGGCAACTGTCATACCTACAGTCCCGTTGGCCAGACTGCACATGAGGGTGACCCAGTGGTCTCTATGAGTCCAGTGGGATCAGCTCTTGGATGACATGGACCAGATGGTTCTAGTCTCCAACACTCTTCAGAGGGATCTACTTTGGTGGCAGGACCTATCCAACCTCTCGGTGGGGGGCCCTTTCCACTCTCCATCCCCCACCATGACTCTTACGTCAGATGCATCGAACCTTGGATGGGAGGCACACCTGGGAGACCATCAGACACAAGGAACTTGGTCCCTCATGGAGGAGAACCTTCACATCAATATCTTGGAGACAAGAGCAGCGCTCTGTGTTCTCCAAGCTTGTCAGTCCCTCTTAGTTCCGGGAACACTTCTCATCCAGACCGACAACATGGCAATGGTCTGGTACATCAGCAAACAGGGAGGCACCCATTCAGACCCCCCTTTGCAGGGAGGTGATACAGGTGTGGTACTGGGCTGTTCAACATGGCCTATCCTTGACAGCTGTCCATGTGCCAGGTGTTCACAACATTCTGGCAGACAGTCTCAGCTGATCAGTCGCCAGGGCTCATAAGTGGGAATTAAAGCAGGCAGTAGTAGAAGACCGTTTTCTTCAGTGGGGTTGGCCAGACATAGATCTCTTCACCTCCCCATCCAATGCAAAACTACCCAGCTTTTGCTCACTCATTCCCAGGCGTGGTGCTTATTGGTAAGACGCACTGTCTCTATCTTGGGCAAGGAGATTTCTGTACACTTTCCCTCCCTTTCCTATTCTTCAGAAGGTTCTGCTGAAGCACAGGCAGAGGGGACGCACATGATCCTCATTGCCCCCCTATGGGTTCGGCAGATATGGTTCCCGCTACTACAGCAGTTAGCACTGGAACCCCCAGTACCTCTTCCTCTCTCTCACGACTTTCTGCCCTAAGAGCACCGTGGCACACCCGAGCCTCAAATCGCTCCACCTTCATGTGTGGCACCTGTGCACATAGCAGTTTCTCGCTATGGCGTCTCCTCTCGAGTCGCTTAGGTCATAGTGGAGGCCAGAAAACCCTCCACTAGATCCACATACACTATGAAGTGGAAGAGATTTTCCATCTGGGCCACAGCTAAAGGTCTAGACCCTTTTTTATGCTCGGCTTCCCAGGTCTTAGCGTACCTCTTGTACCTGTCAGCGTTCGGCCTCAGTTATTCCTCTCTAAAAGTCAATCTCTCTGCAGTTTCGGCATACCACCTTCTGGTGGAGGGCAAAACCCTGGTTCAGCTAGAGGTTTCCAGAACCTTTTTGAAGGGGGATCCTTCACCTCAAACCTCCAGTCCAGAATCCTGTCTCCCCCCCCCCCCCCGGATCTTAATTTTATTTTAGAAAAACTTTCTTTGCCCCCTTTTGAGCCAGCAGCAAGTAGTAATATGCATTTCTTGGCATGGAAAACACTCTTTTTAGTTGCTATCACTTAAGCTTGAAGAGTTTCAGAGCTTTAGGCCCTAGTTTGTAGAGAGCCATACCTGATTTTCCACAGAGACCAGGTGGCTCTGAGGACTAATCCCTCTTTTCTTCCGAAGGTGGTTTCAGAACTCACCCTAAACCAGAATGCTGAACTGCCGGTGTTTTACCCAGAAAACTCCCAACAGGGGGGAGTATCTCCTGCACACCCTTGTTGTGCACAGGATTTTGAGATATTACGTCTCAAGGACTGAGGAGGTTCGCAAGTCGAACCAACCTTTTGTAGCCTTTGCTCCCAAGTGCCAGGTCAAGGCTATTTCAAAACAGACTCGGTCTAGGTGGCTGGCAAGTTGTATACATTACATTTACCAGAAGTACGAAAAGCCCCTTCCAGGGACAGTTTAGGGCCACTCAACTAGGGGAGCGGCCACTTGGTCCTCCATCCACACTTTCATGAAACATTACAGTCTGGACATTGCTTCTAGACGCAGGGCTGGCTTTGGTCTAGCAGTCCTGCAAGGACGTTAGTCATGAGTGATGTGTAGTAAGCAGACATTTTCCTCCTCCCGGAACCTTGTCTCTGACTCCTCCTTTTTATTTGACTGCTTGATATTCTGTCCTACATGTGAAGACCTACTGCAGGAACCCTCTCGAAGTAAGATATAGCAGTTATGGACGAACTTACCGTAACAGTAGGTCTTCGAGACAGGTGCCTGCAGTAGGTCTAGATTTCTCACCCACCTTCCCCCAGCTCCTGTGTTTTTTTTTTCCTCTTTATTCCCTTCCCAGGACTTTGTTTTATCCTGGGCTCAGGGTCCCAGGAGTTTCCACTCCTTTTTTCTGCTTCCTTTTTAGAGGTCTCTGGCAGAAGAACTGGAGGGCAGGTGGGGACCATCCCTATTTATAGTCATGCTGATGTCCATCACCTGACGCTGGGGGCGGTCCCTGCTGATGATTTATAGCTACAGTTTTGCCGTGCGGTCCTGATACCAGGGGTTGCAGTCCTACTTGTGAAGACCTACTGCAGGAACCTCTCTCGAAGATCTACTGTTAAGGTAAGTTCTTATGTAACTGCTATTTACAGATGAGTAACCTATATTTTGTGAACGTACATACCAAAGTAAATGTCTGCCCTTTAAGGACAAACAAAGATGAAACTAGATGCTTCACATTGCAAAATAAGCAGTATGCAGTAGGCACCTACCACAAAGTTTACAGAAATAGCAACACAATTTACATCCATTTTTTTCCACACAAATTCTGGAATTGTGGTAATATTGTGATACAAATTATGTTGTATATGAAGTTGCCTTATCTTATTTGTTAGATATCTTTGCAATTGTTGGTATTTTATATTCTGTTCAGCACCCGAGCCTTAGGGATAGGACTTTATAAAAAAAAAAAAAAAAAAAGCCTTGCCTAAATTCATTTTTTTTTCCGTTTTGTTTTTGTTTAATATAGTAGCAATTTGCAACATTGTTTCATACAGTTTGGCCCTCAAGCAGCTACCTGAGCCACTTCTTTGGGTCTGTGCTGCCAGAGACCCCACAGCCATGTGTGCCACGTTCTCCACGGTCGTAGCTGGTGGAGATCTACACGGAGCAGGGCACAAGGGTGCTGGAAACTGTCCCTGAGATGGTTGGATGCGAAGGCTTTTCTCCCTCAGTCTGCAGTCTCTCCCTCTACCCCTTGAAGTGGGCAGAGACACTGTTGGCCTTGCAGGCATAGTATCCCTGCGGTGAGAGTAAGCTACTCTGCCCAGCTGTAGGGGTTTCTGTGGCACCAGCGTCTGCCGCCAGCCCTCCCCAAGTGAGGCGCAGTACCTCATTGCTGTCTCATCCTGGCCTGCTGACCAGACTCTACTTCCGAATCCAGGTTGCCTGCACAAGCGGTGCCGTGCACCACTGCCGGGCCATCAGGGTATCACTGATTTGCTGCGCATTTAAAATAGGCTGTTTCCAACTCAGCCAGCCCAAAGGGAAGGATATGAGTACAGAGGAGGAAGGAATTACTAAAAACATGGGGCTGTTCACCAATGATCCCAGTATTTAAAGTCAGCTTCTTGCTGAGTCTTGCGTCTCTACTGATAGGGGTTGAAAGGCCTTGTCAGGTGCTGCCCGACTTTCTTGCACTGCTCCTCCTTAAGTTAATAGCAGATTCAGATCGGCTTTGATATTGCCTGATGGACAGCTCTGAATACAAATGTAACACATTCTTTTTTTTCCTCATTAATGTAATTCTACTGACTCGACTTGTCTCATGACAATAATATGTATGTCCCTATTTTTAGCCCTTCAGCCTACGTACAGTTTGTCTTACTCATATTATTTGTACTGCTTGTTGTGACCTGGGTTCAGTCTGATAAGTCTTTGGGAAAAGTGAATATAAAGTGGATAAATATAAGACTGTATGAAAGAAATATGAAGATGTGGCAATATGTCTGATTTTCTGTTTTTCTAACACCCCCAGGCACCCTACAGTTCTGTGTTGTGAAGCCGCTCATGGCAATTACTACTGTCATCCTGCAGGCGTTTGGAAAATACCGGGATGGAGATTTTGAGTAAGGCTATCATTTCATTCGAATACTCGCTATGTAAGGAATGTTTTGGGTGCATTTAGGGACACTTCAGCAGGATACCCCAGTGAACGGCCCTGGTATTGTAATGCACTAGGGTTAAGCAAGGCTTGCCATGAGCAGCAGAGGATCTGAACAGACAAAAGGCTCAGCTGGCCAGAGGTGCAGTTTGATTTTTTTTTTTTTGCAGTAAGAGTTGGGCTGCTGAGCTTTTGTGAACCCGTAATAAAAGCTGCAGAACCAAGCGAGCTAGTTCCCCCAGTAACCACTTGTGTAGAAGTCAGAGGGGCACTGGGTTTTCTGGTGGTAGTTGACTTATCTAGTCTGGGCAGTGCATGCATAGAGGGTGTGGGTGAAGCAGTCGCCGCCCATAATGAGGTGATGTCTGGGACACTCAACTCCCTTGCACCGGTCTGTGTATGACCCAGATCTTCTCAGTCGAGGTCCCTGTGGTTTGATGGGGAGCTCAAGGTGATGAAGACCAAGGGTCGGAGGTTGGAACACTGCTGGCAAAGGACTGGCCCTGCGTGCATACTATGTTGTGTACCAGGTGGCAATCGACTGTAAGAAGGCAATGTTCCTGTCCAAGGAGATTGCTGCTGGGAAGAGCCAGCCAGCTATGCTTTTTCAGACTGTGGACAAGCTATTACATCCAGTTTGTCTACAGCCGAAAAAAAGGCATTTTCTAATGCTTTATGCAATGAGTTTGCTCTGTTCCTCTCGGACAGAGTATCTGCTGTCAGGCAGGGAATTCTGCCAGTGAGCCACAATGTGGCCATCAGTGGCCGCCTGGATTATCCAGGGTGCACTCTGCCTGGTTGGGGGGAAATTTAAACCAGTGGAGGTGGCAGAGATCATTGAGGTTGTCTCGAGGCTGAAGCACACATATTACGAATTGGACTCTGTGCCAACTCATTTCTTAATGGGCTGTGTTGACACTGTAGGCCCAGTGTTCGCCTTGATTGTCCAGTGCTTTTTGTCAGAGGGGGTCTTCCCAGATACCTTGAAGGAGGCACTGGTGAGACCCCTTCTGAAGAAAACATCTTTAGACCATGACGTCAAGGCGAATTACCGTCCTGTCTCCAACCTTCCATTTTTGGGAAAGGTTGTAGAGAAGATTGTGGTGCAGCAGCTGGGAGAACACCTTGTGGTCTTTGATATCTGTGAGCTGCTCCAGTCTGGGCTTTGTGTCAGGCACTGTACGGAAACCACATTAGTTCGGGTGCATAATGATCTCCTCAGGGTGAGAGATCGAAGAGAAGGGACAGTTCTCGATCTTACTTTGAGAGGGTTCCTGCAGCAGGTCTTCACATATAGGACTGCGCCCCCTGGCGTCAGGTCCGCATGGCAAACTTGTAGATAGCGATCATCAGCGGGGACTGCCCCTGACATCAGAGCTTAGTGATGTCAGCCTGACTATAAAAGGGGCGGTCCTGAGCCCACTCTCCAGTTCTTTCCCGCTGTTGCCTCAGTCATGTTCGTCTTGTGTCAGAACAGCAATCTAACTTTCGCGTTATATTTGTCGGAGTTAATATTTCTTCATCTCTTGCAATAGTATTTCCCAAAATTTTCTTCAATTTGATGTCTTCTAGACAGAAGAAAATGTGCTCTAAATGCGCCGCTCAAATCCCGCACAGGGACGACTATTCCTGCTGCCTTCTTTGCCTTGGTTCAAAGCATGACGTCCAGGAGTGTTCCATCTGCCAGGCCTTCAACCAGGTGACCAGAACCAGATGCAAGAGATCCCTCAAGGCCCATCTATTGACCCGACACTTGGCATCTATGGAAAAGGAGCTCCAAAAACTCAGGGAAAGTCGTCGTCGCTGGCCTCGAAGAAGAAAAGTAAGGAAAAGCATCGGGACAGGAGTCCATTGTCGCCGGAGAGGCCTGCAACCATGAGTACTTTTTTGGGCACCCCGTCCATTTCTTTGGGCCGGACCCCCTCTCCCCCTCCTACCGAGGTGAGTGGGCAGCTGGGGGTTGCCTCTTTGGAGGTGGTAATTTTATTGACTGATCCTGCCCATAAGTCACCCCTCGCCTCTGACGAAGGGCACACGGCCTCCACCGATCAAACTAGCAGCAGCCTTCAAGCCATCTCTAACCTGGCCGGATCTGTAGCTTAGGATGCCAGCTCCTCTGATGCCCACAAAGATCCGTCCACTCTCCCATCGGGCTTCAGTTTGGCCCCCAACGTCGGACAGAGTGAATGACTAGTTGACCCGTCGTCTTCCAGGGTCCTCCATCCCAGAGACTCGTCACCCAACCTTTGCTGTTTGCTTTAGCAGTCGCTGCTCGATCTGCTGTCGGGGCCCTTGTCCCCACCCCGCCAGGCCCTCCTCCTTCGCCGTATTTTATTCCGCTGCCGACAGGGGATCCGGGCATGGAGTCTCCACCCCCCACTATTTTGGGCGTGCTCCCGGACCCGACGCCACCTTCTGGTGCCATGGCACCTCCCCCTGCGGGGCCTTCTACTGGGTTCATAGTCCTGGAACCCTCTCTCCCACCTGCGGGTGGCCCTCCAGTCATTCAGTATCCGACGCCAGGCCAGGTGCCTCCGTTGCCAGGTGTTCCGATACCGGGTTTCCCGATGCCGAGTTATCAGATGCCAGGCTATTCGGCGTCATTCCCGATGCCGGGTTATGCTACTGCAGGACATCCCATGCCAGGTTACCCAGGGTACTCATTGTATTATCTGTCCTGGCATTATCCTCAGTACCCGGGGATATCCAAGTTATCAGCCACCTCCTCCTCCGGTACCAGACCATGAGTCCGTCCCTCTGTGGTGGAAAGAGGCTAGAGTGCAGCTTGTGTTGGAGTTGAGGCAGCCGGTAAGGGAGACGCCCTCCACCAGGGTCGCCTCTCCACTGCCTCCTCGTGCTAGAGCCACTACCTCTGTCTTAGTAGGCATTACAGAATCAGACCATTCTGTTCCTTGTGGCTCTAACTCCTCTGACACTGACTCCGACTCGGATGCATCAGATCCCAGGTCCCCCGTAGAGGTCCCTCCAAAAGACTCCCCAAAGTCACCTCCGGAGGATCCTTCTTTCGGAGACTTGTTGCATTCTATTCAGGCAGCTGGTGGTTGGCCGTCCAAAGAGGTTGATCCACAAAGAAAACATCTTGTGGAGCACCTGGATCTGGCCACCTCGGATCCTATTCCCATTCCACTGTGGGATGGGACCACACGAGGACCTTGTGACCACAGTCTGGCAGCAACCGTCCTCCATTCCAGCAGTCTCCGCAAAGCTGACCGCGCCTATTAGCCCCCGGAAGGGATATCTCATTTGAACTCCCATCCCAAGGCTGACTCTATGGTCATGACGGCCGCTCACGACCGTTCAGCCCAGCACAAACATCTGAGTTCTTCGCCTCACGACAAGGACTCACGTCAACTTGACCAGTTTGAGCAAAAAATTTACTCTTCCTCATCTTGCACAATACGTTCCCTTAATTACGTCTCGAACATGGTCGCCTTTCAAAAAGCTTCTCTTTTGGATTTAGAAAGGGACCTCCAGGACATTCAAGATGAAACCCTGAGGAAGAAGCTCTTGGGAAAAGTGCGGATGGGGAAATCCTCATGTTGCCACGCCCTTTGGGCTACTTACGACTCGGTGGACTCAGTGGCTAGAGCGGCTGCCATGGGGATCTGCCTCTGGTGCCTCTCCTGGCTCCGTATAGCGGGACTGGCGCAGGACGTGCAGTCCTGTCTGTTGGATACCCCTTTCAGGGGTTCTGTCTTCTTTGGTGGCAACAGTAAAGACATCATTACCGGGCTGCAGGAGAGTGGACGCTCCTTACGGGACATCCGCTCCTTATACAAGATGGGCCAGAAAAAGCAGCCTTTTCGCCGCCAAAGAAGGTGGAACAAATCCCAGGCTAAGCGTCATGCAAAGAAGCGCGCACCTGGCTCTGGAGCTCAAACCCCGCAGACCAAATTTCAAAAACAGGCATCTGGGGCAAAAGCTCCCCTCCCCTTGGCATCCTGACTCCTTTCCCCTCCTTCCGCTACCTCCAGTACCTCAGGAGGAACCGGCCGGAGAGAGGTTCGGCCTCCACCTGGAAGGTTGGAGGTCCATCACCGCAGAAAATTGGGTGCTTCAGCTCATCCAGTGAGGTCACTTGATAGAATTCAGTGAAATTCCAGCCCCTCAACTGCCAGGACGGTCCTTCTGTCCCTGGGATCAGGTCCCCATAGTCTCTCGGGAGATCCAGGCACGACTTCTAAAGAAGGCCATAGAACCCGTCCCATTAAACCAAATAGGAAGGGGATTCTATGCCCACTTCTTCCTGGTTCCAAAGAAAATGGGCGACCTGAGACCAATCCTGGACCTCAGCACACTAAACATCTTCATCGAGTACAAGAAGTTTCGTATGTTGACCCTTCAGGGGCTCCCTCCCCTGCTCCACCACAATTCTTGACTGTGCTCCCTGGACATGCAGGATGCTTACCTGCATATCCCTATCCTCCCAGCCCACCGCCACTTTCTCCGCTTTGTTTTCCCGGAGAAGCATTTCCAATTCAGGGCACTCCCATTTGGCCTTTCTTTGGCCCTCCGAGTGTTCACCAAATGCTTAGCAGTGGTGGCGGCATTTCTGCACTGCCAGGACATTTATGTCTTCCCCTACCTTGATGACTGGCTCCTCTCAGCACCCTCTCCTACCAGCCTGAAAGAATCTCTTTCTTTCACTCCGAGCTTGTTTGCTTTACTGAGCATAACAGTCAATTTTCCCAAGTCCAGCTAGTACTCTCCCAGAGGCTCCAGTTCATTGGAGCTGTACTAGACACAGTTCAGGGCAAGGCTTTCCTGCCATCGGATCGGGCCGAGACCCTAGCTTCTCAAGCCACTTTCGTGGCACAGGCCCGATGGAGCCCAGCACACTCGGTGCTTCGTTTATCAGGACTGATGGCGGCTGCCATTTCGACAGTCCCAATGGCAGGCTTCACATGAGGGTCACCTAATGGTCTCTTCGAGTCCAATGGGACCGGAGGACGGACAACATGAACCAAAAAGTCATAATCTCCAACAGCCTTCAGAGAGATCTTCGCTGGTGACAGGATATCTCAAACTTATCAAAGGGAATTCCTTTCCTTCCTGTAGTTCCGACTCAAATTCTCACTACGGATGCCTCAGATCTGGGCTGGGGAGCTCATCTGGGGTCTCACAAGATACAAGGGTCTTGGTCCGACCAGGAGCTGATGCTTTGCATCAGTGTTCTGGAGACCAGAGCGGTTCTTCACGCACTCCTGGCATTCCAGTTGCTGCTGGTTCCGGCATCTCTCTTAGTACAGGTGGACAACATGTCCACTGTCTGGTACATAAACAGGGAGGAACCCTGTCTTACCCTGTTTGCCGAGAAGCAATGAGGATATGGTACTGGGCGATTTAGCACAGCCTTTATTTGACAGCAGTTCACGTTCTGGGCATCACCAATGTCCTGATGGACAGTCTCAGTCTATCAGTGGCCAGGGCCCAGGAGTGGGAGCTAAAGTCAGAGGCAGTCAAAGATCTCTTTCTTCAGTGGGGTCATCCAGAGATGGATCTGTTCACCTCCCCATACAACGCAAAACTACCCGCCTTCTGCTCACTCGTTCCTGGGCATGGAGCTTTTTGGCAAGATGCGCTGTCTCTTTCTTGGACAGGGAGGTTTGTGTACGTCTTTCCTCTCATTCAGAAGGTCCTGGTGAAACCTCAGCAAGAGGGGACCCACGCAATCCTGATTGTTACTCTTTGGCCATGCCAAATTTGGTTCCGTCTTCTGCAACACTTGGCACTGGAACCTCCGATTCCTCTGCCCATTTCCCACGACCTTCTGACTCGGGAGCAGGGCACCCTGGTGCATCCGAGCCTTCAGTCTCTCTCCACCTTCATGTGTGGCACCTGTGGACATAGCGATTTCTCTCTCTGGAGTCTCTTCACAGGTTACGCATATTCTAGTGAAGGCCAGAAAACCCTCCACTAGAGCCACTTACGCTATGACGTGGAAGAGATTCACGATATGGGCCAAGCAAGGAGCTGGGATCCATTTTCGTGCTTGGCTTCCCAGGTTCTAGAGTACCTCACACAGCTGTCTGAAGTGAGCCTTAGCTATTGCTCCATTACGGTCCACCTCTCTGCGGTGTCGGCCTACCACCTCTCGGTGGGGTGGCAAAACCTTGGCTCAACTGGAGGTTGCTAAAACCTTTTTGAAAGGCATCCTTCATTTGAAACCTCCGATCCGGAATCCTTGTCCTCCCTGGGACCTGAATTTCATGCTCGAGAAGCTGACCTTACCACCGTTTGAACCAGCTTCTTCTTGTGACTTACACTTCCTTTCCTGGAAGACCTTATTTTTAGTCACTGTTACTTCAACAAGACGAGTCTCCGAATTACAGGCCTTTGTTTGTAAAGAACCTTATTTGATTTTTCATAAGGACTGAGTAGTCCTTTGGACTAACCCTTCCTTTTTGCCCAAAGTAGTTTCAGAAACCACCTTGAACCAGAGCGTGGAATTACCGGTGTACTATCCACAGTATTCCAACAGGGGAGAACACCTGCTGCACACTCTTGATGTGCACCGGATCCTGAGGTACTACACGAACAGGACTAAAGAGGTTAGGAAATCTAGCCAAATGTTCATAGCCTTGGCCCCTCAGTGCCAGGGCAAGGCTATTTCCAAGCAGACCATCTCCCAATGGCTTGCTAACTGCATCCATTTTTCGTACACGAAATATGGGAAGTCCCTTCCGGGGGCAGTCAAAAGCCACTCCACCCGTAGCGTGGTGACCTGTACTGCCTTTTTTAGGAATGTGTCCACAGCAGAGATCTGTGTTGCGGCCACTTGGTCATCTGTTCACACTTTCACCAAGCATTACAATCTGGACATTGCCTCTCGGCGCAGAACTGGCTTTGGTCTTGCGGTCCTGCAAGGCCTTCTGTCGTGATTCCCCATGGTGACTTCTCCTCCTCCCGGATGCACTTATGCCTTACTTTTCTTTGGGACTGCTTGGTATTCAGTCCTATGTGTGAAGACCTACTGCAGGAACCCTCTCGAAGTAAGATATTGCAGTTACGTAAGAACTTACCATAACAGTAGATCTTCGAGAGAGGTTCCTGCAGTAGGTCTAGTTTTCCTCCCTCCTTCCCCCAGTTTTTGGATGTTTTATCCTTATTTTCCATCCTATTTAGCCATTCAGGACTAGAGCGGAAGCAGGGTCTGAGGAGCGTTCACTCCGTTTTTCTCCTTACCTATCTATAGGTTTCCATTGGAAAAGAACTGGAGAGAGCAGGCAGGACCGCCCTTTATAGTGTGGCTGGCGTCACTCGCCCGGCGTGGGCGGTCCCAGCTGATTGCTGTCTACAGGTTTGCCGTGCGGACCTGAAGCCAGGGGGCGCAGTCCTATATGTGAAGAACTATTGCAGGCACCTCTCCCAAAGATCTACTGTTATGGTAAGTTCTTACATAACTGCAATTTCTCCTTGATCTCTCCTCTGCTTTCAACACGGTGGAACATTGTGTATTATTCAACTGATTGAGGGAATTTTGTGGACTCGCCGGCACTGTCGTCTACTGGTTTGAGTCCTACCTTACAAACAGGAGGCAAAGGGTTGTGATGGAGAATTTCTCCTCCCCTAGCCTTCTGTCTTGTGGAGTACCTCAGGGTTCGGTCTTGTAGCCAATGTTGTTTGCCGTGTATGAGCTGCCCCTGGGTGGGATCATTAGGACGTACAGTTTGGAGTTTTATTACTATGCCGATGACACCCTGCTGTATCTATCCTTTGCCCCTGGGACATCCAATGCGGTGAACGTACTGAACAACTGCCTGACTGAGATTAATGACTGGCTGTCCTCTAGCTGGTTGCAACTGAACCCCAGTAAGATGGAGGTACTGGTGGTGGAGTTGGAACAGGAGGCGTAATAGGATGGCCTCTGATGCAGAGAATGGATTGCTTCTGGGATCTGTGCCATTGAAGGCCTCCTCTAGGGTGCACAATCTTGGTGTTTTCCTCGACAGCAGATTGACATTGAATCTCTGGTGTCATCCGTTGTGTGGTCCATTTTTTTCCATCTAAGGAATATCGCTAGGATCAAACACCTGGTTCCGCCTCTGGACCTCCCCACCTTGGTACATGCATTTGTGACAGCTAGGCTTGACTACTGTAATGCGCTCTACCTCGGGGTCTCTGGAGGTACCCTCCATCGATAGCAGCTAGTGCAGAACACAGCTGCCAGGCTATTGATGGGACAGCCTAAATACTGTCACGTCACCCCAGTGCTGAGTGAATTGCATTGGCTGCCTGTTCAGTGGAGGGTTCTCTTTAAGGTGGGCCTGCTCACCTCTAAGGCCCTACATGGACTGGGCCCTGGCTACCTGTCTGACTTTCTAACACCTGCTGCCCCGGTCCATTCCCTCCGATCCTCCTCTAAGGGCTCCTTGCGATTCCCAGGATGAGGTTAAAAACCGTTGGCAACCGAGCTTTTAGTGTCGCCGGCCCTGTCCTGTGGAATTCACTTCCTCCATCAGTAAGGGAGGCCCCTTCAGTTGAGGCATTCAAAGCCCACCTCAAGACCTTTCTATTCAGCCGTGTGCATTCCCAGACGCCATCTTTTAGGCAATATCTCAGAGACATTTGCATAAGGGCACTTTAAAATTTCTGCTAACAATTTAGACCCTTATTTTGTGTTTTGATTTTAAGTATTTATTGGGATGTTTATATCCTATTTATTGTGTTTTAATTGTTCTGATTGTACAGCACCCAGAGCCTCCGGGATTGGGCGCTCGAAAAATAAAATTTGCCTTGCCTTGCTTTTATCTCATACACTGCCAGTCTGTGATAAGCTCGGCTTACCCAGTAGTGAAAAGGGGGCTGAGAGTTTGCAATCCTGTTACACCTGAGTGGGTAGAGTTCCAAGCTTTGGCTGGAAGGAAAATCCAAAAAGCTGAAGCGCAGGGCAAGAGAGCCATACTTTGGGCTGTTTGAATTGATTGTCAATAAAGACATTACTTTCAACTGCCATTTGAATCACTGGACTTCCACTGTATTCAGTATAACACTATTTTAGATTTTGACCGGAAGGATCAGTGAACTCCACATGCTTTCGTGGGAGTCTCCCAGTCTGGTCTTCCATAAAAACAAGGTGGTCCTTAGCCCCAACCCAAAGTTCCTTTTGAAGGTCATATCACAGTTTCACCTTACTTAGACGACTAACCTACTGGTGTATTTCACCAGTCTCTCCTCAGATGCTGAACACAAGCTGCACACACTGGACCTGTGGAGGACGCTCTCTTATTATAAGGAGTGCACGGCTGGAGTTTGGGGAGATGCTCACCAACTGTTTCTGACATGTGCTGAAGCTGAGCCTGGCAGACCAGCAACAAAGTGCATGATTGACTGGGATTGACAGATTGAGCCTCTGCTGTAGGCTTTCTGGGAGTGAGTTGCCCAGAGGGCTTAGGACTCATTCTACCTGTCATACTGCTGTCTCAGTGGCTGTATCCAGGGATAGCCCCATTGCAGAGATATGTAGGGCTGCAACCTGGGCAAAAACGCACACCTTCATCTCCTATTACAGCACGATGTAAATTGTCGGGGTGCTGCTTTCTAGTCCTCAGTCCTATAGTCTCTGTTCACAAAATAAGGGAAGCGTATCTTGCCATTTCCTCCCAGAGGACTGCTAGAAGTCTGCCAATGTGTGGATAGTGAACTTTATCCATGCCTTTAGAAATATAGGAACTCACCTGTAACCATAGTTCTAAGAGTGGTATGCAGTTCACATCCACACCACCTTTCCAACCTCCCCTGTCAATGTGGCATCTGGATCCTTGCTTCCAGTATACAAGGATCTGATGTTACAGGACAGAGCTGGAGGATATGCCACCTGGGTGGTGGGAGTTGCTTCGTTTGAACACATTCCATTGAATCAGCTGTCTCCAGGAAGACTACCAATATGTGGATGTGAACTGCAGACCACTCAGAACTATGGTTACGAGTCAGTAACCTATATTTCTAGGGCCATGGATATAGTTCACTATCCACACACTGGCAGTTCCACTGGAAATGCTGATTCACCAGACATTTTGAAGCCAAGCTCCTCTTACCAGCTGGGTGGAATATCCCCCAGACTCAGCCCCGTAACGTCAGATCGTTCTTTCCGTTGGAAGAACAGGTTATCTTCTTTGTGCTTTCACTAAGGACTTTAGCACACTGTATGTGAACATGTTAATTCAAAGTTGTCAAACTTTATTGCCAGACTTCCTCAGTTCCTTTGACTCCATAGCAATTGGCAAAGATGGAGCATCGGAAGCCAGAGTTCAGATTTTGTGTCCTGAGCCAGCAGAAACTGTTGGCCACTAGTCCACATGACACGTGCCTCAGCAGGCAGCATGACATGGCTGGGTGTAGCCTTCGTGTGTTGCTGTTACTGGAATCTCTAGAGGATAAGAAACATCATCTCATCCTCAGATGGCCTTTGGAGAGAGAGAGATCCAAATGACTATCCTAAGGACCGCAGGAAGGCCTCAACGGCTGTTGAGTCAGCTCTACAGCTTGCAGCTCTTGAGGAGGAAGTGGTGGCTGTTGCGATGGGCACCGCCTCAGTCTCTGCACTGCTCCTGGCTGGGTCCAGCAATGGAGGGGTCATTCTCAGAGGGATTCCATAACATTGTTTGGCCTTCCAGACCTTGGGGGAAAGCCCTGTCCACTACGCAGGAAGCACAGGTGCCGCCAACACAGGTCATGGGATTGGGAGAGATTGAGGTCTTGACTCCTCAACTTTGATAAAGACTTTTTTGGTTCAGGGGAAGGTTGAGAGCTCCTCTGTACCGCTGTTGAACTTGTTGATCTTGACTCCAGTTGAGCAGGACATGGAGATCTTCCTAAAGCTTGTCAGACAAGATCGAGGAGCCAGTCTCACAGACCCTGATGCTCCCAGTCCTCTTCCAAGAGGATGTGGATCGGTCAGTTCCCCAGTCTCTTCACCTTGGGAGCAGCCTTCGCCAGTGTTCAAACCTTTCAAGCCTGTCCTTGTTAACGTGGCCAGGAATGCAGTGTACCATAACCAGCTTATATAGCTCTCATTGTTGAGGTCTTGATCAAGGAGCTTGCGCTCTTGATCTCACTAGACCAGGACACATCAACGCTTCTTGTCCTCAGGTGATGAGAGACACTGCTGCAAGATGTGCTGGTGCTAGGAAGAGCTTCTCTGGCAACAGTGGGTTATTGCAGGACAGGGTGGGGCCTACCCATAGGACCTTTGGTCACCTTTCATCCACCAGTGATGCCCTCACCATCCCTTCAGAAGGGGCCACCACCACCACAGCTGTAGGTGGGTACTCTGACAAAGGAGGCCCGTTTGCCCACTGGCTTGCCAGGCTGGTTATCTTTGCCGATCACCCAAGCAGTGGACGCCCGGGTGGTTTATGGTGAGAAACGATCAAGGACCATTTTTGAGGAGTCTTTGGACTGTTCGTATTCTCAAGTCCATTGCTCCTCTGGGACACTCCTCAACTGGGATTCAGTTAAGGAACTTGCCTCTGAGCATGGCCCAAAATCCTTCGAGGTGCTTATCCGTTTGATTTCTGAGTCCATGTCTGTCCCACTACAGCCAGTCCAAAAAAGGGCTAAGTATCCCTTTATGGGCATTTTGAACAGGTCTTCCATGGATCCAGTGCCAAGGAGACATGGACAAGGAGTACAGAAAGATTGACCACGCTGCTAAAAAGTTAGGTGCTGTGGCATTTTTGAGTCTCCATCAGGTGAGCTACACCATGATGATGGCTAACTCCGGACAATCCCTGCATGGAGTCTTTGATACCAACCTCCCTGCTGACCAGCGGTCAGCAACAAAGATCATCGGAGACCAAGGTCTGTTGCTGGCTAAGCACCAGCTCCAGATGGCCATGGATGTTGGCGACTCTTGTACTGTTACTGTAGCCGCATCTGTCCACCTTCATGGCAGACACCCAGCATAAGCTGACCAATGTCCCTTTCCTAGGTGCCGACCTCTTTGGCCCTGAGGTGGAGGGGTATCTCACCCGTATTGAAGTCCAGTGCCACTGTTGACTCTGTACCTCATACCAGAACGACCAAAAGAAGAAACCTAAGAAACAGGCTTTTCCGTATAGGTCCTTACAGCCACAGCCTCCTCGTCAGCATCCCTAGCAGAGTAATGCCAGCCCTGTGTCCCAAGTCCAGGTTCTGGAGCCAGGGCCCCTAAGAAAGGGTGCAGGGGTGGTGGTGCCCCTCCAGCAGCAATGGCTGGTGCCCCCATAAAAACTGCACTGTGATGGGGTGTGGGTCATTATCTCTCCACTCGTCCTGTCCCTGCCTGTGCTCCTGGTCAGGGTTCGGCTAAGTTGTTTCTTCTCACAGTGGTCCACTGTTACAATGGACAAGTGAGTTCTAGAAGTGGTAGGCAGAGGGCTGCCTCTAGACTTCAAGGCTCTCCCACTTTAGAGACTCCACACTCCTCAGGAGTCCTAAGTATTTTTTTTTTTTAATCTTTTTCTCTCCATTCACCGGCTCACAGGATCTCCTTCAGATGGCCTCACTCATCTGGCTTCTTACTGCCCTGCCTGAGGCCCTCTCAACCAGCGAATCAGGTGCTGGAGATCTCCTCCTGCTCCACAGAGTCCCTGGCCAACCCCCTAGCTTTCACATCCCCTGAGGTGGGGCTACCTGCTCCTACCTGGTGCCCTTTCTGAAATCCAGTAGGCCGTAGCTCGGGAGCGGAGAGAGAGAGAGAGAGAGAGAGATCCAGGATAGTTGGTTGGGCAGGATCCAAAGGTGGATTTGTGGGTCAGTCCCTCGAGGTAGTTGTCATCCTCCTGTGATCTGGGGTTTTTCACTTGTTCTGTGTCTCCCACCCCCCCAAGGCACAGATTTGCAGTGACGGCCAGCACACTGCACGCAGGCCGTCCGCCGACACCTTCTCCCTCCACGTGACCCTCAACTGCTGTGCTCCCAGTCTCCACTAGGAGCCACTTGCACCACGGGTATCAGTCCCCCCTCCCTCCCTCCCAGGAAAGGAGAACCACAGTCCAGATGCTTAATCCTCCCCTCCGCGTCTGACCCCCGGTGACTTGAGCCTCTCCCGAACTCGGGTCGCCAGGCGGCGCTGAGGTAAGTGATGCCCCAGCCTCAGTGCCACTAGGCCGGCTAGGAGTCCCGAGTATTGCAGGACACAGTGGAGGACATCGTTCTGCTTCTCACAGTAGGAGCCATAGCCCACGTCCCAGACATCCTGACCAGTCAGATTATTTGTCCAAGTACTTCTTTCTTCCAGGGGGAGGGAGCTGGTGCCCGATAACTAGATCTGCATTATCTGAACCAGTTCATGCAGATGCACAAGTTTTGGATGGTCACTCTGAGTCCGTTCATTCCATCTGTAGAGTAGAATATGTGATTCTGCTTCCTGGACCACCAGGATGTGTTCTTTTGCATCCCAGTAAGTCTAGCCCACTGCTGGTACCTCTGGTTCTGAGCGGAAGGGGTCCTGTACCTGTACCTGTACCAGTTCCAGATCATGCCCTTTGGTCTCTCTTCAATGTCAAGGGTCTGCATCAAGTGCATGGCAGTGGTGGCAGCCTTTCTGTGGCATCAGAGCATCAGGGTGCATCCCTAAGTGGCTGACTGGCTGACACACAGGCGGTCCAAGGAGACTGTCAGGCGGTCGAGAGATGTGGCTCTTCAGACCTGTGAAGACTTGGGATTGCTGGTCAACCCAGATAAGTCCTAGGGGGTACCCTTAGGGCAGAACTAGACCCCCTACAGGCCAGGCACTGGATCTTACCTCCTTTGCCCGATCACTTCAGGTTGGGTCCTTGTACTCACCTGGGATTCCCTGTGACTGCTGGGGAAAATGGCGTCCTGTACCAGCGTGGTGCATTGGGCCCTCTGGCGGATGTGCCACCTGCAGTGGAAGTTGGGCAGTCAGTGGTCCCAGTGTCTAGGCCATTTGGACCAGCTGGTCACAGTGACCTAACGGATGTGAGACACCCTCCAGTGGTGGTTATTCCCAGAGCATCTGGAAGAAGGAATCCTGTTCATCCACTCAGAGTCAACAGTCACGCTAATGATGTACACATCTCTGAGGTGGGGATCACTCCTGGGAGACCACAAAGCCCACAGGTTCTGGCCACCCTGGGAGTGCAGTCACGACATAAACCTGCTGGAGTTCTGTGCAGTGCGACTTGCTCTGATTGAATTCATTTCTCTAATCAAGGGTCAGGTCATGCAGATCCAGATGGCCAACACCATGACTATATTCTACTTGAACAGGCAAGACAGAACACAGTCCCTTCCCCTGTGGCAGGAGGCCCTCTGCTCCTGGACTCTCATGCGCAGCCTGGGTGCAGATCTCCTGGCGATCCATGTCACAGGAGTTAAGTCAGTTGGTAGGTGCTCACAGCTGGGTAGGAGAGATGTCACACAAGTGGCCCCTGAATCAGGAAGTGGTGAACCACTTGTTCTCCCTATGGGGCACCCCTCTGCTGCACATGTTTGCCTCCTGGCAGAATATGACACTGAGGCTGTTTTTTGCCCATCCCCCACAGTCTGGGACACTGATGGGGTATGCCTTCATGAGGCCTTGGACCCCAGGTCTCGTGTGCACTGCCCTCCCTTCCTCTGCAGCTGCAGCGCCTGATCTGCATCGAGCCCTGGCATGCCGGGCATCCCAGCCCTCCCCAGGGAGAGAGAGCTTGCTGGCGCTCAATCCTCTCCTGCACCCTGCCGACCCAGAGCACATGGGCTCAGTCCTGAACCCGGGTTGCCGGCATAGCACAAGGTGTGGCATCCAACGCCTCAACCCTCAGTGCCACCAGGCCGGCTTCCAGTCTGTTTTAATAACTCCCCTTCAGAGGCCAATCGCAGGCGCCATACATTAGACCTACTGAGAGCTCTCTCTTGTTAAAGAGATTTACTAAGTTAGCCCCTGCACCATGCAATTTGGTGCCTTACCTCCCGGAAATGCTTTTCATCTATAGTTTACTCCAAAACATGCAGTAGTATTTTAGTAAAATCACTCGCAAAATACTCTACACCGGGGCACAGCCACTTCCCAGTTCTAAGATCCACCCGCACAGTCCATGCTCCAGCCAACTTTATGACATGATCACAGGGAGAGCGGGAACGCTACATTATATAAGCACCTTTACGATAGTTTTTAATGTTATAGTGGCTTGGTATTGAAACGGGCACCGATTGACCAACAAGAGCCCTCGTTAGCTCACTGTGCTCTACATATCATTGCCAAATGGCCATTATAATATTAAAAAATTATCGTAAAGGTGCCCCACATAGAATATAATGTTCTGCGTCCCTGTGCTTTCCCTGAGATCACGTCATAAAATTGTCTGAGCGTGAGGAAGCGTGGGGTGGATCTTAGAACCAGGAAGTGCCTGTGCCCTGGTGTGGAATATTTTACAAGTGATTTTACTAAAATACTGTTGCATATTTTTGGGGCAACTATAGGTGAAAAACATTTCCGGGAGGTAAGGCACCGAACTACGTGGTGCAGTTACATCTATTTAGCTTGGCGAGTCTCTTTAAAAGAAGCGTATGGCTGGAGCTTGAGGTGGAGCTCACCAGCTGTTTGTAGTATGTGCTGAAGCTGCACCTTGCAGACCATCAGCAAAGCGGATAATTGGCAGGTGGATTCACATTCTGCATCAACCTTTGCTATAGGTTGACTGGTATGGAGCCTTCTATGGGGCTTAGAGCTCATTCCACCAGACATACCCGTTGCCTCTGTGGCTGCTTCCAGGGGTGTCTATTCTGGAAATCTGCAGGTCTGCTACCTGGAAGCCAGCACACACCTTCATTTCCCAATACAACATCGACCTTGAATTTTTTTAGGAGATAGTTTTTGGGACCTCTGTTCTCCATTCTCTGTTCACCAAATAAGGGTGTCTGCCTTGTCTGCTCCTCCTGGGAACTACCAGGAGTCTGCCAGAGTGTGGATAGTGCACTGTATCTATGCCCCTAGAAAAATAGATTACTCACCTGTAACAGTAGATCTTCCACGGAATGGACTCTTGCAGTAAGTTACTTCTAGGAGTTTCCGATAGGTGGCGCTCCAGCATGGCAGTCTCTTCCAGCAGTCTCTATACCAGGGACCACCCACACTACCTCACACCTCACTTCCTGGGCTGTACCTACAAAAGTGGGTGGTCCCTGGAAAAGCTCCGTTCATTTTCCCGCTGGCTTCAGCTCTGGCAGCAACTGTCCTAGTAGCAGTCTACGATGTGGATTGAACTCATAGCCAGGGTGCCTGGGCTTCATACAGACACCATGTACCTACAATGAATTGTTCCCTGTCTCACACACACAGGGTGCTCAACCAAAGGGCTCAAAAAACTTAGTCCTCTTCAAGAGATAATATTGGGAAGGAAACCCCTTCACCTAAAGTCCTGCCTGACTGCATTTCAATGGTCGTGCCTCCAAAACCTAGATCATCAAGAAAATATTCATCATCGACAGGCACTTCACCCCCATCAATGGCAGGCTGTACTCCATCAAAAAAAGGAACATTCATCATCGACGGGGCGTAATTCCTCAGCTCCCCCGTCGACCAGGACACCTGCACCATTGACGGCAGAGGTCTTGCTGCCTGCCCCATCGATGGGGCATAACCCCCCATTGACGGCAGGGCTTTACAAGACAACATCATCAATGAGAATGACGGAGCACATGCTTCCTCATCGACGGGGCTGCCTCCCCGGTCGACGGGACATGCTCCTTATGCTCCCCTGTTGACGAGAGGCCTGCCACCATACATGGGCAATGCATCCACTCTCCCGTCGTCAACGACAGCATTTCCATCATTGACAGAGCATGTCTTCATTCCCCCATCATCGACAATGGTACTCCCATCATCGACGAAGCATGCATTCACTATCCCATCATCAACAGAGCATATCCCACCATTGACAGCACATGCCCTGCCTTCCTCATCATCAGTGGAGTATATTCCCCCGTTGACAGAGCATGCTTTTACTGACCCTTCACTTGTAAGACACAGTACATCATTGACGGGGCATGCTTCTCTGCCTCTCTCTTCGACAGGACTGATGCCTCCATTGTCAATACGATCACTGCTGCATAGAACACCCTTGCCTGCATATAGTACCGCTATGGATGATCCTTATGGAAGGTCGACCATGAAAAGCCAAAAATATTCTGAAAAACATGTATGGAAAGATACATATGGAGCTGCATTTCTACAAAATAAAGAACTATATGCTTCAGAATGCAGAGGTCCTCCAGCCTTGTTGTCATTCCTACATGGGGCTCACAACCCCGTTGGAAATGAGCAAAGATGCCAAAGAAACACTGGATCACTCTACCGGGAGGTGCAAATTGTTCCCCCATCCCCACGTATGCTGGATTCAGAACCTGCTTACATGACAATTCCATCATCACAAGTTCCAGATATTGAAGAAATCATAAATAGAGTACCGGATTCTATAGGTTTTGACCATAGTCTCACTCCAGGACATAGCCCTCAAACACAAATGATATCACCACTTCCATCAAAACAGGCACGCACAGAGCTAGAATGCTCCCTGGTACTGCCTCCTCCCAAATATTCACGCGAATATTTCTCAGATTATCACATGAATCCAAACATCCATAAGACCTATAATGGTTCCCCTGACACAAGAAGATATGAATCCCCTTCAGAGGTGCCCTCCTACTGAGACGAAGGGCTATTGCAACCACGAAAGGTCATTTCTTTACCAGATGACCCCCTCATTCCCCAAAATGATGATACAAATACAAAAAACAGTGGGGTTTACCACAACGGAACAGGTCAGATTAAGTAAATATATGGCTGAATATCTGGGCCTACTGAAAGACCCTGTCTGGGCTATCCCTCCTTTTATACCTACATTCAGAAATGCTATCACTGAAGCTTGGAGCCAACCCATAGCAGCACAAGAGTTACCTAGAAAGGCCCACGGGCTGTATCAGGCTCCTCCTGATTATCAGTATTTAACAAATATGCCAGCGGCAGATTCTGTGGTTACTGCAGCTGCCCACAACCGCACCGGCAAGCCTAAACATACAAGCACAATACCTCCAGAGAGAGACTCTAAACATTTTGGCCAAATGGGGAAGAGAGTGTTTGCTCTAAACACACTAAATATCAGAATACTTAACTATATGGGGCACATGCTGCAATACCTATGTACAGTGAGCACTTCTGCTGGAGAAGTTATAAACAGAATACCTGCATCCCCTGAAAGAGAGCAACTTACATCTATAAATAATGCAGTTATTTCACTGTCACGACATCTATTAAGATCAGGATATGATCTTGCCGATGCTTCGGCTCGAGCCTCTGCAGTCAGTATTTTTATACGCCGCCAGGCGTGGCTCCGACTTTCAGGGCTAGCACCTGATATTCAACACAAAGTGGCTAACACCCCCTTTTCAGGCGACCATCTTTTTGGGCCAGGAGCTCAAACGATACTGGAGAACCTACCAGCCTCAGACAGACAACTGAAAACAGTACAATACATGTACCAAAAACCACGCCCTCAGTATAATTATTCATACAAAACTGGACCTAATTATACCCCACGTGACACCTTTAAGGGCAGAGAACAAGTAACAAAGACCCCGGCGAAGCTGGCCCGTGGCCATCCCTCCGGCCGCCCCGGGGCTTCTGCCCCTCATTAAAGACTCTAGACTCTGCCCCGGTCCCCTATTCTTGTCCTCTGGGACCTTTTGATGCAACAAAAAAGACTGAGGCCTTTTTTCACATTGGCTCGATACATCTAGCCAATTTCTCAGGTATCACTGTTTATAGACCATCACGATCATTCCGTCAAGATGCTTTTTTGACCTGTGGTGCACCGGATGTCCTGTCCCTCCCTCAACCAGGTCCATCCACTATTAACTCACATGGTGAGACACAATCAATCCCACTATGGACTATGTTCTTCTCTCCTCTACTGTTATTCGCAGCTTTCCCTTGATCATGAACAAAGATCGTATCAAAAAGGTTGAGTACACATACAGAGATTGTTTTTAACCACTGCTTCATTTTGTTTGGTCACAGATACCTTGTTTTCATTTGCTACATCATCCGTTACTTCAGTATCCTACTTTTTGTCAAATGGATACATTCATTACTGGCTAGACAGTCTTGGGGAGAAAAAAAAAAAAGTCTTCACTTTCTACTTTGTAGCGCCTCTAAAGAATAACATTGTATTACTTGAGCTACTGTTACAATTCGTAACAAAGTTGCCTTTGCTTCAGATTGTGCTTTCACTGCTGATCACTGAAGCTCCATAATTGCTCAGTGCTCTTAACATATTCCTTCTAGTTTTTTAAAAACAATGCTTCACAGTGAATCATGTATCCCTTTATCCCACTGCTATGCTATTTTAGTATTCATTGGTCCCATGACCACATTTTACCTATGGCAGAATGCCATCTGTGGCCATTCATTGCCATATTACTGCTTGGGAATCTCCCAGAAGTAATGACTTACTGCAAGAGACCATTCTATGGAAGACAGTGCAGTTACACAAAGACTTTTGCTGTAAGAGTAGATCTTCTAGGAATGTTTCTTGCAGTAAGTAGTTTCCTTCCCTCCATCCCCCTGCCTTATGTAATTGGAAAAACGATGTAAGGATGAGAAGCTTCAGTGCTTCGGTTCCCCTCGGTCCCTCGCTTCCAAGCTGAAACCGGCAGGGAATGGAGCTTACCAGGGACCACCCACTTTTCCAGGTGCAGCGCAGGAAGTGAGGTAGTGTGGGTGGTTCCTGGTATAGAGACTGCTGGAAGAGACTTCCGTGCTGGAACGCCACCTATCGGGAACTCCCAGAAGTAATGACTTTCTACAAGAGACATTCCTAGAAGATCTACTGTTACAGCAAAAGTCTTTGTGTAACTGCACTTTCTGGGAGTGGTATACAGTTCACATCCATGCAATCCATCCAGCCTCTGCTGGCAAATGACACATGGATCCGTGCTTCCAACATGCAAAGATCTAATGTCACAGGGTTGAGTCAGGAGATATACCTCCAAGTGGTAGGAGGAGCTTAACTTCAAGACATCCAACGAATCAGCCTTTTCAGTGTGGAATTGCCAGGGTGTGGATAATGAACTGTATATCTCTCCTAGAACTATGGTTACAGGTGAGTAACCTGTTTTTCTGTGCACAGTACACTCTTTCTTTCCTAAAGGGTGTTCTGCCTCTTATAGACACCAGGAGGTTGCCTTGCCTTCCCTTTGTCCAGACCCCAAGGATGTGAAGGAGAAATGTCTGTATTCTCTCGATCTTAAGAGGGCCCTCAGGATTTACTTAAAGGGCACCAAATCCTTATGTACTGCTGATAGGCTTTTGACCTACTAGGTTCAGGGAGGAAAGAGGCTGCCCCAGCCAAGCACATCCTAGTCAAATGCCTGTATGTCCATTAGACTGGTTCACTCATCTTGTGGCCTGTTGCCTCCTTCAGGCCTCAAAGCTCACTCAGCTAGAACTATGCATCTTACACCTGAGCAAGCCGTGGCATCCCTGGAGCACATTTGCAAGGCCACTAATTGGGCCTTTGTCCGCATTTTCACTAGGCGTTACCCCCTGAACTTGCTTAGCTCTGCTGAGGCTGCATTCAGTGGGCATGTGTTGAGAACAGTTGTACAGCACTGCTCCTCCCCATTTGGGGACTACTTATTTAGGCCATGCCATTGCTGTCTGCTTATAGAAGCCAACACACGAAGGGGAATTACGGTTTCTTTGCTGGTAATTCCAGTTGTGTGAAGGCTTCGTCCCTGAGCAGGCAGGCCCGCCCAGTTTTCAGTACTTTACATCTTTGTACCTCATATCTTCTGTCCTGCGTTGTATATGGTTTCCTTAGCTCAAGGGTTAACAGAGTTGTAGGATGATATTACTAGTGTTATTTCCTGACATTTATACAGGATTTGGCCTACAGACTTGAACAGAAGGTTGGACTGAGGGTGCTGGGGAAGGGGGCATGGCCCGAAGACTCAGACTTTTCAGTCTGTCTCTGCTGATGGGGAAGGGTGGCCCATACAATTGCTGCCTGCCTATGCACTGAGTCTACTCACAACTGGAATTCTTACTTCTATAAGCAGCACTTGTGGAAGCCAGAGTATTTTAAATAACTGTGATATTTTATTGTGACCACAGCCAAGTCCTGGACAGAGTCCTTCCCCAGTGCTTCGACCCCACAACAGGGTCTTACTCAAGGGGTGAAACACAACTGGAATTACTGGTAAAGTAATTATATTTCCCCTTCAGCTGTCTATAAAAGACTAGGCTTAATTATGGCACGGTAAAAAAAAAAAAAAAAAAAAGAGAAACGTAAGGTAGCAGGGGTACATGGGTGTGATTTGTGTGTGTGTTTATATTTGCCAAGGCAAACTAGTTTAGCTAATGTTGGTGTTTTTTTGTGTTCTAGTGTGGCCAGTGGGTATCTGTATATCACAATTATCTACAACATCTCTGTCAGTTTGGCACTGTATGCCCTCTTCCTTTTCTACTTTGCAACACGGGAGCTCCTCAGTCCATACAGTCCTGTCCTCAAATTCTTCATGGTCAAGTCCGTCATCTTCCTCTCCTTCTGGCAAGGTAAGGCCTCCCAGCAATATTTTAGTAGTTAAGTACGTAGGCTGAGTGCATGCAAGTTGTCTTTATTTGTTTTACATCTGTTCATCGGAGCACTCTTGCAAGGCTTTAAACTGGGTTTCATACTATGGGTCAGTTTGCACTGCCCCCCAACCCCCAAATCGTACAGATAGCAGGATCCATTTTGGGGGTGGCGGGATATCCTAAATTGTTTTTTAAATACTTAAGCCCACCACGCTGATTCCATAATCCTCTGTCTCCCATCCCAGTACCTTGAAAAATGTTGGATGCCTCCTGGCCCCCTAAATCCACTCCTCCCCTGTCATTTCAGGTCCTGATATCCCTCTCTCCCAGCCCCTTTAGCACCCCTTCCTTCTCTCCATCCTGTTCATCACTCCCTGGGGTCTAGCAGCACCATCTCCCTCCTCATCACCTTTTAAAGGAGATGAAGTGTCATGAAACAATGGCAACTGGCACTAAAACATTTTCACTCACCACCTCGACAGGGCACCACTTCATTGTAAATATTAAGGTCTGTGCAGTACACAATTGTAAGTATGTACAATGAGATGGTGATGGTAAACTTGGCAGAATGGATGGGCCTTGCAGTCCTTATCTGCCATCAGCTTCTATGTTTCTATGTAAAGGTGGCAAGTAGAGGGTTACTGTGCCCATCCCTTTCCCATTGTGGAACATTGTCATTGTCCACTTAGGGACTAATAACCCAGCTAGCAGGGCCTTGGGGAAGTGAAAAATAGTTTTGGGGAGAGGTGGAGGGAGGCTCAATCTGACAGATATCTTCGTATAATTCTCTGAGGTCCTGCCAGTTTATACTAAGGGAGAGGGTAGGCTTTGGTGGTCACGCACTTCAGCTCCTGGCTAAAACAGTGGTGCAGAGGAGAGGGCATTGAATTTGTGGGAGACTGGGAGCACTCACGGAGGAATAAAAGAATATACAAACAGAATGGCCTACATCCCTCCAAGGAGGGCATCAGGATGTGAGGGTGCAAGTTTAGAAACTGCATCAAAGCACTTTCAAGCCAACAGAGGAGGAGGCAGATTGGCTGGTGATAGATGCAACTACTCAAAATTGAGATGCCTGGATGGCAACTCCCCCTCACTAGTTGAAAGGGGAGGTGGGTGACAGAGATAGCATAGTGGAGACAGTGAAATGGAACATGTTAAGGTGCAGGATGCTTGGGGTATTCAGGAGAGGGAATGGTGAGGGTGGTGGGGGATGGACCAAAGATGAGGGCAGGGGGAGGTTGGGAGGACAGGGAGTTTGAAGGATGAGGAAAGCAAGAGACACATAGGGCTATGTGCTCTAACACCAGGAGCCTTGGGAACAAAACCAGTGACCTACAGGTAATGGTAGCAGAAGCATGCTTGGGCCTGGTAGCTAGGGGCAATGCAGTACCGCCACTAGTACCTGACCCTCTTAGGGTTTACATTGTTTAGGAGGGACAGTGGGGGGGGGGAACTAGTACTACTGTATACACAAAGAAGGGCATAAATGCTATGGACATTAAGGATAGTAGAGAGGGCAAATGCATAGAGACATTGTGGGTACAGGTGCAGTATGCGCCAAATTAACTGCACCCGCTTGTAGCAGATGTCCGCTTCTAACGGACGAATTCCGATCGCCAAAAGCCATTTACTGTATGGCTCAGTAAGAAAGCCGCCTGATTAAGCAGACCTGTATTTCTGCATTTAGCGGCTGCTGAGTAGCTCATTCACAGCTGTCTTCACACCTCTGAGCTATGGCAATTAGCAGCTGTTGATGTTCTCGTGTTAACTTTTAACCACTTAAGCCAGTTCCTGCAGGTTAAAATGCTACATTATATAAAGCACCCGGTCTGGCAGTTTCATATCCTTTGTTATTACTACCACACTACTTCACCGAAAAAACAAACATCCATTGTGGATGTGGATTACATGTGGTAAACAGCTTTTATTACTTATTTTGGATCAATATTGTAGAAGAAAGGGAAAGCAAGAGGACTGCTATAAACATTCTTATCACTGAAATTTATGTTGCTTCACTGTACAGAGCCACAGTCGAATGAGCAGGCAAGATAGTTCAAGCACAGTCAGGTGAGCGTGCGGGAGCAGCAAAAGAGTTCAATCGGATCACATTTGTACTGTGTCAAAATCATGAGAAACTGCTGCTCCTACAATTAATTAAGACATGAATTATGTTACTTGAAGTTATATTCGTCACTCTCGTCTGCAGCAGTCCATATATCCCCGATCGCAGCTTCAATGACGTAACAGACGCTGCTTGTAATGGATGCAATACCAAGATGTTAAATTAGTTTGTTACAAGCAGCGCATACTGTAGTTATAAAACCGGGGAGGAACATCAGGATGGGGTAATATGTAGACCACCATCACAGAAAGACTGCACACAGGTAAGTAAGGGATAAAAAATGTTCTTTGTAGACAATACAGTTACTTGCAGATATGTGAGCTATGTCCTGCACCTGGCAACAAATTGTCTTATCGCATGTTTTGTCATGAATCACACTGTTTTGTACCTTGCTCTCATCACCTTGCTTGTATTTTTACTGTAAAACCATGTTTTGTTTCTGTGTTTGATGTAATTCCACTCGGTTACCTCCGGGGACATGCCTGAAAATAGTCATTCCTATGGCTAGTGTACCTACCTAGTAAACAAAAACTAAATAAAAATAAATAAATATGCAGACGAGTGGACTGTGAGAAAGGAATAAGAAGTATGAAAGGGGATATGGAGAAGTGGTGGGATTTAGCTATTGAAATTCAGTTCTGAGAAGTGCAGGATAAAGCACACAGGGGCAAGGAATGATTACAGAGTAGGGGGAGTTGCTATGGAAAGTACACCAGGGGAAAGAGACCTGAGGGTAATAATGTCGGACAGTTTGAAGACAACAGGGCAGTGGGGACGGTGACTAGGATGCTGTGATGTGTAGAAGGGGGGATTAGTTGGAGGTGTGAAGTGATTCAGCCACTGTACAGCTCCCTGGTTCTTCCACACCTAGAGTACTTTGTGCTGTTCTGGAACACACACCTGAAGAAAAATCAGAACAGGGCGGAAGTGGTGCAGAGGAGGGTATCCAGAATGATTCAGGGCCAGCAGGATAAGATTAAGATGGAGACATCATCGTATCTAAACATAAGGAGGCAAGAAGAGAGAGGGGGGGCATGACTCAGACATACAAATAACTCCATGGGTTTAACAGAGCAGACAGTGGAGAGTTGTTTACCCTGAGTGTGAAAACCAGCACTTGGGGCAACTCAGTGAAGCTGGTGGTGGTGGAAAGAGACTTAAGTGAGACGTTAGAAAATATTTATTCACAAAAAGGATGGTGGAGGGGTGGAATAGACTGCCAAGGGATGTAGTCTGTGCAAAATCATGGGATAAGTCCTTGGGCCCCTCCTCTTCAACCCCTACGTCTCTGACATAAAGACAGGAATCAGGAGTGAGATGAGTCTCTTTGCGGATGACTCAAAACTGGGGGCGGTGGTGGATGGGGAGGAGGGGAGGGTGGCCCTACAGGGGGACCTGGAGGCTCTGGAAAGATGGTCTAGAAAGTGGAAGCTGAGGTTCAATGCACGGAATGCAAGGTACTCCACCTGGGGCCAGAAACCCGGCTAAGTGTACACCCGGGTGGGGGATGCTACAAGTCTCGATGGCTGAGAAGGACCTGGGGGTGGTGGTAGATGTCAAGATGAACAACTCGGAGACTTGTAGGAGGGCAGCAGCCAAGGCCAACAGGATGCTGGGATGCATCGCTAGGGGGATCACCTCCAGAAGGAGGGAAGTGATACTTCCTCTGTACAACTGCTTGGTGAGGCCACACCTTGAGTACTGCGTGCAGTTTTGGAGGCCACACTTAAAGAGGGATATTACCCTCCTGGAGAGGGTCCAGAGGAGGGCAACCAAAATGATTTGGGGCTTGGGGGACAGGACCTATGAGGAGAGGCTTGAAGAGCTAAATATGTACACATTGGAAGAGAGAAGGGACCGGGGGGACACGATAGAGGTCTTCAGGTACATGAAGAGGGTAAATAGGGGAGGAACAGTCAGGGTGCTCCGAAGGAAGGGAGGGGCCACTAGAGGGCATGGGTGGAAGCTGGAGGGGGGAAGATTCAGGGGAGAAAGGAGGAGGTGCTACTTCACTGAGAGGGTGGTGGAGCCATGGAATGCGCTGCCTAGGGGGCTGGTGGAGGCAGAGACAGTGGAGGGGTTCAAGAGGGGGTGGGACAGGTACAGGGGAAGGGTTCTGGAAGCAAAATCCAATGCAGCAAGAATATCCGGAACTGGGAAGAGAGAAGCCAGAGGAGGCGAGGGGGGCAGCAAGGTCAGCACCCAGGGTGGAGGCTGACCAAATGAGCAGACACAAAAGACCGTTAGGCCTATTCTGCTGGCATTTTAGTATGTAATTCATGCATGGGTGGAATAGGTATATAGGGCTGGTGAAGGCAGTGGCTAAATGGGTGGGAGGAATGGGGGAGTCGGTGGCTAAATGGGTGGGAGGAATGGGGGAGTCGGTGGCTAAATGGGAAAGAGGAATAGGGGAGTCGGTGGCTAAATGATCAGAAGTAATGGGGGAGTCTGAGGCTAAATGGGCACAAGGAATGGGGAGTCAGTAGCTAAATGGGTGGGAGGAATGGGGGAGTCAGTGCCTAAATGTGTGGGAGGAATTGGAGTCGGTCGCTAAATGGGCAGGAATAATGGAGGAGTTAGTGGCTAAATAGGTGGGAGGAATGGAGGAGTTGGCGACTGAATGGGGAGTAAGTGGTTAAATGGGTGGGCGGAATTGGGGAGTCAGTGGTTAAATGGGCAGGAGGAATGGGGAAGTCTGAGGCTAAATGGGTGGGAGGAATGGGGGAGTCGGTGGTTAAATGGTGGAGGAATGGGGAATCAGTGGCTGAATGGGCAGGAGGAATGGTGGTGTCAGTGGCTAAATGGGCTGGAGAAGTGGGGGAGTCAGTGGCTGAGTGGGAGAAACTGGGCAGTCAGTGGCTAAATGGGCGGGAGGAATGGGGGAGTCATTGGCTAAATGGGCGGGAGGAATGGGGGAGTCATTGGCTAAATGGGCGGGAGGAATGGGGGAGTCATTGGCTGAATGGGCGGGAGGAATGGGAGAGTAGGTGGCTGAATGGGTGGGAGGAATGGGAGAGTAGGTGGCTGAATGGGCGGGAGGAATGGGAGAGTAGGTGGCTGAATGGGCGAGAGGAATGGGAGAGTAGGTGGCTGAATGCGTGGGAGGAATGGGGGAGTCAGTGGCTGAATGGGTGGGAGGAGTGGGGGAGTGATGGGCCTCTAGGGCTCTCACAAAATGACCATTAGATAGAAAGGACTAGGCAGACTCAATGGCTTTCAGGGCCTTTTTCTGCCTGCAACGTCTGTGTTTTTGTGGGACTCCATCTTTAAAAGATGATGGAGTGAGGAAGTGAGCAGATACCACTACAGTATATCCAAGGGATTGATTGATTAACTGGATGGGTAGAGGAAAGGGGTGCCTGTGTACGGGAGGATCTCACTTAGAGGGAGCCCCATAAAAATGGTGAATAAGTGTCTGTTATTTTGGTCTGTCTCCCAATGTATGTATTGACACCCCACAACGGAACTTGCATGGAAAATTTGATGTATTAAGGTATCAAAACAGTATGGCACACGTACTGTAAATATACATTGCAAAAAAACTTTGCATCAGTTAGGGCTCTTACTAAATCAACAAAAGCAGGGAAATGTGGTGTTAGGTTACATAGAAATGAACTTTGACAGCAGATAATGACCGCTTGGCCCACCCAGTCTGCTTATTTCCCTACCTATTGGATAGACTGCAAATCCTAGTTAACCAACAGCCTACTTCTTCCTACCCCCCACTAGAATTGACTTGTCTGTCCCATGCATTCTTGAATTCTCACACTGTTTTTGACCCCACAACTGCCTCAGGAAGGCCGTTCCATGCGTCTTATCTCCCTCTCTGTGAAAAAATACTTCCTCATGTTGCACTTGAGCCGTCCCCCTCTATCTTCAGATTGTGCTCCCTTATTCTTGCACATCTCTTTTTCTGAAAGATGCTACCCTCTTGAACTTTGTTGATTCCCTTAAGGTACTTAAAAGTTTCTATCATCTTTCTTCTAGGGCATACTTATTAAGCTCCTTTGGTCTCTCTTCATGTGGCTTCTGGTGCAGACCCTGTACCATTTTAGTAGCCCTCCTCTGGACTGCCTCCATCCTGTCTATGTCCTTGCATAGATGGGATCACCAGAACTGCACGCAGTATTCCAGATGGGGTCTCAGCAGCTGCACAGAGGGATAACAACTTCCTGTTTTCTACTGGTGATGCCTCTCCTTGTGCATCCCAGTATCCCCACAACCATCCTTACTGCCTTCTCACATTGCTTGCCTACCTTTAGGTCATCTGATATGACTACGCCAGGTCCCTTTCCGTTTTTGTTGTTGTTAGTACCCCCCAATTGTGTACTCTTCCCCTGGGTTATTGTTTCCCTGGTGCATTACTTTGCACTTCTTTGCATTGAATTTGAGCTGCCATACTTGTGATCATTCCTCCAATCTTGCCAAGTCGCTTCTCATCCTTTCCGACCCCCCCCTTGTATGTTAGCCCTGTTGCAGATCTTTGTGTCATCTGCAAAGAGGCGTACTTTTCCCTCCAGTCCCTCCACAGTGTCATCTATAAAGAAGACATTAAAAAGGACCAGTCCCAGTATTGTGAACCTTGCAGTACCCCGCTAGTTACCCCCCTTTCTTTGGAGTGGACTTCGTTTACTATTACCCTCTGTGTCCTGTTGTTCAGCCAGTTTTTTACCCAGTCTACCACCATGGGACCCACTCCCAGGCTGGCTAACTTGTGTATTAATCTTTTGTGTGGGATTATGTCAAATGCCTTGCTAAAGTCTAGGTAGACCATGTCCACAGCTCCTCCCTGGTCTACTACATTGGTCACCTAGTCAAAGAAATCTATTGGATTAGTCTGACATGACTTTCCTGTTGTGAATCCATGCTGCCTTGGGTCCTGTGCCCCGCTGGCCTCCAGTTACTCAACAGTTCTTTCTTTCAAAAGTGATTCCATTATTTTCCCTAACATTGAGGTCAAACTAATGGGTCTTTAGTTTCTTGCCTCTGCCTTCCTCCCACTTTTGTGAAGGAGAACCCTAACACCCCGCCCTGCAGACACTGACAGACTTCAGGAGTGTGCCTTTGAGTCATCTGCCCTAAAGCTTACCCCATTCTCCTATCCTGTGCCTGTCTCAGCTTGTTTACTTATGGAATGGGGTGAGCGTTAGGGCTGAAAACCCCAAGGCACACCCTCAACACCTGTCGGTGTCTGCAGGGTGGGGGTGGTATGTTAGGATTGGAAACCCCAACACCACATTTCCCTGCTTTTGTCGCTTTAGTAAGAACCCTAACTGATGCATTAATTAAGTTTTTTGTAATGAATTTCCTTACTTTTTCAGATAGGATAATCATATCCATATTTGCCTGTGGGAGTGCAGGGCCCTCCGGCCCCTTCCATCCCATACCATCCCTCTATAGATTCGCATATTGCACTCCTTTCCCTCCATAGATGTGCACATGTATGTAGGTATGGAAGCACAGGGCCCTCTGGGCCCTATGCTTCCATTTATAGGACAGCAGTGACCAAATTGTCAGCATAGCATATTGCACCACCTCATGTACCCTGGTACAAAAAATTTTCAGATCCATGCCAAAATGTAATTCTGTGCAGCTGCAACACCATTGTGTGCCACAGGTGTGAAAACGCATCTTGGACAGGATTTGAAAAATGACAACTGTAACACATATCTGGTCGGGTAATAAGATGGCTATGTTGAAAATCTGGGGTCAAAATAATTATAATTTATGAAGTTACGAGTGGGTGTAGCAAAATTGCAATGAATGGTCGTAACTTTGGCATTTTTTTATATTTTGACCCCAAATTTTGAACATAGTCTTCTTATGCACCCTCTAGGTGAAAACTTTCAAATCTGTGCCAAAATGCCATTCTGCGCCATAGTTGTGAAAACGTGTTTCAGGCAGGATGTGAAAAATGCAACTGTACTGCTCATGAGCTGGTGTGAAAACATTTCTGTTGAAAATTTGGAGTCAAAATATTAAAAATTACCAAAGTTATGCACATGTGTAAAAACATTTCAACGAACATTCATAACTCGGCCATTTTTAGGATTTTGTTCACCAGATTTTCAACATGGGCTTTTTGGGACCCCACCTCATGAACACTGGTACTGTCAATTCATTAATGGGTCCTGAAAGGTGATTTTGTGCAGTGACCTGGAAATCACATTCCAGGACTGATTAACAAAACGACAGTGGCGGTGTTCATGAGATGGGGTTCCAAAAAGCCCATGTTGAAAATTTGGTGAACAAGTATCTAAAAATACCAAAGTTATGAATATAAGTTGAAAACATTATTGAAATACATTATACGCACTTACCTTGATTCCTCAGTTTGCGGTTTGGCTTTGAAGAGTGCAGACGTGTCCCGCCCACAGAAGATGACAGTGGATGACCTCTGGAGGTATGTATAGGGTAGGGGGGGGGAATGGGGTGGTGGGTGCTCAGTGGGATGGTCGGGATGGGGGAGGGGGCGGCGGGGATGATGAGGGACCATTTTCTTTTATTCAGGGGAAAAAAGGCATGGGAATGATTTTCTTCTTTACAGGTAAAAAATAAAATAAATATTTCAGGACACTGGGAGTGGGCTCCCCAGTATCCCATACTGCTGGGGGCTTCCAATACCAACTTGTGGATTGGGCCCCCTGATGTTGGAAAATGACAAGACGGGGGATTGGGGGGAGGGACATCTGTCACCGCGGGGTGGGCATCTCTGTGTCAGATTATATTAATAATACATGAAAGGCATAAAACCAATCGTGGCCTATTGCCCAGCAAGGCCATTGTACTGGTTCCACAAGGAGAACAAAGGCAAAGGTATGTACTCTTTTTTTTTTTTTCTGGCACCCAAGTAAAATGGTGAACTGAGGCCAGTCCCGGTTCTTAAGATTTTCCTCGAGGAAATCTCTTGTAGCAGGTCACACTTGTAGGAGTGTTCCAGCTACAGGCATCATTTCCAGCTGGATAATTTGTCAGCCGTCGACCTGGGACTGCCCCAACAACACCACGTGTTGTATCCTGGTGCGTATAAAAGAGGGCAGTCCCAGATGCTCCTCAGTTCTTTTCTAACCACGACCTGCATGCTACATGTTCTCCGTGCAGAGTCTAGATACAGTAGACGAAAAGTTCACCGACCGTCTCCTAGCAACGTTCCCAGTTTTGTCTTGTTCCTTTCCCAAAACAAATCAGAGTAGCTTTTTTTTTCGCCCCTGGAAAAGAGGGCATTCCAGTTTCTAAGCAGTGCTTGTCCACTTGGTTGGCCAACTGCATTATATTTTGTTATAATAAATACAGTAAGCCTCTCCCGGGGGTGATAAAGCCTCACTCTGCGAGAGGTATGGCAGCCTCAGCAGCATACTTCAAAGGCATTTCAGCAACTGAAATTTGTGAAGTAGCTACCTGGTCCACTGTATATACCTTCACTAAACATTACTGTCTGGACATTGCATCCAAAAAGCGAGCCAATTTTGGCCGAGCTGATCTTCAGGGACTGTTGTCCTAAATTCTTAAATTCTTTTCTCGCTGCCTCCTCCCCATGTGCCTCCCAACTGCTGGGGACTCATTCCTATAAGTGTGACCTGCTGCAAGAGATCTCATCAAGGAAGATCATACAGTTGCGTAAGAACTTACTATAACAGGGTCCTTAAAGAACTAAGAGAGGTGGTGGCTGAACCTCTGGCTATCCTGTTTAGCCGATCACTGGAAACAGGGGAGGTACCCAAAGACTGGAGGACAGCAGATGTAGTCCCCTTATACAAAAGTGGGAACAAAGAGGAAGCAGGGAACTACAGACCAGTCAGCCTCACCTCGGTAGTGGGGAAGATCATGGAAGCACTACTGAAGGAGAGATTGGTGGAACATCTGGTTGTCAATGGACTACAGAACCCAAGGCAGCATGGTTTCACCAGAGGGAGGTCATGTCAGACCAACCTCATTGAATTTTTTGACTGGGTGACTAGGGAGGTGGATGGGGAGGGCAGTGGACATGGCCTATCTGGACTTCAGCAAGGCCTTTGACACTGTGCCACATAGAAGACTATTACACAAACTGGGGAATATGGGTGTGGGCAGGACAGTAGTGGTGGGTAGGTAACTGGCTGGGTGGCATGACACAGAGGGTGGTAAATGGCTGTCACTCCACAGAGGGAAGAGTGATCAGTGGGTTACCACAGGGATCAGTACTGGGACCGGTCCTATTCAACATCTTCATCAGTGACATGGCACAGGACCTAGAAGGCAGAATTTCACTGTTCGCTGATGACACAAAGCTCTGTAACAGAGTAGACACACCAGAGGTGTAGACAGAATGAGAAGCGACCTGCAGAAACTTGAAGAATGGTCAGGGTTTGGCAGTTGAAATTCAATGCAAAGAAGTGCAAGATAATGCATATGGGGCACAAAAACCCTGGCACAATATATCAGTTGGGGGGTGAGGATATAGCATGCACCAAACAGGAAAGGGATCTTGGGGTTATCATCTCTGATGACCTCAAGGTAGGGAAACAGTGTGACAAGGCAGCAGGTAAAGCAACTAGGATGCTGGGATGTATAGGCAGGGCATTACCAGCAGGAAAAGGAGGTCATAATTCGCTATATACAAGACACTAGTGAGGCCCCACCTGGAGTACAGTGTACAGTTCTGGAGACCATACCTACGTAGACATAAACAGGGTAGGGAAGGTTCAGAGGAGGGCAACAAAGATGGTGCATGGATTGCAACACAAGTCCTATGAAGACAGGTTGAAGGAACTGAACATGTACTCCCTGGAGGAGAGGATGGAGACAGGGGATATGATAGAGGCATACAAGTATCTTACAGGGAGGAACAGGGTGCAGGAAAACACTATTTTTAAGCGAAAAAGATGTTCCAGGACTAGAGGGCATGGGATGAAGTTGGAGGGAGGACGATTCAGAGGAAACATGAGAAGAATTTCTTCACAGAACGGGTGGTGGACAAGTGGAACACCCTGCCAGAGGAAGTGGTGGGGGCTGAAACAATCATGGGATTTAAGAATGCATGGGATAGACATAAAGGAATTCTGGAGGTCAGGGGTAAGGTACAACAGACTTCTAGGAAAACAAACTGAACTTACAAGCTCAAATGGGCAGATCGGGTGGGCCATAGGCCCTTATCTGCTGACACTGTCTATGTATCTATGTAACAGAAGATCTTCGAGAGAAGTTCTTGCAGCAGGTCATGCTGCCTCTCCCTCCAATTCCCCTTCCTTCCTGCTTCAGGAGGGTGACATGCTCCTACTCTTTACAAAACATATTTTAGGGTCTCCCTCTTCTTCTTCTTGGGATTTACTTGGGCATACTGAAATGCCATTGCCCGACACCCAGAAGCCGGAAAATTATATCCAGACAATTGGTATCCCGACAGTCAGGAATTGCCCACGACAAAGTTGGCAATCAAAAATAAGGGGGCAAAGCCCCCAAACCTGAAAAAAACCTTCACTGCAGGCAATTCCTTTTTTTCTGTGTTTTGAGGGCTTTGTCTCCCCACTTCTTTATTTCTTGATTGCCAACTCTCACTGCGGGCACCGACTGTCGGGATACCAGTTGTCTTGATATAATTTTCGGGTCCTGGGTGTCGGGCATTGGCATTTCAGTATGCATAATACTCCCTCCTCCTTGGTTTCCCTTGGAAGCCTGTTGACTCGTATCCTCCTGTACGGTCGCTGAGGTAGAAAAGAACCAAGGAGCATCTGGGACTGCCCTCTTTTATACGCACAACACGTGGTGTTGTCGGGGGCGGTCCCAGGTCTACTACCGACAAATCATCTGGATGGAAATGATGCTAGTGGCTGGAACATTCCTGTAAGTGTGACCTGTTACAAGAGATTCACTTGTTTATGGTAAGTTCTTGCACAACTGTATTTTCCTAAATGCTCTTGTCATGTCTCAGCCCCCTTCCCTTTGGAGGTTTTTAAAACCTAAATTAATACTTAAATTAAATAAACACCAGCAGTGGTTTACCTAATCAGGTTCTGGGGTCAGGTTTCCTGAGAAATAAGTTTCATTTTGTCCGTGGATGTGTTTGGCCGGAAATTGCAGCAGCTCTTTTATGAGACACCCTTCGTTGTTTTGCGAAATAATGGGATTGTGCCGCAGTTTGCAGCACAAACTCCCTTTGTTTCATGAAGCAATAGCCACAATATGCAGCATAAATACGTCTGCAGACAAAATTAACATATTTTCGGGCATCTGGGGGGCAAACTGACCCCAGAATTTGATTTCTCTGACCCTGATCAGGTAAACACAATTGTTGGTGTTTACCATTTCTCAGTATTTTTAAGAATATTTTACTTTTTTTTGCCTTGCTAACTGAAAACAAGATAGCGGAAGCACGAAACAACATTTCCAATTTGTGAAAGAGAATGGCACTTTCACGAAAGAGAAACACATTTTCGCACAGGATATCTAATTTTTCCCATAGGAAATAATGGGAAACTTTAAAATGTCATAACTTTTGAATGGATTGATATTTTTTCACCAAACCTTCAAAAGGCACATATGTGACCCAAGCCTGATGTACCCTAGAAATCTCAGATCAACCCCCCTCCAAGCCATTTCTGAGAAATGGTGTGACAAAGAATTTACACAAAACAAGTAATTTTCACATTTTTGGACACTCTGCATTTCCGCACATTCAACTAAAACGAAACTTGCCACATCAAGAGATCTTTGGTCCCCGATGGTGCATGCAAAATTTAATGGGAATCAGTCAAACGGTTGCAAAAATATTAAAGTGCAAAACTTTGGGTTTAACATAGTAGTGACCATTGAACCCTAACTATAGTTATAATATTGTATATATTTCGAGCTGAAAAAGACAGCCCTTCTTCAGAAATGGGGAAATGTGTTTATTTTTGCTATGCTTAGTTTCTTTTGCTATGCTGTTTTGATACCTTTAAGAATAATCCCACAGCCCCCCCTTGCATACTGTGTGACCCTGAGCAAGTCAATTAACTTCCCTGTGCTCCCAAGCCACACCTGTAAACAAGCTTTCAGCTTAGTGTCTCTCTCCTGGTTGAACAATTGGAAAAAAAAATATATAATCTGCCATTACAGTAAGGCAAAACCTGCCATCGTAGAAGATTCTGTTGTGGTGGGGATGGGGACACAAGAAATACAAGTCCATCTACAGGTTATTAGTAGATATTTATAATCTCCTCTTAGTGCCGCATGTCTGCCCCGTTTTGCCTGTATTTTTCAATGTAGTATTGTGAAAAACATGGTACTACATTGAAAAAAACATAGTAATAGCTATTAAAAAAGTCTTGAACAGTGACTAAAGGAAATTGTGTGTGCAGTCAGACCAGAAAAATAAGAAATTACTTTATGCAAGAAATATTTCATGAGGAAATTAATCATGTAACAAGCAGACTCCTAAAGGAACTTTCTGTTAGGCAAAACGTTTGGGTAGGCATGCAGCAATATAATGAGATCATACATATCTGCTAAGAACTGTTGGATGGACCTTTGTTTCTCTGCCCCCTCCCCCAAAAAAAATGATAGAATCTTCTACTGTTGCAGTATCCGGGGTTGGCAGCATTTAGAAAAACTGCTCCATAAGACGCACACCATTACCTGCAGTATTCTCTCACGGGTTGTATGCAAAACCTGCACTCTCTTCTCCGCACACACACACACACACACACACACACACACACACACACGCCAGTTTTAAGCCCTGCTAGTGTATGATCCTGGTGTTCTTTGCACTAGGTTTGCATTTCAGACTCATGGGTGTGGTAGTTTGGGGCCTGACTATACCTTTACAGGTTGTTGGACCATAGCTGTACAGGCTGGGGTAGATGAGGGTGCTCACGTGGTCCTCACAGAGTAATTTACTGTGTGGGACTAGAGGGAAAAGACTGTTGTGCATGATCCTCACTCTTTCATAATTTCATTTTTATTGAATTTTTTAACATACGTAGTCGACATATCAGGTTGTTTACAGCATTTTACATACGGTTATGAATCAATTCCATTATGCATTCATACAGAGTGGAATTATAACTTAACGACAGAGGCCTCCAATAAATTAGCTTAGCTAATTTAAATAGTGAAGAAAAGATGGTAATCACAACACTCCATGTTAGAAACATAGAATGTGATGGCAGATAAGGACCACTTGGCTCACCTAGTCTGCCCATTTTCCTACCTGACAGGTAAGCTGCAGATCCTAGTTAACCAACAGCTTACTTCCTCCTACCCCCCCACTAGGACTGCCTTATGTCTGTCCCATGCATTCTTGAATTTCCCCATGGTTCTTGACTCCACAACCTCCTCAGGGAGGCTGTTCCATGCATCCACAATCCTCTCCGTGAAAAAAATACTTCCTCACATTACCTCTGAGCCGTCCCCCCCTCTTATCTTCAAATTGTACCCTCTTGTTCTTGCACATCTCTTTTTTCTGAAAGATGCTACCCTCTTGGACTTTGTTGATTCCCTTGAGGTACATGAAAGTTTCTATCGTGTCCCCTCTCCCTTCTTTCCTCAAGGGTATACATATTAAGCTCCTTTAGTCTTTCTTCATATGTCTTCTGGTGCAGACCCTGCACCATTTTGGTTGCCCTCCTCTGGACAGCCTCCACTCTGTCTATGTCTTTTCGGAGATGGGGTCTCCAGAACTGCACACAGTACTCCAGATGGGGTCTCACCAACTGTCTGTACAGAGGGATAACAATTTCCTGTTTTCTACTATTGATGCCTCTCGCTATGCATCCCAATATCCCCCCAGCCTTCCTAACTGCCTTCTCACATTGCTTACCCACCTTTAGGTCATCTGATATAATTACCCCCAGGTCCCTGTCGATTTTTACTGTTGTCAGTATCTCACTCCCCATTGTGTACTCTTCCCCTGGGTTTTTGTTTCCCAGGTGCATTACCTTGCACTTCTTTGCATTGAATCTGAGCTGCCATACATCTGACCATTCCTTCAACCTTGCCAAGTCCCTTCTCATCCTTTCTACTGCATCTTGTTTATCAACCCTATTGCAGATCTTTGTGTCGTCTGCAAAGAGACATATTTTTCCTTCCAGTTCCTCTGCAATGTCACTTATAAAGACATTAAAAAGGACTGGTCCTAGTACTGAACCCTGCGGTACTCTGCTAGTAACCCTCCTTTCTTCACTGTGGACACCATTTACTACTACCCTTTGTGTCCTGTTGTCTGGCCAATTTTTTATCCAGGCTACCACCTTGGGACCCACTCCAAGGCTGGCTAACTTGTGTATTAATCTTTTGTGTGGGACTGTATCAAATCTCTTGCTAAAATCTAGGTAGGCCTTGTCCACAGCCCCTCCCTGGTCTAACTACTTTGGTCACCCAGTCAAAGAAATCTATTGGATTCGTCTGACACGACCGTCCCATCGTGAATCCATGCTGCCTTGGGTCCTGTGCCCCACTGGCCTCTAGGTACTCAACAGTTCTTTCCTTCAGAAGTGATTTCATCATTTTCCCTACCATTGAGGTCAAACTAACTGGTCTGTAGTTTCCTGTATCTGTCCTGCTCCCACTTTCGTGAAGAGGAATCACATCTGCCCTCCTCCAGTCCTCAGGTACCACCCCATCCTCCCATGATTTGTTAAAGAGAGTAATCAGTGGTGTCACTAGTTCTACCCTTAGTTCCTTTAGAATTCTTGGGTGAATCCCATCAGGCCCCATTGCTTTGGCCACCTTCAATTTTATTAGTTCTTTCAGAACCCTTTCTTCTGTAAATGGACTGGTATCGACCCCCGTCTTCAGAGTGTTTCTCTTGTTTGGTTTAGGTACTTCTTCCTTTGTGAATACTGAGCAGAAATATTCGTTCAGTATTCCTGCTTTTTCACTGTTACCCTCTACCCACATTCCCTCCCCTTTATTAAGCCTCAGTATCCCTCCTTTGGTCTTTCTTCGCTCCCTAATGTACCTATAAAAGGTCTTATCCCCCTTCTTAACAGAGTTGGCTATCCTTTCCTCGGTTTGGGCCTTTGCTATTCTGACTGCCTTCCCAGCCTCTTTCTGCTTTAACTGATAAAGTTCTCTGTCCTGCTCCTTCTGTGTTTCCTTATATTTCCTGAATGCTATCCTTTTCTCCTTAACCTTTCCTGCCACCTCTTTTGAGAACCATAGCGTTTTTTTCCTTCGTTGTGTTTTGTTGATTTGCTTTACACAAAGGCTTGTTGCCTCTGTGATGGCTGTTTTGATTACTCCCCATTGTTCCTCCACCCCTCCTTCTTGCCTGTTTGCTAGTGCTTTTCTGAGGAACTCTCTCATTTTCCCAAAGTCAGCCCTTCTAAAGTCCAATACTCTTGCTTTTGTATGGCTTGATTGTATGGCTGTGTTTATCGTGAACCACACTGTTTGGTGGTTGCTTGTTCCCAGATGGCTACCCACTTCTAAATCTGAGATTCTTTCTCCATCCCCATTTGAGAGTACCAGATCTAAAATTGCTCCCTCCCTAGTGGGTTCCAGTACTAGCTGTCTGAGGCATGCCCCCTGTAGGGCATCAAGAATGACCCTGCTCTTGGATGTCCCTGCAGCAAAGGTGCTCCAGTTAACATCTGGCATATTCAGGTCCCCCATCAACAATATCTCCCTTTTTTCTGCCATTCTAAGGAAGCCTTGTATCATTTCCTTGTCCATTCCCTCCCCCTGAGATGGGGGTCTGTTTGCAACCCCCATGCGGATTGTGGTGCCATTTCCTGTCTCCAGGGTGACCCAGAGTGCCTCATCTGCTCCCTGTTTACTCTTTAGTTCTGTTGCTTTGATCCCTTCCTTTACATAGAGAGCTACTCCTCCTCCTCTTTCACCCTCCCTGTCCCTCCTGTAGATTGTGTATCCTGGTATGTTGACATCCCAGTAATGGTTCTCTGTGTGCCATGTTTCTGTGACTGCCACAATATACAGGCAACCCTCTTCCATCAAGGCCACTAGTTCAGAGAGCTTGTTACACAGACTACGGGCATTGATACTCATCACCCTCCACTTTTTGATGGCCTTACCCCTTTTAGCCCCATTCCTGTCCTTACTGGCTTTGCCTTTTTTTACATTTACCTCTGTCCTTCTCCTTGATGTTTACCTCACTAATTACCGTGTTTTGTGGGGGGAGGCTGGGATTTCCCTGCTCCTTTTCAGTGCCTCCCCCCTTGGCTAGTTTAAATGCTTGCCATTGAAGCATTTAAACCTCTCTCCTAGGATCCTGGTTCCCCCCGGACAGATGCAGACCATCGCACCAGTATAGGTCTGCGTCCCTCCAGGTGGCTCCCCAGTCCCCAATGAAGCTAAAACCCTGAGCTCCACACCAGTTTTTCAACCATTTATTGAATTCCCTGGTGAGGAGTACCCTAGCATCATCCTTGCCATAGACAGGCAGCACCTCCGAGAAAGTTACCGTATGCGCTACTTGTCTGAGGCCCCTTCCCAACTCTACAAACTCCTCTTGCACTGCTCTGATCCCATTCCTAGCCAGGTCATTTGTCCCTAGGTGGACAGTGACATCCAGCTCCCTCCCTCGTGCAACTGCTCCCACGATCCTGAGTATTCGCTTCCTGTCTCTCCATGCCGTGGCGCCAGGCAGGCAGCTTACCTCCATCTCCCTTTCCTCCCCCATTTCTACTCCCCTAATGATTGAGTCCCCCACCAGGAGTTGTTTCCTTCCCCTGTGGGGTCCCATGCCACCCTCCTGTGGGTCTCCTCTGTGAAGGTTCTCAGCATCCTCCTTGGTCTCCAGTGCAGGTGCCTCCATAGAGGAACCACTATCCACCAGAAGAGTGAATGAATTGTGGAGAGGTACAGCTGGAGGGATGCAACTCTGTTCCACCACCCACTCCCTCCCTGAGCCCACCCTGGTCCAGCCTCTACTCTTTCTTGGCAACCTCTGAGGTAGTGGCACTGGCCCTGGTGGTCCCTGGGTGGGGGAGGAGGTTTTCACGAATCCTAGCCAGGTCAGCCTGGAGACTGGCAACCTCCTCCCTCAGACCAGAGAGGTGCCTGCAAATTGGGCAGCATCGCAGCCTCCAGAATATTTCCCGGAACACTGCTGCCCCACAGCCATTGCACTGCACCACTCCTATCATGTCTTTTGTGTCCCCCTCTCCTGTTTCTCTGTATGCTTACTCTATCCTCTCCTTACAACTCTCACCCTTCCTGTTCTGGGACAGCAACTTCCTTTATTCTTCAGTAGCCTCCTTCTTCCTTGCTCAGTGTCAGACCACCACCAGCTGGGGGAGAGTGAGCTACTTTTTTCCTTTAGGGTTGACAAAACCAGTGTTTCTCTATGATCCTTCCCTTCCTACTGCCAAATAGGAAGTTCCTGTTGACGGTCAAATCCAGTGGCTATAAAAGTAGAACTGGCTTAGGGTGGGTGGGATGGAGGGCAATTAGTAAGAAAAAAGGCTAGCAACAGGAAGTTGTAATTTGAGTCACCTGCTTTTATAGTGTCTAAGCCACACCCCCAATTAAGCTGTCTCTCCTCCTACTGATTTAGCAAATTAAGTTGATTTAGTACCCTTCACAGCATAGAACACACACTGACTTTATTTCTTTTTTAACCCTAAATAAGACCCCTTCTACTTCTAATAAAGTCTCTGTCTGCTTAATCTCAACAGACCCCGACTCCTGCTTAGATATAAGTGTTAAATTAATAAGAAAATGTAGCTTCTTTTAGTTAGCTGCTTTCTGCTCTACAAGCAAGGCTAGCAACAGCTAGCAATGTTCATTACGAAGGGTCAATATGTTGCATTTAATATTGAGTAGAGATGCCAGCTGGAACTTAGTTTAAACCAAGACACCCTGTTAGTTAGTGTTTTTTTCCATACTCTTGCATATGTCAGAAATTCATGTCTCCAATAGCCTCCCAACTAAGGCGAGGAGGTGGGAAGAAGAGGGAAGGGAGGCCACCAGTGGGAGTCCCTGCAGTGTCCCAACTCAACTCCAGAGGTGGGGAGGGTTATATATACTAGAAGGTAGAATTGTGGGGGGGGGCAATTAGGTAACTGTTGGTGATTAGAAGAGCTTTGAATATTTGTTACGATTTTGGTGGGTGCTTCCTCCCAATAGTGAGGTTCGGGGGATAAAGGAGTCGTCCTGTAGCATACAGTATAGCTGCCATTGGGACCATCTGGAATTAAATTGCTCTCCCCGGTCATTTAAGTTATGTGTTATCCGCTCCGTATGATATGTTTGTTTGGTGATCTGCCACCAATCTTGAATGGTTGGGATTTTTGTGGTTAACAATACTTTTGTAATGGCCTTTTTGGCCGCTGTGAGAAGGAGGTATCTAATACATGGTTTCCATAGTTTTCTTGGGATTAATAGTAAAAGATATGTTTCCCCAGTTAATTGAAATTGTGGGCCAAAGAGTTCTCGCAGATTAGCCTGACGTGCTATTATAAAGGGTTGGAGTTTAGGGCATGTCAACATAATATGCGAATGGGTCGCTCTGACCTCTCCGCATTGACGCCAGAAGGCTGATGATCCAGACTGTGTGTAGTGACTGGTGATTATAGGTGTTCTGAAATATCTAATAAGGTTTTTCCATGCGTATTCATGCCATTGATGTGAGCTGGTTACCTTAGCAACATATTGGCATGCTTTCTGCCATTCTTCAGGAGTAACAGGGTGCTCTAACTCCTCCTGCCACTGGAGTCTAACATTATCTGTAATAGTTAGTTGTTGAGCTTTTTGGAAGTGGTAGTAAGCTGAGAGTAAGCGTCTTTGCTCATGTGAATTATTCAGCTGGGCTTGAAGGTTAATCAGGTGGGGTATCTGAGCAGGCGTTCGAGCTGAGATAGGCAGTGATTCATAGTAGTGACGAAGTTGCAAGAATCTATAAAAGGCCCTACGTGGCAGGTTGTATTGGGCTTGAATTTCAGGATTGCAAATTCCCCTGAGTTATGACTTGTGAGAGGTATAGCAAACCCATTCTCCCCCAGACCAAGAACCTGTGATCCATTCTGTTAGGAATAAACTGGTCTAAGCTTGCTATGAGGCATATAAGGAGAAGAAAGGGATCTAAATGTTATGTATTCCTTATAGATCTCCAAGAGTTTAAATAATGAATTATTCATGGATTCATAAGATTGGGTGGAAGAGGATCGTTGTGTTGCCCATAAATTTTCCCAAAGTATTCTCTATTACTGATAAGTGACAGTTCAATATCTGCCCAGTGTGAGGTAGTTATACCATTCTGCCTCGCCATCAGGTGTGTAAGTAGTGCAGCATTATGATAGAGCTCGAGATTGGGGAGCACAACTCCCCCCTCCGATCTTGGGAGGGTGAGCACCTTAAGGCGGACTCTAGGTCTTTGCCCAGCCCAAATAAATCTGGATATGGAGCTATTGCAAATCCAGAAAGTGTTGTCTGCAAGTGGTATGGGGACGTTCTGAACTAAATAAAGGGCCCTAGGGAGTACCACCATTCTAATCAGCTCTATTCTTCTGGAGAGGCTTAGTGGCAGTGTGTTCCAGGTGGCCAAGTCAGTTTTAAGTTGGGACGATGATCCACCCTCAGAACTACAGGATGCCAGCTACAGCTGCACAGACCAGCAGTTTGGACATTACTGTGCAGTGCGGATGTGGGATGGGGATCCTAATGATGTAGGCCTTGAGCCGGGCTCCACTCAAGAGAGGGAAATACCAAGTAATGAATCGCAAAATGCATGCAGTGCCAATAGTATTCGCACCACAAGTTCTCAGTCTCTTATTGGGAATAGCAGGAACTTGTGATGCTGGTCAGTATAGCAGACCAGTTCCGTTTGGGATCAGAGTCGGGGGGATTATTTTGTAGCTGTCCCATTGAAATGCACTGGGGGACTGGGATAAGCCTTTTCGTGGCTGTCAGTGAGTGAGTCGTGCCTTGCTGCTGCTTCCTGTACCTGTCCGTAGCGCTTTGCCAACTGCAAGGAGGAGAAGGCATGAGAACCTGAGGAGCAGGTGGCAGTTCTCTTGTTAACATGCAGCTGACTTAAGGCGATGACACTGAAGATGTCTTCAGGTTGCTTAGCCTAGACACCCCCCTCCCCCCCCCACTGTGATGACAAGGACAATGAATGAGCTCAGAGGGGAAGTACAACTAACTCTCTCTCTGCTGAACTTTGTGAATGGAATGCTAACCTTTATTTTTTTGGGAGGGGGTGAAATTGTGCATATAATCAATCAATCAAAATCTTTATCTGTCCAGGCGGGCACCATTGAGCATGGCTCATTTGTAAGGTGGACCTGGTCATGAATACATCAAAGTACAGTACAGAATCAAGTATACGAAAAGAATAATATACAAGGAAGAAAAAGTATATACAGTGTATATAGTACAAGGTTGAAATAAATAAAAAAAAGCATTATTTTACAATTGAAGAAGTCAGCAGATGTACAAAACAGAGCTTTCTTGCTGCTAAATTATTGCAGTACAAAAGGACAAAGAATGGCAAAGCTCTGGAACCATTTGATACTTGTATAAACTGCTGTAGAAAGTATCTCTCTGAGCCTCTCTGTATAATGATAAAACAGCTGAGCTTCCACCCAATTCGATTAGTCTGGCCAGGGACTGGGAAGACTGGCGGGGATCGGTTACTGGAGAAAGAGGGAGCCAGGGTGAGACAATTTACAAAACAACACTTAGCTATTAGGATTTTCACACACGGAAGTGTTTTTCAAAGCACAGGAGTTCCACACTGGTAACGTAGTGAATGTGGAACAGAACAGACTTTCCAGTGCCCAGCCTGGCCAGACAAGAACTGATATTAAATTTGGTCCCTCTACCTACTACCTGATGGATCCAGTGAGTAGCCCAGCAAGTTGGGGAATAAAAAAAACCTGCCCCCCCCAAAAAAAAAAACTACCTGACTGATGCATTGCCAAATCAATCAAGAAATAAAACAAATCTGCCTCCCTCTCCAACAGCTGTACAGATCCAGTGCCCAACCTGACCTATCAGGGAATATAAATAAAAAAAAAATAGCCCCACCCCAATACCCACTACCTGACTGGTCTGATACCCAACCCAGCCCAACAGTGCATAAAAAAAACTACCTGGTGGGTCTGGTATGGCACTGTGCCTGTCGGGGAATAATAAAGTATGTCACCCATCCCCCTGGCAACATGATGGGTCCAGTGCCCAGCTACCTGATGGGTGCAGTGCCCAACCCATCTGTGAATAAAAATAGCTATCCCCCTCCTGTAACAACCAGGCAGATCTAGTGCCCAACTAGACCCATCAGGGAATAAAAAAACTTTTATTTTATTTTATTTTATTCTTTGTTAACTGGGTAAGGCCCAATAGACAGAGGTGCCTGTTTTCAGGGGTGACCTGGGATCTCTGGGGAGGTTAAGTGACTTGCTGAGAGTCACACAGTATGCAAGTGGAGGTTGTGGGAATCAAACCCAGGTCTGTCTGCTGGATGTACGCAGCTCATTCACAGCTCGTTACTCTAACCTCTAGGCTATACTGCCAGCCCCCAAACATCTGGCCCTTTACTGATCTAATGCCCAACCCAGCTCATCAAGCAATAATAAAAAAAAAAAAAAAAAAAAAAATCTCTCTCAAACTACCTGATGGGTTCAGTATGTGGCCCTGCTTGTCAGGGAATTAAAAACCTGTGTGTCTCTCTCTCCCCAACAGGTTGATGGATCCAGTGCCCAACCACCTGATGGGTTCCATGTCCAATCCATTAGGGAATAAAACAAATCTGTCCCCCTCCCGCAACAACAAGACCTATCCATTTCCCAACCTGACCCATCGGAGTACAAAAAAATATATATAATCTGACATTTTCCCCCTGCCCCAACAACCTGACTGTCTCAATACCCAATACAGCCTATCAGGGAATAAAAAAACAAAAATGTCTGTCTCTCAAACTACTTAATGGGTCTGGAATGGAACCCAAAAGGCAAGGAAGGTGAGTGCTCAGTGGTGCTGGGCCAGGTGCAGCTGCAGGCAGAACAGCCTCAAAATCACAATAGCAGACAAGGAAGTAGCAGCATTGCACATCAAGTACTCCATACAAGCAGTATAAGTAGTGGATACATAAGGCTGTTGAGGGGGACAGGAGGCATTTTTGCTCCCCAACTGGCAGGGTTGTATACTTGAGCAGAAAAGGAAGTAGCAGCACTCCAGATCCAGTAATCGTTACAAGAAATATAGATGCAGACAACAGTTGGCACAACATAGTGAGGTTTATTCACATTACTGTTGCAGCCATATTGGTACAGCAGTGTGAATAACCCTCACCATGTTGTGCCAACTGTTGTCTGCGTCTATATTTTTTGTAATGAGTACTGGACCTGGAGTGCTGCTACTTCCTTTTCTGCTCCAGTATGCAACCCTGCCTGTCGGGGAATAAAAAAAAAAATGCCTCCCGTTCCCTCAACGACCTGATGTATCCAGAGCCCAAACCAGCCCATTAGGGAATTAAAAAAAAAATGCCCCCCCCCCCAAAACAACCTGATAACCTGATGGGTCCAGTGCCCAACCTGGCCTGTCAGGAAATTTAAAAAATCTGTCCCCCTCCCTCCAGCTATACCTGATGGATCCTGTGGCCAGCCTGGCACATCTGTTGAGTTAAAACAGAGATGATGAGGAGGAGCAGCAGCAAAGCAGTGTGCGAAAGGTGGAATAGGCAGGATAGCAGAACACTGCTTTCCCTATGTCCGTTCACTCTGGTTACAATGCGGGGCTCGAACACTGCATAGGAGGCTTGGGGCTGCTGCCACACTGCAGCGTCTGCCACTGCCATGCATGTTTCAGCCCAGCCTGCTGTGTAGCAGAATGGTCCAGTGCCAACCTGGCCCATCAAGGAATTAAAAATCTTGTCCCCATCCCCAACTACCTAACATGTCCAGTGATCAACACGATCTGTAAGAGAACGAAACAAATGTATCCCTCCTCCTCCAACACAACTACCTAATAAGTCCAGGGCCAAACCCAGACTGTTGAGGAATTAACAAAAAATATATATATAAGGGATATGCAATGGAAGCAAGTGTAATAAAAATGATTTGTCTGCACAAAAGCAGTGGCGTAAGCCACGAGTGAGGTGTCCGAGGTCAAACTGTTCGAGTGCAGATAAATCATTTATTACACAAGTTTTTCATTGCATATTCCATTTATGCAATTATTTTGTTTTTGCTATTGTAGGGGGCATTTGTTAGTCAAAAAAGTGAATAAAAATTGAATTTTCTGCCATTTTTTGCTGATTATAGAAAATCTAAAAGGAATCTAGAAATTAAACACCTCTCATTCTGTAGATAGTTCTGTGCTGAATAAACTTTGTGCTCAAAGTACCTTACTGTCGTTTTTCGTTTTAAATCTATTTACATTTGTTTCCTGACAAAAGGAAAAAAAAAGAATTTTTTGCTGTTTTGCTAATTATCAAATTATCTAAAAGGTGTCAATAAATGAAACACCACTCATTTTGTAGATATTTCTGTGCTGAACAACTTTCATGCTCACAATACCATGCTATCATTTTTCGTTTTAAAGTTATTCGCATTTGAATATGGTTAATACTGCTACTGAGGCCAAACATTCTAAATGACATAAGCACTGTATAGATAAACGGCTGATGACATAAGCACCGTATACATAAATGAAATTTATGCACACAGTTACTCAGATAAACAGATTTATCACACTCTGTTTATCTCCACCCCTATTGCATAAATATATACATCTCCAACTCCCTTCAACAGCCTGACAGATCCAAGCCCAACCTGGCCTGTCAGAGAATAACCCCCCAAAAAAAATTTACCTGACAAGTCTGATGTCCAACCTAGCTCATCAGAGAATAAAAAAAGAATTTAGTGCTGTCCCCCAAACTATCTGACGGATCTGGTATCCAGCCTAGATAATCACTGAATAAAAAGTAAACACAGTGATTTGGGGGCTTTTTGGTGGTGGGGGGGTCTATAAGTGAGTTTTGTGCAGAGGGATGAAACAATTTTAACTGCCTGGTGTTGGGTGGACTTGAACCACTGTGTACAGTACGGGGGCATTACTGAAAAGCAGTGCCGCTCTGTCAAAGCTCTCCTTCCGGGCACTGTACGTAAAACATCTGTACAACTGATATTGGATGTGCCCCTACTATAACTACAATTATAACAGTGAGACTGGTGAGACAGTAAGGTCTGCTACAAAATAAACAAAGATAAGCCTTGTTAGTACCAGCCAAATCTTGTTTTTATTTTGAGCAGTTATCTACTGAAGGCTGTCAGATTGGTGGGACATATTGCATGATGCAGTTCTGGCAAGGTGCAGCAGTTACAGCTACATACAACAAAATAAACCGGTTATGCTACACATAAAAAATGTACTATTTCCATCTCTGTATACCGCGGTAAAGACGTAAGAAGATTTATCAAATGTGGCAGTCTGATTGGCTGTCTGTGCCTGTAGACCCTTACGCAGCACAGCCCCAGAGTTTTGATTGGGGTTTCTTGAAAACAGTACCAAGGTACACTTTGAAGCACTTCTCCTGTGCCTCTGTTTAGTACTGTTTCATGGGACGCCAGTCGAAGTACATTTTAAAACATTTCATGTGTGTTACAGTTTGGCACTGTTTCATGGAACTCCAAAGTATATTTTAAAGCATTTCTCCTGTGCCTCAGTTTAGTACGGTAACAGACCCCACCTAAAAACATGGAATCTGATGGCTGATAAGGACTGCTTGGCCCATTCCTTCCTATCTACACTGTCACCGAAGATCGTACCCGATCTACAGCTCTGCCCCCCTTTCCTTTCCAGCTGTGATTCCCTCATTCTCTTGTACTTATCGCATGCATTCTTGACCCCCACCAATGTTTTTGCCTCCACTACCTGCAATAGAAGCTTGTTCCAGGAATCCACCACTCTTCCTGTGAAGTACTTCCTCACATCACTCCTGTATGTATCCTGCTCAAGCTTCATAGCATGTCTCTTTGTTCTTGAGCACCTTCTCGTCTGAAAAAATACAAATCTCCTGCACCCTATTTACCCCTGTGACCGAGCTATTTAAAGGCCTCTGTCATATCTCCCCCCCGCATTCCAGAATGTACATACTAAGGTTCTTTAGTCTCTCATCTTAGGGCTTTTGATGCAGACCCTGCACCATTTCAGTTGCCCTCCGCTGGACTGCCTCAACTCTGTCTATGTCCTTCTGGAGATGTGGTCTCCAGAACTGAACAAAGTACTCTAGGTGGGATCTTCAAGCGATCTATACAGAGGCAACACCACCTCCCTCTTTGTGCTAGTGATACTCTTCACTAGACACCCCTGCATACCACTAGCCATCTCAACTGCCTTGTCACACTACCTAGCCACCTTTAGGTCATCAGATATGACTACCCTCAGGTCTCTTTCCTGCTTGATGGTTGTCAATAAAACTCAACCTATTTTTCAGTCCGCCTCGGGATTTCTCTGCCCTAAGTGCATTATTTTGCACTTTTTTGCATTGAAACCTAGCTGCCATACCCTTGACCACTCTTAAGTTTCTCAGGTCTCTGCTCATTCTTTCCACCCCACCACCACCACCCCCGAGTCTCCACCCTATTGCAGATTTTGGTGTCATCTGTAAAGAGGCATACTTTCCCTTCCAGCTGCTCTGCAATGTCACTTATAAAGACATTAAAGAGGACCAAACCCTGTACTAATCCCTGAGGCACCCTGCTGGTCAACATCCCTTCCTCGGAGTGAACTCCATTCCACCCCCCGTTGCCTGTCAGTTTACCAGCTTTTGACCCACTCCTAAGTTACCCAGCTGACTTACTAGTCTCCTCTGTGGAACGATGTCAAAAGCCTTACTGAAATTTACATAGGCCATGTCCACTGTTCCACCCTGATCTAAATCCTTTGTCAACCAAAGAAATCTGATTCATGTGACATGGCCTTCCCACTGGGAAACCATGCTACCTCAGGTCTTGTAACCCACTGGATTCAAGATAGTCCACAATCCTTTTCTTCAGCAGTTATTCTATTAACTTTCCCACCACCGATGTCAGGCTGACTGGCCTGTAATTGTTAGCCTCCTCCCCACTACCACTTTTGTTTAGTAGGATTACATCTGCCCTCCTCCAGTCCTCCGAAACCACTCCTATTTCCAGTGAGTTGTTAAAAAGAGCTGTCAGAGATGTATCCAGTATTTCCCTGAACTCCCTCAGTACCCTTGGATGTGCCCTGTCTTGCCCCAGTGCTTTGTCCACTCTCAGATTAGCAAGTCCCTTCAGGACTCTTCCCCTCCAAAAAAAAAAGGACTAGTGTTCACCTCCCTGCCTTCAAAGCTTCTGTTACTTTTTTTGTGGCCCCTTCTTTTCTTTCTCCTTCCTTTGAACACTGAATAAAAGTATTTGTTCAGGATGTCTGCCTTTTCCTGATCCCCCTCTGCATAGCCACCCCCCTTCCCTTAAACCTTACAATCCCACTTCTGGTCTTCCTGTTTTCACTTACATACCTAAAAATGTCTTATCCACTTTCCTTACCTCCTGGGATATTCTCTCTTCAGTTTGAGTCTTTGTGCTTCTTACTGCTTTCCTTGCTTGCTTCCTTCCATTTCACCTGATACACCTCCCTATCCTCCTCCCTCTGCATCTCCTTGTACCCTTTGAATGCTACCCTTTCAGACTTTACCTTCTCAGCCACATCTTTCAAGAACATAGCAGTCTCTTTTTTCCTCTTGCTTTTGCTCACTTGTTTGATGCAGAGGTTTGTTGCCTTGATTGTGCTCCCCTTTTAGCTTCGCCCACTGTTTCTCCACCCCATCCAGGTCATCTCTGAGGCACCCACCAAATTTTGATAAAACCTGCCCTCTTGAAGTTCAGGACTGTTGCCCTTGTCTGGTTCAATTTTGCAGCCGTTCTTATACTGAACCACACCATATGGTGATCGCTAGTTGCCAGGTGGCCTCCCACGTTGACATCTGCAGTACTGCCCATGTTAGTGAGTACCAGGTCCAGTATTGCCCCATCACAAGTGGGTTCACGGACTAGTTGACTAAGGAACACCCCCTGCACAGAGTCCAGGATGTTCCTGCTTCTCATTGAACCTGCTGCTGAGAGGCTCTAGTCTACATCTGGCAGGTTGAAGTCCCCACTAACAGCACCTCCCCCTTTTTCTGCCATCTTACTACTGGCTTCCATCAGTACCTCATCTAAATCTTGCCAGTGGCTTCCACCAGTACCTCATTTAATTCCTCCACCTGTGCTGTGGGTCTGTTGCTTACTTCAGTGTGAATAGTGGCTCCATTCCCCAGCTCCAGGGTGACCCACAGTACCTTTGCCTCCCCCAATATTCACTGCATCTCCATCACTTTTATGCTTTCCCTCACAGAAAGAACCTAAAGTAAACTTTAAAGCACATTGACTGCCACAGTTCGGTGCTATTTCAAGGAACTTCAACTGAAGAAAAATGAAAACATGTTGACTATGCCACTGTTTGAAAGGCCCCCAACTAACCAACAGGAAAAAAAAAAGTTTTACTTTAGTGTTTCAAACAGTACTTTCTAGTTTCCCCGCTTGTCACTTTTTATTACATTTTACTTGTAAGTAGCAGTATCCATTCTATAAGCACGGCAGCGCACCCCTGGGTTTGTGGGTTACATACATACATACGTACATACATGCCAGCAGATTAGGCCCAACAGTCTATCAAGTCTGCCCATAACAGCACACTGGTTTTGCATGTAGCCGCTTCACCCCCCTCCCCGATTCCCAGCCAGCTCCTCTCTAGTTCCATCCCCCACTTAAGCCGCTTGAAGGAGATTGACACCACTAATAATTTGGCATATACAGTAAAATTGTTTCTGATCAGTTCTGGTTCCTCGTTGCTCAGGACCTTGTTACATGGTACTGCATTAACATAGCTCATACCCCAGCTCTGATGACATCATAGGGGTGCATTCATCCAGACCACTCAGCCCAGAAATGTTAAGATGTCATGCAAATAAAAATAACACACAACCGAAAAACCATCATCCTCACCCGCCCTAGTGTCATTGCACACAGTCATAAACTGCAACGGAAAACATCAAAATGTGTTGCTCAGGAAAAACAAACACAGTAGCTATATAAAGATCCATGAACTCTGTTCAACAGAACTTGGGGGAAAAAAACTACCACTTACTGAAAAATCCACACACAAAATGCTTCAGTGATGATCCCATTTGAGAAACAAATACAAGAAAGGAAACATACACACCTAATGAAAACATACAAAAGTACAATGGTTCATGAGAATAACAACATATATAGAATCAGCACAAGTACATCACTCAACATTCTACATAAACTGCTCCAACAAGTAGTTAAATATCCATTTGCTTACCTTGAATGCAGTACAAAATAGCACAGAGCAGCTTGTCCAAATCATCTCCGAACTAGACTAATCTGGAATGTTCACGTCCACCCAAGACTCACGGATCACATGTGAGGGTCTGCAGGCAAACCCTTACCACTAGGCATTTCAAGAAACTGCACCAACTATAACAGTTCAGTCTTCATAACTCAAGCAACACAGTACATCTGCACCCAAGTAGTGAAGTGTACTATCCACAACCTAACCCCTGCTACCTATTGTAACTCAGGCCAGTGTCTTAAAACTGGGTATTAAAAGTGATTTTCCAACTTAAGTTAAATCAGCTACCACTCACACATTCTGGTAGCTGATGCTGGCGATTGTCATCGTAGCTGGTTTTCATAATTATAATTGCAGTCCTTAAGTTTGTGTAAGGGATCATAGTTTGGCCCTACGAGATGACCAGTTGATCCCTTCCATTTCCTGATAGTGCTGCTACGCCCGCGCGCTCAGGCACGCAACGACATGTGACCAGGGAGAGCATGGGGACACATCCCATTGAAGCGATTGGGGCTCCATTTCATTACTATACTATTTTTATGCATCAGAATGGCTAGTTGGAGATTAATGAAGGCCACTGCTCGACTATCAAGGCTCTTGTTGGTTGAGTGGTGGCTTTCATTTCATTTCAGGTTCAGATCCACTAGTCGGTACATTAAAGGAGCAGTATTTGTTGGTTGGCAAAAAATGTCATATAATTTTGTAGCATTAATGTATTTCTGACATAGTTCTACTTACCATCAGTGTATGTATGTATATGGGTGTGTATGTATATATATGTGTGTGTGTGTGTGTGTGTGTATGTGTATATATATGTATATATATATATATATATATATATATGTATATGAATTTCCCTCGGATGTTTTTAAAACCACTTGTAGTACTTATTTTGTAACGGATGACTTGGTCATTTAGATGGCCACTGCTAAAAATGTTTAAGAATCCTTTCCCTTAGGGTTTCTTTTTCACTGTATATATTATGGATGTTTTAGGAGGGTGCAAGTACACTGGCAAGACAACACAGCACCACACCAAAATGTTTAATGCATTCATAGTGGGCATTGCCAGAGAACAGGGACTTTTTAAAAACTTCAAAAGCCCATAGTTCAGTTCAGAAGTGAAAAACAATAAATAGAAAATGGATATATTACTTTTTTTTCCCTTATTTGCCCAAAAAAATTTTTCCCCTAAAAATACATTATTTTGAAAAAAAAAAAAAAAACTCTGACAAAATGTTTTTCAGCTAACAAATGCTGCTGCTTTAACATAGCACAACCCCTTCCCTCTGGTCACTTTTGTATGGTGCTAAACAGTTTTCTAGACATAATAGCACTTCACTGGGGTAACAAATCCTGCTGGTTTAACTAAAGTATTCTGTTAAGGAGGCCCCATATCCTTCATATAGCGTGTTATGTAGTACTGTGTGATGTGCAAAACTAACTTGGATATGTGTTTACAATTGATCACGAATGGTCACATGACCCTGTAAGGGGAGTACCAAAGCGGGATACTGACTGCATTACCATGCCCCCTGACGAAGCTCTGTACAGGCAAGCACTGGGGTATGGTGGCAGCTATCCACAGGGTAAGAATATCAACTTTATGTACTCAGTGTAGTATAGCAGTTTGTTTGCTTGAATAGTTTGGGTTGTGCACTGCACTGTATGCACTTCACTCTGCACTTCTAGGTGCTCTGACTGACATGAGCATCTGTGTGTTATGTAAAGAGTGAGGCATAGCAGTAAATGAAGCGTATGAACTGAAAGCCTCCAACTCTCATTCTTTGGCAAATTGACAGTTTTGAGCCAGTATATGAGAAGTACATTCTGTGGAAGTTATTTTGGATACCTTACCCCGAATGCTCACTGTATCTTTTGAGCCATGTAAAGGCATGTATTTAAGATTTAACTGATCCCAGTTTAAATCCCACTTTTCACCAATGAACCCCTCTCTTTTCAACTTAAGGATTCCCCTCCCCTCCAAATTGAGATGGATAGACTCCATCTCAATTTGGAGGGGAGGGGAACCTTCCAGTTGAAAATAGAGGGTTCATTGGTGAAAAGTGGGGTTTAAACCCTGTAGGGGGCGGATGGGAGAAAAGGCTGTCAAGGGGTGCCGATAAAGGAGGGACTCTGTCTCCACCCCTGGGGACCAGGAGGATTGCAGGAAAAGGCCGACTGGCAAAGTGCAGACCAGGGAAAACAGAATCCCCATGGGAACATGAGCAGGGAAATGGAAGTATAGGGAAGGGTGGAAGGTAGTCTCTGCTAAATGCCAGGAGCTTGGGCAATAAAATGCCTGAGCTCCAGGCGATGCTAACTGAGGGAGCAGTGGATGTGGCAGCGGTCACTGAGACTTGGGCCACTGCAGGACATGACTGGGACCTGAACCTGGAGGGTTACACTATGTTCAGGAAGGACAGGGGGGAGGGAAGGGGAGGAGGGGTAGCAATGATAATCAAAAACTGCATTGGCATAGGGGGAGTAGAGGAAGCGGAGGGAACCGTGGAGGCTATTTGGGTCACCTTGATAACAAGGGGGGGCAAGAGAGTAAAAATAGGAGTGGTGTATAGACCCCCTGCCCTGGCGGAGGAGCTGGAGGACAGTCTGGTGGCAGATGTTGGGAGACACTGCAGACTGGGCAGAGGAACGGTGGTGGTGTTGGGGGACTTAAACATGCCAGGAACAGACTGGGAGACTATGACATCCTCTGTGACCAGGGAACAGAGGTTGTTGGATGTCTTTCAAGACGCTCCTAACTCAGCAGGTGAGGGAACCCACCAGGGAGGCACGGGTACTGGATGTGGTCCTGGCAGACAGTGACCAGATTGGGGGTCTGGAGGTAAGGGACCCATTGGCGGGGAGTGACCATGCCATGGTCTGGTTCTGCCTGGACCTAGGAGGGGTAGAAGGCTGCACAAAGACGGAAGTAACTGACTTCAGGGGTCAGATTTTAAGGAAATGGGAAGGATCCTTAAGGAGCATTTGGATGGGATTGGGTCAGACATAGACGCTGATAGTAGGTGGGAAATCATCAGGAGAGGGGTGCAGGATGCTACCAGCACCTGTGCAAGAGTAAGATGAAAATGCAGTAGGGCCCAAAAACCCTGCTGGTGGACCAGGGAGGTCCAGGAGGTGGTGCGGGGAAAGAAGGCAGCCTATAAGCAATTCAAGTGCTCAAGGAGTGAAAGGGATCGAGGGGAGTATGAGCTGATGGCTAGAAGGGCCACTAGGGTGGTGAGGGCGGCTAAGGCAAGGAAGGAGCAGAACCTGGCCAGGTAAATTAGGAGAGGGAGCAAGGGGTTCTTTAGGTACATTGGGGAAAAACGAAGGATGAAGGGGCAGATTAGCAGGATTAAATCAGGGGAGAGATGGGCACAAGAACCGGGGGAGCAGGCTGAGGTACTAAATGAGTACTTCACCTCAGGTTTCACCAAGGAAAATGGGGGTGCTGCATCATACATGGGAGGAGACAGAGATACTGAGGAGGGGGGGACCCTTACCGATCGGCAGGTCTGGGGAGAGGGGGAGGCATCACTGGCAGGTGGGGTGAGGGCTAAGCAGGGAGAAGAGGTACCGGAAGTGGAAATCACAGCAGAGTGAGTGAGGGAAGCCCTCAGCTCCCTTAAGACGGAGAAAGCACCGGGGCTGGATAAATTACATCCCAGAATGCTGAAGGAACTTACGGATGTCCTGGCAAAATTTTTCACCGTATCTCTGAGGACAGGGTGGGTGCCCCAAGACTGGAAGGTGGCGCATATAGTGCCTATCCACAAGGGGGATCAAGGGAGGTGTCAGAGAACTACAGACCTGTCAGTCTGACATCGGTGGTGGGCAAGGTGATGGAGGGCATTGTCAAGGAGAGGGTGGGGGGGGACCTGGATAAGTCAGGGTGCCTGGACGATAGACAGCATGGATTCATCCTGGGGAAATCGTGTCAGACAAACCTGGTGGAGTTCTATGACTGGGTGACTAGTGCCTTGGACCTGGGTAGACCAGTGGACATCCTCTTTCTAGACTTCAGCAAGGCATTTGACACTGTTCCTCACGTGGGCCTGTTGGATAAGCTGGGAGAAATGGGGTAGGGAACCAGATGATCAGATGGATAGGCAATTGGCTCCAGGACCGGGTTGGCGGGATAGTCTCATCCCCAAGGAGGGTCATTAGTGGGGTCCCACAGGGATCAGTCCTTGGGCCCCTTCTGTTCAACACCTACGTCTCTGACATAAGGACAGGAATCAGGAGTGAGATGAGTCTCTTTGCGGATGACTCGAAACTGGGGGTGGTGGTGGATGGGGAGGAGGGGAGAGTGGCCCTACAGGGGGACCTGGAGGCTCTGGAAAGATGGTCTAGAAAGTGGAAGCTGAGGTTCAATGCAGGGAAATGCAAGGTACTCCACCTGGGGGCCAGAAACCCGGTCCAGGTGTACACCCTGGGGGAATGCTACAAGTCTCGATGGCTGAGAGGGACCTGGGGTGGTGGTGGATGTCGAGATGAACAACTCTGAGACTTGTAGGAGGCAGCAGCAGCCAAGGCCAACAGGATGCTGGAATGCATCGCTAGGGGATCACCTCCAGAAGGAGGAAGTGATACTCCCTCTGTATAACTGCTTGGTGAGGCCGCACCTTGAGTACTGCGCAGTTTTGGAGGCCACACTTAAAGAGGGACATTAACCTCCTGGAGAGGGTCCAGAGGAGGGCAACCAAAATGATTTGGAGCTTGGGGGACAGGACCTATGAGGAGAGGCTCGAAGAGCTAAATATGAACACATTGGAAGAGAGAAGGGACCGGGGGGACATGATAGAGGTCTTCAGGTACATGAAGAGGGTAAATAGGGGAGGAACAGTCAGGGTGCTTCGAAGGAAGGAGGAGGGGCCACTAGAGGGCATGGGTGGAAGCTGGAGGGGGGAAGATTCAGGGGAGAAAGGAGGAGGTGCTACTTCACTGAGAGGGTGGTGGAGCCATGGAATGCACTGCCTAGGGGGCTGGTGAAGGCAGAGACAGTGGAGGGGTTCAAGAGGGGGTGGGACAGGTACAGGGGAAGGGTTCTGGAAGCAAAATCCAGTGCAGCAAGAATATCCGGAACTGGGAAGGGTGAAGGCGAGGGGGGACAGCAAGGTCAGCACCCAGGGTGGGTGCTGACCAAACGAGCAGACACGAAAGACCATTAGGCCTATTCTGCTGGCATTTTAGTATGTTAATATGATTACCATCCCTGCACCATGGGTGCAGATTGCTTCTAGGGTATTACCTGGCATGTGTGGCTTGAAATCACGGGGAGCTTGTTGAAATCTGTGTGAAAGATTTGTAAAGAGTCTTTCTGTTTTGTTTACTAACAATGTTCCATAGGCATGCTTCTGGCTATCCTGGAAAAGTTTGGGGCCATCCCTAAGATCCATATTGCGGATGTGTCCATAGGAGAGGGTACCGTGGCTGCTGGGTACCAGAACTTCATCATCTGTGTGGAGATGTTCTTTGCTGCCATCGCCTTGCGCCATGCCTTCACCTACAAAGTTTACGTGGACAAGAGGCTGGATTCGCAAGGTGAGCTCACAGGGACGCTGGTACAAAACTGTCTAATTGAGCACATGGGGGTCTGATGGTGTGGGGTAGGAACAGGGTATTGAGGGACAGATGCACCATCGCAAGTCCCTACGCATAACTAGGACACAGATTTCCGCATGTGGTTTTTCGGATGGGGTGCAGGTGATTTTAATGTTTTTACCTGTAGTCTTTGATGATTACACTACACCCCAAATAAAAAGCCTCCACCAACTGCATAGTTCACTCTGGCACAGTTGTAAAACTCCTGCGCCAAAACTCACTGTTTAGTGAGTTGCACTGAGGTGTGCGTGTGACCGCCACAACTGGCCCTTTAGAAATACATCCCAGTACTCTCTCAGGTGAGCCTCTCCCCAACTAGCTCAGATTAATCCCTTATTAAAAAAGATATGTATAAAGGAAACTGATCCCTTTTATATGTAGCTCACTCTATGCAGGCGTTATTCATTTGCGTTTGTGCATGTTGGGTTGAGGGGACGGATCAGGAGAGAAACAGGTGGTTGTCATCGTATGAGACAGTGGCTTAAAGGAAAATTTTTATAAACCCCATTTTCCTCCCAGTCTGTACTTACCTGCCAACTCACAGTGAGAGAGTTTCATTTCTATTGTAGGGCATGTCTTTTAGCTAAAATTGGTATTTTTACGTCCCGGAGTGAGAGGCGTCATGTCACAGATAGTAGTGGCCAGAGCCACAACCTGTATGCAAATTAGACTCCTTATCTTCCTGGGTGTGTGCCAGAACGCTCATTCAGTATGAACAGGGCACATTGTCACGAACCAAGAAGAAACGTTGTGCCTTGTAGTATTCTTGGAGCTGAACTTTTAGAAGCAAACCCCACTGAAAATAGAGCAGTCTAACCTATTTAATTTTGTTATTAAAAGTTGCAGCTCTGAGTTCGGGTGAGTGTATACTGTATTTCGAATTAACTTGTTACTCCAGTTACCTTTTTCTCTGTCTTTTTCTTCACACTCTCTCTGTCTCTTTCTCTCTCTGTTTTGCTCTCTCCTGCATTTGCCACTGTGTTCGACCTGAGGTAGTTCCAACATATGGGCCATACGGTAGGCTGATCTCTCTCTCTCTTTCTTTGTATGTTTCAGTTTGTTTCTCTCTCAAATAGCTAAAACAAATATAGTCTTTTAAACTGGACTATAAAGCTATGCTTAAAACAATCTGCACTGCTGAGTATTGGAGAAACACACACACTGTTCTGGTGGCTATGCTTTGTACAGAAAACAAAATGTATAAAATAGTTTTAATAAAATGATTTTCTTTTTTTTTTTTTTTTTTGCAGTATTTCTTTTTCCCCTCCTATGTGCCCTGATCTGCCATTTCCTTCAGGCAGCCATGATCCCCGACATCCACCTATTGTCCTCCTTTGGAACCCCTTACCTCAGATCATAGCCAACCCTGGAGTAGCTCGGCGTAACCCTTCGCCAAGTGGGGCCCCCTCCTCCGAGGGGGAAGGCACCAGTAGGGTAGCCAGCACACTCTTTCTGTCAGCCCCAGGGCACTGCTGAAGCAGTCAGGCTCCTCGAGAGTTCTTCAGTGGTGTTGGCAGATCATCTGCTGTCATCCTGGCCAATTGGGACATTTTTTCTGTTTTTCCTGACACTCCTGACGTCACGCCTCATTTTGTAGTGCTCCCAGTCTCCACCGGGGGCTGCTACAGAGCGAGGCATCACCCTAACCCACCCCAGGAGAGTTGAGCAGTCCTTTTGATGCTCAATCCTCTCCCTCTGACCCCCAGAGGCCCGAATCTGTTCCCGAACCCGGGTCGCCGGTGTGGTTTGAAGTAAGGCGCCAGCGCCTCAGCCCTCTGTGCCACCAGGCCAGTGCAAATGGTTCTCTTAAGAGTCAAAAAAAAATTCCTTTTGTGGCATACCCTTTTAAGATTGACACAGGGTGAGAACAGGACAGTTCATCATTTTGAACCCATACAGCTAGTGTTTGGGGAATATTGCCAGCCCAAACCAGTTGGGGGTGGATTTGTTAATTTGAATTGGAGGATTCACTAGCCCATGTGAAGCAGTTTCTGTAGCTCAGTACATGTTGACCTCTGGGGCAGAAGATTGAAAGCTCATAGATCTTCAGGGATATCTCTGTCATCAGGTCACACCTATGGAACTTAACTGTCAGGCATTAGGATCCCATGGAAGCTTTTCTGCAGCAGCCCTGCTTCCTCCGCAGTTTTTTTTCCCCACCATCAACCATTCACGCAAGGACTCTGCAGGAGCTTCATTGCTCAGTTCGACCGCCAAAATCTCTACTTCCCTTTTATTTTGTTTACAGCATTTGAATCACGTTATTTTAAAGTGATTCCTTTCGTTTTTGCATGTCTAGAACTACTTTGTTGGTTCTTTTCTGTTGCTGCCACTGCAGAAATATGATTTCCTTGACTGATGACCATAAACTCTGTGTCTAGTGTCTCAGGCCTGGACACAACGCTCTTGCCTGTGAGCTTTGCCTGAAAGTTCAACCTCACCACCCAGCAACGATGCAAGAAAGCCCTGCAGAAATCCCTCGTGGAGCAACAGGCAGCCAATGGAGAGCAGGTGTCTTCCAGGGCTCCCCCTGCAAGTAAGCCGGCATCCTATTTGGGCTGTCAGGCTGCCAAGACCCAGGACAAGTCCTCGGGGAAATGCACTCCTTGGGATAAGGACCAGCCTAAGGATCATTCCGCCCGCCAGTGATCCTGATCCCCGTTGCATTCTTCCTCCTCTTCTCCTGTGATTGCACCGTCAAACGCTTCAGCTTTGACGCTTTGCTTCATGCAGGCCTTGGCTCCTATCAGGCCACAGTGGAGGAGAGATCTCCCAGCCTTCTCAGGGCTGCAGAGGGGCCATTGGTCTCCAGGTCGTCGGCCCCAGCCCCACCATCAAGACATCTTGAATCACGAGGTCCACAGGCGCTGGGCCCTACTGCCTCTACTACTGCTAATGGCAGTTCATTGGAGCTGGGCTCTTCACCCTCTCCATCGATACCTGTGTCAATGATGATGCCTTATCCTGCCATCAATCTTAATGCTGTTCTTACTTCCAGAACCTCTGCTCTCATTCAACAGTTTGTTCCATGGCCTGGGCCTTTGTCACCCTCGCTGTCGGGCACCACTTCAGTGCTGATGCCAGTTCGACCTGTCCGCCCTGTGCCTTCTAGAGAGCCGTCTGCTCTCAGGCCATTGGTCCCAACTGCAGAACAGGCTGACAAAGAGGAGGAATATCGCCCATATCTCATCCTCCCTGAGGATGAGGAGGAGGACACTGATGTTGGCTCCTTTGACAGGTCTAGTATCTCCTCCAGGAGGGAGGACTCTGTCAAACACACCCCAAGGCACCCCTCTCCCGGAGGACCCCTCTTTCTTTAACATCTTGAAATGGCTCTCCTCGACTATGGTGGTTCAGACTGAGGAAAAGACTGTCACCACAAGGAACCTGGTTGGATTTCTTAGAGATGCCAGAATCTCCACCCAAAGTTATTCCTCCTCTGCTCCCAGCATTGAATGATGCTGCTAGTGCATCCTGGCATAGGCGCAGCCTGGTACCTGCAATGCCCAGAAAGGCTGATAAGCTTTACCAGACCCCTTTACGGATGGCTTTTTATGCAGCCCAGACGGAAACAGACTCTGTGATAATCAAAGCTACTCTTAACAGGTCCAAGCACCTTAGTCCCCCACGGCCCCGACTGTGAATCTGAGGATTGACCTCTGGGACAGAAGGACTTGCCTCAGCCACTTTGGGCCTTAGAACTGCCAACTACTTGACTCATTTGATTAAGTACCAGAATACCCTCTGGAGGAAGGGCAAAGCTGTTGCTCAGGTCCTTCCTGAGGGTTCCCAGAGACAGGAGCTTCTCAAAATTCTTCAGGCCTCAGAAGATGCCGGTAAGCATCTCCTCTGAGCCACCTGTGATATTGCTGATAGTATAGCCAGGGCAGCTGGCCCCGGCATTTGCCTTAGAAAGCACTCCTGGCATAAAGTCTCTGACTTTGCAGCTGATGTCCAGCAAAAGGTGTCGAATTACCCTTTTGAGGGTCACAAACGTTTTGGTCTTCATGTGCAGGATATTAATAATGACCTACAGGCAGCCTGCGCAGCAGCAAGGGTGACTGTTTGCAACGCTGATGTCCCTGGTTCGGGAATGGACCCGGGAATTGAAGGGCCAGCTGGGCGGAGAAGAATGGAGTACCCGAGGGGCAACTCTCCTTCTCGGGAAGGGGGAAGTGTCCAGCTTGTTGGTGACCTCGGGCAGAGGGTGGGGGAATCGCTGGAGAAGCCGGCGCCTGCTTGCGTGGGAGGTGGACAGATGCTGGCGTCCTTGCATGCCCTGCCTCCCAAGGGGAAATGGCCACAAAAACCTCTGGTTCCCTAGTCATGACACCCCACTCTGCTGCTGCTCCCTCCGCCACTAGTGTCCACCGGGGGGGGGGTCGGGCAAATGCAGGGCCAGCTCTGCCTTACCTCCCCCCTCCTCCACCACTTGTACCTCTGCTAAGCACTCCAGGGGAGCAAGAGCGGCTTTGGCCCCTGGTTCCATTTCAGCCTGACTTCTTGCCACACCCACATCTCTTGTTCCAAGTCAGGAGGCGGTGGTCGGAGGTCAGTCTCCCTCCATCTGCCCCAGTGGAAAACCATTACCACAGATGCTTGGATCCTGCAGATAACCAAACAAGACCATGTCCTAGAACTTCTGGAACAGCCTCCAGATGTTCCCCCAGTTCCCACTTCTTGTCCTCCGGACCCCCACGGCTGTGCTCTAGGAGGAGGTGTTCACCTTGTGCAAAAGGAACATAGAACCAGTGCTCAGGTGGCAAAGAAACAGAGGGTTCTACTCCCAGTTCTTCATGGTTCCCAAAAGAACAGGGGACTTGAGGCTCATTCTAGACTTCAAGGAGCTGAATCTTTTCATCCAGTACAGAAAGTTCCGGATGGTAACTCTACACGGCCTCCTTCCTCTGCTCAAGCAGGGTGACAGGCTGTGCTCCCTCAACATGCAGAATGCCTATCTGCATATCATGGTTTGCCCCCCACAGGTCGTATGGTTCCTTTTCCAGGGGAGCACAACCAGTTCAGGATGTTGCCCTTTAGCTTATCCTCTGCACCATGGGTATTAACCAAGTGCTTAGCAGCTGTAGAAGCAGCCCTCTGGTGTGAAGGCCTTTATGTCTTCCTATATTTGGATGACTGGTTACTGAAAGCCCAGTCCAGGGAACTACTGTTGCTGACTCTAGAATGCTCCCTGCAGGTGTTCCAGCCCTTTGGCATCACTGTTGATTTACCCGAGGCTGTGCTGACTTCATCCCAGTGGTTGCAGTACATAGGGGCAGTTCTGGACTCTACTCAGGGCAAGGCCTTCCTACCACATGTCAGGGCAGACTGCCTCATAGCTTAGAAGGGGAGTTAGGGGAGCTAAACATGTGGCTCAAGGGCTGGTGCCAGGAAAAAGGACACAAATTTGTAGGTAACTGGCAACAGTTTGGAGAGCAAAAGTTCTTTAAATTCAATGGACTGCATCTGACTAAGGATGGAGTCAGTGCATTGGGGCAGAAGTTTGACGTCTTTGCAGAATATTTAAACTAGTAACTGGGGAGGGGGTGCAGCACCTGATACATCGAACGGGAAGAACACCCTTCCTCCCATAGCTAGTGATCAAACAGGAGATCTCACTTTGAGAGGGCTCATGCAGTAGGCAATTACATATAGGACTGACTCAGCAGGCTTCAGGACCCCACGGAAAAATTTCTAGCTAGCAGTCTCTGTCGGGGGACCGCCCCCGCGTCAGGTGACCAACGTCAGTATAAAGGGGTGGTCCCCCATGCCCCCCTTCCAGTTATTTGCCGTCGTCAACTTGTGAAAGTTCCTCACGGTATAAAGTTTCTTTGCTCATCAGTCTTTCATCGGTAAATTTTACCGAGATTTTCAACCGTTTTTTCCAGTTTTTCAACTTTAATCATCCGTGTATGTCATCCCCAACGCCTTCTGAATCGCACAAAAATAAGTGCGACTCGTGTGGTTCCCAACTGCCACATGAGGACGGACACTCCCTGTGCCTCTTCTGCTTAGGCCCAGACCACCCCGTGGAGAGGTGCTAGCAGTTCAATCCAGCTACCCGAAAACGGAGGCAGCAGTCCCTGGAGGCCCATATTTTCAAGAAAAGGATGACTTACATGGAGAAGGAGCTGAAGAAGTTAAGGTAGGCTTCCACTTCCCCTGAAGGCCATAGGAAAAAGGACAAGGACCGGGACACGACTTCCACAGCCTCCGCGACTCCGGCTGGAGTCGCAGTGCTTAAGGTAACATCCCTTCCGGGGGACCGTTCATTGACGACCGTCTTGGCGGCACCCAAGACAGTGTTGCCCCTCCCATCAAGCTCGCGCTCGGGCCCCTCTGGTGCCTCCGGGGCAAAGGAGGCTGACGCTCCTGGGAGGTCACTGCCACACGGCCCTCTGGGTTGAGCAGGTCCACTAAGTCGGACGCCAGTGCCAGCACAGGACCGATAAGATGCTGGCTCCTTCGGGAGGGCGCTCGGTCCCTTGCACACCCGTCAAGGTCGCTTCTCCAGTGCAACCAGCATTGTGCCAGAGTTCCGATAAGTTGGATGCCGGCTCCTCCGATGCCTGCCCGGATCCTGCTGATAAGCCGGATGTCGGCCCTTCCAACGGACGCCCAGCAAAAGAGCCTACATTGGACCCTTTGGATCAGTCCAATGTCCCAGGCTCACTGCAACGCATGCCGTTGCCTCCCGAGGCTCCCGCGTCTCCTCTGTTGGACCCCGGGAATTTTAACACCCCCATCCCTGGGCAAAATGGAGGAGCTGGGTACACAGCCATCAGGGCTGGATCCTCGGATGCCGGCCTACCCGACGTCCCTTTGCCGGATGCCACTCCAACGCCAGGCCCGATGCCCAAGGGACCACCTTTACCTGGCCCACCTGCTGGGCCTCTTCCTGGGCCTTCTGCTCCACCAGAGCCCCTGGCACCCGGGTATCCGACACTGCTTAATCCGGTGCCGCAGTATCCGATGCCGCAGTACCCAGTGCCACTTTATCCGACGGCGCCTCACTACCCGATGCCGGGCTTTCCACCATCAGATTACGGATACTCAGATACCCTCAGTATCCATATCCCCTTCCTCCTCCACCGCCCTCACCACAGCTGCCAGTGGACTTGAAGGAGACTCTTTACTACCTCATGAGCTGAGGCCAAGGCTCAGCTCACCAGGGAGGTAGAGAATAGTCTCCCGGTGCCAGATCCTGTGCAGGATCCCCTTAGCCAGAAACGGGGAAACTCCTTCCCCTTACCTGACACCAGAGGTGAACCCTCGGGCACCAGGCGTGGAGAGGATATGCTTCCCAGAGGGCTTCCCAAAGGGCCCATTCCTCCCCCGCTTTGGGAGGAGTCTTCCTTCTCCACATTGGAGACATCTGACTCTGATTCAGGGGGGTGCTCCAATCCTGATGATGAGCTTCATACTCCAGATCGTCCCAGGCCTAGGTCTCCTCCGGAGGATCCTTCTTTTTTGGAGTTACTGAGAAAGATCCAGGAAGTTTGACACTGTTACATAGTGGCTTGTCAGTGTCAGTGGCTCAGTAGGTAGCACACTTGCCTCTGAGGCCGGGAGATCAGAGAGCTGTGGGTTCAGTGCCCACATCTGGTACTTGGGTTTATATCCCAGCACTGATACTGTAGTGTGGCATGAGAGGGGTGCTGCACTTCTGAGGTGCCATCTTTCGGATGAGATGTTAAACCGAGGTCCCATCTGCCTGGATTGGTGGTAGTTCAGGTAGATGTTAAAGATCCCATGGCACTTATCGAAAAGAGTAGGGGAATTTCCCCGGTGTCCTGGCCAAATTTCCCTCATTCACTAAAAATACCACCAACAGCTTAATCTAGTTCAAATTCAGTTGCTTACCATCTGTATCCCCCCAGCCCCCGGTCGCCCCTGAAAAAGGGACTTCTAGGCCCAGTGGGCTTACCGGGTCAACAACAACAACAAGAAGTCCATCAGTGGCAATCTCTGGAGCCAGATCCACAGCGTAACAAGCTCGCTGCCCACTTGGATCTGCCAGAGACTGCTCCTACACTGATTCCACCCTGGATTGAGCCTCACACAGACCTGGTTTCCACTATTTGGAAGCAACCCTCCGTGTTAGCCCCCCTTTCCGTAGATGACAGATCAGCTATATCAGGCTCTTGAGGGAGTAGATTCTTTGACTGTACACCCTAAGGCAGACTCGGTCGTGATTAGTGCCGCTCATGGCTGGTCTGCCAGTTCAAAAATCTCAGCTCGTCTCTACCTGACAAGGAGTCTCAGCTTCTGGACCAGCATGGGAAGAAGGTGCACGCTTCTTCTACCCTGTGTATTAGGACTCTGAACTAAGTTACTCATATGGGGGACTACCAGAAGATGATCCTGACTCGGGTGGAATCAAAATTGGACTCCATTCTTAAGTCTCAGACCAAACAGGAAATGGCTGACCTTGTCCGCTCTGCTCGTTCGGCCAGTTGGCACATGCTCCATGCCACCTACGATGCTGTAGACGCAGCTGGACGGAGCTCGGCTTTCGCCATAGGTCTTCGGCGTGATGCCTGGCTCCGAGTGTCAGGATTGGTCCCTGAAGTGCAACCCGCCATTCAAGATGCGCCCTTCAGGAGTTTGGTGCTATTCGGAGGTGATGTCAAGGACATCATCACCGACCTGCAGGAGAAGGGTACTGCACTCAAGTCCGTGAACTCTCTGTTCAGCCCCCCTCAGGGACAGCGACGCCCTTTTCATTGACGTTCTTGACCAAAAGCAAGACCACAGGGCAGGCGGGCCAACAAAAGTCGTGCCCCTCCAGCAACCAAGACTTCCCCACCCAAAAAAACTACAGGAGACTCGGCCACTGCACTGCCCCACACCTCCTGACTCTTTCCCTCTCCCACAACCTCTGGACTCTCCAGAGGAATCAGTAGGAGTGAGGTTCTCCTTCCATCTACTGGGTTGGGAGAGGATCACATCAGATGCTTGGGTGCTCCAGCTGATAGCAGCAGGGCACTCAATTGAGTTTCTTCAGAAATGCCCCAAGGACCACCCCCCCCAAGTCATCATACTCCCCGCATCATCCTCCTCTGGTCCTGGAAGAAATGTCCTCCCTTCTTGCAAATGCAGCGATAGAGCCTGTCCCTACCCACGTTTGGGGGGACAGATTACTACTCTCATTTCTTCCTAGTTCCAAAGAAGAAGGGAGATGTGAGGCCTATTTTAGACCTCAGTTCCCTGAACATGTTCGTGGAGTACAAACGCTCCAGAATGCTCTCCTTGCAGAGCCTTCTGCTGCTTCTTCAGCAGGGACAGTGGCTGTGTGCTTTGGATATGCAGGATGCCTACCTGCACATACCCTTCCCACCACCGCAGTTCCTTCGGTTTTCATTCCAGGGGGACCACTACCAATTCAAGGCCCTCCCATTGATCTATCCTCGGCCCCCCGAGTGTTTACCAAATGCCTGTCTATGGTAGCGGCCCACCTGTTCACCCAGGGAGTGCAGGTATTCCTGTACCTGGACGATTGGCTCCTGGTGGCCCTATCCAGGGAGGAACTTCTACGCTCTCTTTCCCTTACCCTGCAGGCTTTTGCCAGCCTGGGTATCACCATCAACTAGGCCGAGTCCCATTTTGGTCCCTTGCCAAAGACTCCAATTCATTGGGGCAATCCTGGACACGACCATCGACAAGGCCTTTTTGCCTCCGGACAGGATGGACACCCTTCCAACTCAAGCACGTCTGTTGTCCAGTCGTAGAAGGGTCAGTGCCATGTCAGTCCTTCACCTTCTCGGGCTCATAGTGACTGCTATCCTGACAGTCCCTCGTGCTCAGCGCTATATGAGGATCTCTCAGTGGACGCTTCGGTCTCAGTGGGACCAAACAATGGACGACCTGGACCAGGAGGTACTAGTCTCTGATCCTATGGCCAGAGACTTGCAATGGTGGATGGTGCAAGAGAACCTTTGCTGGGGGGTTCACTTCAATATCGAACCCCCCCCAACACTGACAACAGATGCCTCAGATAACGGCTAGGGAGCCCGTCTAGGGTCTCACAGAACTCAAGGCACCTGGTCCAGCCTTGAGCAGACTTTACACATAAATGTGCTCAAACTCCAAGCCATCCTGTATATTCTCCAGGCTCTGCACTCCTTCATTCTTCCCGGTCACCTAACAATCCAGACGGACAACATGTGTGTAGTCTGGTACATCAACAAGCAGGGAGGAACTCATTCCTACCCTCTATGCAGGGAAGCAGTGAGAGTTTGGAGTTGGGCCGTTCAGCACAACCTTCACCTGACGGCAGTTCATGTTCTAGGAGTAGAAAACACGCTGGTAGACCACCTCAGTCGATCTTCAGCAAGAGCCCACGAATGGGAACTAGGTCAAGAAGTAGTAGACAACATCTTCCTGCACTGGGGAACACCTCAGGTAGACATGTTCACATCTCCTCAAAACGCAAAACTTCCCGCTCTCTGCTCTGTCGCTCCAGGGTGAGGCACTTTCTGGCGGGATGCTCTCTCTCTCTCGATTGGAAGGACAGATTTGTCTATGCCTTCCTTCCGATTCCCTTAATTCCGAGGGTCTTACACAAACTCAGGACAGAAGGAGCCTGGATGATCCTCATCGCTTCATTCTGGCCCAGGCAAGTTTGGTTCTCTCTTCTGCAACAGTTTTCAGAGGAACCTCCACTTCCTCTGCTTCTGTCACAGTACTTGCTGACACAGGATCAGGGGACCCTTGTTCATCCAGGTCTCAAATCCCTTCAATTGCATGCATGGCTCCTGCAGACGTAGCTTAAGCCCAATTTGGGGTTTCTCTGCTCATAGGAGATATTCTGGTGGAGGCCAGAAAGCCTTCCACTAGATCCACCTATGCTATGAAGTGGAAACTTTTTTCGATTTGGGTCTCATCAAAGGACTTCGAACCTTACTCTTGCCCAACTGAAAGAGTCCTGGACTACATGAGTCACCTCTTTGACCTGGTTTTCAGCTATTCCTCTTTGAAGGTCCACATGATAGTGACTTTGGCATACCATGTCCCTTTTGAAAACAAGACTTTCACTCAGTTGGAAGTCTCTAAGATGTTCCTCAGAAGGGTTTCCATTTGAGACCCCCATCCACATTCCTGCTCCTTCTTGGGATCTGAACTTTGTTCTTGAGAAGCTTACTCTGCCTCCTTTCGAACCTGCAGCTTCAGCAGACTTGAAGTTCCTGTCTTGGAAGACTCTCTTCCTAGTGGCCATTACTTCAGCTCGACGTATTTCCGAGCTTCAGGCCCTGATGTGCAAAATCCCTTATTTGATTTTTCACTAGGAACGTGTGGCTCTGCGTACCAACCCTATGTTTCTCCCTAAGGTGGTAGCGGAATCTACGCTGAACCAATCCATTGAGCTACCCGCTTTCTTTATGCAACACTTCCAATCAAGGGAAGTACCTCTTGCATACTTTGGATGTTCACAGAATACTGAGATGATATACCGCTAGGACTAAGGATCTCAGGAAATCGGATCAGCTTTTTGTCTGTTTTGCTCACAAAAGAGGGCAATGCAGTTTCCAAGCAATGCCTTTCTAAATGGTTGGCTCATTGTATCACCTTCTTTTTTTTTTTTTTTTTACCAATTATTTTACCAGGTGAGACACTAAGCTGAAAGCTTGTTTGCAGGTGCAACCTGGGAGCACAAGGAAGTTAAGTGACTTGCTCAGGGTCACACAGTATGCAAGTGGGGGCTGTGGGATTCAAACCCAGGTCTCCAGATTTGCAGCTCAGAGCCTTAAACCACTGCACCATACTGCCTTCTTCTGTTACGATAATTACCACAAGACCATCCGGGTCAAGTCAGAGGTCACTCCTTTGAGCAGTAGCTGCCTCTGCGGCTTGTTTCAAGAATGTGTCAGCGGCAGACAACTGCGCAGCTGCGACTTGGACTTCTGTCCATACCTTTTCGAAACTTTACAGTTTGGATATTGCCTCTCACCGTAGAGCAGGCTTCGTGTTGGCTGTACTCTTAGGTCTTCTTTCATAAGACTCGTTCAGCTGGAGGTTACATTGGTTGGTTATTTTTCCTCCTCCCGAGTGTTTTTCCTTTTTTCCAGACTACTTGGGATTCAGTCCTATATGTATTTACCTACTGCAAGGGCCCTCTCGAAGTAAGATAGTACAGTTACGTAAGAACTTACCATAACAGTATATCTTCCTGCCCTCCTTCCCCCTTAGCTTTTCAGCTCCTTTTCCAGGAAGGGAAATATCCGCTTCTCTCTGGTCTTGCCTTTTTGGCCTTTGGCGGGAAAGAACTTGAAGGCGGGTGTGGGGGACTGCCCCTTTATACTGATGTCGCCAGACATCAGTCATCTGATGTGAGGGCAGTCCCCTGCCAGAGACTGCTAGCTAGAAATTTTTCAGTGGGGTCCTGACGCCTTCGGGGTCGGTCCTATATGTAATTACATACTGCAAGAGCTTCCCTTGAAGATCTACTGTTACGGTAAGTTCTTACGTAACTGTACTTTCAGCATGTTTATAGTTCATTTGCATCACCGGGTAAGGAATAAGGTCTGTCTTTCCAAATGACGTGCAGGGGGAAACGCCGGACCTCGCCTGACAACTAACACACCAGAATCTGGCCAACAGAAAATCATGTACAAAAATGCCCGCAGTCTGGGAAACAAGATCCCAGATCTGCAGGCAACAATGACAGAGGCTAAACTGGACATAGTAGCCATTAGTGAGACATGGTTCACCAGTAACCACACTTGGGAGACTTCAGTACTGTTCAGAAGAGACCGAGGTGCAAAAAGGGGGGGGGGGTGGAGTTGCCCTTTATGTCAATGAAAATATCAAAGCTGCAAAAATTCAGAATATACATAAGGAGCCAGAAGAACTGTGGGTCACCCTGGAAACAGGAAATGGGACAGCCATACGAACTGGGGTTGTGTACAGGCCTCCAGACCATGGGGAGGACACAGATACATTACTGTTAGAAGATATACAAAACATGACAGCCAAAGGGGTGGTTCTGATAATGGGAGACTTCAACATGCCAGATACAGATTGGTAAATACCAGCAGGATCATACACAAGAACTAGACACATGGTGGAATCCCTGCAGGGGGAGAGCCTCAAAAAACTGGTACAACATCCCACAAGAGACAGGGCTATCCTAGATCTAGTACTGTCTAACAGGGAAAGGATCACAGATATCCAGGTAGAAGGTCACCTGGGGGCCAGTGACCAGCACATGGTTTGGTTCAGTTTCCCCACTAGAACTAAATCATCCCATTCCAAGCCAACAATATGGGACTTCACAGAAGCTGACTTTGATAAGATGCCCAACAGAGTTAAGCTAGCAGTGGCAAGAAGAAATACAGGTGAGGGGGTACAGGCAAAGTGGGCAAGCATTAAGTATACAATGCTTGAAACAACATCCCATTGTGTTAGAGAGAAAGGCAAGAGCAAAAGAAGGAGGAAACCACTTTGGTTCTCAAAAACAGTAGCATTAAAGGTCAGAGCCAAAAGGCTGACCTTCAGGAAATATAAGGAAACACAGCAAGACGAAGATAGGGAGGCATACCAAACTTCCCTAAGAGAAGCAGGGAAGGCAGTAAGGCAGGCAAAGGCCCAAACCAAGGAAACACTAGCACGAACAGTAATAGAAGGGGACAAGACTTTGTACAGATACATTAGTGAAAGAAGAAAGTCCAGATGGGGTATTGCTAAGATCAGAGGGGATAAGGGGGAGCATGTGAAGGAGGACCAAGGAAAAGCATCTGTCCTAAATAGATATTTCTGCTCAGTATTTACTGAGGAGAAGGTAGGGCAGGGCCCACAGCTCAGCACCATGGACACAGGGGAGGGAGGTATGCACTAGTCCCTTCACAAAAGAAAGGTTTCTACAAGAGCTCGCTATGCTTAGGGTGGACAAGGCAATGGTACCTGATGGCATACATTCTAGGGTACTAAAGGAGCTAAGGGTGGAACTAGCAGAGCCATTAGCAGAACTGTTTAGTGAGTCTCTGAGCACAGGAGTGGTCCCAGAAGACTGGAGAAGGGCTAATGTGATCCCGCTCCACAACAGTGGCAGCAGGGAGGAGGCAGGGAATTACAGACCAGTCAGTCTTACCTCAGTAGTGGGCAAGATTATGGAGGCACTCCTTAAGGAAAGGATAGTGCAACACCTGGAATCCATAGGAGCACAGGATCCAAGACAGCATGGGTTTTCAACAGGAAGGTCCTGTCAAACTAATCTCATAGATTTCTTTGACTGGGTAACCAGAGTGGTGGACCAGGGAGTGCAGTTGATGTCGCCTACCTTGACTTCAGCAAAGCTTTCATACTGTTCCATGTAGAAGATTGGTTAATAAGCTGGGTAGGCTCGGGATGGGTCAGAAGTTGGTCAACTAGGTGGCAAACTGGTTGGCGGGCAGAAAACAGAGAGTGGTGATAAATGGTATAGAGTCAGAAGAGATGAAAGGCGCAAGTGGGATACCTCGGGGATCAGTCCTGGGGCCAGTCCTCTTCAATATCTTCATCAGTGACATTGCAGATGGACTGGAGGGTAAGGTTTGTCTGTTTGCAGGTGACACCAAGATCTGCAACGAGTAGATGATCCAGATGGGGTGGGCAGAATGAGAAGAGATCTGGGTAAACTGGCAAAATGATCAGAAGAGTGGCAAATGGGGTGTAATGCAAAAAAGTGCAAGATCATGCACATAGGGAAGAGAATCCCTGAAGCCACCTATAGGTTGGGAGGGGAGATGCTAGCAGTCCCAAGGCAAGAAAGAGAATTGGGCATCATCATCACAAATGACCTGAAATCATCTAAGCAGACCAGTAAAGCAGTAGGTAAGGCTAGAGGGTTGTTGGGGTATATTAGTAGGGGTATCGCAAGTCGTAAAAAGTAGGTAATAATCCCTCTTTACAAGACACTGGTTAGGCCCCATCTGGAATACTGCGTGCAGTACTGGAGGCTGCATTTGCACAAGAACATTAACAAAATGGAGGCAGTCCAGAGAAGGGCAACCAAAATGGTGCAGGGACTGCATCAGAAAACATATGAGATCAGATTAATGGAGCTCAATATGTATACCCTAGAACAAAGGAGGGAGAGAGGTGATATGATCGAAACATCCAAACATCTTAAGGGCATTAATAAGGTAAAAGAGTCTAACATGTTTCAATATAAGAAAAATAGCAGGACAAGAGAGCACAGCATGAGATTAGAAGGAGGTCGATTAAGGGGTAATGTATGGAAGTTCTTTTTCACAGAAAGGGTGGTGGATGTATGGAACCTCAGGAAGTGGTGGATGTGATTACAGTGCAGGGCTTCAAACAGGCATGGGATAGGCATAACAGAGCAATACAGATGAGTATGAATAGACAGGCCTTTGACAGAGTAAAGGTCTAGGGCACATTCATAAGGTAGAAAAAAATGGGCAGACTGGATGGGCCTTGCAGTCCTTATCTGCCGTCAACTTCTGTGTTTCTATTTGGAGTTTGGTCCCGGCTTGGTCCCTCAATTTCATGCTCAAGAAGCTGACCCTGCCTCCTTTTGAGCCAGCTGCATCTTGCGAAATACGCTTTCTGTTGTGGAAAGCATTATTTTTAGTTGCTGTTGCTTCTGTTCAAAGAATTGCAGAGCTACAGGCTGTCATGTGTGAGCAGCCTTATTTGATTTTTCACAAAGAGAGGGTCTCTTTGCAGACTAATCATAAGTTTCTTCCAAATGTGGTGTCTGAGTTTACTTTAATCAATCTGTCCAGCAGCCTGTTAATTATCCAGAGCATGCCAAACTAGAAGAAGCATTACTCCATACTTTGGATGTGCGTACAATTCTCAGGTACTGTACACACCGTACTGAGGACTCCAGAAAGTCCCCTCAGTCATTTGTTTCTTTCGCTCCTGACAAAGAGGGCGCTCCAGTTTCTAAACAGTAATTGTCCAAATGGTTGGCCAGCTGTATTACTTTTTGTTATAAAAAGTACGGTAAGGAACTTTCTGATGTGGTTCATGGCCATTCATCCAGAGGCATGGCCACTTCTGTTACCTGTTTCAGGAACATGTCAGCTGCGGAAATTTGTGCTGCTGCCACTTGGAGTACTGTCCATACTTTCACCAAGCACTCCAGTGTGGACATTGCCTACAGAAGAAGGACAGGCTTTGACCTAGCTGTGCTTCAGGGCCTTCTTTCTTAGGCCTCTGGCCTCCTGCCACCCAGACTGTTTTGTGCTGAGCACTACTTGGGACACTTTCCATAGGTGTGACCTGATGACAGAAATATCCCCAGAGAAAATAGAACAGTTATGCAAGAGCTTACCATAACAGTAGATCTGTTGCGGGAATCTCTTTCATCAGGTCATGCCATCCCTCCTTCCATCCCCTTTCTTTTTCTCTTTCTCTCTGTCTCTCTTCAGCCTCCAGCTCGACTGCCTGGTTGTTCTGGCCTTTTTGTTAGCTGGGCACCTTCTCTCTCACCTTGGTTACCTGATGAGACTCCTGTCTACTATGGGCTTCAGTTAGGGAAAGAACTGAGGAAGAACCGGGCCACTCAAACTTATATTGGACCATGGCCCCTACTAGACTGCAGAAGAAAAGCTTCCATGGCATCCTAATACCTGATGGCTAAGTTTCATAGGTGTGACCTGATGAGAAATTCTCTCAAAGATCTACTGTTACGGTAAGTTCTTATGTAACTGTTCTTTTCTAGGCCTGCACAAGGAACTTGGGATAATTTCCAATACTGACATTGTAGTGCAGCACTAGGTGTGCTACGCTGTTGAGGTGCCATCCTTCGGATGAGACGTTACGGCGAGGTCCTTGCTGCCCATCTCTTGTGGCTATACAGGTGGAAGTTAAAGATCATATGGCACTTAATCGTAAAAGACCTTTATTTTTCCTGTTGTCCTGGCCAACATTCTCCCTCTCAGTAAAACAGGTCCATGTGACCCACCCCTAGGAAGAACCTAAAAAAAAAACCTGTTACTCTTCAGTATGGCTTTCCTGGTCATGCATTACAAATAGATAAATCTGTCAGGTGGGTAGGAGACTGGCTAACCAGAGGTCTTGCTGTTGAGAAAACCATCCAGTAATTGATCTTCTTCAAAGATATCACTTTCCTCACGTCACACCCATGGAACTATAGACCCCAGGCACAAGGACCACAAGGAAACTTTTGGCAAGCAGGGACTGCCAACAGCAGCATCCTATGTTGGCACTTCCCATATAAACATGGGCGGCCCCTTCCCTCCTCAGTTCTTTTCCCTCAATCTACCATACTTGCCAGACTCTCCACGGTGACACCACTGCTACAGTTGACTGCTAGTTAGTCTTTTTCAAAATTTCTCTCCCTAGTTCTCTGTCACTTTTTAAAAGTGATCATTATCATCATCATCATGTATGTCATCTAAAGAACCGCTAAGCTCTTTAGATGCTGCAAATGTGGTGAAAAGATTTACTTGGGCGACCTGCACGACATCTGCATGTGTATGGTGGCAGCCTGATGATACATGGGATAAACAAATCCAAGGGTATACACTCTTTAATAAAGATCAATCCCTAACTAAGGCGGGGGGGGTGGCAGTGTATATCAGGGACAAGATTGTTGCAGAGCAAGTTGAAACAACTAGCTGGCCAGATTTGGAAGCCCTCTGGGTAAAGATTAGCCCTCCCCCAAAATCAGCTAACATTAATTTTGGGGTATTATATAGGCCACCATCCACTAAGTTGAATGAAGATGAGGATATCTTAGCTTTCATTACACAACTGTGCCTATCAGTGGATGTTATTCTGGTGGGAGATTTTAACCTCCCAGGTATAAATTTGGAATTACTAAAAGCAAATTCAGGTACAGAATCAAAATACCTGGATACTTTTAGCCTTGCTGGTGTGGACCAATTTGTTGCTTCTAGCACTAGGGGTCATCACATCCTGGATCTAGTGTTAAGTGATCTGGGTGAGAGCATTATTGACTGTAATGTAAATCCCCCACTTGGGTTCAGTGACCACTCTATTGTTACTTTTCATTATAAGGAAGCATTAGAAGAATGCACAGGTACAACGGTACTCCAAAGGTACAATAGAGCAGATTTTGAATCTATGCGACATGCACTACAAGCTTGGGACTGGAAATCCGATTTTGGTTCACAACCAGTTGCTGAAATTTTGGGTAAATTAACTAATACCCTCCCCACGCCACACCCATGGAACTATAGACCCCAGGCACAAGGACCACAAGGAAACTTTTGGCAAGCAGTCCCCTAGGGACTGCCAACAGCAGCATGTGTGTGATGACCCCTAGTGCTAGAAGCAACAAATTGGTCCACACCAGCAAGGCTAAAAGTATCCACCTCCTCTATCCTGTCCCTAGTGGACTATGGACTGCCGGTATATGGTGCTGCTGATCAGACCGCACTCCATAAAATTCGCACTACTCTGAATAAGGCCTGCAGGTTAATTACTGGAGCACCTAGGATGACACACACCTGTCTACTGTATGCTAAAGCGCTGGTACTTGATCTCGACGAGCGCCTCAAATATCTTACCTGTACCCTTACAAAAAAGACCCTCCTTGGGCTTTCCCCAACAGGATTGACCACCACCATACGCCGCTCTGTCCCACTAGTTCATACTCGGACCTCTGGGAAAACCTCTCTTGTTATCCCTAGAGCTAGGACCTCTCACGGCCAAAGAGTCTTCAGCTTTAGGGCCCCCTCCTGGTTCAACACACTGCCCCCCTCCATCTCCGAAGCTCCAACTATATCGTGCTTCAAAACTTACTTACGTAACCACCTTATTAACACCCGATGCTGTAACTGCCGCTAGTCAAAGCCGTACTCAATACTTATGGCAAAGCTTATTACTAAGCTGCTAAGGATGACATAACTCTGGTATTGTTTGCATCCATCCTACCTGTACCAGCTTGTTTGTATCTATGTCTTAATTTACTGTTATACTTATGTGTTGTACTGCTATACTATGTATTTTGGTTTGTCTTACTGTGACAAGGTACCTTTGTAAATGAGCCTATGGCTCAAAGGTTTTCCAAACTGCTGTTTAAATAAAATAAAAATAAAAAATAAATAATAAAGTAACTGAACTGGTTCAAAGGTATGTGCCCATTACTAACAAATATAGTGGGGCAAAAAAAATGTTCCTCCACCCTGGTGGACCCCACTACTTAAAACACTTATCAAAGAGAAACATAGATGCTACCACCATGCAAAAAAGGTTAATACTGAGGAAAGTTGGGAGTTATATAAAAAAAGCCAAAGGCTGGCAAAAAAAAGGTATATTTACAGCAAAAAGAAATCACGAGTATACTCTAGCTGCCAAAGTACAAGATAATTATAAAACCTTCTATACTTATATAAATAGCAAAAAAGGGAAAAACTCATCTTTAGGTCCCCTTAAAACCAATAATGGGGAAAATATAACTGATAATGTGACATTAGCTGAGGAATTTAACAATTATTTCTCCACAGTTTTTAATGTAAGTTCACATCCTTGCCAATATGTCAATGCAACAATTCAGCCAAATTCCAGCTATAAAATAGATAGAACCAATGTACTTACAAGACTTAAGCAAGTCAAACAAAATAAGGCACAGGGACCAGATGGAATCCATCCAAGGATGTTAAAAGAATTGGCAGAGGTCCTGGTAGATCCTGTGACATACTTGTTCCAAACATCTATTAAAACTGGCAGGTCCCAGAAGTTTGGCGCCAAGCAGTAGTAATCCCTATACATAAGAAAGGATCACGACAAGTGGTATCCAACTATAGGCCTATAAGTCTGACCTCTGTGTTGGGAAAATATTGGAAGGTATAATAAAGGATTTTATTATAGACTTCCTTGAAAATTCCGATAAGGAAGATAGATCTCAGCATGGGTTTAGAAAAGGGAGATCATGTCAGACACATTTATTGGAATTCTATAACAAGGTCAGTAAGTCAGTCGATAGGTAGGGGTTTTCCAGTTGATGCCATCTATCTGGACTTTGCAAAAGCCTTTAATAAGATCCCCCATGAGGAGCTTGTTAGTTATCTTACAGCTGGACGTACCAAATTGGATTGCACTATGGATTAGGGAATGGCTGAAAAATCGAAATCAGAAGGTAAGTGTGAGGGTTGAATTCTCTCGCCAATCCTGTGTGACCAGTGGTGTCCCTCAGGGATCCATGTTGGGACCCTGCCTTTTCAATCTTTATATATCAACAATGCAGGTTGATCGAGGGGTTTGGTTGTCAAAATTTTCGGATGACACCAGGCTAGGGGGTACAATAAATAGTATTGCAGAATACAATATTTTGCAATCTGCCCTAAATGAACTGGAAATTTGGGCCTCCCAAAAACAATCTGTATTTAATATAGATAAATGCTCTGTTATGCATTTTGGAAATAATAATAACTTTGAATACAAATTGGGAGGTACAGTATTAAAGGTCTCACAAGAAGAGATGGATCTTGGGATTAACATTGGCAGTAACCCGGATTTCAGCACACATTGCAATAAGATCATGAAAAAATCTAGTGGTATTTTACATTGTATAAACAGAAATATTAGATGTAAAGAGAGAGAAGTTATAGTCCCTTTGTATACTGCACTGGTGAGGCCCCATATGGAGTATTGCGTGCAGTTTTGGGCACCCTATAAAAGACAGGATGTGGGAATACTTGAGAAAGTCCAGAGAAGGGTTACAAAAACTGTTAGAGGATTGGAAGGTCAGAGTTATGAGCAGAGATTGAGTTCATTGGAATTATATTCACTTGAGTATAGAAGAATGAGGGGGGATATGTCTGATTTTTAAGGCTCATATAGACGCTTTTCTTTGGGATAGTATGGGGTTGGAGCATAGGGATCATGGACATATACAAGAGCACACAGCCATCAATTAATTAAAGAAAAAAACAAATACAAATAAGAGGAGATACTACATTAATAATAGGGCAACACAAATATGGAATGCATTGCCATGCGACGTGGTTGAAAGTAAAACCATATCTGAATTTAAATCAAAGTTCGATCATTACTGTATTAATAAAGGAATTAAGGGTTATTTGTAGGTTTTAGTGGCGAGCTTATGGACTTCGGTCTCAAATTGCTCCATACTGTTAGTGAAATCAATGAAATCAACGTGTTGCATCGGCACGACCCATAACATTAAGGCCTGCGAACTCTGCCTCAAGTTTAACACAGCTACCCAGCGATGCAGAAAGAATGTGCTGGAAACCCAGCTTTTAAAATGGCAGGTAGCCAGGATGGAGAAAGAGCTCCAGGAAAAGAGTTCCACCACGTCACCGGCCTGCTGCTTGAGCTCTTACGCGTCAAAGTTGTGAGACAAAAGCACCGGGAGAGAGAGAAAGGAGCCAGGAGAAATCCTCCCCAGTACATTCTTGGTTGCTTGTCCCTGCAACCCAGTGTGACCACTACAGAACCGTTGACCATATCAGCTACAGTGCCACCAGCTGCCCAGACCTCTGATTCTTCCAGGTCGGGACAGGCTGTGAGTACCACCAGAACTAATACAGCTGGCAAAAGAACCATCCTCGGGGACAGCATCTTCTCTATTGACATCCCAGAGTACGTCTGTAGTACAGACCACTGCCAATGTGCAGGCAGTGCTTTCGTCCTTCGCAGACATGCTGTAGCGCCTGCTACCTCCTCCTCCTCCTCCTGCTACAGGAGCAGCATTGACTGGGCACCCCAGGCAAGCCCCACCACCGATGCCTCTGCGGTCAATGCACCTCTTGCCTTCTCGGGTGTTGACAACCTCTTCTGTTCCTTCCTTGAGGACTACAGAAGCCGTCAGTGAGTATCAGGAATATAACCCTGACCTCATACTGCAAGAGGAAGAGGAGATTGTGGAGAACCCTTATGAGAAGTCTAGCTCCACCATATCTACAGGGAGTGGGGACTCTGTTGTGTACACTCTGAGCCCCCCGCCCCCAAGACCCTTAATTCATCTCCATGACAGTCTGCTATGGGGTTTGAATCAGAGGAGAAAGACATCACCAAAAGGAATTTGGTGGAAGTTTTAGAATGACCTGATTCCCCACCTATTGTGATTCCTCCTCTAATCCCTGCCCTAGAGGATTCCACCCTAGCTGCCTGACATAGGTCTAATATGACTCCTGCCATTCCTAGAACGGCAGATAAGCTGTATCAGGCCCCCTCTGGTAGGCCTTTTTTTAACATGCCAACTAGAGGCTGATTCGGTTGTGATAAATGCAGCCCATGATGAGTCTAAAGTGCCTAAACACCTCAGTTTTCTCCCTCTTGACAGGGAATCCAGGAGATTAGATGTCCTGGGGAAGAGGATCTTTGCTTCTGCTACCTTGGACCTAAGAATTGCAGACTACCAGACCCATATGTTAAAGTACCAAAATACCCCCCGGAGGAAAGCCAAGGCTGCAGCCTAAGCCCTCCCGGAGGGTACTGTCAAGCGGGAGCTGTTAAAGGCCCTCCAGGCAAGGGCAGATGTGGGTAAACATCTGTTAAAATCTACCCATGACATTTCTGATGCTTACTAGAGCATCAGCTTCTGGTGTCTGGTTGAGGGTGGCAGGATTTGCTAATGAGGTGCAACAATCCATCCTAAATGCCCCATTCAGAGGATACAGGCTATTTGGGGCAGACATTCAGGACCTGATCTCAAACCCACGGGCTTCAGGCAGGACTTTAAAATTAGTACACTTCCTTCACCATACGCAACCAAGAAGTACACAGAGGGTGCCCTTTCATTCAGCCAGCAACAGACCCCATTCAGGAGCCAGACATCAAAGCAGAAGCAGAGGAGGATCAGCTCTGCCTGCCTCAGGACCCACCTCAGGTGCCCATTCAAAAGCCCCTAGAGGTAGAAGTGTGGCTGCAGCCGCAGAATCTGCATTTGCATGACTCACTCCAAGACCCCTACCCACCAGTACTTTAGGAGGTGGTAGTAGGGGAATACCTATCTCTCCACCTGGACCATTGGAAGAAGGTCACATCAGATGCTTGGATACTGCAAATAATAGAACAGGACCATGCTCTAGAACTTCTGGAGCTACCCCAGACCATCCACCAGCCTTTTTCACCTATCATCCAGAACACATACCAGTGTTGCTAGAGGACGTACACACATACCCTAATGCAAAAGAGGGCCATAGAGCCAGTTCCTTGGGAACAAAGGAACAGGGGGTTCTAGTCTTATTACTTCCTAGTCCCCAAATACGTAGGGGACCTGAGGTCCATTCTGGATTTAAGAAATCTGAACCTCTTTATTCAGTACATGAAGTTCAGAATGATCACTCTACAAGGCCTGTTGCCACTACTACAAGAAGGGGACTGGATATGTTCCCTAGACATGCAGGACACTTACCTGCACGTCAAAATCTGTACCCTCACAGGAAGTGCCTTAGGTTCTTCTTCTAAGGGGAACATTATTTATTTGAATTTTGGTAACCGGGTAAGCCCACCGAGATCGAAGGTCCCTTTTCAGGGGCGACCCGGGAAATGGTATAAGGGGCAGTACAGAGATGCACTGAATAACAGGAACAGATAAGTGTGCAAAGACACTTTACAATAGTTTGTAGATAGCAGACTATTTACAATATGCATGAACAGTAATTACAAATAAAAACAGTATAAACTAGACCTAGACTCTCTGTCCTGAGTCATCTGAGACGGCTGACCGGTACACCCAATGAACTTGGCCCCCTAACCCTCATCAGATATCATGATGACTTTACCCCCAAAAAAAAAAAAAGCTGGATAGAAGTTATCAGTACTGGGAACTGTAGGGGCTTACGAGATTTGCATGTTTTTTTCATGGTGATACATGCATGGCATTCCAACAACTCCAACAGAAATATGGCTTGCAAAAAAAGGACTATTTCTGGTTCCTACAGTTCAGGCACTATATTTTGCAAGGGTCGCATTTACATCAGTTGCCAAGACCTAGGACTGAGCTAGAGGAGACCTTTTACTGGTGGGTAAGGCTACAGGAGAAGATGAGACCGCTCTCCCAACTTTGCAAACTCTTGTTGGATAATATTCTCCCCCTAGCAGACTCTGTGCAACAAAAATGGGTCACAATCTGACTTTTCTATTGAAAACTTTCATTGGTCCCGCTGGCTCAAAAAAGGATGGTCCATAACAGCCTCCCCAACATGACGAGAGTTTAACTGGAAGGTACAGATGAGGTATTTTTACACTCCAGTTATTACAAAACATTTTGGTTCTACCTGTTCAGACCTCTGTTGGCGTGCATGCAGAACAGTTGGGTCCCACTGGCAAATTTTTTGGGATTGTCCTGTTGTGCTATTTTGGCAACAAGTACATACCCATATTCAGTCACTTTTTGGTGTCCCCTACCATTATACATTTCACATGGGTGTAGCCAGGCATACTCCAAGTACTCCATGGTGTGCAATTTTATTTAAGGGGGGTAGAAAATAGGCTCTAAACTGCTTCCTTTCTTCATGAAAACTAACAAAGAAAATGCTGAACCTTTCTGTAATTTTATTCCTGGCAGTCAAAACTAGAAGGACTGGTCACTAATACTGTCTTTACATCCCAAGGACAATACAACTTTACAGGCTCTGGGCTGGTATGCGGGTGTGTTAGCAAGCAATGCATGGCAACAACCATTGTCATGAAATACAAAAGTTGTATTTATTGTGCCAAATGAGGCAACAAACACGGTCCTGGTGTACATTTGTATATTGTCTTGCTACAACCCTGACATTTCATGCTTTCGTACTAGGTACTGGGGGAGGGCCGGAAAAATGGGGATAAGGGCCAAATTTTATCATTATTTTAAGAATACCTGCACTTAAATGTATTACTTTGATGTGGCTTTCCCCTGAACCCCCTACCTTTATGTTATGGAAAGGGAATGTACGGAGATAGAAAGCATGGAAAGAATCACAGCTACTCTCCGCTTCAAGCTGGATAAATTTCTGGAGGTCTGGCATCCATGATGCGTTTTGGAGGGCAGGGGATGAAAGCGACATCCGGGGCGCCACACATTTATTTTACTTTACATAACCTATTCTGTGTTGTCCCTCTCTCGCCTGGACTCATCATGTCCCCACCCTTGACCCATCCACTCATTTACTCATCTATTTGTTTATTTAGGTGTCTGAATGTACCCCTGCCTAGCTATGCATTTGTGGGCTTCTGCAGTGTATGAATGATCCTATAGTTAATCAGTCCATTATGAGATATATCGAATTGAGTTAATCAGCAAGAGTAACTTAGCAGCTCGGAGCTGGTCTTATTAAATATAAATTCCTTCAATCTATTTAAATATACATATGTCAACAGAGTATAAATGTTTGTATAAAGACACCATGCACTTCAGTTTTTCTAGTTGCTTACGTCTTTATTGAATTCATGGGTTTATTATTCATAACAATAAACTTCTGGAAAAATGTTTTAATATTGTAGCTAGGAAAGATGGTGATACAATCAGTTGGACGCTGTTCTTCCAGGACTCTATATCGTAATACTTTAATTGAAGATTTCATATGGGACTTGCTGTTTCACAAGATTTCCTGAAAATGGAAAGGCAACAATGAAACAATTAATATATAATTTCACTTAATTGATTGTATCACAATAACTGTTAACACTTTTCTTACTCAGTGTATTTCCCGGATAAGAGAAATAAAAATCAAGTTACAAAAAAAAAAAAGTATGAACAGGCACAGAATTGGTAATTTACAAATATATACAAGGTGCAAGAGCAAGATTTAACAGTTAATTTTACAGATAATACAGAACATACAGGCACGGGGTAGTATTTTAAAATTGACTGGATCAAAGAAAAACACAGAGTACAAGGGTAGCACAGCATCAACATCACAGAACAGGTGTGGCACTTCGGGGCAGAGCATGGTGAGAAACAGTGAGGGAGTAAGGGATTTAAGCAGGGGGAGGGTAGGTGTGTAGGGAGTAAGCTAGATGCTATGGGTGGAAAGACTTAGGCACAAGTGCAGGGCTGAGGGGAAGCAAGATGGGATTTAAGGGAACTCTTGAAGGAGAATATGGAAGGGCAGGTCAGAATAGCAGCAGGAAGTGAATTCCAGAGAGATGGCCCGTAGAAGGAGAAGGCATGTCGACCCATGGCAAGGTGAGGTTTTGGGATGGAGAGGAGAGATAGGTTGGAAGACCTTGTCGTGGCTTTTCATTGTACAATGTCCATGAGGCAAGGAGGAGTAAATGTATGCACTAGCTTGTAGGTCAAGGAAAGGGTGGGGTATTGTAGATGAGCTTCAAAGGAGAGCCAGCCAAGGGAGTTAAGGACTGAGCAGTGGTGTTCCCTAGCGTTGGCGCCATGGTCGAAGCATGCAACCCTGTGGTAAGTTTGCTTGAGTTTGGTAAGAGGGGAAACCTGAGCAGAGTGCAGAATAGAGGCTTCATAAGAGATGAGGGGGAGCATGGAGGAAGAAGCTATGGCCAGGCGGGAGGAGTGAGTTAGGAAGGGCATGAGGTGTAGAGACATTACCAGTTCAGGATATTGCCTTTTGACTTATTTGCACCATGGACCTTCACCAAATGCTTAGCAGTAGTGGCAGCAGCCCTCAGGAGAGAGGGACTGTATGTATTCCACTATCTGGACGACTGGCCGCTCAAAGCTCAGTACAAAGAGCAACTTTACCAGACTCTAGCACACACCAGGCAGTTGTCTGATGCCCTAGGAAATCATGGTCAGTGTGCCGAAATCAGCCCTGAGCCCTTGTCAGCACCTGCAGTACATAGGGGCAGTCCTGGACACAGCCAAAGGCTTAGCCTTCCTGCCTCAGGCAGGGCTGAATGCTCGATTGCACAGGCTCAGATGCTATACCACAACAGGTATGCCACAGCCAGGACATTCCTGAGACTGTTGGGCCTGATGGCAGCCGCCATTATTTCTGTGCCACTGGCCAGACTGCATATTTGGATTCCCCTATGGACATTGAGAGTCCTATGGGACCAATGATCTCGAACAAAAGGTTTAAGTAACATCTTCTGTCCAGAAAGTGATTCAGTAGTGGATGGAACCCACCTATTTGCTGAAGGTTTCTTTCCTGATCCCCTCACCTCATCAGATCCTTATTCTTCAGGGATGGGCTAGGGGGCTCATTTGGGGCCTTATCAGACACAGGACATGTAGATGAAAGTGGAGAGTACCCTCCACATAAATGTCCTAGAAATGAGGGCCTTTCTACAAGCGTTACTGACTCATCTGTGCCCGGGACATCTGCTGGTGCAAACGGACAACGTCAGCGTGGTGTACTACATAAGCAAACAAGGGGAACTCATTTCTACCCCCTGTTCAGGGAAGCTATGTATTGGGCTCTGGAACATGGTATAGAACTGTCGGCAGTTGATGTTCCAGGCATCCAAAACATCTTGGCAGATGGGCTAAGCAGGTTGCAGTTCAGAATGCATGAGTGGGAACTGCTTACCTCAGTAGCAGAAGACCCGTTCAACCTTTTTGCATCCCCACACAATGCAGAACTGCTACTTTTCTGCTCGCTCATTCCAGGGCCTGGAGTTTTCTGGTGAGAAGCGTTGTCCCTCTCTTGGAAGGGGAGGTTCCTGTATGCCTTTTCTCCCTTCCAATTCAGAGGGTGCTAATCTAGCTCCAGATGGAAGGAGCCACTCTAGTACTCATTGCTTCTCTTTGGCCTCATCAGATCTGGTTCCCCTTACTACAGCTGTTTGCAGTGGAACCACCAGTACCTCTGCTGCTGTGCAAGGGCTTGTTGTCACAGGAACAGGGAACCCGAGTCCATCCAGACCTCAAGTCACTCCATCTCCATGCATGACTCCTAAAGACATATCCATTGCAAGGTTTGGGGTGGCTGCCAAAAAACCTTCTACCAGAGTCACCTACTCCACGAAGTGGAAGCGGTTTGCTTTGTGGGCTACTTCTTATCATCTAGATCCTTTTACATTTCTGGTAAACCAGGTTCTAGAGTATTTGCTGTCCTTATCAGATGCAGGATTGCAGTGCTGTCCTATTAAAGTGCACTTGGCTGCTATTTCAGCTTTCCACATGCCTATTGATGGTCATACGGTTGCTCAGCTGGCAATGACCCTTACATTTTTGTGGGGCATTCTGCACTTGAAGCCTCCTAGCCGCAATCCAGTCCCAGCTTGGGACCTGAATTTTGTGTTAGAAAAGCTTACTTTGGCTCCTTTTGAGCCAGCTGTGACTTGCAGCCTACACTTTAGGTCTTGGAAAGCATTATTTTTAGTTGTTGTTACTACCGCTTCTTTACATACCAATCTTAAGTTTTTACCACAGGTAGTGTCCGGCTGCCACCCAGCCCCAGCCCCAGCACCTGCCATCCTGTGACTTACCTGTGCCTCGCGTACCACCACGGATGATACCCCCCCTCCCGTGGGAAGGGTTTCCAGGGACCTCCCCTCGCAACGCCCCAGTAGGGTACAGCTAGTCAGTCGGCGAAGGCGGAGAGTCCAGTTGGCTGTGCGGAGCCTGTGACGAGTGGCTGATGGCATCCTACAGGTGGAGGATTTTTCTGTTTTGTGGTCCAGGAAGACGAGACATACAAGGATGTCAGGTGTGCACTCACCGACCTCTGCCCACCTCCAGAAGTGGCTAGCACCAGCTCTTTAATCCCTGGCCTCCACCAGGTGTCAGGAAAATGCCGGGAACATCTCTCTCTCCCCACCCCCCCCAAGGGAAGCTCATTCCTCCTCCCCCAGCCAGCCCTCCGCCTGCCAGTTTATTTTCATGAGCACGCCAATCCAGGGGAAGCACTGCTCCATACTTTGGATACACATAGAATGCTCTGGTACAATATACACAGTACGAAGGACTTCAGGAAGTCCTTGTAGCTGTTTGTTTCATTCACCTATGGGGAAAAAGGATGTTCCTGTTTCTAAACAGTGCCTGTACAGATGGTTGGCTAACTGAATTACTTTCTGTTACAGGAAGTATGGTAAGGAACTTACTGGAGTTGTTGCTTCAGGAAGGTGTTTGCTGTTGAGACTTGTGCAGCTGCCACCTGGAGTACTGTCCACACCTTCACTAAACATTACAGTCTGGACATCACCTCAAGGAAAAGGGCTGGTTTTGGCCTAGCTGTACTTCAAGGCCTCCTTTGATAGGTCTGTAGGCTCCAGCCACCCAGACTGTTTTATTGTGAGTACTGCTTGGCATTTGTTCCATTGGTCTGGCCTGGTGAAAGAGATTCCCTCAAAGAAGATAGAACAGTTACATGCTTACCGTAACAGTAGATCTTTGAGAGACTCTCTTTCATTAGGCCATGCCGTCCCACCCTTCGTCCCTCTCAGACATAGGGCTCTGTAGCTCCTGTCTCTTTCTCCAGGATGGTCTGCCTGCTGTTTCCAGCCTTGCTTGGTAGCTTGAACCATAATCTGTATCCTGGTTCCCTAGAGGGAGATTCTTTGAGCATGATCTGTGGCAGGGAACTGAGTTTATATGGGAAATGCCGACATGGGATGTCGACATGGGTGGCCACCAGCGGACTGCTTGCAAAAAGTTTCTGTGTGGTCCTAGTGCATGGTGGCTATGGTTCCATAGGTGTGACCTGAGTCTCATGAAGGACTACTGTTACGGTAAGGATGTAACTGTTTATGTAATGTTTGTAGGACAATATGTTTCATTGCTAGAGCCTCCCCACTCCCAAGTTCAGCACCAGGGGTTGAGACAGCACTGTAATCGTGTTCATTATGTGACTTTTAACCATCTAGTTAAAACATTTTGGGGGGGGGGGCAGAGTTAAATTTTGAAACCTTGAGGAGAGGATATCTGAGAGATGAGTGTGCTGTCTTACATTGGTTTATCAAACTGGTAACGTTTGGCATAGAGGGAAAGGTGGGAAAGCTGAGGAGTTTTTAAGTTATTTTAGACAGTTCAGCTGGGAGTAGCACACAACAGTGGACGCTCATTTCTAGGTACTTCCTGGAAGCACTGGGATGTTTAATAACTTGCTCAGGGTCATACAGTTTGCAGATGGTTGTTGTGGGACTCAAACCCAGGTCTACTGAGTCTTCAGGTTCACAGCTTGAGGCTCTAAACCTCTCTGCTACACTTGGTGCACAGCAATTTACTACATGCCCACTAGCCCCAGAGGAAGCGGAACTCCCTGGGACACAGGATACACAGCTGGTAGGGCTCTCTGATCATTGCCAGTCAGGCAAGAGCTGTAGCTTCACAGCTGATCTCCATTGACATGCCTGTGTGGCAGGTGAACACTAAGAGCAGAAGCGCATGCTTTATTTGTTTATATGTGCAGAGTGTTGTGTCTCATATGGAAAAATAACGTCCTGCTAAGCTGTTGGGGTGAGAATTCACTTTGCAGTTCTGTCAGCACAAACAGCATGAAAGGATGTTATTTTTCCATTACACTATACATAAAAACATATAACGCACTCAAGTTTCCTGTAGTGATTAATAATATCTTTTAAGTTACTTTTTTTTTTAATAAAAAAGAACACACTTTCCCTGCCTTGCTAAACTGGAACCTTCCAGTGGAAGCTCTTGTCTGAGACACCAACTGTACGCCGGATGGGTCCTGCAGTTTTTGACACTGGCTAAGATCACATAAGGGATTATAATGACTAACCTGATATCGCCCCAAAAAAAAAACACACGCATACATTCACACACTGAAGCACTTTGGCCTGTGCAATGCTGAGAATCCTAGCTGGATATTTGTGCTGTCCCGGACGATGGACATTTGTGTTCTGCAAGACTGTCAGGGGGTTCACGATGGGTGGGGGATGTATAGATAATACTATACCAGTACAGCTCCAGTTTGTATAATTGTATTGAGACTTACTGGGGCAGATATCAGTGAAATGAGCAGTCACTCTTGCCTGGGTTTCATTTGTAGTAGCAGCTCTCTGAGTACTCAGAAGGCTAGTGTGCTTTTGGGTGGGGGGGTGGAGACTGCAACATTTGCAGCTTCATGCTGAGGAAAATCTGTGTGGGGGATGCAAGACATTTTTGTTGCTTAGTGAGAACATGAAAATTGGGCTGGATTTAAATTCTGTCCAAGTCTCTATGGTGGTGATGCATCCTCCTTATGTCTCCCATTAACTGGGTTTAAAGTTGCAGCACTTTCATTTTGTCCAGCAGGCTTCTCTGCAGAGGATGGGCATTGGGGTGGACATGATTGGGTTAGGTCAGATATGGTGGATGTACAGGAGGAGGAAGGGAGGCATTGATTGTCATAAATGGCGTGTAAAAATCTATCATTGTCATTCTATATGACACCTAATTTTCATTTCCATCCCCCAAACTCCCATTTTTTTCTTTCCAGGTCGGTGTGCCCCAATGAAGAGCATCTCTAGCAGCTTGAAGGAGACCATGAACCCCCATGACATTGTCCAGGATGCCATCCACAACTTCTCTCCTGCCTACCAGCAGTACACGCAGCAGTCCACGCTGGAGCACGGTACACCGTGGCACAATGGACACATCATCTCTCGCTCACACAGCTGCTCAAGTACCAGGGACAATGAGAAGACCCTCCTTCTCAGCTCTGATGATGAATTCTAAATGGACAGAACCCCGTTTGCTTTTGTTTTTTTAAATTTCTTTATTTTGTTGAGAGGGGTTAAAAGGTTGAGATGTGTGTAGTCTCCTTTGAGTTCCTTTTTATTTTTAATTAAATATGTTCAGTTTTAGTCCTATCCACAAGCTACACGCTGCCTCAAAGTAAAAATCTGTATGTAAAGTTTTTTTTTTTTGAGGGGGTGGTGCCCCTGTTAGAAAACTCAAATAGTACTACACACATTTTCAAACTTTGATACTTCATGGAGCCGGGGGGTGGGGGTGGCATCAGTGTTTTGAATTTGGTAATATTTGAGGTATACGCATACTGCAGGCAAAGGTGCTCGCGAATAAAATGCCGGCATCAAAAATATCTGGAAATCCCGGACACAGTGTACCTGTGGACACATGGCAGAGCTGTCAGCCATGATAGGTGTTGTATTTTGATTACTCAGATTAGTGATTCAGCACAGATATTGAGGCGTATTTCAAGATTTTAGTTCTCTGACCATGAAAGGTTTTTAATTGCTGGAAAAAGAACATTTCAGGGGGTGGGCATTGTTTTTTTTCCCCATGATTTGTCTTTTAACTCACCTGCCAGAGTCCCAGAAGCTGAAGGGAATCATGGTACTTTTTAAAGTCACCAATTTAAGATAGCAGTTGGGCAGCTAAACTGTGGGCAAGGTCCATTTCTCAAGGCAACACAGTAGCAGTTAGTGTCAAGGAAGTCTTAGAATTATTAGTGTTATTATTTATCTTAAAAAAAAAAAAAAAAACACTCTGTTTGCCACAGTCTTGGAATCTGAAGGAATTAATGAGACTTCTAAAGTGGTTAGTGGGCTTTCCGTTCCAAGCAGTAACTGGACAGCTTATTTGTAGGTAAGGTCCCTTTTTTCAAGGTACCATATTGCCAGTTTGTGTCAGTGAAGTCTTAGAATTATTTATTAATTTAAACTGAATAATATGTAGCTCATGCATACAAGTTTTTAGGGTATTTTTTAAGTTATCGGACCATGTATGCCAATTGTGTATTTTCTTTATTTGTGTAGTTAAATCATTTGATGTTGCAGAATTATGCAACCCCTTTGTATGTAGGGCTTCCAACTAACAAGGCTGTTGTGCATAGTACTCAGACTGCAGGAGAAAAACACAGAGTGGTGCCACTTTTGTGATTGGTTAACTCCATAGGGACTGTTGAAAAGGGCAAGATCAGATCAGGGAAGGGGCGTTGACAAGAGGTGGTGGTGTCTTACCATAATCTCAGCACTGAAAGATTCCACAAAGAGAGCATCCCCTTTGGACTTCCCAGTGCACCAGTTTGGGTAACCCTCCATTGTACACACTGTATTATAAATTTCATCTAAGGACAAAACTAGAAATTTGTTAGAGAAATCAGGATAAGCAAATGCCTTCATAGAGGAAAAATAGTAGTTTCCTTTTGACAAAGCACACAAGCGCCAGGAAAGGTCATGCCAGATGGACCTGTAAACACAGAGGGAAAACCTTTCTGTGTCCTGAGTGGTGTCTGTCTAAATCACTGGTAGCAGTTTCTTTGTTGTAGGATCTAAAACTAAAAGAACATGCAAGAGTTTCTTCTGCTGACCCTTTCGTCTGAGGAGCACACAGAGAAGCAGGAAGACCATTTATTTGAATTTCAAGCATTAGATATAAGGAGCATTCCTTTCTGAATCTGGTCAGATTAAAAGGGCCATGTTTTTTGCAGTGTCTTTTGTCCCATGGAGCTCGCACCTCCACAGTCCTAGCAAGGAGTAGTAAACCCTTTCTGACAGGTGCAAGTCTCCCAGCTAGTTGGGTTGTTATATGCAGTGTAGGTAAAGGGCGCATGGAAGAGTAGGGTTAAAATCTACTCTGCAATAAGAACAGATCATGGGGGACTGCTGTGGGAACACTAAAATTATTTACATGCACATTAGTGTTGGGTAATAAGTGGATTGGTCGAGAAGAGGAACCTCCAGTTCAGGCCTTCATTGTCAGTCTTTGCATTCATTCTGTGGCGAGATCCTGCCTTGTGCATGGGGGTTTTATTTCTTTGTCTGCTATAGTCATCTGGCCTCTAATTTTAATGGAGACATGCCCTTTTTGAATTTAGCTGAAGTGGAAATTAACCTGAGCAGCTACATCTGTGTTATGCAGTGAGTCCAGACTGGAAGGGGAGAGGGAGAGAAAAGTTGTTGAACTCTGAAAAACAGTTGTGGATTGGCTCCCCTCTGTTGTAGGTTGTCATTGATCTTGCAATGCTTGTGTTAAGAGGGGTGTGTCCTTAAGGAGCATAGAGTTTGGGGAACTCAGTCGGCTTGTTGGCAGATTTAGGAAGGACAGTGAGTGCTGTAAGGTAACCTCTCTACTAACTCCCGGAGTTTCCTTTGTGTTGATTAATGTCTCAGAAGTAACGTCTACTGCCATGAATGAGGCAGTGGCAGCCCTCGCAGGAGATGGGGCATGTTTAATTGTTCACTTTATCTGTTCATCTTTTTAGGGCTTGATCACAGGATGTATTGTAGCTAAGATGCAGCTGGGCTCAAAAGCAATAGTACAAATGCTGCAGTTGCAGCGCATTCTGGTTGTAAAGATTGTTGGAACCTGGCTGATGCTTTTATTGGGGGGGTGTTGCTAGGTAGAGATTTTGAGGCAGTCGTTACCCATTAATTAGTAGGTGTAATAGCCTGTTGAGATTCTAGGTGCATGGAGCCCAGTTGTAACTAAACTATGGTGAAGCTTCCACTACACGACAAGGCATATGACACGATTTCATGAACTGCATCTTCTTAAAGCTAGAAGTAACTCTTTAGCAGAAGGCAGTATATAATAATGGTTAGAGCACAGGAGCACAAGCCTTGTTACTCACTGAGTGACCATGGGCATGTGATCTAATACTCCCTCTTCTTCGATTTCTTTTATCTGTAAAACGGGGAAGCAGTCATCTTGAAAATGAGGCATTGCATCTCAGCTGGGCTGCCCTGGTAGATGCATGTGTCAGTTAAAGAAACAAAATGACATGGTGGAGAAGATGAATACTCAATTGTCTTGTTTACATGCACACTGGAACCAGGTTCAAACTCCAATTTCAGTGGAATCAGTGCTTCATTCCTCAGTTGGAAGCTCATGTAAACTCATTCTGAGTTGGGTTCCTGTTTCAGTTGGAACCGGGTTCAACTGCAGTGGTTCAAAAGCATTGATTCTTTTGAACCCGGTTACTTTGTATATGTAGACCTGATTCGTGAATTGATTCTGCTATACTTGCTGTTGAAACTGCTGTAAAAGGAATGCAACCAGATTCAAAATCTTCAGTTGCTGTGTGTTTACATGCGGTGGGAATCCGTCACCTTGTAATCAACTCAGTTTGAATTGATTACAAGGTGACTGATTCCCATTCCTTGTAAACACACAGCAACTGAGGATTTTGAATCTGGTTGTTCATCCTCATCAGTCCAACACCACGTAAACAAAAAAGGATTACAATCTGAATGAAAAGAATTGATTACAAAGTAATCGATTCCCGCTACATGTAAACATAGCAATTGTCTGTTCCAGCAGGGTTCCTCTGTATTTCTAGCATAAACAACTGATTTATTTTTCAGTCATTCTCTTGGATTGGGTTTCGACATGATTGAGTGTTGGGGTTTGGAGCATGGATGGGTATTTTTTGTTTACATATTTAGAATTTTTGGCGGGGAAAAGCACACTGAGCTGAAGTTTATTTCCTGGTATTGGGGTTTGGATCATGAGTAAGGGTTGTTTTCATCATGAGTGGATTGGGATTTAGATCATGGAAGGGTTGGGGTTTATGTCATGAGTGAATATTGGGGGTGTTGGTTATGGGTGAATTGATATTTAGATCATGGGTGTATTGGGGTTCATATCATGAGTGAGGATTGGGGTTTAGATCAAGGGTGGGGTTGTGGTTTAGATCATGAGTGAGTATCAGAGTTTAGGTTATGGGTGAATTAGGATCTGCAGCTTATCCAATAGGTGGGGAAATGGGCAAACTGGGTGGGCCAAGCAATCCTTATCTACCATCAAAGTCTACGTTTCTAGGTTTCTGTTTAGATCATGGGTGGATTGGGGTTCATATAATGAGTGATGATTGGGGTTTGGATCATAGGTCGGATTGGGGTGTAGATCGTGAGTGAGGGTTGGGGTTTGAATCAGGGTTGGGCTCATGGGTGGGCACTGGGGTTTTTCCCATGAACTAATACACAAAGATACCCAACCCCCAAACACTTTCATATGAGGGCTTTTTCTGTGTCAGGTGGAGGTAGGATTGCCAAACAAGCTAGCAGTCCCTCTTTGCCACCAGCCAGGCTCTACCTGGGGTTTCAAAAGGGGAAATTTCCCATCTGCAGGTTTGATCACATGTGTCTATATGGTACCTCCACCCCTTTCTGTCTTTTAGTTTTAAGCCATGGAACCATGTTTACAATTTAAATAAAAAATAATGTTAGTGTCAAACTGCATACTCCTGTGTGCTGCAAGTGTCCATATTATGTGAGCATTCATTCACTGCGTGTGTGTTTTTAAGTTTTTGCGAGATTAAATGTTTCTGTTCCTAAACCCAGTCTCTCCTCTCCTAAATTGTTGATTGCTTTAGTGGTATACCTGACCCCCACTCCATTTTCTAGGTTTTACTCTTTCCTGCTTCAACCCTTGACCTTTCAAGGAGAAACTCGTATGCTTTATTTAAAAAAAATGCTGTCAGATACCAATGGATAAATATATTTTTGTCAGACTAAAGTACCCTTATGCCTCTGCTGGTATTGTGTGCATGGTGTAAATTTGTTGAACATAAAAAAGTTACGAGTTTGTGCAGTTTGTGTTTCTGCGACATGTAGATGTTGAGACTTGGCAAGAACCTACCTGCTGGGGAGGTGGGGGAGTGGCTCTGGATGAAGACAAAACATTTGAATGGTGCTAACAATTTGAAACTTGTTCCCACTACTCTTTTACTGGGAGGCTGTTCTTCCCAGAATTTATTTTGTTTTTGAGACTTTGTTTAAAACATTTTTTTGTGCAGAAGGAAAAGTCATAGTGATTAACAGCACCAAGTACACTGCTGACAGGCTTTGCACGTTCCTTGGCAGACCTGTCCAGCTGGCACAACTCTTCCAGTGTGCACCCTGGTATGCCTGGCAATGATGTATGATTGCCCTGGAAAAGCATGGGTGGAGAATTATGACAGACTGGCACTTGCAGTAAGGGTGATTTTCATTGGCAATGCTGTGAGCTCCCACAGAGTTGCTCAGTGGCGGTGATACCAGAGGCAGGAGCTTTTTTTTAGAGATTTCAACCAAAAGGGAACTGTGCCACAGTGACGTGGCCTGGTGCTCCCCCCACGAGTGACTAGCTCACAATCATGGGGAGGGGGGGGGGACAGAACCAGGGGGCCACTTTCAGAATAGAAACATCACTGATACCAGTATCAAGTCAAAGCATTTTTTAGGCAACTGCAAAATACAGTAACTAATCAAGTGCCCCTATTGAATAGGTAGCGTACCTTGAAGTTCTAAGTATCAGTGCTTTTTTATGCTCCCAAGCACACTAACTAATGGTAATGTGGCACTGTCTTGGATGTGCTGTTTGTTACGTTGCTTAGTGTTGTGCAATAAATGCTTTGACCCGATATTAATAATACTTTATTTGTGAGACATGTATACACCACTGAGTCAAGGACTCATTTGTAGTAGTTTCCTTATTGGATATTGGTATCAGAGTTGTTCCTTGTCTGAGTGCCACCTTTTTTGGTCTTCTTTTTGCGTGGTCAGAGAAGCCCGCACTTCCATATTCCACAGCGTATACCTTTCTGAAACGCAAATAAAAAGTTGCAGCAAGTTTATTTGAAGGACTTGCCCACTCCTTATTGTACAAACGGCATGATTCGAGAGTTTCTTGGTCACTTAACTTGCTTAACTGGAATCCCACAAAAAAATCATTGCACTGTTCAAATGTTTTACCCTGTGTCTGTGTGCTCGGCACTTTCATCTTCAGCCCCTCCTTCACCACCTCCTCCAGACCCTGTAACATACCTATGTAATTTTTCCAGAGTTACAATATTGTATATAAAATATATTAAAATACTGTATGATATGAGAAAGAATTGCCTAGTTTTGTATCTTCAGCCCTTTTTTTTCTTCTTACGTGTATTCCTAAATGAGCTCAGAGATGCTGCTTCTATTTTGGTCTTTGTGACGTTACTGCTAAAAAAATAAAAATAAAATGAAACAAAAAAATTATAAATAAAAATTCTATAGATTGTCAAGCTGAGTTTTTTTGTGATTTTCCTTCATTTTATATGATCTCTTGTTTTCTTGCTGGAGAAAAGCTGTTACCTTTGGTCTTTCAGTTGGACTCCCATCCTGACACTGTCACAGTAGCCCCTGGTGGCCTTTCATATGGCACATTACATCACATTTGTGGCTTACCCCGGCAGCAGGATCTAACTAGAGTAGGTCTCTCAAAACAGGAGGCGAGCTAGGTGGATATTATGTCTCAGTTCCACACACACACAGGTTAGTTGGGGCTGGCGGTATGACTATAGAGTGTTGAGTGGCAAATTAATTTGGTACATCTAGCAGACTTAGGTTTGATTCCCACAACCTCCACTTTCACACTGTGTGACTCTGAGCAAGTCACTTAAGATCTTACTTCGAGAGGGCTCTTGCAGTAGGTAATTATAAATAGAACTGAAGCCAGCAGGCGTCAGGACCCCACAGAAACATTTCTAGCTAGCAGTTTCTGGCGGGGAACCGCCCCCACGCCAGGTGACTGACGTCAGTATAAAGGGGCAGTCCCCACGCCTGCCTTCCAGTCTTTTTCCCCACCGCTGGCTCTTGCAGTGCCTCGTGGTAAAGTTGCAGTCAATTGTCAGTAGTTTTTACCGTCGAATTTCAATTTTTCTTCGATTATCATCAGCCTTACTACAGCTGCCGTGTATGTCGTCCCCGACTCCTCGAACACAAAACAATCTGCAGTCTTACGGCGCCCAGCTCCCTGCGAGGAGCGGACATTCCAGTGTCTTTTTTGTCTAGGCCCGTTCATCCGGTCAAGAAGTGCCAGCTCTGCCAGCAGTTTAATGCAGCCACCCGAAAACGGAGGCAGCAGTTCCTGGAGGCCCACATTCTCAAACTTAAAATGACCTCCATGGAAAAGGAGCTGAAAAAGTTCAGGACAGGCATCTACTTCTCCGGAGGGCCACCACAAAAAGAAGCACTGGGACCGGGACTCCTCTTCAGCTGTCACCGCAGCCTCGGCTGGGGTCGTGGTGCTGCAGGTAATGCCTCCCCCGGGAGGCAGTTCAGTGGTGGCCGTCTTTGAGGCTTCCAAGGCGGCATCAGCCCTCCCGTCGGGCTGGGCCCTTGAGAGCGTCCAGGTCTAGGCAGCGCTCCCATTAAGGCCGCCGCCATGCAGCCTTCAGGTTCAAGTGGCCCCAATAAGTCGGACGTTGGCTCCGACAACGCCCACCGGGGTAAGGCCGTTAAGATGCCCAACCCTCCTCCAGGGCAACGCATAGCCTCCAAAGTGCCCACCATGGCCACCCCTCCTTCGTGGCCTTCGGGCACTGGGGCCAATAAGTCGGATGCCGGCCCCTCCAACGTCCACCCGGATCCCGCCAAAAAGACTGACGTTGGCTCCTCCGATGTCCACTCGGCATTAGAGCCGACGCCGGGCCCGTCAGGCCTCTCCATCATCCTGAGCTCGCCACAACATTCGTTGCATTCTGAGGCACCAGCGTCTCTTTTGTTGGACCCTGGGGATGGTAATCCTTCTTCCCCGGGTGACACGGAGGAGGTGGGTACGCTGCTGCTGGGTTTCCCACCCACTGGGCCAGATGACCCAACGCCGGATCCTTGGGATGCCGACACTGGCCTATCTAATGCCCGACAACATCCCATTGCCGGATGCCGCCCCTACGCCGGGCCTCCCATTCCGGGTCTGCCTGCTGGGCCATTTCCAGGGTCCTCTGCTCTTTCAGACCCCCCGGTACCTGGGTATCCGATCCCATCTTATCCGACGCCGTCCAACCCAGGACCGCAGTATCCGGCACCCCAGTACCCGACGCCAGCCTACCTGACACCGCAGTACACGGTGCTCCAGTACCAGATGCCTCGCTTCCTGCCATCGGGTTATGGATACGCCCCTTGCGGATACCCTCAGTATCTACCTCTCCTCATCCACCGACCCTCAGCCGCTGCGGACCTGGAAGGAGAGACTGGCTTCCTGGTGGCTGAGGCCAAGGCTCAGCCTCACCAGGGAGGTAGAGAGCCCTCCGGGATGCCAGTCCTGGTTCCCACCCCTACATCAGAGGCGAGAGACCCCCTCCCCCCCTCCGGATACCAGAGGCGAGCCCTCCGGTTCCAGAGCAGGGCAAGATACACTTCCCCGAGGGCTTCCCAAGGGGTCCATTCCTCCCCCTCACTGGGAGAAGGAGTCTTCTTCCTCTTCATCCTCCTCCGAGATCTCAGATGACTCCAATGGTTGTTCCGATCTGAACGACGAGCCACGCACTTTGGACAAGCCCAGGCCAAGGCCTCCTCCAAAGTCTCCTCCGGAGGATCCTTCCTTTACTTAGTTGCTGCGTAAAATCCAGGCAGTTCATCAGTGGCACTCCTTAGAGCCAGATCCACTGCATAAAAAACGCTGCTGGTCAGAGCTTGGCTTTCGCTGTGGGTTTGCGGTGTCATGCGTGTCTCCAGGTGTCAAGTTTGATCCCGGAGGTACAATCCGCTATCCAGGACGCGTCTTTCAGGGGTTCAGTGCTGTTCAGTGGCGATGTCAAGGGCATCATCACTGATCTGCAGGAGAAGGGTACTGCACTTAGGTCTGTTGACTCCATGTACAGACCCCCCTCAGGTTCAGTGTTGTCCCTTTCGCAGACGTTCTCGGCAAAAGGTGAAACCTCAGGGAAGGCGGGCCAACAAACGCCGGGCCCCTCCAGCTGCCAAGCGCCCCCCCCACCCAAAAAAGCAGCAGGGGCTTCAGCCGTGATGCTGCCCCACACCTCCTGACTCCTTTCCTCTCCCACAGCCTCAGGGCCTTCCAGAGGAACCGATAGGAGGGAGATTCTCCTTCCATCTACCGGGCTGGGAGAGGATCTTTTCAGACACTTGGGTGCTCCAGCTGATCATGGAAGGACACTCAATAGAGTTTCTTCAGAAACCTCCTCAGGTCATCTTACTCCCCAGAACACCACCTTCAGGTCCGGGAAGAAATATAATCTCTTCTTCAGAAGGAAGCGATAGAGCCCATCCCACCCCATCTTCGGGGGACAGGTTACTACTCCCATTTCTTCCTGGTCCCGAAGAAGTCAGGAGATATGAGGCCGATCCTCGATCTCAGTTCCCTGAACTTGTTCATGGAGTACAAAAGGTTCAGGATGCTCTCTCTGCAGAGTCTTCTGCCCCTTCTTCGGCCGGGACAGTGGCTGTGCGTTCTGGACATGCAGGATGCTTACTTGCATATCCCTATTCATCCTTCCCACCACAAATACCTGCGTTTTTCATTCCAGGGGGACCACTACCAGTTCAAGGCTCTCCCATTTGATCTTTCCTCAGAGCCCCGAGCGTTCACCAGATGCCTCTCGGTGGTAGCGGCCTACCTGCGTACCCAGGGGGCTCAGGTTTTCCCGTACCTGGACGACTGGCTCTTGGCAGCTTCGTCCAGGGAGGAACTCCTGCACTTCCTTTCCCTTACCCTGCAGGTTTTCACCAGCCTGGGTATTACCGTCAGTCAGGCCAAGTCCCATCTGGTCCTGTCCCAGAGGCTCCAGTTTATCGGGGTGAACTTGGACATGACCTCTGGCATGGCATTCCTGCCACTGGACAAGGTGGCCACACTCCAGGCTGAGGTCAGCCTGTTGTCCAGCTACAGGCAGGTCAGCGCCAGGTTGGTTCTTCGCCTCCTCGGACTCATGGCGGCTGCTGTTCTGACAGTCCCTTGCTCCCTCCTCCCAGACATTGACTACAGACACCTCGGGCGAGGGTTGTGGAGCCCATCTGGAGTCTCACAGGACCCAGGGCTCCTGGTCCAGGTTTGAGAAATCACTCCAAATCAATGTGCTCGAGCTTCGGGCCATGCTGTATGCTCTGCATTTGTATTTGCTTCCCGGGCATCTGGCTGTCCAGATGGACAGCATGTGTGTGGTCTGGTACATCAACAAACAGGGGGGAACTCCTTCCTACCCTCTCTGTAGGGAGGCGATGCAAGTTTGGGATTGGGCAGTGCAACACAAACTTCACCTCATGGCAATTCATGTCCCAAGAGTCAAGAACATGTTGGCAGACCACCTCAGTCGGTCATCTGCTCACGCTCACGAGTGGGAACTCGATCAGGGGGTAGCAGACGATGTCTTCCTACATTGGGGAGCACTACAGGTAGACCTGTTTTCGTCTCCTCACAACGCAAAACTTCCCGACTTCTGCTCGCTCGCTCCAGGGTGTGGCGTTTTTTGGAGAGACGCTTTGTCTCTAGACTGGAAGGGCAGATTCGTCTATGCCTTCCCCTCAATTCCCTTGGTTCCGAGGGTCTTACAGAAACTCAGCTCAGAAGGAGCTCACATGATCCTAATCACTCCTTTCTGGCCCAGGCAAGTTCAGTTCTCTCTTCTGCAACAGTTTTTAGAGGAACCTCTGCTTCCTCTTCCTCTGTTACATCTTGTACTGACCCAGGATCAGGGGACCCTGGTCCACCCAGGCCTCGGGTCCCTTCAGTTGCACGTGTAGCTCCTGCAGACATAGCTCAAGCCCGATTCGGGGTTTCCCCACTGGTGGATGAGATTCTGGTGGAGGCCAGGAAGCCCTCCACTAGATCTTCCTATGCCATGAAATGGAAACTGTTCTCTGTTTGGGCCGCTTCTAAAGATTTTGTGCCTTTCTCGTACTCTATTTGGTGGCTTTTGGATATCTTGCGACACCTCTTTGATCTTGGTCTCAGTCATTCCTCTCTGAAGGTTCACATTGCGGCTATCTCGACTTACCATGTTCCTTTTTGGGACTGGACTTTTGCGCAACTGGACGTCTCCAAGACTCTTTTTTAGAGGGGCCCTCCACTTGAAACCCCCAGTTCCGGTTCCTGACCCTCCTTGGGATTTGAATTTTATCCTTAAGAAGCTTACTCTGCCTCCTTTTGAGCCGGCAGCCTCAGCAGACCTAAAGTTCCTTTCATGGAAGACACTCTTCCTTTTGCCCATTACTTCTGCTCGAAGGATTTCCGAGCTCCAGGTTCTGATGTGCAAAATCCCGTATTTGATTTTTCACAAGGAATGTGTGACTCTGCGTACCAACCCTAAGTTTCTCCCCAAGGTAGTAGCAGAATCTACGCTGAATCAATCCATGGAGCTGCCTGCTTTCTTTACATAGCACTCCAATCAAGGGGAGTACCTCTTGCATACTTTGGATGTTCACCGAATTCTGAGATACTACACCACCAGGACAAAGGATCTCGGAAAGACTGATCAACTGTTTGTCTCTTTTGCTCGTAAAAGAGAAGGCAATGCTGTTTCTAAGCAATGCCTATCTAAATGGTTGGCTCATTGTATCACATTCTATTATGACAAGTACTACAAGGCCCTGCCGGGCCTAGTCCGAGGCCACTCCACCAGAGGGGTCGCTGCCTCCGCTGCTTGTTTCAAGAATGTGTCATCGGCAGACATCTGTGCAGCCACAACTTGGACTTCTGTCCATACCTTTAAGAAACACTACAGTTTGGACATTGCCTCTCGCCATAGAGTGGGCTTCGGGTTGGCTGTTCTGCAAGGTCTTCTTTCCTAATATCTTCACAGCAAGAGGGTCTACTTTTGGGTAGTTTTCCTCCTCCCGTTTGCGTCTGCACGTTCCAGACTGCTTAGGACTCGGTCCTGTTTGTAATTACCTACTGCAAGAGCCCTCTTGAAGTAAGATAGTACAGTTATGTAAGAACTTACCGTAACAGTAGATCTTCGAGAGAGGCTCTTGTAGTAGGTAATACCTTCCTGCCCTCCATCCCCCTAAGCTTTTTCAGCTCTTTTTCCAGTGAAGGAAACATCAGCTTCTCTCTCGTCTTGCCTTTTTTGGCCTTTGGCGGGAAAGAACTGGAAGGCGGGTGTGGGGGACCACCCCTTTATGCTGAAGTTGGTCACCTGACGTAGGGGCGGTCCCCTGCCAGAGACTGCTAGCTAGCAATTTTTCCATGGGGTCCTTACACCTGCCAGCTTTAGTCCTATTTGTAATTACCTGCTGCAAGAGCCTCTCTCGAAGATCTACTGTTTTGGTAAGTTCTTGCGTAACTGTCCTTTCCCCAGTGTTCCCAAGTCACCCCTGAGAACAGGCCTTGTGGGCCTTACCCAGTTACCAGAAGAATAAGTCCTTTCCATCCTGTCGTGCTTTAAGTCTGCCTTACAATGCCTGACCTTTAGTGGCAGAGGGTTTATGCTGCATGAGCACCCACAACGTAAGTACATCTACAACCCACCAAGGGAGCCCTGGCCGTAGTCCAGGGTTCCCAAAATTTCTCTTGAGCTTTTTAAAAAACAAAACCAAGCACAACTAGCCTGGTGTCTCCTTCACATTGACAGCATGATATAGTCATAAATCATGGTACAATATAGAAGATTGCAATGATAAGCCTACCCAGCACAATTTCTACTGTTTTTAAAGAGCTGCTGACGCCTCAAAGAAAACTTTGAAAAACATATTTGTGTACGATTCAGCTTGCTTTACATATGTTCTTTAGATTTCTGCTTCCCATTATATATAACTGAGGAAATTTACATGAATACATGATTTTTATCCCTTATAGTTCATCTGCCTCTATAGTTTATTCCCTACCATAGGTCATAATCCTCTGTTGTGACATCACAATCTGTTGCCATGAGAGTAACTGTGATGTCACAAGCAGTGCATCATTACCTCAGGTAGGGAGAATGCAACAGGACTAGATTAACTCTTCAGGAGCAGAGATCTTGTTTTACTGCAAATTACCTCATTAATAAATAATGGAGAGAAGAAATACAGAACTAAAGTGAACTACAAGCTGAACAGTTTCTAAATATTATTTATTGTTATAACATGGGCAGATAGGTTTCTGTAACTTTACTGGTTAACACTGAGCAGGTGACCATTCATTAATTTATATTAACTGATCAGTATCTGTTTGTGGAGAACAGTCTGCAGCGTATAAACCCATAGAGCTGCACTTGTTATTTCTGAGGCTTTTCATTCCTCACCGGCAGCCATTAAATTGTCTCTGTAAGTGACGAGCCCACATAGTTCCCCCTTAAGTACATTCTCCACAGAAAATGTTGTACCACTGGCACACAAACACATCCCAGTGCTTTTTCCCGGGGAATTGCATATTCTCACTTCATGTCCCTGGCCTCGGCGATCCCTCGATCAGGTTCAGGCAAGGCACTTATATCAGTGCCATCTTGTAAAGTATGCAGTGTCATTGCAAATATTTCCTATAAACAGAACAACAGTTGTGACTCATCCAGTGAGCAAAATTCAGCTGAACAAAGTCAGTTCTGCAGAGGTAAACCACAGCAAGGCATCCTGTGATTAATTTGTAGCTGCAGTGTTGAGTTCCCACCCACCTGGTGGACACAGTAGTATTGGGTGGTATGTGTAAAATTAGAAGCGAACTTCCCACAGTAAAGCATCTCGTTCCTGCTTTAATCTGCACAAAGTTAAAGTGCCTAAATGTTCCACTGCGTTGCACTGTTCATGTTCCTCAGGCGAAGTCCATACCTCCAATGTCGGTGAGAGAGAGAGAAAGACAGTGACAGGCGACACAAATTGCAGTAGTCAGCAGGATAGCAGATAGTGGAAAGTGGTACTAATTACAGCCTGTGTTTGTCTCTGTCATTATTTTGAAGTCGAGGGAACAGAGGCAAAAGCGATCAACTGTGCAGGAAGAGAAATAGCCAGCAGTGAAAGTTTACCAGAAACTTGATTAATTTACTACTTCTTAAGCAAAGTGATAGAGTGTAGTGTCACCACACAGAGCAATACAGCACCCTGTCATGAGGAAAAGAAAACGTTCCATTTGCTCCTTTGTTCTACTCTCTGTAGCCTTTTCACCACAAAGTGTTATTTTTTTAAGTAGTTCTACTGAGGCAGAACACAGAAAACTGATTCCATGGCCAAAAATAGTGGAGGAACACTAAGTAGTTTCCCACATTTCTTCTGTGGTATACCAACAGCTTTTGTCCATTTGTCCCCAAATTTGGCTCATGTTGTAATTACAATACCCACTCCAGGGTGTGCGGTTATTAGGGATTAATCAGCACCCCGGGTGCTGTGAAGACACTCGGCCTGCGGCCTTTTGCCTCACAACGCACGCCGGGGTGTTGATAAATCCCCAATAACCGCACACCCTGTCGTGGGTTACTGCTTACTTAAAGTTGTCCTGAAGGTGTCAGCTGCTCTTTAAAATTCATATTTACAGAAGCACTTAAGTGCTCAAACCAGCCTTTCAGAGAAAAAAAAATCTTCATCGGGGTGTCCTGGTAATGTGTCCGAAAACAGAAATGTTGATTCTGAAGTTGTTCTCAATAGCTACAATAAGTTACATGAAGAGGTAGTCTTTATTTGGAAAGTGCATGTTACCTGCACAGTGCTTGGTTTTAGAGAACACTAGAGCATGAGTTTATACAGTGCGGTGCTTTGGTTTAAAAGGAAAAATATATGGTACTTGGAAAAACATGCACCACTAATGGAATGAGGGTATTAAAAAATGACTGTGTACAAATTATCAACATTTTGGTGAACTAGGTTACAGAATATAAAGTCTATACTTATTGCAGGGATTTGGAATGAAATTTGAATTACAGGGGGTACATATACTTGATAAAAAGGTATAATTAAGTTTGCAAATGTAGGGATTGTTCACATTTTTTACATTTATTATGTTAATTTGTAATTTAATGAGGTTAATATTTTTAATCTAAGTATGGTGATTTTTCTATGGATTTAGAGCAGAACAATGTGTATTCTGAGAATTTATTGGGGTGTGTGTACACTACTATAACCATTTATACATTTCTATAGTATCTGTATGTAAAACTTTTCACTATTGAGAACAACTTTAAAATTCACATTTCTGTTTTTGGACACACTACCAGTACACCCTGATGAAGGAGATTTTTTTCTTCAAAAGGTTGGTTTGAGTACTTGCGTGCTTTCTGGGTTTTTGTGTTTCAGTAAACATGCATTTTAAAGATATTAGAAATTGCGGTGAGTGGGCCTATTACTGCAGTCTCCTATAGAATATTTATATGGCCAGGATTGGAGGAGGCTATTTCCCTTAAGTCTCTTATTTTTTTTTCAGGTTGACTGGACTAGAAGTCTTTTCAGCATATTAAGGTACCCCAGATTCTGGGCTCGTTAATGATGACCCGTGCTCCAGTAATCACAAGGATCAGTAGTCAGTTTGTCCCCAAAATAATGTTTTCAGTTTCTTGCGCTGCACTCTGGCAGCAGGGTAAGCAGTGCCCTCACCCTAGAACAGAGGATGCACACTCTAAACTCCTTTGATCAAGTGTGTGGGATTGGGTGCAGATGCAAAACATGCTCTCACTTGATGCTACTGTAAGTGTGACCAAGTCAGCAGATTTTCCGTCTTTATTTTGGTTTGCAGTTGCAGGTCTCGCGTACCATACTTCAGAGGAGCAGCAGCAAATAACCAGGTTGTACCGGTGTAATAATCTGACTAGGGGCATGCCCACTTTTTGGTGAACAAATTAAGTGGACAGTCCAGTGTGATGAGTTTGCCATGCCCTCTCTATATCTCGCAGATGGTTCACGTTAAGAGTAACGTGACCTTTTCAGACTGGTATGCAGTTTGCTGTCCTGCAATTTGCATACACCAGTTAGGGTTGAAGCAACAAAAGTAAGGAAATGAGGCATTAGGGTTTCCAACCCTAACACCTCCCCCCACCGACACCCCCCCCTTCCACAGACCGACAGGCATTTGGGTGTGCCTTCTAGTTGCAGGCCCTAACTCTCACCCCATTCCAATTCTAAGGAAGCCGAGATGGTACTATATAGGAGAATGGGGTAAGACCAGATGACCCTAAGGCACGCCCCGTCACCTGTTGGTCTGTGGAGGGTGGGGTGGGGTGGTCAGGTTGGGTGTTAGGGTTGGAAGCCCTAACACCTCATTTCCTTACTTTTGTTTCTTCAACCCTAACTGATGCATTAACAAAGTTTTTGCAATGAATTTCCTAACTTTTGGAAAAAGTGTAGTCTTACCCATATATGTTTGTGGAAGCGCTCCCATCAGTCTATACTATGTTATGGTCGCATCTCCCTCTCAGAGTACTGCCATGATAGTATCCATATGCAGGAGCACAGAGCCTTCTGGGCCCTATGCTCCCATCTACCAGTAAGTATAGAGGCACAGCGCAGGCCTACAGACATTCCAAGTAACCCTTGTGATGTAAATGGTGCAATATCTCAGTACGCACAGGAATATTAGAAAAAATTCCACTGCAGTTGTAATCAAGACCAGGCAACCTGCATGCATGCTTACTGCATTTAGTGAAAAATCCAGATCTTGAACTGTTTTCAAGATATAGGCGCTGAAAGATACTGCGTCCACTACATTGTTTTCCTATGGGAAATTTCCAAACTTCAAAATCTTATAACTATGGAAGCAATTTAAATTTTATCACCAAACCAGCAAACGTCGCATCTTTGGGGCTAGCCCTTTCTAACCTGAAATTTTCAGCCCAAAATTCCAAATAATTTCTTAGCAGTGACCTTTTAAAATACCTTTTCATGAGGTGTCAAAATCCCTTGACATGAGCTGTTAAAATCCTTTTTTGCGAGTTGATCCCTTTTCACATGGTAGGGTCATGTGATCCTCCCCTCACAAAAAGGGATTTTGACAGCTCGTGAAAAGGGATCGGAAGCGAGTTGCGAAAAGGGATTTTTATAACGACCACTTTTGAAGTAAACTAAACCAAAGGCATGGGTTTGTAGAGGACATCCCACTGAGTAAAACCCATACTTGGATGTCTACAGAAGACATCCCTGTGACAAGCTATAACGTTTTGTTTGTGCCAAACAAAAATATGAAAAACAAGATGGCGGCTCACAAAAAGGGATTTATTTTTTGTCACGAAGAAGGATTTAAAATCCCTTTTCACAATCACTTTTTGTGCGCCCAAATCCCTTTGCACCCTTGGAACGTCAAGAGCAGGAGAATAGCTGGGACCAACTCATTGTAGTAGTGCTACATTGTGTTTTGCTGGGTGGGTCTGGTGGAGGTGTGGGAGTAGCAGGTGAGAAATTTAGTGTTTTGGTGACCTCTAGTAGTTGAATAGTATAACCAGCTGGTGGGAAAGTCATGTACTGAGGATGATTTACACATTTTTGGACACTGTGTCTCCATGCCCTCACATGCAACTGAAACAAATCTTAAAACTTTGAGATGTCTGCTTCATGATGGGGCATGGCAGATTTCATGCATATCACCTGAACTGTTTCAAAGTTATTGAAGCACAAACTATCAAGTTTAACATAACAGTGAAGAAAGAATTTGACAAAAAATGGTGATGTACATATTTTGGGACTGCACATCTCCAGACATACACCCCCAATCAAAATGAAACTTGGCACATCAAGAGACTATTGGTCGTGGAGGGCACATGCCAAATTTCATGCAAATTGCAAGAAAATCTGTGGTTATTGAAGTGTGAAGTGTGAAATAAAGAAAGCATTTGACAAATAATAGTAATGTATACATTTTGGGACTGCAAATCTCCAGACAAGCACTCCCAATCAAAATGCAACTTGGCATATCAAGAGACCATTAGGCTTTGAGGGCACATGCCAAATTTAATGTGAATTGCAAGAACAACTGTGACGTTATTAATGCACAAAGTGCCACCACAATGTTATCCTATGGGAAATTTCTAAACTTTGGAGTGTTATAACTATGGAACTGATGTACGTTTTTTCACCAAACCAGCATAAGTCACATCTTTGGGGCACCCCCTTCATACCCTGCAAATTTGAGGCTGAAAGTCCTAACCATTTCTTTGCAGTGAAGTGGGAAAGAAACCGTAAACTTTAAAAATTGTTTGTGAGCTATCAGAATCCCTGTTTGCGAGCTGTCAAAATCCCTGTTCATGAGGGAAATCCTTATTCACAATTTATACACCTATCCAGAAGACTGAACTGAGCATGTCAGAACCTGAAATTTCAAAACTTAATTTTGGAAAGGACTAATATTTATTCACCAAACCAATGCTGGCTTGTTCTTTGGGACAACCTCTTTCTACCCTGAAAATTTCTGACCATAATTCCAAATGGTGTGGCCACACCATGATGGGCAAAAATCTGCAAAAACTGATGAAAAGAAGTGAAAAACACTTTCTAGGGACATGGATATGTTGTTCAATCCACACTTACTGGCAGGTTCCTTGCCACTTTCAATCTTGCCAGAAGGTCTTCAAGCTGGCACCTCCCACCCACCCGGGTGGTAAAACTCTCGGTTCTGCCCCATGACGCCAGATCTTCCTTACTGTTTGGAAGCTCAGGTTCCCTCCTTTGTGCTCTGCGTTTTAGGCCTGGATCCAAACTCTTCGGTTAACCCGAAACTAATCTTAAAATTTACAAGACTTCAGTCTTTATCTTCCCTCGCAGCTGCGGTGGACAAATCGACTCCCAGATTTTACGTGCCCCTGTGGGCAGAAGATGTCCCAGACTGATCCGCACTCCACGTGAGTGTACTGCCTTGGGCTTGAGCATGATTTGCAGGCCTGCGACTTGTGCAAGTCCTTTTCGGCCACAGTCTTAGAGGATCGCACTGTCAGACTGCAACTTGGGCGCCCCGAGAAACATTATTCTCCAGTCAAGTCGAAGGAGGCCCATTGAGGCGGTGTCCGCGGTGGCAGGCTCGGCTGAACAGCTCGAACAGATGATCGCCCTCAAGGAGGAAGCGGCCCAGGCCGCATCATCATCTTCGGTCGCGGCATTTATCCCACTCTCTTTGTGCTCCTCCTACATGGCTTCGTTCAAGGAACTTTGTCTATCCCTCTCCACCAAGGGAGAGGCCCTTCAGGACATTCCTCATGGTCCAAGAAGAAGGACTCCAAGGGTAAGTCCCACCATCGATGTTTGTGGGAGCGGGAGAGGTCCCCTTCCCCGGATAGTCGACTCTCGACTTCAGTCGAAGTTGCGGCTAAGGCTGCTGGCTTCACGGTGACCCCATCAGGTCAGCCGGCCGAAACTCCCGTCGATGCAGTAGAGATTTTTCTTGACCTGTCGGACGGGCTGTCGACTGGAGAAGCCGACAATCCTTCTTCACCAGTTCCCCCGGTGGAAACCGAGGACTTGCCTGTGCCTTCTGTGCTGGAGTCCCCGGTTAAGGTCCCTGAACCGAGGGAGGAGCGGGTTTCCACCGCCCCCTCTCAGTCTCACCCTTGGAAACACCAAAGGTCTCAGTCTCGTACCTCTTCCCGGTCCAGCCGATCCCACTGACATTGGCGGTCTCGGCACCGTGGAAAGCATCGGCACCACTCATCCTCGTCTTCATCCTCTTCGGAGGATGGGCTCCTTACAAATTGCGTTGGCACTCGAGGATCTGATGTGGCAGCAGCTCCTTTAACCCGGGAACAAGCCGACTCCATAGCACCACCATTGCATTGTGCTATCACCAGAGTGGCCGAAACAACCCCTCGTTGTAATCGAGGAGCCGAAGCCGGCACCAGTTGTTCGGCTGAAACCGTCTGCGCCACCCACTGTGGTGGAACCCCC